>JAWZYU010000073.1:0-745000 GCA_038380435.1 Ryuthela nishihirai | reverse complement strand
AATCTACTTTACCTTCTGCTCTACCTTCACATACTGAAAACGAAAAGCATTCCCATTACTAACACACCGACTTAATGTTCAAAGTTTACCGAACCTGCTTTCAGTGAACAGCAAACCAAACCTAAAAATACAGTGACCTGTCAATTTTTTTCACTATAGCACGCACACACTAAAAAAGGAAATTTATTAACAAATTTTAAACGCTGCGTACGTTTTATTCCTTATATGGAAGTGCATAACTTAAAACTTTAGAAAACTATTATGAAAATATTTTGCCCATTCAATACCCTAACTTTTTAATCTTATCGAACCACTTCTTCCAGTTCACAATGTTATTAAAGCTACTGAAAACTCTTTTCCTTTCAAACTATCACTACCAACCTAATTTATTTTTACTAACGATATCATTTTAAACAATTAATTTCTCAATGCTTAACCAAAAAATAAAGACTTCGTGATCAGAGAGCAACCTGTTTCAAACCCTGCTATATACACCAATATTCAATTCTCAAAGAAAAAGGTCCCTAGATACTGCGGTAAACATTCCACCACGATATATTTCACTCCATTAACAATTCTATTCTCCTATTCTCTTGTCATTTTTAATCACTGTTGGTCACAAACAAGTCCGCGCGAAATTCATATTAGCAAACCATTAAGCTACTATCCTAATGATTAGACAATGGACAGCCCATGATCAGATACAACTGTCTCAATTTCCCAAACCTATTTTTTTCTCTCGCTACAAAACAATTTACAACCTAAAAGATTTTTTACAATACAGATTTTCCGCTGAACAAACATGAAATGTGAACAAAAAATTTCAAAACAGATAGCTAGCTCACTGAGGAAAGCCGACACCATCCCATTTTTCACCTCCTTATTTCACTTAGTAAGATATCCATTATAAACATACCTCACAATCATACCATTACCTAATCATTTTTTAACGTTCATAAAACAATATTTTACGGAAATAATTTCACCGACATACAGGACTTGAAGCCGCATCTCGTTAGAAACATACCAATATTTTCTTTTTATAACAAGTACAGTCGAATAATTAACAACTCCTACTTATTTTTTTCCCACACACACGTCTATATTTAACGTGGGTGGGGGAAAGTGACAAGGAGACTTCTCTTTCATATTTTAAGGATATCACAAAAATAAATTCCTAAAACCGTTACTGTATTCATTCAAAATACTTTTTACACACCTAATATTATTACGATAGGTTATACGTTATAAAAATTTTTTCCAAAACCATTGCCTACATCTCAGCAATACTTTTATGAGCTTAATATTAATGCCGACTACAAACATTCACAGGACACCTAAAATAGGTTATGGTAGACGACACTACGCTTCTTCACTCTGATGCACACAGTACGACTTCCCTACATCTCAGCAATACTTTTATGAGCTTAATATTAATGTCGACTACAAACATACGCTTCTTCACTCTGATGCACACAGTACGACACTCCTGTACAGGGGCCTATACCGAATAAGAACAGGCATACGGATATATCGAAGCCCACGAGAATGACAAGCCACGACACTTGAATATCACGTGATCAACTTAGTCAGAGGTTACAGTTCGATTGTCATAGAAGCGAAGTACTTTTTCTTCATCCTGAAATCGGGACTACAATTGTTTTTCTCTTCAAACTATATTTGAATTACCCCCAAAGAGTTGAGCATTTCTCCTTATTATTATTTGTAGCATGAAATATTTTCTGCAGTTAGTGGTTTGATAAAAATAATTATTTAGTGCTTCGAAACTGTTTTCAGTGCATTGCTCTCTTACTCCTAGTTTCAACGTGTTGAATCATGGTGTGATCTAAAACAAAATTATAATAGATTTCTTTCCTTAAGATACAAACTTTTTTGGCTGCCCTTATATAACTTATCGCTGTTTTCATTGAAAATTTTGAAGGAATTAAACTGTTATTAATATACGTAATTTTTTATACAGTGAAAAATTGAAATTGCCCATATCGAAATATGATCCGCTACAATAGTTATTTTTGATTCCCTTGATTTATTTTTTTAAGTATTAAACTGCAAATAAATTTTCTAATGTTTTGTATAGTAAAAACTATTTTTTCTAATATATGCTTTAAATTAACAGGTAAAGTCGTAGATTCCTTTGCTGAAATTAACTTTTAGAATTATTTCAGAGCAGAACTTAAATGTCCTTTAAATTTTTATATTTGAATAGTGCCATCGAAATAGCACAGTTGTGATATGAAATGCTATCAATAATCAAATGTAAAATTTGTGATTACTAAACACAACTGTTCAGTAACTTTTATATATGTTACTTGCATAGATATGATCATAAAATCTGATCTGAGCATAAGGACCTCTGGTACTAATTGACAATATTTTAAATGCAGAAATTGCAAAAACTTATTCTTTCATTGCTAATAACAGCATATTTTAATTTATCAGTGATATTTTGCTATTAAACTCATGCCTCTTATCACTGGTTTATCAAATTACAGTTTTTTTAATGCTCTGGTAAGAGTCACATTTTAAAGTGGCAGTGCTATTATACATAAATATTACTAATGTGTTATATAATTATTATACGAGTTGAGAAATGAGCAATTGCTTTTTAAAACTTAAGTAACATTTTGTTATGTGATTTTGCTTTGAGAGTAGCTACCAGATCTCTTGAGTAAATCATTTCTCTTTTGCACTGAGTTTTCTGATACAGCCATGATATGGCCCTATATTTATCTACCTTTCTGTATCACCATAGAGGTATTTTATAGTCACCATACTAATTATTGTCTGAGAAATCAATATTGAATTTTTCTGTGGCCTTCATTAGATTATTAGGGGAATAGCCAATTAATATATCCTATTTTTCGAATCATATAAACAAAGCTTTGCTATAGAGTGATAGAATGTTCTGTTTAATAAACAATTGCTCAATCATGATTTTTAATTCCTGCTGACAAGCTTTTTTTTTAAAATGTTAAGACTTGGTAAATTTTCTGCCTGGTACATCAGTTAAAAATATTGACCAAATTCATAACTGACCTATTTCTAATTGAAAATGATTTTGACTACTTTAAACAACACTGATAAAGCAGTATAAGCAGAAATGTTACTTGTGCAGTTAATAAATGATGCTTGTGTTGTTCTTTTTATTTGTTTGATACCTATGTTTTTTTTTTTGGTTTCTATGAATAACACCATATGAGACCTGCAAAATGTACAATGTATTACATTAATTCACAAATTTCCAGCACTAAAAAAATTCAGTTATTATATACAGCTGCACACTTTCCATACTCTTGCATACCATAACTATTAAATATTAAGATTATGTATTACATTAGTTCCCAAATTTTTATCATTAACAAGAATTTCAATCATTATATAGAGCTACAGACTTTTTTTTTTTCTCTTACATACCATAACTATTAAATATTAAGATAATTAATGAATCATTTGTAGTAATATTCACATTCTATTCATCAAATAATAAAAACCACATTTAATGTGTAAGTTACTCAGTACTTTTACTTTTCTGACATAAAGACGAATGTGAATAGATTAATTTACTGGTCCCTAGCAATTCATAGGTGAGGAAATTAATCATGCCTAGATGCTGTAGTGTTCCTGGATGCCAGTCCAGCTATGATGATCATCAGCTTTCAAGTATTGTATCCATCCAGCATTCAGAAACAAAATGTTAATTTACCTATTAAACTTATTAATAAAAATAATGTTGCAACTTTGAAGTGTGTCGCTAAAGATCATCCAAATTTTTTCATTGCTGTTGAAGATACATGTACATTTTTAACAATCTTTATAAAATGGTGGAAAATAGCAAATTGTAAAATTGTGTATGAGGCAGAAAGGTTTAATGATGCTGACAGAATGCCTATTACAAAAACTACAGGTGTTCAAATTAAATATTTGAAAGACTTTTCTTTATGGTTAAAAAACAGTCTTGTCTTTTCCTGTAACAGAAACTCTTACAGCCCAAACTTTTCAGTCACTTATTATTACTACTGATGCATTTATTAAACTAATACCGTATATGTTTGAACATTATCGTATAGATTATATTCTGTTGGGTAAATTTCAAAATGATCATCTAGAAGGTCATTTTCGATTCTATCGTCAGATGTCTGGTGCTAACTATTATATAAGCTATGTTCAGTTGCTAGAAAGTGAACGTAGACTTCATTTTAAGAGTAACATTCTAATTAGTGCTAACAATGTGAATGTCCCTCTGAAATCTTTGCTGCCACATGTAGATGAGAAAGTTATTAATGTAAATATTTTGCAATATTCAGATATTTTACAAAATTATTTCTCTGTAAATGATTGTGTGCCAAAAAATATCATTCCTGTAATAACATATATTGGTGGATATGCAGCAAGAAAACAACTCAGATTGAAAAAGGTGATGTATGTTCCTTTTGGCTGCAATTACACAAGTCAATAGATACTGTAGATGGGCCACATGATCTTATTAAAGAATTAGATCGTGGAAAATTAATAATTCCACCAGAAAGTGTTTTAATTGCCATTTGTGTTGTATGGTATAGTTTGGAGCAGATAATTTTACATCTTCATGAACACTTTCTATCTTCTGATGGATAGCTTTCCATACTACACAAATTGTCAATTATTCTTTTATTTCAACAAGATTTCCCATTTACTGATGATTGTGATTGCAGTAGAACTTTAGAACAGTGCTTAGAAAGTATATGTTTATTGGCATCAAAAGTAATGTTAAATAATTACTCAAATTTCAGCAATGATCAAATACATAAAATAATGCTCTGAAAGAAAAATAAAGAAATGGTATCCATGAGAAAAAAGCATATATTATAGTTGTTAGATAAAGAGGTGAACTGTTAATGAAGGACAAAAAAAATTTAAACAATTTTCACCACTAACTGAAAAATTCTTCTCAAATGATGACAACGGGTATTTACTTCCTTTTCAGTGGTTAAAAACAAGCATGTTCTTACTTTTTTAGTTTTTTTGCATTATTTTATATTTTTACTGAATATATGTATGGCTTGGCTCATTTGGTAGCATAGCAGAGCATGTGAATTTCAGTCTGAAATTCCAGATTAAATATTTACTCTGCCTCTATTCAGATTTTCTTCACTGAACTCTGAAGGAAATATTCATTGGCTTGGAAAGGCTGTTTTCTATTCTAAATGATATTAAGCCATGGCTCTGTGAGAGGGAGAATCATATCCTGCATATGTTACGAAAGATGCTAAATCTCTGGTTTCTGTCATATTTTGTAACTGCTATCCAATGGATCCAATTTAATTAGGGAAGGGGTCATTGTAACCTGGCTTTTAGTCATTGTGTGGACAAAATGCTGTTGTGAAGGGAAATAACCCAGCACCTAATGTGTATAATGGGTTTGGTTGCAATAATATGTTTTGCTCTAATGTATTGAACTTTATTAATGTTAGCAGATTACCTGTCATTGCTTGGTCTTTTGAATGCCCTCATCTGCTACAAAGAAGTATGTGTCCCACTCGTGCCATTTACTCATTTATGAAACAGTGGTTTCATCATTCAAAAACTAATTAACTGAATTATTTTTTTACTTTATTGATCCAAATGTTTTACATGAAACGCAATTATCATTTCTTTTACAATATAGTTTTCAGTAACATTGTGCACTTAGTGATCATGTATAAAAAATTCTAAACATGTGAGGCTGATGTTCCTTCCATTATAATAAAAATATAAATACCTCCTCAAATAACTGCTTCCTACAGATGTCTGACAGGAGCCTGCCAGTGTAATATGCCTTAGAGGTCTGAGAGGAAGGTGTGACCTCAGCAGAAAGGCACAATACAAACATCCCTGCCTTACCTGGGACTTCAACCCATGTTCCTTTGATCACAAACATCATACAATTTCTTTAGCCTAGTTTTGAAACTGAGAACATGAATTATTTTATATTTTAACTATTCATATTTAATACTTTTGCAAATTCCTATAAATGTGTGGATGATCAGGTTAATTACTGAATGCTAGCATTTTTCATTTCATAAACTGGGTTCGAGCCCCAGTTAAGGCATGGATGTGCATCTTATCTTTCTGCTGAGATCCTGCCATCCAATCACACCTTCTACTATGGGATGTAAACTGACAGGCTCCTGTCAGACCTCTGTGACAAGCAGTTGCTTCAGAGAGTACTTTTTTATTTTTAAGAAGGGCAAACCAGATATTTGTCATTGCCCACAAAAATTGTCAAGTCCATGTTTCATATTCTTTGCACAAACAATTCTCTTGGCAATCTTTTTTGTTTATGAGCTAATATTTTTTATACATTGAAGGGAAAAGTACCTTAGACATAAATATGCTATCAGCACTTCTTTGAACTGCAAAATTTGTACTTGTATTCTTATTCATAATATATATATTTCATATATCTAGATAGAGTATCTATGTATCCATAGAAACAGGTTTTATCAGTCTTTAGAGTATATCATGTCAATCACAATTTTTGATATTGAAAATGTCAATAAAAGAATGATTATTTATTATTTTATGTAGGGCAGATAATGGATGTTACTAATTAATGGCTTAGTCAGATTGAAATCCGATATGCAAAAGATATTGTTTAACCCAAAACCAGTTATTTTTTTTCTAATTTAATTAATTTCTTCGACATTTAAAACCCTTTAATTTTTGGTTATTCTATGGAAAAAAAAAATTTTCATGTTTTTATGTCCATGAAATAGCAGATAATGTCATTAAAGCTTAAATTCAAAAAAAGTATGCAAACATTAAAATTTAATTAATCAGATATTAATTTATATTGCTGAATACTTGTACTAAGAGTGGACTTTCAGTTCATAACCGTTACCTAATGAAAATTAAAGTTTTATTTACAAAACCATTCTAAAGGTTTACAAAAAAAACTAATGCAAACACAAAAAAAATACCCCCCTCAAGCAACTGCTTGCCACAGAGGTCTGACAGGAGCCTGTCAGTTTATACGACATAGTAGAAGGTCTGACATGATGGCAGGACCTCAGCAGAAAAACGACACAAACAACCATGCCTTACCCAGGGCTCGAACCCAGGTCCCTTAGATCAATAGCCAAGTACGCTAACCACTCCACCATGTACAAATAAGAATACTGCTATGTGTCTTCCAGTTGTTTTTTATTAACCTCTGAATGGCACTTCCTTTCATACAATGGGCTAAATGGCCAGTTCCCAAGGGCTGATAGTTTAGGGGAGGCAGCACACTGGAGAGGTGGTAGCCTCCCATCAAGGCTATCCAGAGTGTTCTTTAACATACACAGGGTATGAGGCCCATGGCTTAATCTCTCATTCTACAGATGGTGTCTTTTCCAAACCCAGCTGTATCCCCTATCAACAGAAAAGATCCCAGATGGGATTCAAACCTGGGAACAGCAGTTTATGAATCTGGCATTCTACCGACTGAGCCACCTCTGCCACTGTGCCAGCAAGAGTTTTACTGGATTTTCACACGACAATACAGCTCTATGAGGTTGAGACAGTATTTATGGACTGTATTTTAACAGTATTATATATATGAATATATGATGCTTAGTTTTTCTGGCTGTGATTGCGAACTAGAGATTTTCAAAAAGAAATATATGTTGATATATATGAGCACATAATACATTTCTATAATTATAAAGAAGAAAAAAAAAAGTTGGTTGTGGATTCAATATTATCTTTTGCATATTGGTATTCAGTTCCCAAGTTTGAATTCCCTACTCAAGTCACTCAAAAAAAAAAAAAAAATTATATCATTTGGCAATTTTTGTACCTTGAACTTAATATGCCATTTACAATAATCTATTAATTTTCACTTTGCAAACAGCAATCTTCTCTGTCTTAACATATTTATTACCTGAACCTATACAGTAAATAAATTATGCATCATTAACTATGATTAACTAATGTGAGCTCCAATTGTTATGCTTCAGGCTCATACATGTATTTCAAATATGTAAAATTCGTATTCTCTTTAATTCATTTTCTCCTATTCACCTCAAAATACATAACCTTTAATATATCTTTTTAAAGAGTTATGAAAGCTGAATTTAACCAATATTCTATGAAAGAAAAATGACACAAATTTTTATACCGTTTTTAACTGTTGTAACCAATTTTGAGTTCACCATTATCTCTTAGATATAGGTGTCCAATCTGACTAGTAATCAATTTGCAACACCCATTATTTCCTCTAACTAAAATAATCATCCTTTTACTCACAATCTCAATTTGAAGAAATATTATCTATATTATATATTGCTTATTTCAGATGCTTCATGAGAATTAGGTTGTTGATCATTTTCAATATTAAATGACTGATCAGTTAATAAAATTTTGTAACTTCATAAATATGACTTTAAAAATAATGTCAACCTAGTCAAGTGTTTGCTTTTGAGCTGCTTATGTTCTATATTATCATTAGAAATTCGGTAAGAAATTTAAACAAATTTCTTGAGTGCCAAGAATGTTGACAAAATTTAGTGTCTGAAAATTACTTTTGCACTATATTATGTTCTTTCAGAAGCTCTGATGTGTTATCTGAGGGCACAATTAATGAATTATAGGATATCTTTCATGTTCTACATTATGTATGAGTCTTTTAGGAAGAGATACATAATTTTCATTAAAATCAATTTACTAGATAAATATTTTATAATGAACTGATATTACATGATCTAATATATTTTTTGTCACATCTTCATTGGGCATCTTTTCTGAGTTCAAAAGAAACAAAAAAAAGTATAGTGAAATATTTACTTAAATATATTCCAAAGCTCTGATAAACACTAGTATATTGTTAAAATCAATATGCAAAAAATCTTAATTTTTTATGAGTTTTGTAATTTTCTGTATCATATTCTAAAATATTACTGCTGAATACAATACAAGTTTTATTCAAATCTGTATATTCCTCACTGTATTTGCATTATGTTGCCTCAGGCACATTATCCCCATGTTTGCACTGAAAATAATTTGTTGTAAACTACCTCAAATGAACAATAAAGATGAAAAATATGTTCATTCCTATCAAATATGCTGTTTCTGTTCATTAAACTCTCCTATTAAATGTGGCAATCAGAAGTGCTAAGCAGTCACTTTATTAGGTACACTTCTGTCAATAAGGCACAGCAATTTCTTCATTGTGCTTTTCATAAGAAAATGCAATTGAAAATAAACCATTAAGTCTAGGTTTTTAGAAATATCATGTTCAGTATTTAAATAGTTACGAAGGTAGAAATATTTAACTTAGCTCGTTCAAAATTGATCGAAATTAGTATGTGAACTACTAAAATGTATTCATACTTTTCACAGTATTTATCTTACTAAAGTTTAATCTACCAGTTATTGCTTCCATTTCAACCTGTTTACGCGACAGCAGTTATATAAAGTGGAATAACTTATTAAATATTCCATAATTAAATACCAAACGTGAAACGTAGTCACAATTTTCCTTAATAAATGTCACAATTTTCCTTAATAATTCTAAGAAGTTATTGCGCTGTAAAATCTCGATCACTGATTGCATATCATGGAAATTTATCTAATAAGTAAATACTGAAAGTAATATTTTTTAAAATATATTTCGGTCAGGCGATTTCTTTTCCAAAAGATTAAAAAAATGTACTCAATAAGTAAATATTAAGGATACCGCAATGGTAGGTAAATGAAAACCAGTGGTGTATTCTGAATCAATGCCTTGCACTTCTTAAATGTTTTAAAAAAAAATAATTAAAAAAATAATTATTTAAAAATTATATATATTTGTATATACATATCTCAAAACACACGTTTTAATACACCTCTGGTTTTCTGATTTTGTTCTTTATTCTAAACACTATAATATTATGTCTTTAAGGAAACTACTGGTGTTTTAACAATTATCACAAATTAGATTAAATGGGGTATAAAGAAAAAAAAAAATAGGTTTCTTGTAAATTTCACCTAGTTTTAGACTAACTATCAATTTTAAATTCGCTTATATAAAATAAACAAAAAAGTGGAACAAGAATATAGCCATTATTTTATTCCACACAAGGAATTTTTCATGTGATTTAATGTCGATTCGAAAAAATTAAACCGAAATAAAATTGCAAAAACGCGATACAAAGTTCTATGCGAACGAATCGAGTGGCGTTTGCAGCTACCGGACTAAGAAGACAGGCCATGACACTGAGGCGATCCTCAACCGTCACGTGATCAACTTAGTCCGGTACCTGCAAACGCCACTCGATTCATTCGCACAGAACCTTGTATCTGGTTTTTGCGATTTTATTTCGCTTTTTTTCGTATCGTTAAATCACATGAAAAATTACTTGTGTAGAACAAATAATGGCTGTATTCTTTTTCCACATTTTTGTTTAGCCTTTTATATAAGCGAATTTAAATTTGATAGTTAATTTAAAACTAGCTGATTTTTACAAGAAACCTATTTTTTTTTCTTTCTTCATACCCCATTTAATATAATTTGTGATAATTCTTAAAATACCAGCAGTTTCCTTAAAAAAAATTAAGGGCATAATATTATAGTGTTTAGAATAAAGAACAAATCAGAAAACCAGAGGTGTATTTAAACGGGTGGTTTGGGATATGTATATACAAATATATATAATTTTTAAATTCTTTTTTTAAAAACATTTAACAACTGCAAGGCATTGATTCAGAATACACCACTGGTTTTCATTTACTTACCAGTTGCGGTATCCTTAATATTTACTTATTGTGTACATTTTTTTAATCTTTTGAAAAAGAAATCGCCCGACCCAAATATAATTAAAAAAATATATACTTTCAGTGGTCACTTATTAGATAAATTTCCATGATATGCAAGCAGTAATCGAGATTTTACAGCGCAATAACTTCTTAAAATTATTAAGGAAAATTGTGACAGTAGCTACATTGCACATTTGGTATTTAATTACGGAATATTTAATAAGAGTTATTCCACTTTATATAACTGCTGTCGCATAAACAGGTTGAAATGGAAGCAATAACCGGTACATTAAACTTTAGTAAGATAAATACTGTGAAAAGTATGAATACATTTTAGTAGTTCACATACTAATTTCCATCAATTTTGAACAAGCTAAGTTAAATATTTCTACCTTCATAACTACTTAAATACTGAACCTCATATTTCTAAAAACCTAGATTTAATGGTTTATTTTCAATTACATTTTCCTATGAAAAGCACAATGAAAAACTTCCTGTGCCCTATTGACAGAAGTGTACCTAATAAAGTGACTGCTTAGCACTTCTGATTGCCACATTTAATCGGACAGTTTAATGAACAGAAACAGCATATTTGATAGGAATGAACATATTTTTTCATCTTTATTTGAGGTAGTTTACAACAAATTATTTTCAGTGCAAACATGGGAATAATGTCCCTGAGGCAACATAATGCAAATACAGTGAGGAATATACAGATTTGAATAAAACTTGTACTGTATTCAGCAGTAACATTTCAGAATATGATACAGAAAATGACAAAACTCATAAAAAATTAAGATTTTTTGCATATTGATTTTAACAATATACTAGTGTATATCACAGCTTTGGAATATATTTAACTAAATATTTCACTACACTTTTTTTGTTTCTTTTCAACTCATAAAAGATGCCCAATGGAAGATGTGACAAGAAATATATTAGATGATGTAACATCAGTTCATTATAAAACATTTATCTAGTAAATTGATTTTAATGAAAATTATGTATCTCTTCCTGAAAGACTCATACATAATCTAGAACATGAAAGATATCCTAAAATTCATTAATTTTGCACTCGCATAACACATTACAGCTTCTGAAAAAATACTGCAAAAGTAATTTTCAGACACTAAATTTTGCCAACATTCTTGGCACTCAATAAATTTGTTTAAATTTCTTACCGAATTTCTAATGATAATAAACAACATAAGCAACTCAAAAGCAAACACTTGACTAGGTTGACATTATTTCTAAAGTCATATTTATGAAGTTACAAAATTTTATTAACTGATCAGTCATTTAATATTGAAAATGATCAATACAACCTAATTCTCATGAACCATCTGAAATAAGCAATATATAATATAGATAATATTTCTTCAAACAGAATGTCAGTAAAAGGATGATTATTTGATTTAGAGCAAATAATGGGTGTTGCAAACTGATGACTAGTCAGATTGGACACCTATATCTAAGAGATAATGTTAAACCCAAAACTGGTTACAACAGTTTAAAACAGTATAAAAATTAGTGTCATTTTTCCTTCACAGAATATTGGTAAAATTCAGCTTTCACAACTCTTTAAAAAGGTATATTAAAGGTTCTAAAGGTTATGTATTTTCAGGTGAATAGGAGAAAATGAATTAAAGAGAATATGAATTTTACATCTTTCAAATACATGTATGAGCCTGAAGCATAACAATGGGAGAACACATTAGTTAATCATGGTTAATCATGCATAATTTATTTACTGCATAGGCTCAGGTAATAAATATGTTAAGACAGAGAATATTGCTGTTTGCAAAGTCAAAATTAATAGATTATTGTAAATGGCATATTAAGTTCAAGGTACAAAAATTGCCAAATGATATAATTTTTTTGGAGTGACTTGACTAGGGAATTCAAACCTGGGAACTGGATACCAATATGCAAAAGATAATATTGAATCCACAACCAACTTTTTTTTTTCTTCTTTATAATTATAGAAATGTATTATGTGCTCATATATATCAACATATATTTCTTTTCGAAAATCTCTAGCTAACAATCACAGCCAGAAAAAGCAAGCATTATATATTCATATATATATTACTGTTAAAATACAGTCCATAAATACTCTCAACCTCATAGAGCTGTATTGTCGTGTGAAAATCCAGTAAAACTCTTGGTGGCACAGTGGCAGGGGTGGCTAAGTTGGTAGAATGCCACATTCATAATCTGCTGTTCCCAGGTTTGAATCCCATCTGGGACCTTATCTGTCAATAGGGGACACTGATGGGTTTGGAAAAGACACCATCTGTAGAATGAGACATTAAGCCATGGGCCCCATACCCTGTGTATGTTAAAGAACACTCTGGATAGCCTTGATGGGAGGCTACCACCTCTCCAGTGTGCTGCCTCCCCTAAACTATCAGCCCTTGGGAACTGGCCATTTAGCCCATTGTATGAAAGGAAGTGCCATTCAGAGGTTAATAAAAAACAACTGGTAGACACATAGTATTCTGATATATACATAGTACATGGCCGAGTGGTTAGCGCACTCGGCTACTGATCTAAGGGACCTGGGTTCGAGCCCCGGGTAAGGCATGGCTGTTTGTGTCGTTTTTCTGCTGAGGTCCTGCCGTCCTCTCAGACCTTCTACTATGACATATAAACTGACAGGCTCCTGTCAGACCTTTGTGGCAAGCAGCTGCTTGAGGGGGTATTTTTTTTTGTATTTTGTGTTGCATTAGATTTTTTTTATAAACCTTTAGAATGATTTTGTAAATAAAACTGTAATTTTCATTAGGTAATGGTTATAAACTAAAAGTCCACTCTCACTACAAGTATTCAGCAATATAAATTAATATCTGATTAATTAAATTTTAATGTTTCAATACTATTTTTGAATTTAAGCTTTAATGACATTATCTGCTATTTCATGGACATAAAAACAACATGAAAATATTTTTTTTCCATAGAATAACCAAAAATTAAAGGGCTTTAAATTTAGAAGAAATTAATTAAATTAGAAAGAAAAATAACTGGTTTTGGGTTCAACAATATCCTTTGCATATTGGATTTCAATCTGACTAAGCCATTAATAGTAACATCCATTATCTGATCTACATAAAATAATAAATAATCATCCTTTTATTGACATTTTCAATTTCAAAATTTGTGATCGACATGATATACTCTAAAGACTGATAAAACCTGTTCCTATGAATACATAGTTACTCTACCTAGATATATGAAATATATATATTATGAATAAGAATACAAGTACAAATTTTGCAGTTCAAACAAGTGCTGATAGCATATTTATGTCTAAACTACTTTTCCCTTCAACGTATAAAACTTATTAGCTCAAAAACAAAAAAGATTGCCAAGAGAATTGTTTGTGCAAAGAATATCAAACATGGACTCGACAATTTTTGTGGGCAACGACAAATATCTGGTTTGCCCCTTAAAAATTAAAAAGTACCCCCTCAAGCAACTGCTTGCCACAGAGGTCTGACAGGAGCCTGTCAGTTTACATGCCATAGTAGAAGGTCTGAGCAGATGGCAGGACCTCAGCAGAAAAACAACATGCACATCCATGCCTTACCCAGGGCTCGAACCCAGTTTATGAAATGAAAAATGCTAGCATTCAGTAATTAACCTGATCATCCATACATTTATAGCAATTTGCAAAAGTATTAAATATGAGTAGTTAAAATATCAAATAATTCATGCTCTCAACTTCAAAACTAGGCCAAACAAATTGTATTGTGTTGGTGATCAAAGGAACATGCATTGAAGTCCCAGGTAAGGCATGCATGTTTGTATTGCACTTTTCTGCTGAGATCACACCTTCCTCTCAGACCTCTAAGGCATATTACACTGGCAGGCTCCTGTCAGACCTCTGTGGGAAGCAGTTGTTTCAGGAGGTATTTATATTTTTCATGTAAAACATTTGCATCAATAAAGTCGAAAAAAAAATTCAGTTAATTAGTTTTCTAATGCCATTCGCTGCGCTCGGGCTCTTGTTTAGGAATAGTAAAAGTTGAGGTATGTTGTTCTCCATCATAGTTGGACCGGCATCCAGCAACACTGCAGTGTCTAGGCATAATTTCGTCACCTATGAATTGCAAGGGACCAGTAAATTATTCTATTCACATTCCTCTTTACGTCAAAAAAGTAAAAGTACTGAGCAACTCACAACATTAAATGTGGTTTTCATTCTTTGATGAATAAAATGTGAATATTACTACAAACCATTGACTAATTATCTTAATAGTCATGGTATGTAAGAGAATTAAAAGTCTGTAGCTCTATATAATGATTGAAATTCTTGTTAATGATAAAAATTTGGGAACTAATGTAATACATAATCTTAATATTTAATAGTTATGGTATGCAAGAGAATGGAAAGTGTGAAGCTCTTATAAATATAATAAGTGAAATTTTTTTAGTGATAAAAATTTGTGAATTAATGTAATACGTTGTACATTTTGCAGGTCTCATATGGTGTTATTCACAGAAACAAAAAAACACATAGTTATCAAACAAATAAAAACAACACAAGCATCATTTATTAACTGCACTGCACAAGTAACATTTCTGTTCATACTACTTTATCAGTGCTGTTAAAGTAGTCAAAATCATTTTCAAATAGAAACAAGTCAGTTATGAATTTGGTCAATATTATTAACTCATGTACCAGGCTGGAAATTTACTAAGTCTGAACATTTAAAAAAAATCTTGTCAGCAGGAATTAAAAATCATGATTGATCAATTGTTTATTAAACAGAACATTCTATCACTCTATAGCAAAGCTTTGTTTATATGATTCGAAAAACAGGATATATTAATTGGCTATTCCCCTAATAATCTAATGAAGGCCACAGAAAAATTCAATATTGATTTCTCAGACAATAATTAGTATGGTGACTATAAAATACCTCTAAGGTGATACAGCAAGGTAGGTAAATATAGGGCCATATCATGGCTGTATCAGAAAACTCAGTGCAAAAGAGAAATGATTTACTCAAGAGATCTAGTAGCTACTCTCAAAGCAAAATCACATAATAAAATGTTACTTAAGTTTTAAAAAGCAATTGCTCATTTCTCAACTCATATAATAATTGTGTAACACATTAGTAATATTTATGTATAATTGCACTGCCACTTTAAAATGTGACTTTTACCAGAGCAATAAAAAAACTGTAATTTCATAAACCAGTGATAAGAGACATGAGTTTAATAGCAAAATATCATGGATAAATTAAAATATGCTGTTATTAGCAATGAAAGAATAAGTTTTTGCAATTTCTGCATTTAAAATATTGTCAATTAGTACCAGAGGTCCCTATGCTCAGATCAGATTTTATAATCATATCTATGCAAGAGCATATATAAAAGTTACTGAACAGCTGTGTTTAGTATTCACAAATATTACATTTGATTATTGATAGCATTTCATATCACAACTGTGGTATTTCGATGGCACTATTCAAATATAAAAATTTAAAGGACATTAAGTTCTGCTCTGAAATAATTCTAAAAGTTAATTTCAGCAAAGGAATCTACAACGTTACCTATTAATTTAAAGCATATATTAGAAAAAATAGTTTTTACTATACAAAACATGGGAAAATGTATTTGCAGTTTAATACTTAAAAAATTAAATAAATAAATAAATAAATAAATAAATACCCCCTCAAGCAGCTGCTTGCCACAGAGGTCTGACAGGAGCCTGTCAGTTTATATGCCACAGTAGGAGATCTGAGAGGATGGCAGAACCTCAGGGGATTCAAAAATAACTATTGTAGCGGTTCATATTTCGATACGGGCAATTTCAATTTTTCACTCTATAAAAAATTACGCATATTACTAAGTTTAATTCCTTTAATTTTTTCAATCAAAACAGCGATAAGTTATATAAGGGCAGCCAAAAAAGTTTCTAACTTAATGAAAGACCATCTCATTCAACACGTTGAAACTAGGCCTAAGAGATCAATACACTCAAAACACTTTTCAAGCACTAAATAATTACTTTTTATCAAACCACTAACTACAGGAAATATTTCATGCTACAAATAATAATAAGGAGAAATGCTTACCTCTTTGGGGTAATCCAAATGTAGTTTGAAGACAATTGCAGTCCCATTTCCACAATGAACGAAGCAAGCGACTGTATCATGCACCTCGGACTAAGTTGATCACGTGATATTCCAGTGTCATGGCCTGTCTTTCACATGGGCCTCGGGATATATATTCTGACGTCACCAATTTGATAATAATAGACAATTTGGTTTATTACATACTAAAATTATAGCGCTGTCTTCACTTAACTGCTGTTAACCACCGATAACAGGATAGAACTTAAGCATAGCTACAGCTGAGGTCCTCACGATTATGACAAACCTCAAAAATAAGTTCAGATTTACTACTTAGTTATTTCACATTAAAATTCATCCACATACAAAAAAAAAAACATAATTTCAGCTTTAAACAGTGATTCCATACCAATCATAGTATAACATTTTCAACATAATTTCAAATTTTTTTCTTTCCATTAAAACATATTTTTATGTATATAATAACTTATTTAGACTTCCTAATTTCGGAGCCTCTTTAACTTGCCGTAGCTTAACACCACACAAAAACTAAGTCCAACCCTGACCCACCTTTAAATCACCGATTATATATATTCACTTCATAACAATGTTTCATCTACAATTCCATATTTCGCACTACCAAAAATTATTGCGATGCAAAGAACCGCCAGCCATCTAATTAAATCTACACCTGTTACTCCGTCTCACACACAGCCATTCCTTGTTAACCTTAAAGAACATATTAAATTCCGTTCATGGCAGATTATCAAATGCCACCCTCCACCCCCTCTGTACAACCTTCTCCGGATCTTTATGACCTACTTATTTTCACCATTATGTGAAATAGAGAGAACGCCCAAAAGACAAACCTTAACTGCACTTCTTCACAAATTTAAACCTGTTTTTTATTACTAAAATCAAAAAAGTCATCTGTCATCTTCAACACTCTACCCTAAACGAAAAATATAATTTATCTCCAATAAGAAAAAAAAATATCTTAACAGGGGGAATGACAAACGCAAAACAGTATCATTACCACTTAAACAGAGGAGGTAGGAAAAAGTACTTAAAAGTTGTGAGGGAGGAGAAAATTGCAAAATTCTAAAGGAAGGCCAAAGTACGTGTTGAAAAAGTAACTAAACATTTTTGTTAAAAAACAAAGTTTAAATAAAAGGGGTTGGCAACGCTAGGAGGATTGCATTCCCAAGGCAGTGAAAAAGAAATCGGGGGTGGGGGAGGAATTAAAATGTGAGTGGGAAGGGAAAGAAGTCAGCTAGGATGAGTGTAGAGAGAAAACACGAGGGCAAATAAATAATCTGTAAAGATATAGGTCACAAATACAATATGAAACACTAAAACTTAGTAGCAGAGATGTCAACTGCAAACTGTTTACTAAAAGGCAATCAGAGTTACGCCACTGTACCCCTTACTAATAAAAATGAAGAGTAGCAAAGTTCAATGCTGCTCTGTTAATAATATGCTAACTAAACACTTAGTTGCCTGAGTGACCTAGCAAGAATTAAAATAGCGAAATTCAAAGAACGATGTCCTATGTTCGATTTTAAATTTAAAGAAGCTAGAGACCTAACTAAAATAAAGAGCAGGGGGAAAGATCCTGCTACAAATATTAACCCTAAATAACTATATAAATTAAGAGCAGGGGGAGTCTCCTGCTACAATTTTTAATCCCTAACTAAGAATCGCTAAAAATTACCAAGCACAAGAGATGCCTCTCTTGGAGCGATTCACGCGGATGAGACGATCACTTACCTGTTAAATCCGCACTTCAGGAGTGCTGACTTTAAGCTGAAAAAAAGAGAGGGAAGGCAGTAGCAGTAAAAAGCTGTAAAGACGATTGTGTGGCGATAAGAGCAAACGAGATCATCAGCGGTTGTTGATGATATAAAACAGGATATAACAGTCGAATAAAGCAGGCACAGGCAAACCAGAAAAGCTCACAAACGACTCACGAAGAAGGAGCCAAACACGTTGAAAGGCCACCAGCGCAAGATCCGCCAACTACCAGCACGAGACTTCAACGTACGATGGCGAACAATGCAAAACGCTGTAGCGGAGGCGTGTATGGGCCGTACGCCAGAAGGAAGCAGTTATGAAACCACACCCAAAAAACAGAAGTTCAGAGAATAACTGAACTAAAAATTACCGATGAGAATGACCGATGCAGATGAAATACTCACGATGCAAACGGATCCATTTTTAACAGCCGCCGCTGCCGGTAGACTGCCAAAAAGAATCCATTTTAGGATCCAATTTATTCACTGAATTAGGTTTCAAAACACTTTCAGAAGCTCCAGATATCGGCTCATTTGCCGATATGTTAGTTGAAGAACGAATGACAGGATCTTTAGAAACCTTTTTCTTTTGAACTAGGTTTATGAAGTCCAATCCATGTAAGAAGTGTTCGTTAAATGTAGATGCAACACTATTTAAATTTAAGTTCCCATTTGGTTGATTATGCAGTTCAGAGAAAGCAACTTTATTTGGGACTATTTCCTTGTGCGGCGGAATACGTTTTACCGACCCAGCGCGATCCTGGCTAAGAGCTTCGCGCTTGGCGATGTGGAATGCAACGGACAGCTACATCGCTGCCGGTTCTGTATCTTCATTGCGGTACAAGCTAAATTTTTGGTGGGGCAACCAGCGTAAGTGGCCGGATGCGGACCTCCACAGTTTGGACAATAAAATTCCTCAGATATGCATAACTTGTACGAATGTCCCTCACTGCACCTCTTGCATCTGGTTCTTCCTCTGCAAGAGCCAAACACATGCCCCCACCTACAATTCCCACACATAGGGGGGGGGGGGCGTGCCGAAGTGAGACTTCACGAAGAATCTAGAAAAACCAATATTTAAGAATGTGGGGAGCACCTTTCTGGAGGAGTAGATAATTACAATAGAAGTCTCTTTGACGTAACCAGTCTTTCCTTTAATTGGATAAAATTTCAACATTCGTCTAACTTTAAACACATCAAACTTCTGTAAACTCTTAAGAAGAAACTCATCGTCATATTTCAAACTTACGTTGAGTAGGAGTCCCATTATATACTCTTGATCTGGAAGTCTCCACTCTACGTCTATTCCGAGAATATTTGTCACATTTTGTAATTTATTTCGGTCCTCTTCAGTGTTGGGAAAGACTATAATGTCTCCTTTACATGTATAGAATCCGGACAGTTCTTTCTTCAACGTACGGAAGAAAAAAAAAGGTAACTTCGTTATCACCTAACTCCGATAGCTTAACGGACTCATTAAAGAATATTAATGGATGTTCCTTTGGGACAGTTACTTGTATTTCACAGTTAGGCAAATTAGGCCTAGCTCGTTTTCGCAATTCTTCTTCCTGCAATAAGTCAAAAGAATTTCTTAATAAAAGTTCGTCATTTGAAAGTTCAGAATTAATATCCGATATAGAACCTTCTTCTATGTCATTGGCAATTCGATTAAAAGTTCCTCTATCAAAATTTTCAGGAGTGTTGACTATATCATTGACTGACAATGAACGGTGTTCTTTCGCTAGCTCCATTTTAGTGGAATGTTTTTTTAGTTTGCTCATCTGAGCCTTCTCACTGCATTGTTTTGGAATTCCCTTCGTCCTCTTGAGCTTATTACTCACGTTTACTTTCTATTTACCACCTATAACGATCACCTTATCGAAAAAACACTCAGAGTGCATACAATACACGTCTTAACTTCTTACTAGTTACTCAAGAAGTCCCGCTCACAGAACGAATTTTTCCAAACGTTAAGTTTTAGTGATTGAAAAATTAATATTCAACCAATAGCTTTCAATCCGGCATGTTCTTAGGCTTCTGCAGCCAATCAGAGTGCTTAGACTTATACAAGGGAGAGGTGTGCAAAAGGATACCCTAGATGCCTTCTTGCAGTTCTTTACAGCGACCATATTATATTTTCTCCGTGTTCCAGAGTGGAAACCGCGAAATCGCTCACATTTTCTAATTTTTTATCTCCTTGGTTGAAAAACCGTCATGTTTAGGATATTTCCATAAGACCCGATGGACACTAATAAAGGTATAAAAACTTTTTTTTTCCAAATATCGAAATTTCTTAAATTTCAAGTTATAAACCTTCCTACGCCCATATCATGAACGACGGGGGGGGGGGATTGATCAGGTTGTATTACTCCATATCACTTTCAGCTGTCTAATGCTGGTGAAAAATCCACTGTTTATCACATAAATACTAGCGTTACTGTAACTACTTCTAATATGTACTCAGACTGCTATGTTTGTTTTACCTCTTAGCTACACGTTTTTGCAAACAATGGGCTAAGTGGCAGGGTCAAAAGAATCCCGAAGCCTCAGAGAAGGTTGGTGGAGGGAACGCATTGCAACAGCTATTAGGTGACAGATGGTAGCCTACTCTCAAGGCCATCCAGCGTGTTCTTTAACGTGCACAGAGTATGGCTCTCCCGCACACGAGGCAACGGCTTAATACCCATACGACAGACGACGGCTTTTCAAAACCCATCGGTGTTCCCTACTAACCGTGGGCAGCGCGGGTAATTTTCCGGAGATAAATCTCGACTCTGAGCCAGCTGGGACTCCAGTTCGAGCTGCGAGCTGGATCAGGTTGAGATTTAACTCCGCAAAATTTCCCGCCCTGCTCACGGGCAGAAGGGAACACCGTTGGCTTGAAAAAGGCCGCCGTCCGTCGAATGAGACGTTAAGCCGTAGCTCCGTCTGCGCGAGAGCCATACCCTGTGCACGTTAAAGAACACGCTGGTGGCCTTGACGACAGGCTACCATCTGTCACCCAATAGCTGTTCCAACGACTACCCTCCACCAATCTTCTCCGAGCCTTCGAGATCATTTTGACCCGGCCACTTAGCCCATGATGTGCAAAAACGTGCCGCTCAGAGATAAAACAACACAACCCACTTTATTATGATGCAAAAAGTTATATACTTGGTATTATTCGAAAGAAATCTATTACTGTCATAGTACTGTTTAAATCTTTTCCTTTCCCCGTTTAAATTTTAAGTAGCCTTCAACATCCATCCTGTAGAACCTGATACTTTACCCCATTCACAGTGCTTCAACTATCAATGCCATGTTCATGTCAAACAAGTATCACACCTCAGTTCGCTCCTTATTTTTTGAAGAACATCACAACTCCAAGAAATGTGAAAGATACATCCTACTTTTATGTTATAACTGTTGTGAATCACATCTTACCACTTATGACTAACAACACTAGCACAACAAACAACTCTTATGATTAAAATAGGTTTCCTACTCTTAACAGTTCACCATTTATTAACCTAGAAAACTTATATTTTCAACATTCATAAGGTTTCCATTATCTAGCTCAATTGCATTAAAACACTATAATTATTCTAAACATTCTGCTGATCAAATCTTAGCAAATTTTTCCACAGAAATTATTTCCACTCTATTGGAGTATTCCCTAAGTGTTAAACACTACCTCTACCTCCAATTTCAAAATTTTGGAAATTTTTTAAATAAAGTCATCAGGTTTACTCTTAGGCTTACAGCCCACTCAAGTACAGACAGATCATTTTCCCATTACAGTCAAAAGGAAATCTTAACATTTACACATTTTTCTAAATTATTTTCCATTTACCCCACACATTATTAGGTTCTTAGATGAGAAAATACTTTCTCCCACAACAGTTACCATTTCATATCATCCTAAGGTTAGCTGTCATCAATCCTCAGCCCACCACATTTTGAACCACACTTATCCTTAAATTTATCAAACACATTCCAAATATCATTACAAAAAAAAAGGTCAATTAACACAACAAATGCTTCAACTCACTACTTTATCTCATATCTAACACTCCACACCAATGACTAACATTTAGAGATCACGCTTTTGACCAAACATAGAATATTTCAGCTTCTGCATTTATTATCCCTCCGCTTCAGTTAGAAAAGGAGATAAATATGCTTATGCATTCTCTACCACACATACTGTAATTATTGCTCTGACACTTTACAATGGGTCTCCAACTTTGCTGATAACAATATTAACATATTACTGATTCGAAGTCTGCTATTCATTTTATCAAAACCCCACAATTAACTGGTTTGAGAGTTATGATCATTGTAAAATTTCAAGGCTTTTATAATTTAGGAGCTACAGGTTTCTGTCAATTTTATCTCGATTCCTACCCATATTAGATTCCTTCGCAATAACTCCACTGATTTATTAGCAAAACAGACATTAGACTCCCCCACTTCTTCACATAATACTGTTCTTTCACTTGCCAAGTTCAATAAACAATTTCATGCTTACACATTACAACACTACCCAAACATTTGAATTCTGAAAGCACAAGCTAAACATTTCTTCAGGTTCCATGAGAAATATCAGGCTGTTTATATTCCATTTCACTCAAGGGCAGAGAGCAAACTATTATTCATAGACTTAGGTTTCACTTCCTCAACTTCAATAAATAACTTTTTGGGAGTAAACAAGTTAATTTCCCTATTTCCAAATATTGTAATATCTACAAGACATTGATTATTTTCTCCTACATTGATCTATTTATCACTCTGATAGCATTTTTTTTCTTAGTACCCTTTACACCCCCCCCCCCCCTACACCCTTACACCTTTACACACACACACACACACACCCTCAAGTCCTTTAAGCTACATTTTTTGGCCCTAGGATCCTTTTGGACTGCTATTGCCAAAATTCTATAATATTGTTCCTGCTCCCTCTTTAGATCTTGTTCCTTTATGAATCTACAGATGCCTCTCCATGGTTTTTCTCTTCTCGAATTTCATATTTTTAAAATTTCATTCAAAGTATTGCTTTTGTATATAATTATTCATTTAGGTACTCTCATTAAACATATCATTCATCACATATTATGACAGTGAAAGCATATTAAATATTTAAATAATATTAAACTTTTCTCTCTTTCTCCCTTTTGACCAACGAGTTTAATTTTACTACATACATTCACAGATTTTGATATAAAAATACTTTCAGAACAGATTCACATCGTTTTTAAAAATTTGTCATTCTAATTTTACCAAGTTTAAATTTTTCTATCCTTTCTTCACATTTCAGAATAGGAAATAAATACTACTTAGTAGGTATTTTTAAAATCTCTCCAGGATATCTTTCTTACTATTTTTGAGTTTATGAATTACTATTAGAAAACATAACGAGTTTTCGCTCAGCTTACAAATTTTTTTAGAAAGAATTACAACTTAAAAGAGAATAATAAACTGATTCAATTGAAATCTATCTATTTCTCACATACTCCCAGAAATTCTTACTACTTCTTATAAAATCTCACTTCTTTATGCATTAACTTAGACTATCTGATTATGATACTCTCTAGATGTATTGTACAATTTCACATCAGATCATTACTGTTTTAAATCAGAATTTTACAACTTGTTACGATTTTGCAATTATTACTTATTCTTGCACTAAATGATACTATCTCAACTACATTAAAGTCTAATCAATGGTTTAAATTGTTTTTATAAATTTGTAACCACAGAGATAATCACAATACTCTGTTATGTTACAAATGTTACATGCATCTGAGAGGTCCTTATTCAGACTTGCCCAATAAAATTTAACGAACATCTTGAAAATTATGACATAATGTAATGAAATTACATATAAGACAAATATCCTCTTGACTTCTGATTTTACTAACATTACTGTTCTATTAATTTGATATAACAATATTTTATTTATTTTATTTATTATATTTTTTTATATTTATTTTATTAGTATATTTTATGTATCCTTTACCTTTATATAAATATTTTTTACTAATCGTTTTATGTGGTAAATTTTCTTTTCTTTTTTTTGTAAAGTAAACATTTATCTCCTAATTTCTATTATTCTAAAACATATTTTTTCTATTTCTTTTTAATTCTTTTCCAGATATCTGATTCAATTACAAATTCTCCAACAGCTTCATAGCTACATTTCCTTTTTGATGGCTTCTAATAATTAAGTAAGTTTTAATTTTAAGGTAGTAAATAAAGTAGTAAATTTCAATATATTTATTTTCTCAAGCATTAAATAATTTAAGTCTAGCCACAGAATAATTCAGACAAAACATGATGCACAGTTGCTTTAACATTACATATTACACATTTAAATGTGCTTAAATGCTGCATTAAAATGGGCTTAAATTAAAAATGCTGTCTTAAATTATAAATTTTTCTTAAGAGCGCTTTTCAAAGAAAACAAAAAAAGAATTTCGGGAAGATACTTTTTTACATAACCAAAAACAAAAGTTGTCATTTAAAAAACCATGAATATTAAATAATTTTGAAATTAAGAGAATATAACATAATGTCTGGCCGATTAAACCTGCAAACATCAATATTGTGAAATATATCAACTTTAATAAATGTAGGAGTTATTAAGCAGAGATCAGATTCAAGAGCATGAATATATTTATAGAAACAAATTTTTATTAATAACATTTTTGAGATAAGGGTGTGAAGGTATTTTGATAAACAGTTTAGATAAGTATGTAATCTTCAAGATATTGAGCCAATTTTCGAAAGTTGCCATGTCTACATCACATAAATTTGGAACAGTTTGAGTAGAGCTGAATGAACCCTAAGCAAGTTAGTTATCAGTTTCAATGAATTTTTTTTAAGTTGGCCGAGTGGTTAGCACGCTTGGCTACTGATCTAACGTACCTGAGTTCGAGCCCCAGGTAAGGCATGGATGTATGTGTCATTTTTTCTGCCGAGGTCCTGCCATCCTCTCAGACCTTCTACTCTGGCATATAAATTGACAGGCTCCTGTCAGACCTCTGTGGCAAGCAGATGCTTGAGGGGGTATTTATTTTTTTTTTATTTATTTAACGTCAGATATTCCAGGAATTCCAGTCAAAACAACATTTTTACTCTCATAAGTTTTTTTTAAGAGTAATTAATAATTTTGCAGAAGTTCCCCAATTAACCCCTGCTATATATTTACAAAAGTTCAAAAGTTGATAGCCCTTAGAGAGTTGAACTGGGTAATAATGTTCCCATTTCAGCCAAGAATCCATACGAATGCTGAAGTATTTAGTCTCATAAGTTTGTTTCACTGGGTAATTTGCCTGTTTTAATAACAATTTCTGGACAAGTTCAATTTCTCGAACAAAAGACATACAAAAGATTACATCTAAATTAATCTGCAAATACCATTTTTGGCAGTAATTTACAATTTTAATATAAACTGGTTTTCAATTATATTTCTTTTATATCTATTTAACAACAGTTCTCTACTTACAAAGGCATAGACTTCAGCTGGCCACTGAGAATTCAGCATTTTCTTGAATTCTCATTCACTGCTTCCATCTCCCCAGCTTTTTTTAACTGAACATGTATTTTTTGGTGTAAACCGTTATTATAACAACTTCATCATATCCCTTTCCTCAAAATGTTATTAGAACTTTTTCCTAGCCTTGAATGGATGGCAAGAATGCACTTTCACCGATTTTTTTTTTGGTATATATATTTACAATTAATATCAGCATACTGATAGCAGAAGCCTTCCAGGTTCTTTATCAAATAACAGTGTTCGTCCCCCCCCCCCATTATCTGGTGCATTTCATAGCACCTCCCCCCCGTCAAGCTGGCGAGGGCTTACAATAGTTCCAATTCCACAAAAAATCAAAAGAAGGGGTGGGGGTCACAAATATATGGTTTCATCTGGAAAAAGGACATAGAAAACACTTAACTAATACCAGTTAATATATCATTATGACATTGGTGACTCGACCAATCATAGTTTTTTTTACTATTGGTAAAAATTTTGCTTTGCTGCCATTCCTCCCCCCCCCCCCCACACACACACAATTTTTCTCATCACATGATAACATTTCATTTAGAGCAGTCGTTCTCAAACTTCTATGCTTCACGAACCCCATGGAAATGTGTATGTAACTGCCATAACCTTTATATAGATAGCTAAAACTATAATTATAGTATAATATGATAACTTAGCGATTTTCTTACTAGATCTAGCAACCTTTGAGCTATCACAGTGTATACCCCAAAAACCCTTAACACATACCCCATGTTGAGAACCCCTGCTTTAGAGCATATTTTTGCCATTTTAGTTTAAATTCCTCCCTTGATTTATTTAATTTAAATAACATGATGCTGCTAAAGAAGATTTTTTCAGTGTCTCTTCACAGATATTCCATATTCGCAGTTATATATTCTATACATTCTGTTTCATCATTAAATTCTTTTTCATACAGTTAAAAAAAGGGATTATTTTTGGGGGAAAAACAGCACGCCCATATTCGGTTCCAATATGACAGAGTTTACCTTTCCAATACCTCTTTTTACGAGTTGGCCATGGTATAATACATATTGTCGAGATATTCAGATATATGGTAGATCAGTGGGTGACTCATTTGATAGCCTATTTCATAATCTACAAACCCACAACACAGATTTATGTCCATAAAAATCTACACCCTTAGTCACTACGGAACAATGATGATCTTCCAAAGGTTGCCGTGCACCTATTGGTATGTAATACCATGGCCCTATGTCTGTAGCGTTACCAGATGCCAGTATTCTAAAAGGAGGGCAGAAAATATAGAAATCGATCACACAAGACATAAAACTTACAAATGGAGAACAAAGGAGGGCATGCTTTCAATATCAAAAATAAAATAAGTTTTTTTACCTACTAAAGTTTTTATTTCAAGTACCTACTAACAGAGCACTCAGAAAAATACATAATTCTAAATATTGAGTACACTTAAAAATATATGATTTTCGATTTTTAATTATACTTGACAAACAGTCAAGAGCTACTTATCCTTAAGTGGCATGTGGAATAGTATGCCACTAAGTAACTATCTACCACACTGTTCCAGAAAGCAAACATTGCATATGTCTGTTAACTCTGACTGTGATAGTGCTCAGCAGTGTTTTCTGTATCTATCAATCTCTTATATGAGAAGGATTGTAAACTAGAAGGTTCCTTCACTGTCCTTAAATGTTGCAAATAAAAAAAAAAGTGCTGTAAACTTTCATACTCCAACTGTTGGATAGAAAGAAGGAAAATTTTATACAGTTTTCTAAATCAGATACTTTTATCAATCTAGCATGAATATTTCATACATGCTATATTGATAAATAACCATAACTCTGTGGCCTAGATCACAAGCTAGCATCTCTGTCCAATGGGTTCCACCACTGTTCCACTCCCTCTAACCATCTCTGAGCCCTCAGGTGGTTGTTACTAAGCCATTTACCCCATTATATGCAAAAAAAAAAATTTCCACTCAGAGGATAAACAACCAAATTCAATGTCACCACTTATTTGTGGTGCTGGGGATTAATAATATGCCAGACTAGTTATTTATAGATCCCAGATTATAGTCAGATATGTGTGACTCATTATTTCCTATAAATCACAATATGCCCTTTGTTTGAAAGAGGACACCACATCCCTCCATCACATGGGACATTAACCCATGGTCATGTGTGCAAGAGAGTCATAACTCATGAATATTGCATAACAGGCTGGATAGTTGCCTTTTGTGTTTTTACAGCTTTCCAGTGGGTCCCCTCCTCCAAACCATCTCTCAACACTCAGATTGCCATATCTACATATATATATATAACAGATTAGGTTCTCAGCATCTACTGAAATAAGCTTTTCATGAAAAATTATTGCTGAAAGTATTTTTAACATTACAATAAATTTTACCTAAATTTTAAACACTAATTCTTATGATTTTAAACAGTAATGGAAATTTCGAATATTTGAACAAAACCAATGCCAACTTAAAATTCATTTATCTGAAAATTTAATAAAAATAAAAAGGGAAAACGAAATTAAACTGTTATTAATGAATTTGTCAAAATCGAGATTTAAATATACATCATTCACATCTTCAAATTATTTGCTGTCATTTCTTAATGAAAAGCTTATTTAGGAAATTATTCAGTTCTGTTTCTCAGTTACTATTCACATCACATGCAAATAAAATTAATAAAGTGGTTACAGAATTTATATACACTGATTTATGAAAAGTATATACTTAATTTATGAAAGCAGCTTGTATTTTTCAATTAAAAAATAGCTATGAAGTGCCATACCAAGTACAATAGTCACTATATTTACCTATATTATTTATTTAGTACTTAAATAGTTATGAAACATAAAATATATAAAAGAATCATCATTTCTTAATAAAAACGACCAACTTCACTAAAGCCTTTGCACACCATCCGGTGATCTTAGGAAATTACATTTCTTTTCAAATATGGTGTTAACAATACTTGTTTAATGTTAATTAACACTATGGACAATTTTTTTTTTTATTTTCCACATCACGAATAGTTACAATAATGAAAGAAAACATTAAAGTCAAAAATTGAGATTTTTTTCAACAAAACATTGCTTATTTAATTAAACATACTCAAATGTGATTTTGCGTGAAAGAACTTTCTAGGAGGTTGGGGGGAGAACACCTGCATGTATAATAAATTTAGGTGTAAATATACTTTTTCTAAAATACTAAATATATTTAGGTTAAGTGATTTTTAAATGTAAATTTTTTGCTTTTGTTATATATTTATGTGACCTTCAAACATTAATGTGTCCTCAAAAAACAAATTCTTAATCCACAAAATCAAGACATAGAATTTGTGGGATGAAGGAAAATTGTTTTCATATTTTGATTGAAATGAAATATACATTTCAAGTATTTTTCCAGGAACAATAACTACACAATGTAAGCCAAATGATATTTAAACAAAATGCTACATTGATAAAACATGGGCTGGAAAGAGGATCGTAATTCAATATCACTCAATGCATATTTCTTAAATTACTTTGGGATATGTTTTCATGCATGCCTAATGACCTTTCTAAGAAAAGATTGATGGCTTTAGTTTCATTATAATAGCTACTTTTTTGTAACTATATAATATTACTAATACCAAAATATTATTAAAAAATACACATCTATTATATTAATAAGTAATAAAAAATTAAATGATTTCAATAATACTATATTTAAATTTTTTATGCAATTACAATAATATATAAATCCACTGTCATTCAGAACTATAATTCTTAAGATAATATGTCAGTAATTTTATGCTCAGTGACAGATAATTTTAATGTTATTTTAATTAATTTCACACAAAGAAGGATTTTATAATTTTATCATCATCCTCAAGAAGCCATGGGCTACGGAGTTCCAACCAGACCGTGCAATTTAGTTTTCCAAGCAAGTCTATCCTGAGCTACATCTACTGCAACTGGATACTGCACACCACTTCTAAGGTCCTCTTTAGCATTGTCTGCCCACTGCATCCTAGGTCTCCCCCTCTATCTTAGGCCTTTAGGCACACTGTTCATAACCCTATTCACCAATCTATAATTATTCATATGAGCAACAGGGCCAAACCAACAGAGTCTCTCTCGGCACAATATGCTGCTTAAAGAAAGTTGCAGACTCCTTTGCCTAACCTCATCATTAGTTACAAAGTTAAACCACCTAATTATCTTGTTTACACAGCGTCGAAGTTTCACTACCATAACTAACCCTAGAAAGAACCAAACTATTATACAGTCTAATATTACTCTTTACGTGTATACGCCTATTTCTCCACAATCTCCATAGATTCTTAAAAGTCCGCGCAGCAATCCCTATTCGTCTGTTAATTTCATGCCGCACATCACCATTATCTGTTACATAGCTCCCAAGATAGTCAAACTGTGACGTAGCTCAAATGTAGTCAACGTGCTCAACACTGCAACCATTCAGATTAACTGAATCACAGCCTGCCTGACCAATTTTCAACACTTTAGTTTTCACTCTGTTTATAACCAAACCTACTCTATTACCAGTTTCACCAACAGCTCAAATGAAACAGTTCATCTCGTCAACATCATTTGCCAAAAGCGCTAAATCATCAGCATAATTTAAATCAGAAATTTTCGTATCTCCAGTCCATTTAAAACCAAAATCTTTCGCTTGAAGTGAATTTCGCATAACATAATCAATAACCAAGCTAAAGAGAAAAGGAGACAAAGTGCACTCTTGTCGAACACCAGAAGTTATGCTAAACCAATTTGCTACAAGCATTACCAACTCTCACACATGACTCAGTGTTATTATAGAGAGTTTTCATTATGTTAACTAACTTGTCTGGTTTACCATATGATCTCACAATCAACCACAAATTATGACGATCAACAGTGTCGAAAGCATTTTTGAAATCAACAAAACTAGCAACCAAAGGTTTCTGAAACTCTTAACATTTCTCAAGAATCTGCCTAAGTGAAAATATCTGAACCACCATACCCTACCACTTCTGAATCCACATTGCTCATCACGCAATTGAGCGTCAATCACATTCTTTATTCTATTAAGCACAATCATGGAAAGAACCTTACCTATAACAGAGTAGGCTGACACCCCTATAGTTATCACAAGAACTGTGATCACCTTTTTTTTCAAAATAGGGATAATAACATCTCTGGTAAAATCCTTAGAAATCATGCCTTTATGATAAAAGGTATTCAGAATTTCAATCATCCAAGTGGTAACCGAAACATTCCCAGCTCTAAGCATTTCTGTAGTAATTTCGTCTACCCCTGGGACATCTATCAGTGAAATCCTCAGCCCACCTAACCATGACAAAATCCTCACCTTCTATAACTTTATCTAGTTTATCCTCCCATACCTGTATACCCGTTAGTTTTCTATCACAGAAAACATTAACTACCTGGTACAGCTCTCTGCTGTTGTGCTGTCTGCTTCCTCGTCTTTCTCAGCTATGAGCTCATCAAGCCAAAGATTCTAATCAGCAGCTAACTGATCCTTTACACGTTTATTAAGCGTTCTCTAATGCTTTCTATTAGGACTAGTAGGGTATTGATTAAGAAAATTCCTGCAGTTCTTTCTTTCCGAAATAAGCTCAAATGCCTTATCACTCAGATAATTCTGACTCCTCTGCTCCTTTTTTTCTAAAACAGTACTGTTACTGTCCAGAAAAGCCTGTTTAAAACGATCCCATTCTTCCTCAACTTCAGTAGTAATCATACTATGACTGTCATAATGATTAAGTAACCTATCATGGTAAGCTTTGGCTATAACTGGGTCTTTCAGAGCTTCGGTATTAAAACTAAATTTTTTCATTCTAGCACAGCAATTTTTAAGTTGCAAGACACTTTTAACAAGGTAATAATCATATCCAATTTCAGCTCCCCTATATGACCTGGTATTCCTAACAGAACTAGCCCATTTGCTGATAATTAATATATAATCAATCATATTCTTATGCAGCCCATCGGGTGAAACCCATGTGTACTTATCTATGTCGCAGTGTTTGTAATAAGTGATAGTGATTCTGAAACCATTGAGTTTACTTACTTGTAGAATACGTTGCCCATTGCCATTGCAGCTACCATTACCGAAAGGGTCTATTACTCATCCCCAAAGGTCACAGTCAGTACCAACTTTGGCATTTTCACAATATCTAGCTCCTACTTTGCAAAAAATAAAAAAAAATGAAAATATTCCTAGGAATAATTTCATTTTTTTTTTATTTTTGTGAAATAGCAGCTGGATATAATGATAATTAAATAAACATAGAGTACCTGTGGTTATAATTTATTTATACTATATCACAATGCCCCTAATACAAAATGTTCATGTAACTTTACGAATGCAATGGGGTAGAAAGATGCGATGCATACAACTCTGTCATGAAAAAAATAATAACCAGAGAGCAGGCAAAAAGATATGCATAGAGATTATTCTCTTGATGTCCTCATGCAGGAATTCCAGTGCTATAACCTAGATATTCTAGGCTTGCAAGAGACCAGATGGACAGGTAAAGGTGAGATACTTAAAAATAACTTCAAATTTCATTTGCAGTGATCACCAAGGCATGGGTCTGCTGCTCAGCAGACATGCTAGTGATGCTCTTCTAGGATATGAGTGCATTAATAAAAGGTTTCTTACAGCAAAATTTCAGATGACCATTAAAGCCTTGAATGTTATCTGCTTTTATGCCCCCACTGAGGATGCTAAAGAGGATCAGAAGGATAGGTTTTATGGACAACTTCAGGATATTTTGAATTCTGTCAAGAAAGGAGATATTACCCTTGTTCTTGGTGACTTCAATGCCAAAGTTGGTACCAACTCTAACCTTTGGGAAGGAGTAATAGGTCCTTTTGGTATTGGTAGCTGCAATGGCAATGGGCAACGTCTCCTACAGGTAAGTAAACTCAATGGTTTCAGAATAACTAACACATATTACAAACACCGCGACATACATAAGTACACATAGGTTTCACCTGATGGGCTGCATAGGAATATGATTGATTATATATTAATTAACAGCAAATGGGCTAGTTCTGTTACAAATGCCAGGGCATATAGGGGAGCTCAAATTGGATCTGACCATTACCTTGTTAAAAGTGTCTTGCAACTTAAACTTAAAAAGTGCTGTGCTAGGGTTCAAAAATTTCCTTTTAATACTGAAGCTCTGAAAGACCCAGTTATAACCAAAGCTTACCATGATAGGTTACTTAATCATTATGACAGTCATAGTTTGCTTAATACTGAAGTTGAGGAAGAATGGGGCCATTTTAAACAGGCTTTTTTGGAAACTAACAGTGCTCTTTTACGGAAAAAGGAGCAAAGGAGACAGAATTATTTAAGTGATAATGCACTTTAGCGTATTTCAGAAAAAAGAAACTGCAGGAATGTCCTTAATCAGTACCCTACTAGTCCTAATAGAAAGGATTACAGAGAACTTAATAAACATGTAAAGGATCAGTTAACTACTGATAAGATTCTTTGGCTTGATGGCTTGGCTGACAAACCCGAGGAAGCAGTTAGGCAGCACAACAGCAAAGAGCTGTACAAGATAGTTAATGTTTTATGTGGTAGAAAACGGACAAGCATACAAGGATTGCAAGATAAACAAGGTAAGGTTATAGAAGATGAGGATTCTGTCATGGATAGGTGGGATGAGCATTTCAGTGATGTTCTAAACAATGTGGTTAGTTCTACTCCCATTGTTTGTAATGATGATAGATGCATTGGTTGCTTTAATGTTGGCCCTATAACACAATCTGAAGTTATTTTGGCTATTTCTAAACTTAAACTTCATAAATCCCCAGGTGTAGACGAAATTACTACAGAAATGCTCAGAACTGGGAATGTTTCGGTTACCACATGGATGACTGAAATTTTAAATATCTTTTATGATATAGGCAAGGGTTCTAAGGATTTTTACCAGACATATTATTATCCCTATTTTCAAAAAAGGTGATCGCAGCTCTTGTGATAACTATAGCGGTATCAGCCTACTCTCTGTTCCAGGTAAAGTTCTTTCCATGATTGTGCTTAATACAATTAAGAATATGGTTGACAGGCAATTGCGTGATGAGCAATGTGGATTCAGAAGTGGTAGGGGATATGTGGATCAGATATTTTCACTTAGGCAGATTCTTGAGAAATGTTTAGAGTTTCAGAAACCTTTGGTTGCTAGCTTTGCTGATTTAAAAAAGACCTTCGACTATGTTGATCGTCATAATTTGTGGTTGATTGTGAAATCATATGGTATACCAGACAATTTAGTTAGCATAATGAAAGCTGTCTATAATAACACTGAGTCATGTGTTAGAGTTGGCAAGTCTTGTAGCAATTGGTTTAGCATTACGTCTGGTGTTCGACAAGGGTGCATTTTGTCTCCTTTTCAATTTAGTTTGGTTGTTGATTATGTTATGCGAAATTCATTTCGAGGGAAAGATTTTGGCCTTAAATGGGCTGGAGATACGAAAATTTCTTATTTAGATTATGCTGATGATTTAGCCCTTTTGGCGAATGATGTTCATGAGATGAACTCTTTCATTCAAGCCGTTGATGAGACTGGTAATAGAGTACGTTTGGTTATAAACAGAGAGAAAACTAAAGTGATGAAAATTCGTCAGGCAGGCTGTGATTCAGTTAATCTGAATGGTTGCAGTCTTGAGCAGGTGTCACAGTTTAATTATCTTCGGAGCTATGTAACAGATAATGGTGATGTGCGGCATGAAATTAACAGACGAATAGGGATTGGTGCCGGGACTTTTAAGAATCTATCGAGACTGTGGAGAAATAGGCATATACACCTAAAGACTAAAATTAGACTGTATAATAGTTTGGTTCTTTCTAGGGTTAGTTATGGTAGTGAAACTTGGACACTGTGTAAACAAGATAACAGGAAACTAGATGCTTTTCATTCTAGATGCTTACGCAGTATCTTGGGCATTAGGTGGTTTAACTTTGTAACTAATGATAAGGTTAGGCAAAGGAGTCTGCAACCTCCTTTAAGCAGCATATTGTGCAGTGAGAGACTCTGCTGGTTTGGCCATGTTGCCCGTATGGATAATTATACATTGGCGAATGGGGTTATAAACAGTGTGCCTAGAGGACTCAGAAGGAGGGGGAGACCTAGGATGCGGTGGGCAGACAATGTCAAACAGGACCTTGTTAGAATTGGTGTGCAGTGGCCGGATGCAGCAGATGTAGCTCAGGAGAGATATGCTTGGAGAATTAAACTGTGCAGCCTGGTTGGACCTCCATAGCCCATGACTGCTTCAGGATGATGATGATGATATAACATAATTTATATATATATTTTTTAAGCCAACAAAATAAATTAATGGGGGGTAAAATGTATATCTAAACAGCATTCCTGCTCCAACCAATTAACTTCCCCTCTTTTAGGGGCAGGGGTGGCTCAGACAGTAGCATGCCAAGCTCATAATTGGTAGTTCCCAGGTTCGAGTCCTAGCTTTGTCAGCATTCAGATTTATCTCCACAAAATCCCCCGCCTTGCCCATAGTCATTAGGGGACACCAATGGGCTTGGAAAGGCTGCCGTCCGTTCGATAAGACGTTAAGCCATGGCCCACTATGCACGAAAGTGCACGAGAGCCATACCATGTGTATGTTAAAGAACACACTAAATGGCCTTCACAAGAGCATACCATCTGTTTCCCAACTGCTGTTCCAGTGCATCCCCTCTCCCAACCTTCTCTGAGCCTTTGGGGTCCATGTGACCTGGCCATTGGGTTGGGTTGTTTTATCTCTGTGCGGAAATTTTTTGCACACCATGGGTGATCAGAAATTTGTGCTCAGAGATAAAACAACCCAACCCTCCCCTCTTTTATATTGCCTATTTTTTCCCTGCAGAAGTTACTGTGAAAATTTTTACATAAAAACATCCAAGAAAATTTTAAAATTGAGCTATCAACTTGGATTTCCCATTTTCTGAGTATGTCTTATCACCATAGTTCACAATACACAATTAACTGTTTTCATTTAATAATTATGGTCTGCATTAATGACCTTTTTTTAACTGTTCCTGCTGCTACTACTTTATTAGTAAAACATGCTTATGTTAAATGAATAATTTAATATTTAAAATAATATCTAAAAATAAATTCCAGGGCCATTTTTTTATGGGAACAAAACTTTTTCATCCACTGACATTTCTGCATAAAGACAAAGCTTTTTCAACCAGGAACTGTTCACAGAAAATGTTAATGTCTCATCATCATACTCCAGTTTTCTTCATATATACAATTATAAAAAAAAGAACGTTAATTAATGCTGAAATAAATATAATGTTTGTGTTTATTTGAAACTCGTACCCTTGCTCTGTACTCATACTACAAGTACTGATTACAAAATGGAATATCATTTTAACATATTTTCTAAGTTTGCAAAATTTAAATGTTTTTTTAAAAGGAATTACGGATAAAACATGCTTCCTAAAAGTGCCCTAAATCTCCATTTAAAGCAATATTCATTATCGTATTAAAAAAATTATTGAAGCTAAAACATTTAACAGCAAATGTTACTAATCATATTTCAAGCCCTACTGATAAAGCCCACCAGAACTAGTAGTTAGCATACCTTATTACTACTCCAGAAGTATGTCTTTGTATATCATAAGCAAAATCAACAGAATCCAAGATATCACAGTTATCTGTCTTCCATATTTAAAAAATGTTTATGCAAATTCTAAACATAAATAACAATTGTTAAAACAAATTTTTAATAAAATTAACAACATTTTAGTTTTTACTGTAGCAATTATTTCTTTTTAACATAAATATCACAACCAATAACAAATATTTCATGTTCAATGTTACAACTTCCATAACTTTTTCAATACTATACAAATAATAAAAAATAAAATTCATTCAAATATAGGTGATATTAACGATTTTTTCACAATGACATTTTCCATTAGTTTATTTAACAAAGTCAAATAACTTTAACTGTGGCCCAATATTGCCATAATTATCTAGACCTAAACCATGAGCTTTCCCCCCCCTCCCATTTTTTTACATTTCATTGTATACATTAAGAACAATCAAGGAATATAAGAAACATTGTGTTTACTCACATATTAAATTAAAATATATATATAAATATCATTAAAAAAATTAAAATTATGAAATCTTAACTTTTACCCATCATTGAGTCAATGCTTTCAAAAAACATTGGAAATGACTGACCCAGTCAGCTGTTCCCTCATCTTAATTATCACACCATTGATATTTCTCTGAAGAAAATGCTTCTTTTACAACGTTGGTCTCTTTTTTTCATTTGTTCATAAAATTAAGTTAATAAAATTGACTGCAGCTACTGTGCTGAAACCTGCAGCTGTTCACATTTGGTTGATCAAATATTAACCATCATTGAGAAAACTCTTTCTACATTGGCTGAGCCAACAGGCAAACACAAGCTAAATTCAATAGGCTTTAAAATGTTATCAATACAAATATTGGTAGTTTTCTTAGCTATTTCAAGTATGCACATCGATCTCTGAGTAAACTTGAGTCAACATTCTATTTTTCACTTGTATAAATTTGATTTATTAATAACAGTTCATAAAAAATTTTTCAATACTAAAAAATATTTGACATTGTTGTCCTATTACAGATTTAAAAAAAATTACCACTTTTTTCCATATCAGTCAAAAAACTGAAGGCAAACAATATTTAACAATTGAAATTAAATATTTATTAAAGAAAAACACTCAGATTTTTCGTAATTCCATTGCAATAATTCTAAACAAGCTATACTCGTTTTCTAGTACTCTTCAAAGCATGTCAATATGTCACCTTCAAAAATTGCATTTTCATTTTTTAACATAATTGTTCACAGCAAATGGAACAAATTTCGCAGTCCTACTTTCCTTAAGTACAGCACTTAGGTTGTAATATTATGAAGCAGATTCTATTACAGTGATATTTTATTCTAAAGATTATATCATGTTATGAAAAAGTGGTAGAGTTCCATGTAGAAATAATAAATATACCACTTTCACAGAGTTTCAAAAAAATTATTTCAGAATTGTTGAACAGTTATTTTCATTCATAAAAATCTATTCCAATACACCAAATATGTGAAAACTCCAAGTTGCAGCTAGCAGACAAAAAACGTGTAACCATTCGACAAATATTTTTTTTTTATTTTACCTCTGTATTTTCACAAAACACTTTTGATATGGTATTTCTACTCTATAAATATAGAAATATTTACACCTTTTTACAAATATCCCTTCAATATCAATAAGAAGTTTATCAGCAGCTGATTCTAAAAAGTTATTAATAATGTGAGTTCCCACTCCTGAACAAGGACGTCCAAATTTGCGTTCCAATTTTCTGTTTACGTTATTTTTTCCCCTTCTTTTCCTACCACTAAATTGTGTTATCTACACACAGGCAAATAATTTCTTCTCTCAGTCATGTTTTCCAGCAGTTTCCATTATGTGAATAATCACTATATAGGAAGTGTCCCCAGTCATTACTTCAAAATTTAGTACCTTTACCTGATACCCAGAATCCAACGAGAAATATCTCAGAATAATCAGGACTATTTTACTACTTTTATAATGGAAGCATCGATACTGATCGTAACGATATTTACTTTACGCAGGTCTGTTTAAACTTCATTATTAATTTCCTGTAATATAATATTTGACACAATCGCTTCGATCTTCGTCTATCCAGATGAAAAATTCGAATCATGCAAAAGCTTGATTAACTTGGATGCACAACCGGCGACTTGAAGCTATATTCATGTAAAGCTGAATAATAGCCTAAATTTCCTTCCTTAGCAGCGTATAATACAACGGATTCATTTATATCGCACGACTTAAAATAAGAAGTAGTATTGGAAGACTGAGAGTCATATACCGACCGTTTGTGCAATATGATCTTCCATAACGCTTCGTCCTTTCCATTGCACCGTAAAAACACCATTACAATAATAAAACGGACACGACTTCCGTTGACACTTTCTCTTGTTAAATATTCGTACTCTACTTTTTCCCTAAAATTCCGTTTTCTGTTACTACTCATTTTAGAGCTTAACTTCGTTTTAAATTTCACGGGTTATTCCCTATCGCGAAATTGGTGCAATAACAAAATAAAACAAAACATTTTGCGCATAAGCACAATGTTGCACATGAGCAATACACGATGACATCAGTTTAGTTAACATTCTTAACATTTACCCTCTTATTCAACACCAATTTAACATTCGATCTATTGTACTTCTTTCGTCATGTTTATTTTAATCTCCTTTTGCAATATATGCAAAAAAAAACGAAATAAATGTTTATTTACAACGAAATTTTAAAATCAAAAATATGCATACATGAAATTTTTTTAATAACTAATTTTTTTTTCTTCTACAACGTTTTAAAATTGTCGCATGTCACGTAACTATTCTAACTCTTAACCACTGACCAGTTTAATATAACTTCAACTGAAATCTATGAACTTTCTAATCAATAAAACGAATTGATAAAAAAATTTTAAATATAGGTATGTAAAAATTGGTTAGCGCGCTTGGCTACTGATCTAAGGGACCTAGGTTCGAGCCCGCGTAAGGCATGGATGTATGTGTCGTTTTTCTGCTGAGGTCCTGCCATCCTCTCAGCCCTTCTACTCTGGCATATAAATTGACAGGCTCCTCTCAGACCTCTGTGGAAAACAGCTGCTTGGGGTGGGGGCGGTTTAATTTTCTAAATTATTGTTTCAAAATACGTCATTACGACCTGTCCCATGGCCGAGTGCTTAACACGCTTAGCTCCTGAACTAAGAGACCTGGGTTCGAACCACGGGTAAAGCATGATTGTGTGTCTTGTTTTCGAACCCCGGGTAAGGCATGGGTGTGTCTTTTGTTTTTCTGCTGAGTTCCTGCCAGCCTCACAGACCTACTATGGCATATTAAATGACAGGCTCCTATCAGACCTCTGTCGAAAGCAGCTGCTTGAGGGGGTATTTATTTTTTATTTTTATTACAGTATCATTACCCCGAATTCTGGAAGACTGCAACTTCTTTTTTCCCCCATAATATTTTCGCAATATATTATGTTAATTTATCTTCGATAAGCGAAATATTTGCAAAACATGTTTCTGGAACCCTTCCCAACAATATAACACAATACTTGAGGTCATAACCATCATATTTTACGGTATATTGATCGCTATACATTTTGAGAAAACACAACTTGACTCGAAAATAAAGTTTTGTCTGGTGGTCTCTCTAACGTCCACATGATACGTACTTTGAATCCAATTTCTATTTTTTTTCTTCATTTTAACCTTCTCTAATGTGATCCTAGAAGGAAGGCAGTTCGCCCCCCCCCCCCCCCAAAAAAAATTTCCACGAAGGAAACTTTATTCGTTCGGCCGGTTTTCCCGCCTTTTTTCATTATGTTTGGAACGTGCTCAAGGTGAATGCTCCCGTTAATGCCCCTGATTTTCGAGCCTTAATACATTCGATCGTACGATTACCTTTACCACTTACATTTTATCTTTGGTCAAGGTGGCGCGGAGTGAGGGAGGGATCATTACGTAATGGTTCTTGAGGTTACGCGAAATAAATAACAGCAAAAGTTTTATTATGATACATAAATAGATTTATCTGCCTTATTATATCAAATGTAATTTAAGGTAAATAGGAATAATTTTTGCTTTAATTTACCAAACATATTTTTCTTTTTAAGCGAAATTTTCCGCCATAATTTTCAAAAATACAACAATTATTAAGTCCAGGATTTAATTACAACTGTTTTTTATGAAACTTAATTTAAGCTCGCAAATCCAGAAACAATTCCAGGTTAGATTTTTTTTGTAGCCTTGTTCTGAAATTTATTTATTCTTATTTTTATTATTTATTGTTTTTCTTCAGATGTTGAATCCTAATTTATTCTTATTCATATCCAGATTCCATATTATTTGCACTCATTTTTCTATTGCCATGGTATACTGCCCTGCCTAAATATTTAAAATTTTATTTTATCAATAGGAAACTAATAAGGAGTTCTGTAACTTCTCATATATACGTTTTATCGATAAATGTCATTGAAGATAATTTAAATATCATAATCAGATATATATATAATTCTGTATTTAAATATATGTTCCTATAATATTTAAAGATTTATAGAAATAGTAATATTTCACAATATATATTTTTTTTTATTTAATAATAGCAGATATAAATATATACATATATCACTATTACACTGTAGAATCCTTCTTTTTGAAATTGTTGCTGTCCGTGCATATGAAAGTTCTGCTGTTTAATTTCCACTGGAGTCATCAATAGCAAAAATATAAGACAAATATTCCTAATATTATTATAGAGAGTGATACTTAATGTTTTGGGCGATCCGCTTATTCCGTCAAACTTCCTGCTGGAAGCGTGGATTCCGTACATCCGTCCAACACAAAAATAAAAGATAACATAAAAATGGACGCCCCACCCCACAATTTTTTTCACGGATAAAAAGGATTATTAAGATTACATCTAAAACTAACGAGTTAATTATACAAAATCTGAAGGCAAACATTGTTTCATATTTCAAAAAAGTGCTAAAAATACCTCTTTATTTTAATTTATAAAAATGTTCACCCATTTATTCTTGTTTTGGGACAATTGCAATCCTTTATATGCCTTAGGGCAATAAATCCTCTCACCCCCTACCACAATAATATTTATCTTTAAGTTCGGGTAATATAATATTCCTTTGAAAAAAAATTATAATCCTACAGAAGCCTTTATTATTTCCTGTTGAATTATGGACATGAACTTAAGAATGTAGTGCGGATCCAACTGACAAGAAACTGTTGGGATCCAACGAAACATTCTTAAGTTCATGGCCAAAAGAGGTTACTATGGTAACATTTTAATTCAACCAATTCGTCAAACATTTTAGATCACTATTACTTTATAGCCGTTCCGTGGCCGAGTGGTTAGCACGCTTGGCTACTGATCTACGGGACCTGGGTTCGAGCCCCGGATAAAACATGGATGTGTGTGTCGTTTTTCTGCTGAGGTCCTGCCATCCTCTCAGATCTCCTACTGTGGCATATAAACTGACAGGCTCCTTTCAGACCTCTGTGGCAAGCAGCTGCTTCAGGGGGTTTTATTTTTTTTTATTTTTTATAAAACAAATGATAAAATACTTTATATTTTTTATGCCGACCGGGAGAGAGAAAAGGAAATTCGGTGCAAAATACAAATAATAGTGCCTAAAAATTTCTTATGTAATGCAGGAATTTCATTATTTATGTTCTTATCTCGTCTTAATTGGTAATTATTCGTATCACTTTCAATGCTTCCATTTCTAAAGTAAATGAATTTAATAATTTCGAAAAAAATAATCATAATGTAAAGGCAAAATTCCTGCTTCTCGAAACAAAGATAATGAAGGTTGCATTTTTGGGCTTTTAGTTAATAAGCGAATAAATCTCTTTTCCAGCACTAAAAGTTGTTTAAAATTATGGAAATACATGCCCCCCCCCCCCCCAAGATTTTATGACATATGTTAATTGAGAACGAATTAATGCATAATATAGTTTACACATAAATTTCAATGTAACTAACTGTCTTACGAGATATAAGCGACCCAGGTTACGGATGACCTTCCTTTTTCCCATGTTACATGCACTTTACAAGTTAAGCATGCAACAATCCAAATACTTTATATTTCACTGATGCCACAAAAGAAATATAAGAACAATCCAACGGTCAGTAGGGGACAACGATGGGCCCCGCCCTACCAACGGTCACTAGGAGACAATGCTGGGCTTGGAAACGCCACCGTCCTTGGGATGTGACATTAAGCCGTGGCCCTGTGTGATTGAGAGCCATACCCTGTGCTCCTTAAAGAACATGCTGGATGACCTTGATGGGAGGCTACCATCTGTCTCCCAACAGCTGTTCCAATGGGTTACCTCCACCAACCTTCTCTGAACCTTCGGGGCCCATGCGACTTGGCCATTTAGCCCATATGTGCAAAAAAGTGCCGCTCAGAGGTACAACAAGTATGCATTAACAACTTTATTTCAGCGAGATAACTTGTGCATGAAGTCCTTCTGTCTAATTCTTTTAAATTCGCAACATATAAATTATCTATTAGCAATGTTTTTTTTACATTCCTACAAGATTATTAATGTATCAACAATGTTTTATTATTAATAAATATCTTATTTTGCTATTATTTAATATGTTTAGAAAAGAATAAACTATTTTCTCTTACATTAAATATCAGACCATTTGCGTTTAATAAATACTAATCAGAAAACCATTAATACATTATATATAGAGAAAAAGCTGCCCGTATTAACCTCATGGAAAGTGGAAACTTATATCAGTCGCATGCACGGCGACATATGATTATTATTAATAATTCGTTCTCTTATTTTTGTCGTTGATTATGTACTGTTGGAAAATGTCAAACTCAAATCGACAATATATTATTTTATTCTTTATGAGGAAGAGATACGAACCTACCGTACTCCCGCACTCAGAAATAACTGAACTGCGTTAGCAAGCCATATTCGTAATCTACAGTTCCCATTGTGAGATTTTATAGTACATAGAATTCCATAAACGATTATTATTTCTTACGTTTCTTATACAACAAAATTTTTATTGATCTCTTCGAAACGTTCCCAGGGGTCAGAGTGCAAATCATTATTACTAATATCAAACTCTTAACCGTTACACTTCATGATCGAAATTTCACTTTCGAATCTTAAATAGATCGTGTGAAATTTCTTTTAAAAGATTAGCCATTTTTCACCAATTGAAGCCCTGTTGGAAGATCTGAATAATGTGATTCGTAATATTTCATCGTAATATATCCAACCTGAGCCGTCCCGTGGACGAGTGGTTAGCACGCTTGGTTACTGATCTAAGGGACCTGGGTTCGAGCCCCGGATTAGGCATGGATGTGTGTGTCTTTTTCTCTGCTGAGGTCCTGCCATCCTCTCTGATCTCATACTGTAGCATATAAACTGACAGACCTCTGTGGTAAGCAGCTGTTTGAGGGGGTATTTATTTTTTATTATTATATCCAACCCAAAAAGAAATAAAAAAAACGTGAATGTCTACAAGTATAAAATTGAACACATTAGCTAATTTTTTAATCGAGCAAAAATTCTTTTAGAAACATGCTTTCCTTTACCTCTAATCGGCACGTTTTTTGCATGCATGCATTTTTTTTTCATATTTTATCTCAATCGAGTTAAAATATGACAAGGTCAAAAGGACCTCTAGAAATTTGGGATGGAAGACTCCTGACAAGGCCACTCAGCGTGTTGTATAATGCATAGGGCAGAGGGCTCTCCTGAACAAAGGAACAAAACCTTTATGTATCATCCGGTGGTCATTGCTACGTCAATCGTTTCCCCCCACGAGCAGGACCAGATTATTCTGAACCGTATCACAGATATGCAGCGAACCAATTCCCAGCAACTGGTGGAATTCCCAGGAGTGAGGATTACAGAATGTTCCTTTAAGTAAATGCTCATGCTGTAGAGGTAGATTAAACAGATAGTTATCAAACATTAGGAAAATGCGTTTCCCAATATTTTGGGAAAGCGTATTTTACTTTGTTGCAAATTTCTCAGAAAAAATACGTTACAGGCCACTAACTTTACTTCATTTAATTTGAGAAAAAATTTATTATTGGGAAGGGTAGTTCATTACAATCGGGTTGTTGCCCTACACTGAGACACGGCTTAATATCCTATCTTACGGACGGCGACCTACCCAAGCTCATCGATGTTCCGCTACTTACCGCGGGCAGTTTGGCCGGTGTAGCAGAGATAAATCTCAACATTGACCCTGCTGGGACTCGAACCTGGGAACTGCAGATTATGAGCCTGGCTCGTCCGCCACCGAGTGAGTTAGCCCGCCACTTTTTCTTTCGTATGACACTCTAATAATCTCCCATGATACTATATACAGTTGCTACTACATGATATGTATATCAATACCCAATAAAATAAACTCCGTAATCGTGTAAAAGGAAATGGTTGTCTTTTTACCGTGTAAATCGAGAGATGTTACTTTACCTCTTAGCCATTGTGTGCCAAAGAAGTGCGGCTAAAAGGGCGTTGGTTTTAGGAATGGAGTACAATGGACAATTGTTAGGAGAAGAAAGCCATTCAGCTTGTTCTTTAACAACTTCCACATTGTAAGGCTCTCCTGCACACGGCATGATCTCCTATCCAACGGACGGTGGTTTTTCGAGGCCGATCGTTGACCCTTTACCGAGGGCAAGGGTGGGAGTTTACCACTTAAAAATCTCAGCACTGACACAGGTAGGACTCAAACGTGGGAAATGGAAATTACGAGCCTGGCGTATTGTCGACTGATTCGCCCACTCACCAGGGAAATATGTGTGCAATTGGGTCTATGCAACCACGAAAGCCTTTCACTCGAAGGGCCGGAACTACCCTATGTATCGTACCAACCATTGGGAACCCAGTACTACCGTCCGAGTTATTAGTAAATTTTTTTACGTAGGAAGGACAGGGGATTAAAAAAAAATCTCTCTTCTTCTGGAGACAGTGGAAGGACTTCCTCTTTTTTGCTCCTATTTAAAAAATTTCTCCGTGGCCTGCGTGCCCGGTGTAATTTTGTTGTTGTTCTTTGAACTACAGTGTACTTCCACCCTTTGTTTGTGTTTTGATATGCATTTTAGTTTTTCTGCTACATTTTTTCAAACTTTACGGTTTATTCACCGATCGACAGATTACTCTGGATCGATTTTTTTTTTAGTCGAGCGCCCATCGTTCCGAGGTACTGGGAGGGAGTCGGCGTGCAGAGCGCTTAGCCAATGATCGGGCTTAGATCTGTTCTGCGCCGGCTGATTGACAACTCACTCGTATGCCCTTCCTGCCGCCACGGCGGAGATGCTAGGGGCGCCCTCTGTCGTGCAGATACCACTTTCTCCTTCGCCGCTATGAGCATGTACTTCCATCGCTGAATGGGTAGTTTTACATTTATTCTTTTCCGAAGCGTTACCGTTTCGTTGCTTAAGGGAATAAATGGTTTCTACCACTGCTAAACTTTTTACTTCTCTTTTTTTCTGTTTCTGCTATATTTATACTTTTACTAGAAGAATGCTTGTACACCTTCTTTTGGAATGCATGGTGTGTGGCGAACACTGGCTGACGTATCGCATTTTGCGTTACGTTCGAAAGACTTCCCACTTACTGAGCAATCGCAAAGTGATGTGATACCGTCCAAAAGAAGAAACTCTCTCCACCTCTTTTCGACGGCATTTCGTTATCAAAAAAATGACCATACTCCAAATTTCGTACAACGTTTCCATGTAGTATAATATACAACATATGTCAGTTTTAATTTTTTTATCTCTAGGCCCACATAATTTTTTTTTACATTTCAAAATTTTCAGTTTTTTTTTTTTAACCGTATTAAATTTTTCCAATTCTTTTTTTTCAATTAATAAGGAAAATCTACATCAGTGCAGCAAGTTTGGTCTTCTCATCTGCCATAGAAGCAAAGTAAAAAAAAAACTTTAGTGACAATCACAATTTGTATATTTTCGCTTTACGTTTAACAAAAAATTTTTGACTCAAAATTGGACAATTAGATATCTTATGTGTACTAGCATTTATGCCAAAGATCAATGAAATCTGTGATGGGTGGTGAACTGGCTTGGTTGAATTGACAGGGAATGACCCTAATGAACATTTCATTATATAAATACACAAAACTGTACTAAAGTTCATATAAATATTTCTGAAATTCCCCATGGCAAATCAAACACTTTCGAAAGTAACTATACAATTCCATTTTTATCAAAGAATAATCAACACACCCAAAGAAACGTTTGGCACCCTTGTACGATATAAAACTCAGCACAATTTTTTCTTTTTACAATTTATGTACATTTTATATTTTGCAACATTTAATGTAAGGAAAAAAAAAAACGGTGCTCTGGAAAGCATCACTGAAATACGAAATATAGCGTTGTTTTACTTTTTCTTGGCAGTTGACTACAATTCCACTGACTGTTCGAGAGTTTACGAACAAGTTTCTGATTATAGACTATAATGATTCCTTTCCTCTACAACTCTTTTTTCGATAGCGTTTTATAATACAACAGACGGATTAAAATGAAACCAGAATTCCTTATTGTAAGATAAAATGTTTATAAAATTCGAATAAAAACTGCCTAGCAAAAAAGGTGCACACTTCACATCTCCCCTTTCAAAACGACAGATGAAAATGGCGACCATTACTAGCTAGCATAAGCATGTAGATTAATAATTACATGTTTATAAGTATATTATGATTAGCAGCTCGACGTTGATCGGGTCTAAAATTTTCTAAAATGTATACTAAATAGCACTCCTCAAATCGCAAGCTTTCCTTTACATAAAAAATATCATTATACTCGATATCCTCCCCCTCTTCGGGACGGTGGTGCGTCATTCGGTAGCGCACCAGGCACGTAAACTATAGTTCCCTGGTTCGAGTACTACTTGTGTCAACGTCAGGATCTATTTTAGCAAAACTACCCACCATATCCACGGTTATTAGAGAACTCTGTAGGGGTAGTACTAGCAGTCGTGTGCCGGTTAGTCGTACCCTGTGTACGTCGAAGAACACACTGGATGAGCTTAACTGGAGGTTATCATCTCCCAACAGCTATTCCAGTGTGTCTCTTAACCTTCATGTAATCTTTCGTAGTCTTTGTGACCTTCCTATTTAGAGCATTGTGTGCGAAGTGTCGCTAAGAAGTAAAACAACCCAACTTGAGCCTTCGGTTTAATTAATCAACCTGTTTTTTAGGGTACAAAAGAAATGGTTATACATCGAGCTAAACGTTAACCTCATCACGTAATAACTATTTGAAAAAAAAAAAGTATTTGTCGTCTTAATGTAATCGTAGTTTTCAAATCGCTTCTTAGCCACCATAGTTCCTCGGATAGATTTTGGCAGGGCTATGTCATTTAATATCAAAAGAAAAGTTAGTATGATCTGTATTGCATAAAAATGTAAAGGTAGTGAAAAATATAATGAAAGAAAATTGGATATTACTTTAATATTCATAATTAATGAATTTAACTTGTGATGCGAATGTCAATAAAGTATATCGTGTTGTATTTCTCTTGATGCATCAAAATGAGAAATGAATTCATCACGCGAAATGAAAAATAAATTAGTTTGATGTTTTCATGATTTCTAATTATTGGTGGCAACAGTTATTTTGAATAAATTTGAACCGTTAATGTTAAGTCTATGGTAATCTTGAGAAATTCAAACCACACACCCCAATTACGGTTGATCCCAGCTGGTTCGCATATAGCCTATATTCTTCCCCTGGGTGAAGGGGAACGTTCAAGCAAAGTGTGAAGACTCTAGCTTCTTTGGGGGCCGAGTACATAAGCCGACAAGACACACAAACTTGCTTCTTTATTAGATAAAGCGAGTGACTCGGTAAAGTATGAAATCAAAAAAAACGTTCATAAACTCATTACCGTATATTTTCGTAAAATACCCTTAATAGCTCTGGAGTTGGGGGCTATGAAACATCACCTCGTCAATTTTGGACATACAATGGGCTAAATGACCAGGTCATATAGAACCCAGGTCACCCAGAAGGTTTGGAGAGCGCACTAGGGAAAGACGATCCACTTTAAAAAAAAATTAAGATATAGATGGTAGTCTCCCGTGAAGGCCGAGCAGAATGTTCTTCCCTGTGCATAGAGGTAAAGCTCTCTCTCTCCTGCGCAGGGACTAAACTAAAAATATTAGAAAATATTCAATTAAAAATATTAAAGTTTTGTTTAGGACTTTTTCAAAATAGAAATGGATTGAATATATACGCTGAAACAGCTCTACCACCTCTAAGTATTAAAAAAAATATATCTGTTAGCAAACTTAGTATACAGAGTTGTAGCAAAAAATTATACACATCCAGTGATAGACACTGGACATTACCATTTTTGATTTACCAGGAAAAAAATCACTTAAAAAATTTAATAAATAATAATTTAAGTGCAGATCACTTCATTGAAATAGTATGTTGGACTTCAGCATTTCCAATATTAAATACAAAATATAACTAGTCTGCAATCAAAAAAATTCCACGATACAAATACTTTGAAACTACTCTCAGAAATTTACATTAATAATAATTACAAAAACTTCATACACATTTATACAGATGGTTCCTTATGCAAAGATAGAAATGAACTGGCATCAGCCTTTCTATACCCAGAAGAAAAATATAAATATTTATTTATTTAAATTTAAAAATTCTAATCCCATAATAATGGATGAATTTACAGCAATAATCCTAGCCCTTAATTGGGCATTAAGATATAAAAATAAAAACATAGTAATTTTCACAGAGAGTAAAGCCTCTATTGATACTTTATACAATGATCCTAATAAAAGTAATTTTAAACTATTCCTAAATGACATATTAATCCTAACTAAAAATCATTTAATAAATAATATAATTTCTATCCAATGGATCCCAAGCCATGTAGGGATAAAATTCAATGAGGAAGTGGACAATAAAGCAAGAATGTCTTGAAATATTATTCCAAATATCGACACACCTTTTTTTTAGTACATAAAAAACAAATAAAAAAAAATCATTAAATGAAACAAGAATGGTATGAAACTAATGCCAGAAACACTCAGAGATATAAAATATCACCTAACATAACAAAATTAAATAACTATGGCTTTTGCAAAAAAGAATTTAACTTAATTTTAAAATTCAAAACTAACTCAACACTTACCAAATCATTATTATATAGAATGAAAAAAGCAGACACTCCAACATGTGATAAATGCCATATTTATAAAACCTTAGAACATATAATATTCCATTGTAAAAACTATGAAAATGAAAGAATAAAATATTTCCAGGCATTATAAAATATTAACATTACAACATACAATTTCAAAAATATCTTAGAACCAGCTATAAAGACAGATAAAATTAAATGTTATAAATTTATTATTACCTATATTAAAAATATTGGTTTGTTTAATAGTTTATAAAAAAAATGATGAAAAGAAACAAGATTATTAAAAAAAATATGAAGGATGAAATGAAAGAAGATTATTAAAAAAAAAAAATTCTCATAAAATATTCTCTGAATCAGTTTGCAGTCAGGTGGAATACGGATTGCAAGAATATTCAATTGGATATTTATTCAATCAATCAATCCTGCGCAGGAGACTACGACTTCACGTCCCAACTGATACACGATGACCTATTCCATGAACCACACCGACGGCACAACAGACGTTAGCTGACATAAATAGCAAAGCAAGCACATTTCGGATTCGAATCTGCGAACTACAGATTAGAAGTCTGGCGCCTACTCAGCCACCTCCTAACTGTAATATCAAAACAGTCGGTACCTACTGAGCCACAATCCTAACTGTAATATCAAAACATGACTGAAATGGCGAATACCTACCCTTCGGTTTTTCATTATCTCAATAAGTCATATAACGATGATTTATTGAAATATGATGACATTATACGGTGTGTTTTACTTGCTGATAAAAGATTGTGATCCATCATACATCCTAATACTCCCGAACTAAAGATGCTAAAATATTTGTTTTTTTTATACATTGAACTCAGCGGCTACAAACCTTTTTCAGGCAGCGCCACTTACAATTTCTAATTTAATATAAATCTCTATTTAAAACTTCGTGCATTACTTTTTTTTTCCTTCTTGAAACAGACTTCAAATAACATTTACCACCTATGCAAATTGACGATTAAGCTATCTCTATCCATAGGGCCGTATTAAGGATTTTAACCTCACCACCACACCTATATTAGTGCCAAGTTATGTAATAGGCAGGGAGAATATTGGATGTATCAGCAATTACACGCAACAATAGAAAAAAATTCAGAGTCGGATTTTTTTCCCTCTCAGCGTTTTTGCACACATTGGGCTAAATGACTAGGTCACAATAACCCCTATGGGTCAGAGAAGGTTGGGGGCGAGGGAATACACTAGAACAGCTGTTGTCAGATAGACGACAGTCTCCCGTCGAGGCCATCCAGCCTGTTAATTTTTAATATGCACAGTGTATGGCTCTCCCGTACACTGAGCGACAACTTAACATCACAACCGACGGACGGCTATCTTTGCCAAACCATTCGGTGTCCCATACTGACTGTGACGAGTATTTTTGCGCAGATAAATCTCAACGCTAACCCAGCTCGGACTCGAACCTAGGAGCTGCAGATTACGAGCCCTTTCGCGCTACCGACTGAGCCATCTCCACCACAAAAAATTACGAATTATACATTTTGCAGTGAGAGGGTAAAAATATTTTTTAGCAATTTAAAGCAAATGTTACGACTACAATTTTTTATTCTTATACAGATAAAACAGATTCTTGCGATGTTCTGTTCACTTCTTTCTTCATATAACTGGGTTAATATAAAAAAATTCTCTATATTACCCCTGTTTAAAAATGAGGGCCTCTAAAGGTGTGAGTGTGGTTCCCAGCCATTAATTTAATCCGTCACAGTATAGCCATAAATTTCTAACATTTTTCTCACAAAGCATGCATAACTAGGTTAATCTGACAAATATTCGATATTCTGTTACTAACGATTTAGTTAAAAAAAATAAACCTTAAAAGGACAAGGACCTCACGCCGAGAAACAATGATTTCACACATTTGTATTTCTTTAAAAGATATTGTGGCTTGCATTTTTTATTACTGCAACATTAAAGGATAAAAAGAGTGGTTACGAAGATTTTTGCGCATTAGTCCACAGAACTTGAACCACAGTGTAATGCGCTCTATTTTTTTGTAGTATTAGATATCTTTATTCATCATCATCGGCATCTCAAAAAAACACAGCTATAGGAAGATATTTTATATTGGACCCTAAAATCGTATGAGGCGGCAACAGATATAAATTAACATTATTTTCAATAAATAAAATGTTATAACCTTAATGTATACGTAATATAAAACATTATGACAGTATCTCATATTTCGAAATAGAACATTTGAAATTATTTGATAATTAAACTATGAACAACAATTAAAACAATTTGTGCGGAAATAGAAATGAACCTTTGAACATGAAAGAAAAACACATTTTTTTAATAAAATATACATGGTTTATCAGGAAAACTGATTAACTGACAACCTTTAAATACTTTTAAACCTGTAATAAGGGAATATAAGCTTTTAAAAAACTTTTCACTCCTAAGAGCAACGCTGAATGCATTCTCGAAACAGACAAATATAGAAAAAGTGAAAGGGATCGAGAAAGAGGATTTTCGTTGCAGTAGAAGCTTTTCAACGCCTTTTAAGAGGTCTCAAAATTGCAAGAAATATCCAAAAGTTTATAAATTACACCTCTTACCTTCAGTCCGTGGATAAAGTTCGCAGCAAGAGAAAATAAAGCCTTTTTTCTTCATCTCTTAACTATTTTTCTGCTCTATCGGCCGTTTACATGGCCCATCTCGAGTGAGAAATTATCCAATGTATTTTGAGAGCGGAAGCTGGACTTTACGACCATGTTTACCAAGTGTCCCCCTAACCACCCAATTACTTTGGAGCATCAATTTGTTATTCTTCTCTTGCAGTTCAAGACAGTGCAATAAACTCCAGATGGCGAACACGTGATTACTTTCGTATTGCTCAATCACTCTCCCACGAAATTACAGTGCAATCGGTGGGTGGGATTCTATGGCAGAGGTAGCGGAGGGGGGAGGGGTGCAAGGCACTCTACCACCTTCACCAAAGCTGTAACCACTGTTAAGGAAGAAAGTACTATGTTCCTATATAAAGCTAAAGATCTTTAATTAACAAAGAACAATGTATATCTTTAATTAAAAATGAACAATGTATATCTTTAATTAAAACGAGCTTTTTAGAGACCCCCCTCCCAACACACACACACACACCCAGGACTTGGAAACGCATTTTATTCCATTGCTTGCTATTGAACAGCTTGAATAATATATCAAGAAATTCCTACTCATTTCCAATGGGATGAAAATAGCTTTGACTGTTTTCGAATAACGATGAGTGTCGCTCTCAGCTTTATGTTACGAACATCGAGACTTTTTCCTTCATTAACTTAATAAAAAAAAAATAACGATACTTAATAAAATGATACTAAAATAAACGATACGAAAAAACGATACTTAATAAAATAAAACATTAGAACCACGATTAGCTACTGATCTAAGGGACCTGGGTTCGAGTCCCCGGTAAGGCATGGATGTATGTGTCGTTTTTTTGCTGAGGTCCTGCCATCCTCTCAGACCTTCTACTGTGGCATATAAACTGACAGGCTCCTGTCAGACCTCTGTGGCAAGCAGCTCCTTGAGGGGGTATTTATTTTTTTTTATTATTTCGCTGCCCAGTGAGAGTTTGGGCAATCTCACCTTCCCGAAGCCAAAAAAGGCTCCTAGAGAGCCACAGGAAAAAATTATCTACTTAAACGTTTCTAATGAGTATTGATTCGAAATTAATTTACATTTTTAAAGAATCAAGAAAAAAATATCTTGATTCGTTAATAAATCTTCATAAATTCTTTGATAAACTTTAAAAATATATTCATTTTTCATAAATACCAATTTCTGCCAAAATTTTAGTTACTCAGCTAGAATTATTTGAACAAAAAATTGCAATAAATCAGTTAAATTCAGTACATTGATTATTAGTTTCATAAGTCGCGGGTTTGACGGTTCAATAGAGCAAACCTTTCTTTCCTGATATAATACTAAAACAAGAACACCATTTACTGCACGAGCGAAAGGTCGTGCAGTAAAAGGTTCGTAAACTGACGTGGTGCAAGTGCACACTCTGCCAAAGTTCAGATTTATCTCCACAAAACCCAACCCTTGATCAGCAGACACCCATGTCCTTGGAAATGCCGCCGTCTGTGAGATTGGATGTAAATCCGTGTCCCCATGTGCACGAGAGTCATACCTCTGTGCATGTTATAAAACAGACTGGATAGCCTTGATTGGGAGAATACCATCTGTCTGTCACCTAACAGCTATCCACTGCGCCCAATTCCCAAAACTGCTGAGCGTTCGGGGTCTTTTCATCCGGTCCCTTTAGCCCACTGTGTGCAAAAAAAGTGCCACTCAGAGATAAAAAACAACAGAATTAAAGAAAGCACGCAAAACAAAGCTTGTAATGTACTTCGTATTTCCTGCTCTACTATTATTAATTGTTTTGTAATCTTTTTAATGACATTATTATGATTCTGTTCCACTGAAAAGTGCGAGACGTCTGCATCAAAACAACATTTGTACATATATTCTTAAAAAAAATTACGTCAGTAAAATACAAGGTACTGACTGTTAGGGATTACCGACATCTTTTTTCTTTTCACACATGAACTCGCATGCCCGGATATAAGGGGGTGGCTCAGTCGGTAGCGCGCCAGTATCGTAATCTCTAGTTCGCACATTCGAGTCCCAGCGTTGAGACTCTACGCAAACATCCCCGCCCTGCGGTCCGTAGTGGACATCGATGGGCTTGGAAAGACCGCCGTCCGTCGAATAGGACCTTAAGGCGTGGTTCCGTATGGGGGAGAACCATAACCTGTGCACTTTAAAGAACACACTGGATGGCCTTCATGGGAGGTTACCATCTGTCTCCCAACAGTGGGTCCCCTCCCCCAACTTTCTCTGAGCTTTCGGGGTCCATGTGACCTGGCCATTTAGCCCATGATGTGCAAAAAAAGTGCCGCTCAAAGGTAAAAAAACACAACCCGGATTTAAAAAAAATAGGAGGGGAAGGCAAGCGACGTAGTCGAGCTCAAAAAAGGTGAAAGGGGCGTGTCAAGAGACTGGATTTCTATTGCTATTGCAGTGTTATCTTCCCTTTCGTTTCACAGGCTTTTAAAAAATTTTACGAAAAATGCGTAAAATATACACGAGTTTGGTAATTTTGGGCATCCTTAGCATTCTGATAATGGGGAGAGCAATACCATTCACACCCTACATCTGGCCCTTTTAGGGACAGGTTAATTTATTATTAAAGTTATTATCTGCATTATTCTTTCCTACAGTACCGTATAAGGTTACTCTAGGTTGCCTTCAATTGGCTGGGGGTGGGAGTGGGGTTCTCAGTCTGTTGCGCTCCATGCTAGTAATCTACAGTTCCCAGGTTCGAGTCCCAACTGTATCAGCGTTCAGATTGATCTCTGCAACCCTCTGCACATTAAAGAACGTGCTGGATGCCATTAACAAAACAATGACAACTGTCCAGGGGGTTTCCTTCGGCAAACCTTCTCTCAGCCTTTAATGCTCTTCTGACCTGGGCATTTAAGCTATTGTGTGCAAAAATTGCAGCTCAGAAATAAAACAACCCAGACTTCCATTATTGTTCGCCGTCCAGTTGCATATGCTGACTGCCGAGTCATTTAATCGCTGGTAGGAAGTTAAGAATCCATCCACGATGATAACTTACGTTGACAAAAGACCACCTAGTGGGAGGAGGGTGGCTCAGTCGGTAGCACGCCGCATTCGTAATCTACAGTTCCCAAGTTCGAGCCCCTACTAGGCCTGTGTTAAGAGTTATCTCTGCAAAAATAACCAAACTATGTCAGTACAGGATACCGATTAGCTTGCAAAGGCCACCGTTCTTCGGATGGGACGTAAAATAATGCCCGTGTACAGGAGATTCCTATAACATTGAAGAACACGCTGAATTTGCCTTTCCCCGTAGTCAAAGAGGCCCCGCGCTTCAAGGATCACTTATGTCAAATCACCAATGCACTGTCGTGAACAACACATAGTGCATTTGAAATTTTATGTTGCTGAATCATCAGTGAAATCTATACGAGAAGAATGGACCACTACGACAAACATAGAAAAAGCAGTGGCATAACCTACATGAATGCGGAATATACCTTATTCTTATTAAACGTGTTTGCTATATATGATTAATTACGCCTAGTGGTCACCGCGTTTGGACATTGATCTACGGGACCTGGATTCGATCCCCGGGTAAGCCATCGATGTTTGTGTTCACTTTTGGCTGAAATCCCGCCATCCTCAGACCATTGACTATACCGTCTAGGCTGACAGACTCCTGTCACCTCTGTGGCAAGCAGTTGTTTGAAAGGATATTTATTTATTTTTGTGATAATTAAAGTAAATAGTTTATTTCAAATTAAAAGGGAACTCTTACTTACTATTCATAACTTTTTCGTTAACAGAAGTTATTTCCAACTGAAATTAATTTTATCTCGTTTATAAGAAACAGAAGTGTTAATTTTATCGTCTTTCAGTTTCTAGACATCGAACTTATTTCGATAGCAAAAAAATTAAAATTCCTTATGTATTGGCTGGGTCTACGCTGGCAATTTTGCCGCCAGAAACGAGCTTAGATATCTGACGCACCGAGCGAACCTCAACTCCCCTTTCTCTGTTTAATACTTCTCTATATAATTTCTCTATATTGTACTTTATAAAGGGGAATTATAACGCCCCTTTCTCCAATTCGATCTTAGATATTAATGATTTATTAAATATAATGTCATTTTGTAAACAAATATAAATTCATCTATTTCAAAATAGATCATACTCCAACCTATTTCAGTTACTGTGGTTAGTTTTTTTTTTTTTGCAAATATGACGCCAGGTACCCCATCGCACGTGGGGGATCGCCGTCCATTTCTGTTGGATATATATTAATAAAATATTCAGAATAGCGCTTTCCGCATCTACCAAAACTTACTATCGCCCTCTAACGGTAGAAAGATTGGAAAAAATTTTAACGAATATTGCAAATGATGTATTTATGATAGAAATTCGAAATTTTGGTGGTGTCATTCGAAGGTTTACATTGGCAGTATTGAGTAGACCCATTATGTCCAGATTGGGTGGCTTAGGCACTAGCGCGCCAGGCTCGTAATCTCCAGTTTCTCAGGTTCGAGACCCAGCTGAGTCAGTGTTGAGATTTATCTCCGCAAAATTCCCCGCCCTACCCACGGTCAGTAGAGGACACCGCTGGGCTTGGAAAGGTCTCCGTCCGTCGGATGGGACGTTAAACCGTGCTTCCGTATGTGGGAGAGCCATACCTTGTGCATGTTAAAGAACACACTGGATGGCCTTGACGGGAGGCTACCATCTGTCTCCCAACAGCTGTTCCAGTGGGTCCCCTCCCCAACCCTCACACTTGAGTGAAATGGTGTAATCAGTGAAATATATGTCTACACACGGCAGAACCTTAAATTACTTCCAATCATTCCTTCGAAGCTACCCCTTTTCCATATATAACGCTTCATAAAAATAAAGAATATTCATTAAAAACACGTAAAGATTAGAAAAATATGCTTATTACAATATCCGTTGCCCAGTGGTTAGCGTGCTTAGCTGCAGAACCAAGGGACCAGTGTTCCAACCACTTCTAAAAATCGGATGTTTCGGTTGCTTTTATACCGACATGACGCCTTCAATTACGGCATATAGCATAACAGCCTCTATGACAACCAGATGCATCAGTTCATATTTAAAATTTCTTTATATTAATAACCGCCAAACTATTTATTATTTATCGCTTAAAACAAGGGTCATTCGTGTTGTGCCTATTAACCCTTTTCGCCGGGAAACAGGATTTCTACTCTATCATATACTATTTTAATTCTTCTTACTAATACTTCAAATAAGTTGAACTCTAACAAAATAAATTCACATTTCCCCTCACCCAAAAACGTGTCCTAAATTTATATTCCAACATACTATATGTGCTAATATTCAAATAGTTTTGATTAAAGTTTTGAAACATGAATGCATTAATACTACTTATGTACTTAATTAAATTCACACGTACGACAATTATTGATAAATGAAATAAATTCCTCTAGGTGGCGTTAATTTGGTTTCTAATGAAATATTTGCTTCTTCCCGCCTTTCCCAACGGTTGTTCGTGTTCCTCTTCTACGATTGGTCAAATATTTTACAATCGCACGTGCAGGTAGATAGCTTCGCACCTGTCGCCCTTAGTTACGATAGCAACCATGTATTCGCTTTGACTTCAGTGTCAAATTTTACTCTCAATTCATTTCTTCTTTTCCATAATATATTTTATTACGTATATTTAGAATAAAGTTCATAGACCACGTAAATTTTACCTACACAAGAATCGAACTACAGTTAGCAATGATTAATAGTAATATTCTAATATTTCAAAAACGTTAATATTTAAAATATGCGAATGCAATTTAATATCAAAGCCGGAAATTACATACCATTCCACTATAACGTTTCAGCTTAAATAACTGGGATTGATTAATTTAATTATCAAACTTCACTGGTTTTATTAACAATCTGACACCGTGGAGACATCCAATTCGAGAAATTAATTCATCGAGGAGTTCATATCTGTTTCATAGCATTACAAATAGAAACTCAAAACACAGAGGGGGGGGGGTGGCTCAGTCGGTAGCGCGCCAGGCTCGTAACCTATAGTTCCCAGGTTCGAGTCCCAGCTGGTTCAGCGTTCAGATATATCTCCGCAAAAACACCGATGGTCTTGGAAAGGCTGCCGCCCGTCAGATGAAACGTTTAAGCTGTGGCTCCGTGAGAGAGAGAACCATACCCTGTCTACGTTAAAGAACATGTTGCATGGCTTTGACGGGAGGTTACCATATATATCTCCCAATAGCTGTTCCAGTGGATCCCCTCCCTCAGACATCTCTGAGCCTTCGGGGACCTTGTGAACTGGCGATTTAGCCTATTGTGTGCAAAAGAGTGCAACTCACAGGTAAAACAACCGAACTCATTGTGGGTGACAAACTATTTTAAGATGTAGTAGGAAAATTCGTTTTTAGTTCGATTGGTACTATCAATTATTAACTTCAGGTAAAAATTTGATATTTCGGTGATAGTATGCCAAGAGATATTTCACTGACAGTAATAATCTACCAACTGTTCTCAGAGGGGTGTTAGAAAAGCGTTTTTTTTTTAAGGAATAAAATACTATTTTTTTTTATAATTATTAATAAAATACTATTTGCATTTTCAGCATCATCCGTCAGCTCAAAATAAAATCTTTAAGGAGTGAAAGTCTTTGAAGACGAAATTCTCCTCTGCCCAGAGGCGATTGGCATTCCTGTATTTAGTTTCTTATCCACAGTCAATTGTTAGTTCTGTAACATTTTCTTAAGAAAGGAACTTTCTCCTCCACGGGTTTTAACTTTACAATCACACAGAAAAAATAAGTGGTGGCCAAATGATTCGGTCACCATTCTAACCTTTTTTCCGATGCTTTTAAAAGACTAAAATTTTCTGGCAAAATCCGTGCAGTATTTATTACAAATTTTTAACAGTTGGCCGGCTGATTAGCGCGCTTGGCTACTGATCTAAGGGATCTGGGTTCGAGCCCCATGTAAGGCATGGATGTATGTGTCGTTTTTCTGCTGAGATCCTGCCATCCTCTCAGATCTTCTACTTTGGTATATAAACTGACAGGCTTCTGTCAGACCTCTATGGCAAGCAGCTGCTTGAGGGGGTATTTATTTCTTTTATGTTATTGTGAAACCTCTAAAATTTAGAAACGCTGCACAAAGAAACCGATAATGCTTCAAAACATGGACGCGTTTCCTGTCACAGAGCAAAACTATATTTCTTACATAATTGGACAATTCTTTATTGTTTAAGGCCCCATTACAGAATTTTAAGCGCGAACCCCTTTGGTTTCGGACTTCGTGTTTTAATGAGATTACACTCAATTAGTAAATTTTTGGTTTTATTTACTCTGTTTTATTTTTACTTCATTGCCTTAAATTTTCATTCCAAAATATGTTAATGAATTGCCATTCATCTTAACCGTTTACGAATGCTAAATTTTTGCAGTTTGAAAATAAGTTTTTTTCAGTCTTTACAATTTTATGAAAAAAACTTCTGTCAATTTAAATAATATATAATAAATAATAATAATAATAATAATAAATAAAATCGGTTATTTTTTATATCAATAACAACCTATACATCAGTCTTTAGTAACAAAAAGAATATTTCTTCTATGACGAAATTAATTTTATAAAAAGACAACTGATTTGGCTTTCAGAGAACTTTGAGATGCTCGAGATTTACCATGAGACACCAGGATATTCGAGATCTGCTTGAGATTTCCTGACAGAAAAGTGAATCCCCCAATCACCACCAATGAACGAAGAGCCTGCACATATTGGAAAATAGATTACCGAAATGGTAGAACTGTTTCCTTGTGCAATTTAACAGTTCACATACATGTGGGGTTCAATAGTAATTACTAGGCTTATATGTAGGAAAAAAAGCGGGTGGCAAGTCACAATCCAGCTGGATAAATGTAGGGGGTAAGAGACTAGATTTCCAATCCAGTGTAACATTACCCCCTCCGCTCTACAGGAGTTTAGAGTTTAAAAAATTTCTTAATAAATCAGAATGAAATATAAATAAGTTTAATAATTTTGCCTTAATATTATTAATATACTGTTCACTTGTATATTTCAAACTTTCCTGTTCAGTGAAATATCTTAGTAATATTTAAACCCTACAAAAACAACATACTGGGGGGGGGGGGAGACGCACTCCAACCTACCCCATTGAAACCGCACTGGTAATTGCCATCATATGCAATATAGGTATTGAAGCAAAAAGAAACGATATGTACCCTTACAGTTATAAATTCCACATTCTTCCATAGTCTCCCCTAAAATGCTATTCACGTTTTCTCGGTGTATCCTCAAAATATTTTTACTGAGAATTATGTTCTGCTACTCGATCGCGTACGTAACTCTATACATTACTGGCACGACTTCGTTAAAACAAAAGAGTCAGGATGAAAAAATCCAGGTGCAATATTTTTGCTCGTTTTCCATAACAAGCTATATTTTCACATTGTCAGTCGTTATTCTCTAACATTTAACTTTTCTGTTTTTAAAGGAAATTATTTTTTTACTGTTCCTAATAAAATCTCATTATTTTATTTATTTCTACCATATTCATCCGTTAGTTTCACTTCCCACCGTTAGAACGTGCTAAAATAATACAATTAACCTCTTCGTTCTCTTCAAAACCTTCCATATTCTGCAGAGGTGATGTGTATTCTTATACTTAATATGAAATTTATGTGCAAATGGATTCTAAAAAATACGCATTTTCAAACTGCTTTCGCAACGATATTTTCCCTACTCTTCTGGTAGGTAATGGAAGCATAATTGTACAAGGCGATAAATTTTGCTTATATTTTACCTCCCCAGAACCATTAGATTACACTGGGCAACAAATTTTCATAAAAGTTATGCCACTGAGATAAAAGTAGCCATTTCTTAAAAATTTTAAAGGTGCTGAACACGAATATGAAAATGCAAAATTGTCTACGATTTCTGAGAAATCCACAATAGTTTCTTATATAATACAGTAATACCTACATATGGCATGTATCGGTAAAACTCCGTTTCTACTTCCGACGTCGCTTTGCCTGTCGCTTGTACAACTGCTCAGGATCAACTCTGGCAAACGTCCAACAGTAGTCAGCCAATATTGAAGTGAACCAGTATCCCTGGTATCGTTTCTCCATCGTTGCAATGGTGAAAAACGATCACCATGCTCATCACTAACCATGCCGCAGTTGGCAGGGAAGAAATCTAAGTGGGAATGGAAAAAGTGGATCTTTAAGGGCATATTGCAGCTAAATTTGTTATACAGAGACAACATGTCCTTAGCCAGTTTCTTGTAGTTGTCTGTCCTGACATTCCCGAGGAATTTAGTTGACACCAGACAAAACGCATCCCAAGCCATTTTCTCGTCACCCTAAAGCAGGTTGTCGAACATCTGGGGATCTGAGGACACAAAAATTCCCTCTTTAATTTTCACTTCGCTGAGTCGAGGGAATTTGATGTGTAGGAATGGTAGCAGGATTTTGTACGTTTCTGCTAGTGCTGGGTGTTCCACATTCTTCTCTCCACCCTTCAGAGATTTCTTCTGAGGCAAGTTTCTCTTCACGTAGTACAAAGTCTTTGCTCGACTATCCCATTCACATAGGGGCGGGGGTGGCTCAGTCGGTAGCGCGCCAGGCTCGTAATCTGTAGTTCCCAGGTTCCAGTCCCAGCTGGGTCAGCGTTGAGATTTATCTCCGCAAAATTCCCCGCCTTGCCCACGGTCAGTAGGGGACACCGATGGGCTTGGAAATGCCGCCGTCCGTCGGATGGGACGTTAATCCGTGGCCCCGTGTGCGGGAGAGCTATACGCTGTGCACGTTAATGAACACGCTGGATGGCCTTGACGGGAGGCTACCATCTGTCTCCCAACAGCTGTGCAGTGGGTCCCCTCCCCCAACCTTCTCTCAGCCTTCGGGGTCCATGTGACCTGGCCATTTAGCCCATGGTGTGCAAAAAAGTGCCGCTCAGAGTTAAACAACCCAACCCAACTCAGCAAAAGGCATCGCCACTTTTTCTCCTTCCACCCACTTCGGAAGATTTCTTGCACTCATACTGCAGCATATGTGTGGGGTCCAGGCCTTCTCCTAGTCCTCGATCTCGTCGTTTATACATGACCATCTCTGTCTCTCCTAAACAAGAGCCAATCGACCAATTTGATTGTCATTTTCATGTTCAGCACCTCGAAATTAGTGAAGATTGGCTACTTTCATTTCAAAGCCTTTTTGTGTGTTGCCCAGTGTTATTTATGGGGCATAATTTTCTAAAGCAATCTTAGAAAAATGTTGGGTTTTCCCACTTTTTTTTTACAAAAAATAAGGGTTAAATTACCAGGTCACAGAGATTCCAATGATTGAGAGAAGGTTGCTGACGGGAGCCACTGGATAGCTGTGGAGACAGATGGAAACCTCCTAGCAAGGCCATTCACCGTGTCCTTTCAAATGCACAGGTTATGGCTCCCATGCACACGGTATCACAGCTTTACGTCACATCCGACGGACCGTGGTCTTTCTAAGCCCATAAGTCTCAACATTCTGACCATGAAGGGTAGGGTGCAGAATAGGAGAATCGAGTAAAATATATTTTGAGGAAGTCCTAAAAATTACCCAATGCGTCAAACATCGTACTCTTTATTACACTCAAACTAAACAACTTTTCGCTGTACTAAGATAAAAAAAACAAAAAAAAAAATACCCCCTCAAGCAGCTGCTTGCCACAGAGGTCTGACAGGAGCCTGTCACTTTATATGTCATAGTAGAAGGTCTGAGAGGATAGCAGGACTCAGCAGAAAAATAACACACACATCCATGCCATACCCGAGGCTCGAACCCAGGTCCCTTAGATAAGTAGCCAAGCGTAGTAACCACTCGGTCAAGAATGGAATTATAACTACCCACTTTAGGAGTTTCAACATATGATTTTTTATTTGTTTTTTGAGGAAGCCATCGAAGATTTCAAACAATTACGTCAAGGTCAAGCGTGTCAAATCCCCTCCCCCCACCATTGGGACAATGCTTCCCCCAGTCGGTAGCTTACGATGCTTGTCAACTGCAGCTCCCACTTGCGATTCGCAGCTCTATTTAGGATTGTGATTTAGCTGAACGCCTTTCTTATTCTGCCGGCGGTGAGACATCGATAAGCTGGGAATGGCCGTCGTCCGTCCGATACGACTTTAAGACGTGTGCGGAAGAGCCATTCTCTGTGCACATTAAGGAACATGGTGGATGGCAATTGACTGCAGGCTACCATCTCTCTTCTAACAGCTGTCCAGTGGGTCACCTTCTCTGGGCCCTTGATGACCTTGGAAACTGGCGATTCAACGCATCGTGTGAAAAAAGTGCCGCTCAGATATAAAAAAATTAAATAATAAATACCCCCTCAAGCAGCTGCTTGCCACAGAGGTCTGACAGGACCCTGTTAGTTTATATGCCACACCCCTCCTAATATTTTCGTTACGTATGGTGTTCGCGAAGGGAAACGTCATGCACATTGTATTTGTTAGTTCATTATCTGATTTAGGAAGTATTTTGACTATATTTATTTAGTATAAAGATATTCATTATAACAATTATTATTTGTGATATAAATTTTAAGTAATTCGTTTACCGCTGCGGTCAAATGTTATGGCTTACGTTGTCTGTCCAAATATTAAAGGAATATTATTGTTAAAAATATTTAGGATTTTCAATACATAAATACATTTAAGGAAAAAAAAAACTCAAGTGAGAGAGCTTTGAAATGGCTCTCCACTAACAGAAGGAAAGAAAGAGACGTATGCATTAGCAAACTAAAACTTAGGACTTTAAAAATTTCCCTTTCAACTTCTGTTACTGTTTAGCAGTTGTTCCGAGTGGTTAGCGCGCTTCACTACTGATCTACGGGACCTGGATTCGAGCCCCGGATAAGGCATGGATGTATGTGTCGTTTTTCTGCTGAGGTCCTGCCATTCTCTCAGATCTTCTACTTTGGCATATAAACTGACAGGCTCCTGTCAGACCTCTGTGGCAAGCAGCTGCTTGAGGGGGTATTTTTTTTTTATTAAAATTTTCAGCCGTCCCGTGGCTGAGTGGTTCGTGTGCTTGGCTACTGATCTAAAGGACCCGGATTCGAGCCAGAGGCGGTCATAAGTCTCAAGCCTGGAGGGGGCAATTTAGGGACATATGAAGGATTTTGTAGTTAAAAGTGTCATTTCTGGACAACAAAATTCTTCATATGGGGAACTAAAGGCGTCAGGGCCCTGCCTTTCCAGAAAAGAATTTGACTCGCTGTTCTAATGAAAAAATAAAACACTTGCGAACCTCTTTGAAGGAGGCAGTGTCCCCCCCCCCCCTTATGACCGCCACTGGTTCCAGCTAGGCTGGCTAGGCAGGGCCGGATTAAGGCCAACTGATGCCCTAAGCACAGCCCACCAATGGTGCCCCCCTCGGCCCTTCCACTGCTTTACTGACAACGCACGAGCTACAGCATCTCGATCTAATGTGCTATTGAGGCTTCAAAGGTGCCGATAGTGTACTAATGCCCTTTCCCATCCCCCCTCTCTCTCCTAATCATTAAGAGATCCTGAACTCGGTGCACGGTCATCAAGCAGAGTTTTACAATCCCCATAATAAAAGCCATTTCCTCTCTGCGAATACGGCAAGAAGAAAGAGCCACATATAATAGATTAAAACAACTGGAAAAGTTTGGAATCGCAAGGAGGAAGTTGTACTTGCCACGCATTGGTCTTGGGTTTTTCGCATATTTTTTGGGGTGAAACGTGCAATTTGTGAGCAAATTTTCTGACAACCATTTTAACTGTTTCTCATATTTTGAACGATTCTTAACGCAGAAACGTTCTTTACATTTTAACTCTCATCATTTAACCTTTGCACTAGGAGATTTGTTTCCATGATAATTAATGTCATGATAATTACTTTCCATGATAATTACTTTCCATGATAATTAATTTTAACCACTCGTTTTTATGATATAATGGTTATTTTAAGCGTATTTAATGCATTTTTATATACCTGAGCTGCAAAATAATATCATGAGTGATTATAGATTAATAACTATTAATTTCAAGCGCTGCCATAGAGATTCCCAACCTCTCATGTTTTTTAACGGATAAACTGGGCTGGGACCAGACTCTTACTCCCTTAACTTTTTCCCAGGTACCACAAAAAACACGAAGACCGCCTCCGTCGTATGGATGATAATCTGTGGCCCCTGTGTTTGCGGCAGAGCCTCTCACCCTTTGCACGTTCAAAAGCACGTTGAATGGCTTTGACGCGACCCTTCCTTCTCTCTCAACACTTGTTCCAGTGGATCCCCTCCACTTAGAGATAATAAAAAATAAAAATACATATATACCCCCTCTAGCAGCTGCTTGCCACAGATGTCTGACAGGAGCCTGTCAGTTTATATGCCATAGTAGAAGGTCTGTGAGGATGGCAGGACCTCAGCAGAATAACAACACAGACATCCATGCCTCACCCGGGCTCGAACCCAGGTTCCTTAGATCAGTAGCCAAGCGTGTTCACCACTCGGCCACGAGATTACCATACGTCCCGCAAAAGGAGGGTTGGGTAGTTTTACCTCAGCGTCACTTTTTTTCCCGCACAATGAGCTAAATAGCCAGGTCACAAGGAACCCGAAGGCTCAGAGAAAGTGGCCCACTGGAACAGCTGTTGGAAGACAGAACCTCCCATCAAGACCATCTAGTGTTCTTTAATGTACACAGGGTATGGCTCTCCCGCACACGGAACTCGGCTTAACGTCCCATCCAACGGACGGCAGCTTTTCCAAGACCATCGGTGTCACTTACCAACCATGGTCACAGCGGGGAGTTTGGCGGAGATAAATTTCAACGCTGGTCCAGCTGGGACTCGAACCTGGGAACTGCAGATTACGAGCCTGGCACACTACCGACTGAGCCACCCCGGGCCGTCTCCAAAAGGAAGATATGTCCTTTTCCATCTCATGCCCTGCCAGAATTTTGCAAAAACATTAAATGTTCTCCTTTTTGTATAAACACATGTTTCAAACTAAAAGCACTTTTTTTTTATTTTTTAAATATCTTGAAACCATGACTATAATATAATTTACCTTTAACCGCGAAATAATTTACTGTAAATGCAAAACGTGAAAGCTCAATTATGTCTGTTAATGTTTTTCTGTAATCTGAATATTAGCAATTTATATGCCAGATTAAAAAAGTATGCTCTTTAGAAAACTGCGAAAAATTTTGCTACCGCCCTCGGGTAGATGGAGCAATGAAAGTTGAGAGCAGATTTTTGCTACATAATAAAAGACAACGAAGGAATTAAGGACCACTCCTAGTATGTAGGAGCATTCTTCTACCAGCATATGCCCTACCCAAACCGAAATCACTACTCATCACTACCTGGGGCGGGGGTGGCTCAGTCAGTAGCGTGCCAAGCTCGTCATCTGCAGTTCCCAGTTTCGAATCCCACTGGGTCAGCGTTGAGATTTATCTCCGCAAAACTCCTCTCTCTGCCCACGGTCGAAGCCGCCCCGTGGCCGAGTGGTTAGCACGCTTGGCTACTGATCTAAGGAACCTAGATTCGAGCCCCGGATAACGCATGGATGTGTGTGTCGTTTTTCTGCTGAGGTCATGCCATCCTTATAGACCTTCTACTATGGCATATAAACTGACAGGCTCCTATCAGACCTCTGTGGCAAGCAGCTGCTTGAGGGGGTATTTTTTTTTATGCCCACGGTCAGTAGGGGACACCGATGGGCTTGGAAAGGCCGCCGTCCATCGAATAGGAAGTTAAGACGTTGCCCCGTGTGCAGGAGGGCCATACACTGTGCACGTTAAAGAACACGATGGATGGCCTTGACGGGATGTTACCATCTGTCTTCCAACAGCCGTTCCCATGGCGTGCAAAAAAGTGCCGCTCAGAGGTAAAACAGCCAACCAACCAACGACTACTACCTGAGTCGGACTTCATAAGAAACAGAAATTTTGCCTTCTGCAAGAACAGATAATTACTGTACGTTATGCCACAAGGCAAAATAACTCTTCATTGCATGTCAACTATGAATAAAAATCGACACATCATATATTTTAAAGTATATTTAATAAGTATTATGCTTTTTTATGACTCAACTGTTAGCCGGTACTCCACATAAAATTTAGTAGGAAAAAAAAAAAAATTATTTCGCAATTGAAATCATGTCCTCTTTTACTTTACTCTCCTCCATTTCCAGCTTTTTCGACACTCGCATTTGCTAACCCTACCTCCCTAACCTACTCTGAGACTTCGGGTCCTTCTGACCTGGCCATTTAGCCCATGGTGTGCACAAAACTGCCGCTCAGAGGTAAAACAATCCCAACCAACCTAAATAAAAATATTTAATCTAATTTGCTTTTGCTGCCATTTTTTTCTATACCTTTATAAGCAATCAAGATTTATTTGGTATAGTTTTAGTGGGATAGCTACTGTTTCAGCAAACAAACTGTGTTCCCTCCAAAGTAATGGACAACAGTTGCTTCGGTTTTGCCCTTCTGTCAGAAACCCGGTAAACTATAAATATATGTTTTCACGATATACTTTTATACTAAATTATTTCACTGTTAACAGTAGAATATATAAGTAGAGGCAGGGACGGCTCTAGGTTCCTACCTACAGCAGTCCCTGCCTATACCAATATATTCCAAAATGGTAAGGGTAATGAAAAAAATATTCATTTTTTTTTCATGCATTTTTAAAATATCGGTAAAACGGAAGGGAAAATGTTACACTGCATTGGAATTCCAGTCTCCTCCCACCCCCTGGGGCAAGGGAGAACTGAGTCGGTAGCTCCCAGGTTGGGATCCCAGCATGGCCAGCGTTGAGATTTATCTCCCCAAAACTCCCCGCCCTGCCCACGATCAGTAGAGGACACCTATGGACTTGGAAAGGCCGCCGTCCGTCAGATGGGACATTAAGCAGTGGCGCCGTGTGCAGAAGAGCCATATCCTTATGCACGTTAAAGAACACGCTGGATCGCCTCGACGGTATTGGTACCCTCTGTTTCCCAACAGCTATTCCAGTGCATTTTCGTTTCGAGATCCCGGCATCAGTACAGAAAATTATACAAAGTATTGAGCATTTTACTTTTTACTTTAAAACGCATTCATATAAGTTTAGAAAAGGAGCACATTTTCAGGTTATTATTTTTTCAAAATAACGGGAGGACGTTAATTTAGATATTAAAAGGAAGAAATGCCCTCATTTTGGAGGACCTATGGTAAACCAAACTAATACCTGTTGGGAGTTTTACATAGAAATCAATGGGAATTCTCCCGAAATGTAATCCACTTTGTCTTAATACACTCGCTAAAACGACTGCTGCAGCAGTTTAAATAAGTGGCATTTTAAGTGGCATTGCATAGTGATTATGTAAAAACCTATAAAACATTGTAATAACAGTTATTTTATACAACAGCTATTATCCTCCCGCATTATAAAAAATGAACTGAAGAAATAAAGTGTATAATTCTTGATTTTTTGGGTATATAATACGACTGGCGATTTCTTAGAAACGCTAAAAACATTGAGAGTGTATAGTTCATGGCAAACAATTATCACATTTACATGGCCGCCATTTTATACGTTTTCACGACCACCATTGATTTTAATAACTATCCTCCTACCGCATAATAAAAAAAAGTAAGAAAAAACATATTTTTTTTATATAATTTTAAACAGTAACCTACAAGCAAATTTATGCAACTGAGATTTCATTTACACTCAATTCAAGAACAGAAAGAATTTAATACTTAGTGAAAAACAGAATTAGGAAATAAAAATCTATACTCCGAAATAAAGAAAATAATTAAAAAAAATTGTAAATTACGACTTTTACGATTCGATCTGTATGCTTTCCCAATCTTGCCCAAAGTCGAAAACAGAGTGTCTTTTAAAAGCGTTTTAAGCGAGTAAAAATGCTGGTCAAGCGACTCTGATGTCGGAAAAAAATGTTTTTTCAATTTATGCAAACCTTTGGAAATAGTAAAATTAAAATCAGTTTCAGCAACTTTTCAAAACTGATGAATTTAAATTATCTAATAAAGAACAAGAATTATTTTTCACCAAGTTCCTTATTAAGAGGCTAATAATTATCTCAAAAAGGGTGCTACATATAAATAATAAAGTTCACTTGATAAATTATTATTGCTAGGATTATTTATTTACGATTTATAGTAGCAGGATAACAGTTACAACATAAAGCCTCTGTTATCATCAAAGGAAAGGAAAAAATTTATTACCAACTTTATATGAATTAAAATAAGAATTGGTAATAAAAAACGAAATTTGTAGGAAAATAAATTTTAAAGTTAAGGAAGAATGGAAACCTCTTGACGTCTCAGATACAACATGACAGTTCAGTTGTGAGAGAACTTTCTAGCACAATAGGCTAAATGTCCAGGTCACAAGGACCCCGAGGGCTCAGAGAAGTTGGATCGGAGGAGCCCATGGACAGCTGTTAGGTGTCAGATCGTAGTTCCCGTCAAGGTTATCCAGCTTTTCTTCAACGTGCACAGGTTATGGCTCTCCCACAAACGGATCCATGCTTAACATCGCATCTGAAGGACGACGCCCTTTCCAAGCCCATCGATATCTCCTACTGACCGTGGGAAGGGCGGGGAGTTTTGCGGAGATAAATCCCAACGCTACTAGCCCAAGAGGAACTCTAACCTGCGAACTGTAGCTTACGGGCTAGCGCGAGATCGACTGAGAAAACCCATACACCCAATGTATGACGAATGGCATTTTAATCATTGATGGGTTAAACTCATCATCATCATCCTCAAGCAGTCATGGGCACGGAGGTCCAACCAGACCGTGCAATTTACTTCTCCAAGCAAGTGTATCCTGAGCTACATCTACTGCATCTAGCCACTGCACACCAATTCTAACAAGGTCCTGTTTGACATTGTCTGCCCACCGCATCTTAGGTCTCCCCTTCTTTCTGAGGCCTTTAGGCACACTGTTCATAACCCTATTCGCCAATACGGGCAACATGGCCAAACCAACGGAGTCTCTCTCTGCACAATATGCTACTTAAAGGAGGCTGCAAACTCCTTTGCCTAACCTCATCATTAGTTACAAAGTTGAACCACCTAATGCCCAAGATACTGCGTAAGCATCTGGAATCAAAAGCATCTAGTTTCCTCTTATCTTGTTAACCAAAATAATCAAATCCAACTGGAATTCAAGAAGTTCATTATGAACTAGTAAATTATCACAATATTTTTTAAGTGATCTAATATTTAAATACATTAATTTTAACATTTTATCACCCGACCCTTGAAACCAAACATTCACATTAGTTAAGTCATCACATTACAATTCCTTATCTACCTCATCATTCTAAACAATATCTGGCATAAACATTAAAAGAAGCAAAAGAAAACTATTTAAATTTAGGACAGACAATTATTTTAGCCTTCTTTTACCAACTCCTCTAGGCTCTGAACACCGGTAATAATACGGGCGGGGGTGGCTCAATCGGTAGCGCGCCAGGCTCGTAATCTGTAGTTCCCAGGTTCGAGTCCCAGCTGGGTCAGCGTTGAGATTTATCTCCGCAAAATTCCCCGCTCTGCCCACGGTCAGTAGGGGTCACCGATGGGCTTGGAAAGGCCGCCGTCCGTCGTATGGGACGTTAAGCCGTGGCACCGTGTGTGGGAGAGCCATACCCTGTGCACGTTAAAGAACACGCTGGATGGCCCTGACGGGAGGCTACCATTTGTCTCCCAACAGCTGTTGCAGTGGGTCCATGTGACCTGACCAACCTTCTCTGAGCCTTCGGGGTCCATGTGACCTGGCCATTTAGCCCATGGTGTGCAAAAAAATGCCGCTCACAGGTAAAACAACCCAAACAACCGGTAATAATAATAACTTGCTCAGTTTCATTCTTTCTAATCAAAAGTCTATTGTTCTTAAACCAAACAAATTTATTAACTTTTATCCTTAGCCATTTTCTTTGCTCTCCAAAGTAAATCCCGATTCATTTGCGTCAATTTTTCATTTATGTAGATAGGGGAATCCTCTTTTCCGCACTGTTCCGCATCCCAAACGAATCTTTCTCTTTTCAATCCATTTGGTCTTATCTTTTCTGTTCTTGAATTGCAACAAAATGTTCGGAGTCTGTCCCTGTTTTTTGGGTCTTATTCTATGTAATATATCAATGCTCTCTCTCGAAAACGAATCGATTTTTAACTCTTTTGCCAGCTTCTCCATTATTCCCAGAAGATCTTCCCTTTCCCCTTTTTTTTTGCTCAGTTCCGCAAATCTATACATTTTTATTCCTACTATACTGCTCTACGTTATTATTTGCTATAACTAGTTCCTTAATTGTATTTCTAATGTTACGATAACCTTGTGGTTCTTTTCAACCTCTTGCTCTAATGATTCATTTCTTTTTTTCCGATTCAACTATTTGATCCAGAAGCTAATGATATTTGTCAGATAGGAATTCTAACGACTTTTCAACACTATCTAATGTTGTCTTCATTTGTAACAGAGTCACTAATTTGTTATCTATTTGGGTCAAATTTATTGACTTGACATGTCCGAAGTTTATGTTCTCATCCACTTTCAGCGTTTGAAAACTTATGTCATCGGTCTCCTCAGCATTTTTTATTCCCTCGTTATAAATCTCTCCTCCTCTTATATTATTTAATTCCTTTCTGGCTTTTTCTTTGCATCTGCAGCAGATCCACTTCTCTTTCCGATCTTTTCACATTTTCTTAAACCTGTCTTCACCCAAACTGGCACAATAGAAGTGGAACAGTTTTTGGCATGACCCTATACATTTTATCTTTAGCTGCAATTATTTCCTCGTTGCATCTATTACAACGAGCCATTATAGTAGCACTCAAGATATAATAAAAAATAAAATAAATACCCCCTCAAGCAGCTGCTTGCCACAGAGGTCTGACAGGAGCCTGTCAGTTTATATGCCATAGTAGAAGATCTGAGAGGATGGCAGGACCTCACAGAAAAACAACATGCACATCCATGCGTTACCAGGGGCTCGAACCCAGTTCCATTGGATCACTAGCGAAGCGCACTACGCAATCGGTATATTTCTAATATTTTTTTAATGCTTACTGATTCGTTTTAAAATGTTTAAATTTAAACTTTTTACGGTGGTTAATATAGAAATCATATTAATATTTTTTTCGGCATAATAGCATACAATTAAACGTAACAGAGAAAAGTAATAAATACAATTATTTATATTTCATCACCCTACTTCTGCGATCCGTCCGAAGAGAGTAGACTTATTTAATTTCACAGAGCAAGTTTGTTTTTCATTTCTTTGGTTGTTTCAACGACCGAGAAGCCATTTCTTACACCTCGGACTAAACTGATAAATCACGACTACCCCGATAGTTCGGACCATTTGTCGATAAGGGGATCTGTAGAACTGTTAGCAGGCAGATGGGAGAGAGTCCAGTAAGTGCATACTGAGAGAATTCGTCAATATGTTGTGCACCAACTTAAGAGCCCCAGTTTGAAATCTGCCAAAGAATTCACATTAGTGTAAGCAATGTGACTTCAGCAATTTAGCAGGAGGAGAAGAAGAAAGGGAGCGAGGGTGCAACAGCAGTCGGAGCAATAAAACTTAGGGATGGTCCTCCATCTGGCAGAGGGGTGCGGGAGGGTCGGGTTCTTGAAGGTCACGTCTCCGGCAAACACCAAGAGAGAAACAATGTGGCTTTCGATGTTTACGCTTAAGAAGATGTATAAACCTTAAAACCAATGGTGAAAGTAGATTTTAGTTCTTAGCGGTACGCTACAAAGCATAGCTATGTGTGGAAAATCACACACAGGCGATCACTCCAGTGAAGTCGTCTTACAGGGGTTAATAAATTGAAGTGTGTGGCGACGAAAGTACAGTGCTCTTAGGTTTTCTCACTTTCCATATGTTTTCCGCAAATAGTGAATAATTTAGGAATTCTTAATTGAAATAAATATTAATATATTTAAATATTTGCTGATTCCGTTGTATTCCAGTCTTATTAAAAAATAATTTTATGATTTAGATATTTTAAAAATATTTTTCGTACTTAAATTTTTTTAGAAAGGAAAATTAACGTATATATAGATAGGCCATTCCTGCAGTAGAAAAAATAATCATTTCACTTTTACACATGATATACGTATTTCTTGGCACGCTTAACTTTACATATGATTTGACCTCAATATAGACCTTGTCTTCACCTTAATGAAACATGTTTAGCGATTCAGCAACGCCACTCTTCTAGTAGAGTGGCGTTGCTGATAATAGTTGCCATTTTCACAGAGTGAAAATGGCAACTATTAGATTGGCCGTGCGTGCATGTGGTTTGGATACCATCGCAGCCCGATATGCAGAAGACCACTTCATCCCAAACTTACATCCTTTCCCCCTTAAGGGGTAGCCACTAATTGTAAACAGCAACGCCACTCTTCTACTAGACCTGATAGAATTCTTTCTGTTCTCTATTAACCTTAATCTACTCTGATAAAGGGTTCCCAGAAAAGTAACCTCGCTTTTCTTTAACGCAAAACTGCTGGGCTTTTTCTTTCACTTCCACAGCATTGTTCGTTAAAGCAGAACCCAAATCATGCTATAGCATTATTTTTATATCAAATTTATTGTTTGGTGTAATTAAAAAGTTGATAATAATTTTATCTATATTTCTAAGGAAAAACATCTTTATCATAAGTTGATAATCATAATTTCTTTTTATTATAACAAATCCGATATTTGGGAATCTGAAACGGCTCGACATATCTAATATGTATAATAAAAAAAATACCTCTTCAAGCGGCTGCTTGCCACAGAGGTCTGACAGGAGCCTGTCAGTAAAAGGTCAGTGAGGATGGCAGGACCTCAGCAGAAAAACAACACAAACATCCATGCCTTGCCCGGGGCTCGAACCCAGATCTCGTAGATCAGTAGCCTAGCGCGCTAACCAGTCGGGCACGGGACGGCTTAATATATATACAAATGCTATAAATTCTGATACTGAAGGTTTAATTCCAGGGGATGCAAATGATGAAAAAGCATTAGAGAATTAAATTCTTAGTTTATAATTTTTTTACACCTCTCAAATATCTGTTTATCACTGGTCTGATAACAGCCTATCGATTTAAGACGTCAGATGACCAATTATGAAGGCGAGATCTCAGCAGAAAGAAAATAGCCATACCTAGAGAGTCTCGAATCCAGGTCCCATAAACTTGAAGCGAAGCGTGTAAATCATTTGATCACAAGGACAATGTCAAGCTCAATAAATTTAACAAATGGCAGTTATCAAGGACGCAGTTTTTGTTATTCATTTTGAATCTTCTGTGGGCCTTATTCTTGAACTATCTCTTTATCATCTTTATAAGAAATATTTTCTGCCTTAAAATTAAGGGAGGTGTGCTAAGCGAAAATTATGTTTAAAAAAAATGATGTGCCAACTTTTGTGGGACAATAAAATTAAAAGAATTTGTAGTAGTTTTTCTATTATGGTTATTCCAGTAGAGCATAATGGTAAAGTGATTAATTGATAAAATTAAGTTTTCAAAATCTGTTTTTCCATGATTTTACATTAAAAAATCACCCCCTTCAAACTCATTACTTAAATTTGGGGAAGCATGTGCCCCATCGCTCTCATTAAACTGCCTTCCGTTATTTCCATAAACGTTTAGAATTTTCTATTCGGCAGAATATTAAAAAATATATATATTTTGAAAACGAAAATTACAATTACACGCTGCTTTGCAATGGATTTCAACATCTAAGTGAGTTCATATCTTTTCTTTGATTTACCACCCCGTTTTCCCACTTCTGCCTCCGGTAGTGATTAAGACCGAACCCAGACAGCTACGGCGAATGGAAACATGCATTGTCCGTAAACTCTTAACGACTCCGCGAAAGACGGCTTTGGTTGGAGTCGCCTTTGTCTGTCTAGTTCTGCTGTCTCTACCCGATTTCCTTGCTAATCGTTCAAAGTGAGAAAGCACTACTTCCAATTTCTAGCACTCCCCCTTTGGCACTCCCTGTCGGCAGAAATGGAATCTCAAGTATCCGGTTTCTAAACAACTTGGTATCTAAAGGGTTAAACTAGTAATGCAATTAAAAACCGAAGAGTTTTTCTTAAAAGGAATGGTTCGCTTTTAAAAAAATTAAATTCTCATTTGAAAAAGCATTAAGGTGAAAAGAAATCGTTAACGGAGCCACTTCTGAAAAATGTCTTACCGGTACGTCGTACCGGCGCTTACCGCCCTACTTTCACCACTGTTTAAAACACTTACAAAATTGAAGATTCTTCGAAAAATTTTACTTCTTCAAGAATTGAGAGAATAAGAGGATTTATTCCTGCTACAGTTGACATAGAAGTAATTTAAAAGAAAAGTAAAAAAAAACCGCGAAAGATTCGTAGAATCGGACCACACAACAACACGACTGCTCGCCTTGCTCAGTTGCAGGCGAAATCACCTTTTTAGTTTTTCTAGAATGGATATATATTTTACAATTTACAGAGCTCGGGAACGAAATAGCTCATTTCTAAGACTGTTACCAGACCTTTGCAAGTGCCTGTAAATTTTGAAGAAACAATTTTTTTTTTATTTGGCAATACAAAAGAAACTGATTGTTGCTTAATCTCTCTCGGCCAAATCCTGAAAATCAGACGAATAGCTGTAATTAGAATGTTTTGCTAAAACCTTGGATTCTTAAGATGCAGAGAGGAAAGAGTTCCCTATTCGCAGTGCACACGAATTTGCGCGTGCAGCTAAATCTCCACCCAGATACGTGGAGAGCATCATAATTCACCAGAGAATAGTCCTAAGCAGTGACAGATGTATGTGCACGTGTCGTATATCAATCACCCTTTTATTATTGCTCGTTTACAGCAGGGTTTGTTTTTGTAGATCGTAGATTGTTTTCAGAGAGTATAATCCGAGAACTTGAGTTGGTTTGGGTTGTTTTACCTCTGAGCAGCACTTTTTTGCACACCATGGGCTAAATGGCCAGGTAACATGGACCCCGAAGGCTCAGAGAAGGTTGGGGGAGGGGACCCACTGCAACAGCTGTTGGGAGACAGATGGTAGCCTCCCGTCAAGGCCATTCAGCGTGTTCATTAACGTGCACAGCGTATAGCTCTCCCGCACACGGGGCCACGGCTTAACGTCCCATCCGACGGACGGCGGCCTTTCCAAGCCCATCGGTGTCCCCTACTGACCGTGAGCAGGGCGGGGAATTTTGCGGAGATAAATCTCAACGCTGACCCAGCTGGGACTCGAACCTGGGAACTACAGATTACGAGCCTGGCGCGCTACCGATTGAGCCACCCCCGCCCCCGGGAACTTGAGAGAGTGTTAATTATTTATAACATCCGCTTGTATATGATAGTGGCGCACCCTATAAGTACAATTTCCTTTTATATCTCATTCGAAGTTCAGAGTTCAGGCTAACGGAAGGTGAGTTTCTGCTCTCCATTCTTTGCAAGGAATATTTGTCTCTTTGAAAGCATGGTGTTTGTAAAACAGTCTGGCTGAAGTCCGTTACGATCGAAGGGCTTTCGAGTTTCCGAGCAACGCAGAGTGATGGCTTTTCAATATTCGGGGTTCTTAACCCCCCCCCCCCTCTATCGGGGAGCGTTCCGTTTACTTTGCATTTACTTTTGGAACAAGTGAAACGTAGCTGTCTTTTATAGACCGCGACTTTTCTGCTTTTAATTTCCAAACATACCCGTTTTGCGTTACGTTCGAAACACATTTGCGAGACCAAGAACTGCCGCTAAACGTTGGGGACTCCTCTCCCCCCCCCCCCCCCCCCCCCCAAGGTCGATAGGCATACCTAGAGGGTCTCGAATCCAGGTCCCATAAACTTGAAGGGAAGCGTGTAAACCATTATTATCCTTGTGATCAATTGCATCCACTTTTCGAATCACTGAAATGGAGTTTTCTTTTTACAGTCTGCGAAATTTCAGATTTTAAATTTCAAAACATTTGGATCTGAAAACTGGCCTAGTTCATTGCTTTTCGTTCACTGTTACATTTTCGTGCTTTCAGATATAAACTGATATTCGACCCTATAAAATTTTGCTGTCTTTTGTATTAAAAAAGGGGAAAAAAAAACTGGCATTATCAAAGTGTCATTGAAATATTTTGTATGGCGTGTATCGCGCTAGATAGAGGTGCTTTGTTCAATTTTTAATTGCTAAATGTTTTTGCTAAATTATGTTGATTTAATAACGTTACGTGTTTTTTTAATAAATTTATACCTAGGTAAAATGTAGGGCAATATGTAGCTCATTGCAAAAGAACTTGCGAGTCATAAAACAAGTAATTGCAATTTTGTAAAAAAACTGGTGGCCTATCGGAGTTGACGGCTTGTACCAGGTAATTCTTTTAGTTTTTCGATCACTCTTTCGCTTGAAAACCTACTAATGATCCTGCTTGTTCGATTATTAATTAAATTATAGCGCATTAATAGTTTTGTGATGTTAATTGTTTTATTAATTAAAATAATCGGATAATACGAAATCATCGCTACGGCATGACTGCCCAGGATTACCGTGATGCTTCGTTTCGCCTGCCGTATGCTGTCAGCAAGCAGCTACTGGTAAAAAAACTGTTCCCAGTGACCAAACTGCTTAAAAGATTAATTCATCTTTCGTTACTGGTAGCTTCTGCTGTGGGGTTAAAGCAGACCAAACACTACTTTTATTGCTAGTTTTTCGATCTTTATTTCGCCAGTGAACCTACTTGTTTGGATACTAATCAAATAAGGGTACATTAGCAGTCCTCTGATGTTAATTATTCTTTTATTAATTAAAATATAAAAGTAATATATAATCATCGATTTCCTAAACGGGCTGTGGCGTGTTTCCCGCCATAGTCAGCAGCATGGAAAGCTCCATCGCAGACGCCATGAAGCCAAAATCGTTTCCTCCGTCCCCGCTGTATTTCTTCAATATAACTTCGCTATTTCACTGTTAGTTTCTTCATTATATACTTTCATTGGTTTAATTATGTGCGAATTTTTAATTTAATGCTTTATTAATAATAGCATTGCGATGTTCTCACGTTATTTTCGAGTATAACCAATAACTGCACTCAGCAGCCTTATAGTGCTACTGGCAATTGCTACTAAATCGGAATGTCGCTCCGGTAATAGATGTTTCCAAATGAAACTTCCGAAATACACCGAATTTAGCTGTTTTACAGTTTCGTTTACTGTTTATTTCCGATGTTTCCAACTATTATACAGTCTAATTTTAGTCTTTAGGTGTATACGCCTATTTCTCCACACTCTCCATAGATTCTTAAAAGTCCCTACAGCAAACCCTATTCGTTTGTTAATCTCATGCCGCACATCACCAGTATCTGTTGCATAACTCCCAAGATAATTAAACTGTGACATCTGCTCAAGACTGCAACCATTTAAATTAACTGAATCACAGCCTGCCTGACCAATTTTCATCACTTTAGTTTTCTCTGTTTATAACCAAACCTACTCTACTACCAGTTTCATCAACAGCTCGAATGACAGAGTTCATCTCGTCAACATCATTTGCCAAAAGGGCTAAATCATCAGCATAATCTAAATAAGAAATTTTCGTATCTCCAGCCCATTTAAGGCCTAAAACTTTCCCTTGAAGTGAATTTCACATAACATAATCAATAACCAAACTAAAGAGAAAAGGAGACAAAATGCACCCTTGTCGAACACCAGAAGTAATGCTAAACCAATTGCTACAAGCCTTACCAACTCTCACATAACTCAGTGTTATTATAGAGAGCTTTCATTATGTTAACTAACTTGTCTGGTATACCATATGATCCCACAATCAACCACAAATTATGACGATCAACAGAATCGAAAGCCTTTTTGAAATCAACAAAGGTAGCAACCAAAGGTTTCTGAAACTCTAAACATTTGTCAAGAATCTGCCTAAGTGAAAATATCTGATCCACAAATCCCCTACCACTTCTGAATCCACATTGCTCATCACGCAATTGACTGTCAACCAGATTCTTAATTCCATTAAGCACAATCATGGAAAGAACTTTACCTGGAACAGAGAGTAGGCTCATACCCCTATAGTTATCATAAGAACTGTGATCACCTTTTTTGAAAATAGGGATAATAATAGTTCTGGTAAAATCCTTAGGAACCATTCCTTTATCATAAAAGATATTCAAAATTTCAGTCATCCATATGGTAACCGAAACATTCCCAGCTCTAAGCATTTCGGTAGTAATTTCATCTACCCCTGGGGATTTATATAGTTTAAGTTTAGAAACAGCCAAAATAACTTCAGATTGTGTTATAGGGCCAACATTAAAGCCAACCAATGCATCTATCATCATTGCAAACAATGGGAGTAGAACTAACTACATTTTTTAGAACATCACTGAAATGCTCAGCCCATCTAGCCATGATAGAATCCTCACCTTCTATGACCTTACCTTGTTTATCCTTCAATCCCTGTATATCTGTCCGTTTTCTACCACACAAAACATTAACTAACTGGTACAGCTCTCTGCTGTTGTGCTGTCTAACTGCTTCCTCGGCTTTGTCAGCCAAACCATCAAGCCAAAGATTCTTATCAGCAGCTAACTGATCTTTTACACGTTTATTAAGTTCTCTGTAATGCTTTCTATTATGACTAGTATGGTATTGATTAAGGACATTCCTGCAGTTCTTCCTTTCCGAAATAAGCTCAATTGTCTTATCACTCAGATAATTCTGCTCCTTTTTTCCTAAAAGAGTACTGTTAGTGTCCAAAAAAGCCTGTTTAAAATGATCCCATTCTTCCTCAACTTCAGTAGTAAGCATACCATGACTGTCATAATGACTAAGTAACCTATCATGGTAAGCTTTGGCTATAACTGGATCTTTCAGAGCTTCAGTATTAAAAGTAAATTTTTTAACCCTAGCACAACACTTTTTAAGTTTAAGTTGCAAGACACTTTTAACAAGGTAATGGTCAGATCCAGTTTCAGCTCCCCTATATGCCCTGGTATTCCTAACAGAACTAACCCATTTGCTGTTAATTAATATATAATCAATCATATTCTTATGCAGCCCATCAGGTTTTCACCCATGTGTAATTATGTATGTCGCGGTGTTTGTAATAAGTATTAGTTATTCTCAACCCATTAAGTTTACTTATGTGTAATTTACTTAAAGTGTCTTATTGTTAAATTATTATTTATTTTAAATACCAAAACATAACCTATAATGCATTTCTAGTGCCTTTGTCTTCTGCTGAACACTTCTATATTCAATACATTCCAACGAAATCATCTGAGTTCAGCAAAGCTTAGTAATCCACAGTTCACAGCCACAATTATGGTAAAACATTGCTTGCAAACATCGTTCTGGAGACTCCTGCTCCATAACGTATAATGAAGCTTTTTCTTCTGCTTTATGACACTCTGATTCCTACCTTACCATCCCAAATCTGTATGTGGACCCAAAACTATTTCATATGAGTTTTTTAGCTCTATTACTAGAGGCTATGTATAAATCCGAGGCAGCGATGAATGATGAAATTTTCACAGCCTCTGAAGTTGGCTTAGTGCGTGCCTCCCACTGCAGTTGATGTAGACATGGATATGTTCTTTGCATTGCGAGTAGTGATAAGTCGTTCGTGAAAGATTCGCTCAAAATGAACCAATCATATAAGTGGGTCTTCCGTTGTGATTTCTTTATCAAATGAATTGATTCTTTCAATCATTTGACCTCATGATGCATTATTTTTCACCTTTCATCACAAAACACAAAGTCGCTAATTCACTGAAAAACTACAGAAGTAGAAACTATTGCAGTCAAAAATTACCATTTTTGAATCCAGAGTTCCGTCCGAAGGAGCCGACACAGTCAGACTGAACGGATCGGTCGTGCTCACTCAATGGCTGAAAACAATCCTTCGATTTCTATCATTAACGAATCACAGGGACTGACAAAAAATGAATTGAAAAAAAATTGCTTGTCCTTCCCAGTTAGGGCAATCAATTTTGTACAACTCATTTTTTCAATTGTTCCTTGTCTTACAGGACTTTTCCAGCGATTATTTTTTACGGAAGAGGGAGAGACTGTCGTTCGTGGGAGATGTTTATTAATGATAAATATAAGTAAATGAAACGCCAGGGAAAGCTGACTTAAGTAAATGAAGTCAATTTTAAAAGTTCCTGTGATTTAAATATATTTATATTTCAGTAATTTCTAAAATAAAGCAGTTGAAAAAAGGTGTTTTAATATTTTTTATGCTTTACATTTTTTTTTATATTCACTTGTTTTATAGATTGCTAAATTTTTTAAGGTTATATTTTAACAAGCGGTAAATGAAACCATTTTTGAGATATCTTGTGTTTCAGTTTCTACGTGCTATCTCAAAAATTAGCAAAGATAAGATTGATTCTGGAAAGCGCTCGAACAGAGAGCGAAAGATTTCGTAATGTGCAAAGATTAAAAGTTATTTGTCTAAAATTTAAAAAAATTATTTACCAAGTATATTGTTTTTAAAATGTGGCGAAAAAAAAGTAATCTAGTTATTGAGATAAAAATAATTTAATATATCTAAATTAATTACTATCTATATTTAAAACGGTCCGTCCCATGGCAGAGTGGTTAGCGTGCTTAGCTACTGATCTAAGGAACCTGGGTTCGAGCCCCGGATAAGGCATGATTGTATGTGTTGTTTTTCTGCTGAGGTCCTGCCATCCTCTCAGATCTACTTTGCCATATAAACTGACAGGCTCCTGTCAGACCTCTGTGGCAAGCAGCTGCTTGAGGGGGTATTTATTTTTATTTTTTATTTTATTTAAAACAGTTCACCTACTAGATTACACTAAACAGCAACTGATTCGAATCACTTGGAGATTGATATAAGTCAAACGAATGAATCTTTTTAAATGCCTATTTTAAGTGAGCTGATTCAAAAGATTCGAATTTTTGAAACGAGTCATTTTACCCATCACTAATTGCTGGGCTTTGTAAGGGCCACTGCATTTTTTGCAAGTATTTCAACCACTGCAGTGGATGGCCATGTGCCCATATTTGTAGTAATTAGCACATTCTTTTGCTGATGGGATGTAAGGTCTGAGGTTAAAAGATAAACAATCAAGATCGATCCGGTAATTCCAGGCATTCGAAAGTCAGTATCGCTAATTGTGTGGGATTGAAATGTATTTCTCCAATGAAGATGTTGATTTCTTTTTTGTAGAAGCGCTTTATTTTGAACATGCGTTGATTACAAGCTTGGAGGAAGGAAAAAATTTCTTCATCCGTCATACTGATGGGTACTTCAAAAATAGTTCCTTCTGGCTGCTATTTGTTGTCGGTACGGATGAGGATGAATACCGGCAAACTGTTACCAATTTTCCTATATTCATCCGCATTCTACCGACTTAAGGTACTGAGCGATTTTAAACTTTGGATTGTGGTTCATTTCCGTTTTGAGTGAAACGGGTGAATACTGTGTAGCCTAAGGAGGTAGTAAGTTCTTTATTGATGTCTGCAATATTGCAAGATGAGAGAGAGACTTCGTTTTCCTCTGGATGATGATATACTTGCGCACTGCTCGGAGGAGTGAGAAGGCTGTTCGTGCACAGTAGCTGGGTTGGAGATTTCGCATGCCGTGCTTGCAGCTTTGGAATCACCCACAGAAGTGATGAGAAGAAAATTAATTCCAAGAAGAAAAAAAACATCCAGCTCCACCAACAAATCAATCCAGGAAAGAGTATCGTTATTGTTAATCGACTTACATTGATAAAATTAGTCAACGAAGTTCAACCGAAATAGACCACATACTGAACAGTTTTACGGAGGAACTGTTTACCTAGCTCTAGAAGAGATCAACTCATTACTTATATAGCGAAACCACCTAGTTTCCAAGAGAGTGTGTACGCATCTAAAATCAAGTTTCCTGTTCTTATTGCGTAAAAAAGCCTCAAGATTCGCTACCATAGCAAACTATAGGAAGGACATCTTATGGATGGCACCAAAAGCACCTTTGTGTGCTGGTTGAGGCTTATTCGAACTCTAACATTAAGGCTGCGAAGCGGCGGAGAGGGCACCTATCGTCTGCATTACTTATATATTAGTTTCTTTGTTGCTGCACAACACAACAACCACGACAAATCCCGGTTCCGCCTTTCAGCACTACCAGTTAAGGAATTGCCGTGTACTATCTACTTGTCAGGGGCAAGGCTACACCATATACATACAGCTCATCCCCAACAATCCTATGGCGAGCAGTCTTATAGACGGAAAGCTCATCCATCGGTCAAAACCTATTTACTCTGTTCCAGGGCGTGACCCGTCAAAATAGCTCAAGACAAAACAGCCCCGACAAAATAGCCTGTTCTAAAATAGCCCAAGACTAAATAGCCCCGACAAAATAGCCCCGGAGAAATAGCTTAGCCTATTTAAATTCTAAATTTCGCATTTTAAAAATTGTATACAGACATATAAATAAAAATTCTAAATATGGTTTGGTAATTCTTTACAAGTCTTTAAGGTTTGTGTTCCTTGCCACATTCTTTACAAAAATTACATTTCAAGGTTATGTGAAATGCCACGAAGAAAGTCTATATGTTCCATAGTTGCATAATTTTCCACTAATGCTTCCAGGCGTCGATTCAGTTGCACATATTTAGTTTTGCTAACATCTAGGTTGCGAATACCTGCAGCAAGACGGGTTAAGCGGATTTCTACCATATCCTGCTCTTTTCGGAAATGGTCGATGAGTTTGTAGACGGATGGATGATGGCAATCTACATTTTGCTGGAATGCCCTATGCCACCCTTCTACCGAATTATTTGTCCTCGGAAGACCATTGACAACGGGCTCATGAACATTCCATATATGTATTGCAAATCGTGGTTGTGCTCGGCGATTGCGTCTTATTCGTCCTATATATGTATCTTCCCAGTAATCGGTAATGGGGTCTAGTTCGTTTGGGCATTTTTCAATTAATTCTTCAAATACTCCTAGAACATCATGTACCGGTACAAAACTCAACGCAAACAACATTTTTATATAAGCACGCACATTTTCATTATTTACCTAAAGTTCCGCTAAATTCAGTTCTTGCACTTTTCGCCATAAGCACTGTCCCAAATGAAACAAACAGCCAACAACTTCTGTGTTATTAAAAACTTGTTGCACGGCGTTTTGAACCGCTTTCTCGTAATCACTTAACACACTTGTTGGATTTAAAGTTTCCTTCAACTGTAATAGTTTCTGAAATACGCGAACATATATTGCTTCACTTTTATTTCTTAACAATACATATATCAGTGGAATACAACACTTTTCTATTAGCCCGTGTATCGTGAATAATCGAAAAAACAGTTCAGGTGATACTTTAAACGTGCCATCAACAAACCAATGATGATTCTATTCCAATATTCTCAAATTTTCCTCAGTGCCGAACATTAGAATTCGATCAGGATCGTTTTCTCCAGAATCCCACAGAATAAAATTTTCGTTTCTTGTGGTACTTTGAAGATGAACTGGAATTACAATATTGGCAACACTTGCAGGATTTGGATATGGAAGATTCGTTTTTTTTCGTATACGTTTTATTGTTCTCTGGGAGGCAATATAATTTGGAAGCTGAATCGATGCTTCCAAAGATATTCCACTTGTGCAGGCTTGATATATTTGCCTAGGCTTCTCCACAGCACTCTGTGCTCTATGTTTCATTTCAGAAACGCATTTCAATGCATGATTTTTAGCTGGATTTGGCGCATGGTTGTGTTCCGTCACGACCCGGAAGTCAGCACCCAATGTTCTTAGACGCCCTTTACAAGTCGGAACTACACACCTCCACGATGTACTTTCATCCCGGTTTTCCCTAGCCTTGCGATATCGATGACCATCTTTCAGCAGCAGATCTTTTCCTTTTTGCGACGAGATTTTCTCCATTTTTCTTGCAAAACACAAATAATAACGGATTATCAGTTAATATCTATTAAATAGTTCTATATTATATCAATAAATAAACGCATCCGGTAAAATAGATATTAAAATAACTTACTTATTTCTGTTAGAGATCTCTTGCAACGACTCCCGCAAGACACACGTGCGTCACGTGCGAACAAAAAACTAAAACTAGAAGCTAAACTAGAAGCATTGGTTTTAATACTAAAACTAAATCACATGGCTCCGTCTACCGGTGAGCCATGTGCCTGTCACGTGACTCATTTGTTACTATAATATTTCTAATTATAGATGCACTCAACGCAACTTGTTGCAAAGTTACCTTCATTTTACCAAAGTATAGGAAGACATATTACGCGCGTTTTCCGACGCGCAAGTTGGATTTTTACTTTGGATTTTAAATAGGCTAAGCTATTTCTTCGGGGGCTATTTAGTCTTGGGCTATTTTAGAATAGGCTATTTTGTCGGGGCTTTTTTTTCGGGGCTATTTAGTCTTGGGCTATTTTGACGGGGTACCGTTCCACGGTTAGCCATGAACAACGATCCACGTTCGCCCTGCTCCCGGGGTGGAGACTCTTAGTGGGACCCAGACTTTGAAAAGGGGCCCTTGCCTACTAGGGCACAACTCCGTTCTGCGGGGCCCTTGAACTTGCTCCACGGAGCACCTGATTTTGAGGTCTTGGCACTGTCCAACCGAGCCATCAGCAATGCCTTCGACCTTGGGTTGGTCTTGGCTCTGTCCAACCAGATCCCAAACTGGTCAGCAGAGTCTTCGACCGGTTGCTGGGCCACAAGCCCTCGTCCCCCCCCCCCCCACGTCCAGGTGGTCGGGGGGATTACTTATATATTATCGAAAACTTCTGTTCATTCATATCTCTAATTTTGATGCTTTCGAATTTTGAGCCTTGTGTGCTGGTTGATGCCTATCAGAACGCTGACATTAAGGCTGCAGAGCAGCTGGGAGAGTACCTATCGTCTACATTAGTTTAATGTTATCAAAATCAATTAGTTCATTCATTTATTCTCTGATTATGAAACTTTCGAATTTGAACCGTGCCGATGATTTATTGCCCATATGGTTAGGTAGCGTTATGGTCTAACTTTTACTACAACTCTGCATATGAATGTGCCGAAAGTTTACCATTTTTAAGGGTAAATTCGAGCTCTTTTAATTTTTTTTTAGAAACATGATATTCGCTACTTAAATATCAGTTACTTCAGACAGATGTCCAAGTTCGAAGCTCTCGTAGTTTTGTGGATGGTTGGGTAAGGGGACCCACTGGACAGCTGTTCGGAAAAGGGTGTCAGCCTCCCGTCAAGGTCATCCAGCGTGTTCTTTAGCGTGTGTAGGAGAGACTCCCGCACACGGGACCACGGCTTAGCGTCCCATCCGACGGACGGCGGCCTTTTCAAACCCAACAGTGACCCCTATTCACAGTAGGCAGGGTGAGGAGTATGGCAGAGAATAATATCTACACACTCCCCAGCTGGAACCTGAACCTGATAATTGCAGGTTACGAGCCTGGCACGTTACCAACTGAACCTCCCTTGTCCCCGTAATAGAAAAAAATAAGAGTCGAAAGGACTTTACTCAATCTGATCATAACAACTTTAGCAAAAATTTTATAATCGCTATTCAAACAGAAATAGGTCTCCAATCATTAACAGATAGGTTACACCCATCGGGTCGCTTTCCTAATAGTGCAATCTTTGCCCTCTTCATCGCAGTAGACATTTCTCCATGAAGTACAAGATTAACGAGTGGCACTTTAAGATGCTTTACAAAACCCGTATAGAATTCGATAGGAACACCATCTGTTCCAGCTGCACTGCCTTTCCTCATTTTCCTGATCGCATTATCGACTTCTTGTGCAGTAATGGGTTCTTCTAAAAGCTCCTTTTCTTCTTCACTAATCCGTGGGCAGTCGCTAATCCACGACTGCATATCTGCTTCATTAAAAAGGTCAGAGCAAAACAGTTCTTCAAAAAATTTACAAAATACTTTTTTAATATTTTCCGTGCCTAAAACATCCCCCCCCCCCCACTGGATCACGAATGGAAGGTGATGGAGGTGACTTCCTTAGCTTTAGAAGCCGCATAATCAAATACAGAGGAAAAATTTTGCTCCATCTCGATTTTATTCGCTACTGAAGACTGTTTAGCTCGTAGGCCTGTCAATCGATAAATATCATTAATTTCATCATATATAGATTTCACTAATAGGGTATGAGTGTCACTTTGACAATCTCTGTTGAGATTCAAAGACATTCGTTTCATGAAACTTAACCGTTCACGTTTCTCGCTAGCAAGTTGCCTTCCCTCTTTTTGTAAACAAACGCGTAGCTTTCCCTTGAGTCCCTCCACCACGAGCCGGTCCAAGTATCGGTTAGGGCGATATCTGAATCCAAAATATCGGTCAAAGTTTGCTTCAAATTTTCATTTTTCAAATAGGAAATGTTCATTTTCCAAAGACTTTGCCTCTACCATCCGCCCTGGGAATAGTTATATTTCCTGAAGTGACCCGATGGTCACTGACGAAAAAGTTCTGGTTATTAATGTCAGTGATATTAAAATCCGTGACCCGTCAAAATAGCTCAAGACAAAACAGCCCCGACAAAATAGCCTGTTCTAAAATAGCCCAAGACTAAATAGCCCCGGAAAAATTGCTTAGCCTATTTAAATTCTAAATTTCGCATTTTAAAAATTGTATACAGACATATAAATAAAAATTCTAAATATGGTTTGGTAATTCTTTACAAGTCTTTAAGGTGTGTGTTCCTTGCCACATTCTTTACAAAAATTACATTTCAAGGTTATGTGAAATGCCACGAAGAAAGTCCATATGTTCCATAGTTGCATAATTTTCCACTAATGCTTCCAGGCGTCGATTCAGTTGCACATATTTAGTTTTGCTAACATCTAGGTTGCGAATACCTGCAGCAAGACGGGTTAAGCGGATTTCTACCATATCCTGCTCTTTTCGGAAATGGTCGATGAGTTTGTAGACGGATGGATGATGGCAATCTACATTTTGCTGGAATGCCCTATGCCACCCTTCTACCGAATTATTTGTCCTCGGAAGACCATTGACAACGGGCTCATGAACATTCCATATATGTATTGCAAATCGTGGTTGTGCTCGGCGATTGCGTCTTATTCGTCCTATATATGTATCTTCCCAGTAATCGGTAATGGGGTCTAGTTCGTTTGGGCATTTTTCAATTAATTCTTCAAATACTCCTAGAACATCATGTACCGGTACAAAACTCAACGCAAACAACATTTTTATATAAGCACGCACATTTTCATTATTTACATAAAGTTCCGCTAAATTCAGTTCTTGCACTTTTCGCCATAAGCACTGTCCCAAATGAAACAAACAGCCAACAACTTCTGTGTTATTAAAAACTTGTTGCACGGCGTTTTGAACCGCTTTCTCGTAATCACTTAACACACTTGTTGGATTTAAAGTTTCCTTCAACTGTAATAGTTTCTGAAATACGCGAACATATATTGCTTCACTTTTATTTCTTAACAATACATATATCAGTGGAATACAACACTTTTCTATTAGCCCGTGTATCGTGAATAATCGAAAAAACAGTTCAGGTGATACTTTAAACGTGCCATCAACAAACCAATGATGATTCTGTTCCAATATTCTCAAATTTTCCTCAGTGCCGAACATTAGAATTCGATCAGGATCGTTTTCTCCAGAATCCCACAGAATAAAATTTTCGTTTCTTGTGGTACTTTGAAGATGAACTGGAATTACAATATTGGCAACACTTGCAGGATTTGGATATGGAAGATTCGTTTTTTTTCGTATACGTTTTATTGTTCTCTGGGAGGCAATATAATTTGGAAGCTGAATCGATGCTTCCAAAGATATTCCACTTGTGCAGGCTTGATATATTTGCCTAGGCTTCTCCACAGCACTCTGTGCTCTATGTTTCATTTCAGAAACGCATTTCAATGCATGATTTTTAGCTGGATTTGGCGCATGGTTGTGTTCTGTCACGACCCGGAAGTCAGCACCCAATGTTCTTAGACGCCCTTTACAAGTCGGAACTACACACCTCCACGATGTACTTTCATCCCGGTTTTCCCTAGCCTTGCGATATCGATGACCATCTTTCAGCAGCAGATCTTTTCCTTTTGCGACGAGATTTTCTCCATTTTTCTTGCAAAACACAAATAATAACGGATTATCAGTTAATATCTATTAAATATTTCTATATTATATCAATAAATAAACGCATCCGGTAAAATAGATATTAAAATAACTTACTTATTTCCGTTAGAGATCTCTTGCAACGACTCCCGCAAGACACGTGCGTCACGTGCGAACAAAAAACTAAAACTAGAAGCTAAACTAGAAGCATTGGTTTTAATACTAAAACTAAATCACATGGCTCCGCCTACCGGTGAGCCATGTGCCTGTCACGTGACTCATTTGTTACTATAATATATCTAATTATAGATGCACTCAACGCAACTTGTTGCAAAGTTACCTTCATTTTACCAAAGTATAGGAAGACATTACGCGCGTTTTCCGACGCGCAAGTTGGATTTTTACTTTGGATTTTAAATAGACTAAGCTATTTCTTCGGGGCTATTTAGTCTTGGGCTATTTTTGAATAGGCTATTTTGTCGGGGCTATTTAGTCTTGGGCTATTTTGACGGGTACCATTAAAATCTGTACACAAATGAAGATATTGGCTGCAGACATAAATTCGATCAAGTCGCATTTGAATCTGGCCATCAGGTGATCGCCAGGTAAAAGCGAATTGATCGTCGTTCTGGTGTCTCCAGACGTCCTTCAGGCCGAATCCGCTAATCAGGCGATTCAGTTTTAATCGACTAGTGTCCGCCCGTAAAGTGGATCCACCCAGAGCGTCTGAATCCACGCCTACGATTGAATTAAAGTCTCCAGCCAAAATCAAACAATCATACGAATCGGTTAAAAAATATTTCACACTTTCGTAAAATTCAATTCTCTCTCTGGTTCTGTTTGGGCAATATACATTAACTATGCAAAATTTAACTCCCTCTCGTTCGGCAATTATCTTCACCAATCTTCCTTCCACATCGCTGTCGAATTTTATAATCCTAAAGGAATTTCGCTTTCCACTTAAGATGGCCACGCCTCGTGCGTTGTTAGTACAAAACGAGAAATTGGAGTGGTGTTTATCTTTTCTTAAAAGGTCTTTCGCCCAGCGAGCGGAATTAAAATGAGTTTCTTGTAGTAGCAGATAATCTAGCTGATTGTACTCCAGGAAGCCTAATACCCAATTCTGCTTCTTCAGAGACAAAGCGCCGCAAACATTGAGAGAAGCAATTCTAAGTTGTGGCCCCATCGCCGAGAGAAATTAAAATGTATCAGCACAGAAATACAGAAAAATACACTAAATAACAAAGGACGGGAAACGCCCAGTACTACCAAACCAAGCACAAAAAAAGGATCTTAGAAGCTCTGAGAATCGCTGTCCGTGTCGGACAGTAGAACCTCACTAGAAGTTTTAATAATATTTCCTAAAAGGTCTGTGTCCGAAAATTGTTCACAATCCATTTCTAAGTTCGGATATGTGGCCATATCCCTCGAAGTGGAGGCTACTGATATAAATTCAGCCACTCTTATCAATTTTAGCCCCCTCGAAAGGAACCACCTTGTTGTGGTGAGGGGGCTTGTGTGCCTTAGTGAAGTTGAGGGCTATGCCGACTAGAGTCACGTATGTTGGACAGGCCAAAACAGAAAGGCCAGACTAAGAGTTCCCAATCTAAGCAGACTCCACAGGAGCAGCACAAAAGTGCGTGGATGTCAGTTGACAATAAGTCAACAGCCTTTAGGCTTGAGTGCAGCTGGAGGTGGGCTGTAAGGAAAAGATAGAGTAAAAGAAATGATGGTGAGGAAGGTGAATAAAGGTGAAAAGAGAGATGGAGGAGATGAACGAGAATAGTGGAAATGATGGAGCACAAGGTGGCTAAAGGAGATGAAGATCAGTGGAGTTAGAGGAGATTTGAATCTGGATTGAAGGAGTAAGATGAGTATAATGAGATGGTTGAAAATGGTGGATATGTAAAATTAATACATTGCAGTATGAAAGTTTGGATATGAAAACTGCAAAGTAAGGACTGAGGAATAAGTGTAATTAAAGCTTAGGGAATATACTATAATGGAAGAGAGGCGAGTTAATGCCTAGTGGCTTGGGAGAGAGCCCAAAATACGGGTCTGTAGCTATTACTAGGAGGAAGTTTGGGTCCAAGGACACAGGCTCCTCTCCCATTTTTCTTTTTCAGGTTCTCTAGTCATATAATCATTCGGCGAGATTAGATCGAGGTTGCAACTCTTTAACAAGGGGGAGGAGAGGAGCCCTTAGTCCATTGGACATGGGTTCCTCTCCTCCTCCCCCGCTTTTTTATTTTTTACTTCGCCAATTTCCCGTTTCCGGGTGGTTTCACCCACGAACTTAACCCGGAAACTGCACCCTTTTACGTCCAAGGTGTGCGGACCTCACCTCCAAAAGCTGGACTCAAGGGAGGACGCTGGCCTTAGGTTGCTGAAATAGAACAACTTATCAAATAGGGAAATGGCAGGCCAGTTGACCAGGTTAGGATGGCCACATTTTGGGCATGAGGGTGATATATCATTGTTGCCACGCCTATGAGTGGCCCTCCAGTTTACCGTAGGTGGAGACCCATAATGTGGAAAAGGGGATCCTGGCGGTTGAGGGTTAGGAAAGCTGGTAGCCCAATACACCGTCCTTGGTCCCTGCTTCAATAAAACGAGCAGTCTGAGCTGGCTTACTCAGATCAATCGGTTCATGAGGCATCCCCTGTCCTACCTCTACGTCCGGGGTGGGTCAGGGGCGGTTGCGAGAGCCAACCAGGTGGAGGTGATTCCGAAGTCTGGGTGTAACCTGGGCGCAGCTATGAGGTACCTCGAGCGATGAAGACCTCCCCTTGTTGGGCTCAGTAGTGGGCGGAGACTGCCTGGGTGGAATACCCTTATACAAATATGAAAACGATGATTGTGACGACGGAATCAGGAAGTACCCGATCAGGACGGACTGGAAAGAAAGACAGCAAGCCCACGGAGGCTGCTGATCTCGAAATGGTAGTGGAAGAAGTCCCAGAGACACCCCCTCCCACCACAAGTAGCGATGGTGATAAAGAAAGGCCTCCAACATATTCAGAGGACCCTAGCAAAGGTATAGAAAGGGTGCCAAAAATAGCAGGATGGCCCCTGATAAAGAAGTGGAACCCAACGGTAACGTGATGGGTTCAGGGAGGTTGGCTACTGCTGCCAACATTCTGAACGAACTCGCGGTGGCAATGTTTCAGCCGAGTGGGGATAAAGATCTAAAAGATAAAGTAATGGGTGTAGCAAGGAAGCTGCACGCCATAGTGTGTGAGCAAGAGTTCCAAATTGCAACTATGAAAAGGCGCATCACCGAGAGAGCTGCGTGTCCCACAGTGTCAAAGGGGAAGCCTCCAACTTATGCAAAGACTGTCAGTGGTCAAGGGTCAGATAAGGGCGGTTTGGTGGTGGCAAAAAAGCCCACCCCTCCCAAGCAAAGGCACACCCTGCTGATCTTCTCTAAGGATAAAGAGAAAACAGCCATTGAAGTAAGGGACAGCCTGAAAAATAATTTTAACCCTTCCGAGTTAAATCTGGGTGTTGACCGTTAAACCAATGAGGAAATACAGTGTCATCATGGAATGCAGCACGCAGGGTGACATGGACTGTCTAAAAAAGGCAGTAGACAGCCATGATGTGCTGAAGGATGTGTTAGAGGCCAAGTCAGCCAAGAGGCTAAGGCAAAAATCATAGTCTATGGAACTGACAAGGACATCCAACGAGAGGATCTTCAGAAGGTCATCCAAACCAGAATGGGCTGACAGACGAACATGCGGATCTAACCCCGTTGTTCTCTTTGAAAGGACGAGACGATAATACCGTCCACTGGGTTATGGAAGCTAGTAGCACCTCCCACAGAAAGAGTACACAGGTAGGTAAGATAAATGTGAGTTGGTCTCGTTGTATAGTTAAAGAATATATGCGTGTGCTCAGGTGCTATAAGTGCTATGCCTTTGGGCACATGCAAAAAGATTGCACAGAAAAGACGCAACGCAACGGTGTTCTCAATGCATGGGCATGCACTCGTACAGGGAGTGTAAGAAACCCAAGCCTAACTGCATAGTTCGCAAAGAATGCAAACAAGGAGCATGGAGCCAAATATGACCTTGCCCATAGTGCGATGGACAGTATATGTCCATCGTACTGCAGAGAGTTGAAATTGTTGTGGAAGCACACCATCTATGGGCAGTAGGCTTCCCGGTGGTTGCAGGGCAAGTCTGAAATTTCTTCAGATGGCCATTCCAAAAGAATATGGTAAGCACCTGTCTTAGCCACCTTCGTCCCAATTGACACTCAGAGAAAGTGCTTTGCGGTAGCCAGTAAGAGCTACCTACAGTGGAAAAGAAAGGAAAAGTCTGCATTCACGAAGAAGGAAAACAGGGCAATTACAATGGAGTGAATATCTCAGGAATATTACAATTCCCTATGATCCACTTAAACTCTTAGAGAAGACGTTGTAGGTTGTAGGTGGGGTAATTTGGGTATAGGACAGAAAATGGAGGAAAAGGCCATTCACAATAGTCGAAACTTTTGGTTTTGGGGTTCCCACCAATAAATTCCCCCATCCCCATAAAAAAAAATTCACAATCAGCCTTGCCTTGTACATACGTTAAAAAACAATGGAGATAATTCTTATTTTTCAATTTCTGCAGCTCCTTTATGAACAGACTATTGGAATATTATACAATATATCGTAATTGTTATTAATATTGTTAATTTTGCTTTTTTCCAAATTTTTTCTGTTTTTTAACAAGTGGATTGATTGAACTGGTGCGAATCGTTGGATGACGCTACTGCATTCATATATAATGAAAATGATAATATATATTTCATTGCATTTGCATTATTTTTGCATATGCACTAAAAATATTTCGAAATAACATTAACGTTACTTTTTAACGAAATTTAAATTTCCCTATGGCGTCCCATGGCCGAATGGTTAGCGCGCATGGCTACTGATCTAAGGGACCTAGGTTCGAGCCCCCCCGGGTAACGCATGGCTGTTTGTGTCGTTTTTCTGCTGAGGTCCCGCCATCCTCTCAGACCTTCTACTATGGCATATAAACTGACAAGCTGCTCTGTGGCAAGCAGCTGCTTCAGGGGGTATTTATTTGTAACGAAAAACGATATTAAATTTTTGGCTCTAACGAAAAACGTAACGAAACGTTTTTTGTTTCGTTTGCAAACACTGTCATGAAATATTACTGTAAATGAAAATCGTGATGCTAAATGAATTTTTTATGTTGTAAAAGTTACTATTAATTGCAATCTCAATATTAGCAATTTATATGCCAGAGTGAAAAGTATACGTTTTGGAATATTGCATAAAATTTTGCAACTGTCCAATAACAGATGGAGTTATGAAAGTTGACAGCACTTTTATTATTTTTTTGGGCAATATAAAAGAGGACAGTGAAGGAATTAATGAACTACTATTAGTTTGTAGAAGCCTTATCATACAACAGCATACCCTACTAAGAGCGAAGTCTGTGCTGACCATTACCTCAATCAATCAGTGAATACAAACACACAAAGTTGGCCTTCAGCAACAGCAGATTTTTACTAACCACTATGCCAATTAAGGAAAAATAACGCTTGATTCTTATCAAGTACGATTAAAATTTGGCACGTCATTGATTATGAGATGTACTGAATAATTAAAATTATACTTTTTACTGACTGACCTGCTAGTCTCTACTTAAAATTTAACTTAGTAGCTCCTATTTTATTTCACGAATTCAAAGCATGCAGGGGCGTATCTATGGGGGCGGGGGTGACCAAAGTGACCCAGAATTGGCAAAATTTGAAGCGACTTCGTAAAATCCAGGTGAGTTGTGAAAATTTCTAAACTTTTTTGTAAGTTAAGAAGAGTTAGCAAATCTAGGGTAGTGTTGAAATCGAGGCAACTTGGCAAATCTAGGGCAATTGGGAAAAAAAATACCCCCTCAAGCAGCTGCTTGCCACAGAGGTCTGACAGGAGCCTGTCAGTTTATATGCCATAGTAGAAGGTCTCAGAGGATGGCAGGACCTCAGCAGAAAAACGACACATACATCCATCCTTTACCCGGGACTCGAACCCAGGTCCCTTAGATCAGTAGCCAAAATGAGGCGGAAAAATCTAGAGCAGTTGGAAAAATTCGCCACTTAGTAAAATACAGGTGAATTGGCAAAATCTTGGAGTGAGTTGGTAAAATTTGGAGTGTCTTGTCAAAATCTTTTTGGAGTTGGAAAAATTCTAACCCACTTGGTAAAATACAGGGTAGCTGTGAAAATTGAGATTAGTTTTCTGCAATTAAGGAAAGTTGGCCAAATTGAAACAATTTCGCAAAATCTTGGGGAGTTTGAAAAATTTAAAGTTACTTAGAAAATTTAGGAGAGATGTAAAAATTGTGATTGGTTTTGTAAAATTAAGTAGAGTTGGAAAAAACGAGACAACTTGGTAAAAATTCAATCCGTTTCCTAAAAACACGGGAGAATCGTGAAAATTGTGATTGGTTTTGTGAAATTAAGGAGAGTTCGGAAAATTCATAGAAACTTCTACAACTGATGCGAGATGTAAAGATTGGGATTTTTTCTGTGAAATTGTGGCAAGTTGGCGCAATTCGAAGCCACTTAAAAATAAAAATGCAGATGAGTTCTGAAAATGCTCCCCCCCTACCCCCGGATTGAAATTCAGGTACGACCCTGACAGAGACATTATTTATGTAAAAGACTTTTTATTCTCAGTTGGCAAAATTTGACTTTCGAGATGAAATTTTCTTTTTATCTCCCCCCCCCCCCAACAAATATAGTCCTTCGCCACGCCCCTGAAAGCATGTCCTCCTTTGTCCTCCATTTCTACCATTTTTTTCCTCCTATTCAAACACTCGCATCTGGTAACACTACCGATGGTGCTGGGGCTCTTTGAGGCTTAAGGTCTCCCATTTTATTCAATACTAGCAGATTTGCCCGGCGTTGCTCGGGTCTGAAACTTACTAGAATGTAAAGTAGATGGCACTCTCCACGTCGTGCTCTCATTTGACATAAATATCAATATCAATAACACTTGATCTCCTCCCCCTTCCCCTCCGTGTGTATGGGGGGGGGGGGGCTCTCGATCGATAGCTCGCCAGACATATAATCTGGAGTTCCCAAGTGTTCGAGTCCCAGCTGGCTAAGCGTTTAGATTCATCTCCGCAAAACTCCTCACCCTGATCGTGGTCAGTATGAGACAGCAATCTGCTTCAATAGGCCGCAATCTGTCGGATGGGACGTTAAGCTGTAGCACTGTGTGCCGGACAGCCACGCCCCGTGCACATTAAAGAACAACTGGATGGCCTTGACGTTAGGCTACCATGTCTCCCAACAACTGTTCCAGTGGGCCCTCCCCAAACCTTCTTTCAGCCTTCACGGTCATTTTTTCAATGATTGCACTTAGGATATTTTTGTTGACATGGTTACCACAGTTTTCTTTTTTAAATAGTAGGTTTCCCAAGTTTCTATAACAGGTATCATCCAGGTCCATATAGGAAGGGGGATATTAATATATATATATTTGTATATTACTATTGGCCATTATTAGATGCTATCTTATTGTTTTTTTATAATTTCCTCTTTGATGTGCATTTTTTGATTTTGGTGAATAAGGAATGATTGTCGTGTTTGAATACTAGTCTGCAAATATCTTGTATAAAGTGTGTAGTCATTCCTGATGGCTATGGGTTCGATTCCCACCGATGACAATAGCAAGGGAATGCAGTTAGTTGAATAACACGTCCTCAGGGCTCTACTTTGCAGAACTTCAAGTGGTTTGAGTTTTTTGATATTAGCCGAGTGTAGAATAACACTACTGTAGTCGATTTTTGAGTGAAGTACTGTATGATATAGATACAGTAGCTGCTGCTGCCGTGGTCCCCCATTTAATTCCGCAAATTCATCTAACAAGGTTTAGAATTTTATTTCCACTTCTAATAAGTGCTGCGATTTGGAGGTTTCCATTGAATATTTTGGTCTATTGTGACTCATAAGTATTTGTAATGTTCCACTTGAGGTAGAGTGAAATTTCCGAATTTATTTTGATATGTGTAGCTTTCTTTTTTTAAAGATGGGCAGATCCTAATCGTAATCATCCGTCTGATGTAGATTGCGTGATAATTAATGTAATTATATTTAGTGATACTAGATGAGTTTTATTCTAAGCAGCTTGTAATATGACAAAGGAAATCTGAAAATGAGGTTTCGGTTGATTCACTCTTTAGCGAGGCTGCTGACTGAAAGTTTTACGCAAAAGCTGTCCAGTTGAAGCAGGTATTAGTCATTTTTAAGGGCGGGTTGACTTGACTTGACGTATCAAATCTCCAATTGAATATTCTCACTACTACTAAAATCAGTAGTGAACTTATTCAGTGGTGCCAGTATTTAAAATGAATATCTAAAAATTTATTTATCTACTTGATAAGAAAAATTAAGTCATTTATAATATTTTTTTTCTTAATATATGTTATACATATTAATTTGCTTGATAAATGAAATAAGTAATTTATAACATTTTAATTTATTCCTATAGTTTTCAGGCTGTAAAATACTTTTGAAATTATAGGATATGATGTTCATTTTATTTAACGCATTATAGTATTTTTTTCTCTCTTCCTCAAATTTCTTACATACAAATAATGTGTGTTCTAGATTTTCATACTCATTACAAAAGTCACATGCCGGGGAATCTTTTTTTTTCATTCTATATAATAATGCCTTTGATATTACTGAATTTGTTTTAATTTTTAATATTAAATTAATTTCTTTTTTTTTAAACCAAAGTTATTAAATTTTGATATTCTTGATGAAATTCTATATCTATGTGTATGATTAGCATTCATATCAGACCATGTCTGTGTTTCTATTGTAATATTTTTTTTATTTTGTTTTTTAATTAGATATATAAATTGAGGATTATCAATATTTGGACTTATATTTATTGCTTCTTTAGCTTTTTTGTCTACTATTTCATTATATTTTATTCCAACATGACTTGGAATCCATTGTATATAGATTATGTTCTTATTGTTTATATGGTTTTTGGTTAAAATTAATATGTCATTTATGAATGATTTAAAGTTACTTTTTACAGGATCATTATATATGGTTTCTATAGCAGCTTTGCTATCAGTAAATATTACTATCTGTTTATTTTTAAATTTCAGTGCCCAATTTATTGATAAGATAATTGCTGATAATTCTGCTATTAAGATAGGGTTTGAATGACTAAATTTAAATAATTTTTCATAATTTTCTTCTGGGCATATAAATGCTCCAGCAAGAGCATTACTTTCTTCCTTCAAGGAGCCATCTGTGTAAATGTGTATAAAATTTTTATAGTTATTTTCAATATGCATATTTGATAACAATTTTAATGTGTTTATATCATGACTTTTTTTTGTTTGTAAATTATTAATATTTGTTTTTAGGATAGGGAATGTAGCAGTCCATGTTGGTATTTCTATATTATATTCTCCACTAGTTTTTTTATTTAAAATCTGTCTTATATCATTCTTACAAGTTAAGTTATCAATAGAAATGTCCTTAAAGTTGTGTAATATTTTTTCATTTATTCGATGTGAGATATTTTTAATGAAATTCTGTATATCAGATTATATAATAAATATTTTTTTTTAATTGAAATAGGTGGTATAGCAGTTTCTGCATAAATGTTAAATCCATTTGTGTTTTGATGCAGTCCAATGCAAAATTTTAAGATTTTTAATTGTATATTTTCTAGTTTTTTTAATTTGTTTTTTGAAATATTATTAATTAGTTCTATGCCATAAAAACTTTTTGGAAATATTATTGAGTTGTATAATAAAAGTAATTTTTTATTTTCACATCCCCATTTTGAGCTTCCCAAATATCTTAGAAAGTTAAAAAGTTTATTTGCTTTATTTTTTGCTATATATATTTGTTCCATGATAATTTTGAGTCTAAATGCATGCCTAAAAATTTGAAGTTTTTTTATTATTTTATTATTCATTTTAATTTTGAAATCATTGGTTAATTTTTTTATTTTTATGGAAATATGATAATACTGATTTGTCTATTGAGATTGTGAGATTCCATGTTTCACAGAATTTAATTACATTATTAATTAATTTTTGAAAAATATTTTGAATATATTCTGTATTTTTATGAAAGGTCCAGAAGATTAAGTCATCTTCAAATGTACCACAATTTATATGTTCTGGTATGGCCTCCTATAAATCATTTAAATATAAATTAAACAGTGTAGGGGATAGAATATCCCCTTGAATTAAACCATTATTAAATTTATACCATGATGAGTAGTTATTTCCAATTTGACAGGAGGTCACTTGAAAGTTGTATTTATACTTTTCCATGATAATATTTTTCCATGATCATACAATGATTGCCCTCATTCTAATCACCATTCTAACAGGATATATCTTAGATCAGACCGAAGTCCATTTTTCCTTTTTCGCGGGCCAAAAAAAGTTTCGAGGGCCGTAAAAATTATTTCGCGCGCCAAAAAAAAAGAATAGGACAGGATAGGTAATTGAAAACTCAGTTCATGTCATCTCAAAAAATTATTTTATTTAAACGAAAAATAATAAGTAATAATAAACCAATATAAATTTTCTAAACCTTATCAAATATTAAAAAAATTTAATGGGAGCATTGTGGCCGTAGTTGTTGGGCAATAAAAATAGAATGAATAAGTTGAAATAATGCAATAATATTTGTAAATAGAATGAGTAAGTTGAAGATTGCATATCAAGTAAAGTAGTATAAGTTGACGAAAAATTATAAGATGGATTACAGATATTTATTTAAAATTTCAAGTAAAAACTTGATTTTGTTCGCGGGCCACAAAAATCCTTGTGCGGGCCGCTAGTTGGACAGCGCTGTCTTAGATAATATTATGCTAACCCCATTTTTTAATGTTTCTTCTAGAAGGACAAGAATTAGAGAGATTTGGAAATCTTAATACTTATTACACTTATTACAATATAATAAGCTGTTAATAATGATAAGAGTCTGCGGGATTTTGTTGTGTTTTGAAGTTTCAGCCTCTATGAAATTATGATATTTATCCGAGAAATAATTTAAATAATTTAGTGTTTTGACATTATTTTTATATTCGTACATAGGAGGATTCTTGTATGGCAAGTAGAGCAAAGTTTTTCTAAGACCTCCAAAAGAGGAGGAATCTTGTGGGGAACGGGACTTCTATCCAATGCAGGATAGAAGAAGAAATTTCGCAGACAGCACTATCCATAGAGGAGGGGATTAGGGTCTGGTAGGCGACATCCGTCTAAAGAAATTTTTCTCCACTGTCAATAATGGGATGCGAGACAATATCATCAATGGTATGAATGATCAATATAGTAGCTCTTTGGGTGGGTATTCTCCCAGAGGAAGTAGGCATATCCTGCGATATGGCTTGATGAATAAGGTCTGTTAATTGCATGGTGTACCTGCAATTACGGGGTTGTTTGATATTGTCAGTATTTCCTCTCTCAATAAACATAGTTATTTTAAATACACACTAACCATTTTCTCTCCGTACGTAGTTGGAATCTGAGGACTCTGTACAGAGTTTATTCTTTTGATGTCCTTACACAAGAATTCTACCGTTACAACTTTAGATATTCTCGGATAGCAAGAGACCAGAAGAACAGATAAAGGCCAGAAAGCTCAAGTTGCTACTGACTCTGGTCTGTAGGGAGGGATGATAAGTGCAATGGCAATGGGCAACCTCTCATACAGGTAAGTAAACTTAATGATTTAAGAATAACTAGCACTTATTACAAACACCGCAAATTACATATGGGTTTCACCGATGGGCTGCATAAGAATATGATTAATTAGATATTAATTAACAGTAAATGGGCTAGTTCTGTTAAGAATACCAGGTCATATAGAGGAGCTGAAATTGAATCTGAACAATTTAAGTCAGAATTGGATCTGACCTTGTTAAAAGTGTCATGCAACTTAAACTTAAGAAGTATTGCACTAAGGTTAAAAAAATTAACCTTTAATTCTGAAGCTCTGAAAGACCCAGTTACAGCTAAAGATTACCATGATAGATTACTTAGTCACTATGACAGTTATGATCCTTGGTTCATCTATCCCTGGGGGATTTATGTAGTCTAAGTTTAGAAACAGCTAAAGTAACTTCAGACTGTGTTATAGGGCGAACATTAAAGCCAGTAATGCTTCTATCGTCATTACATACAACGGGAGTAGAACTAAATACTTTGTTTAGAATATCTATGAAATGTTCAGCCCACCTAGCCATGACAGAATCCTCATCTTCAATAACTTTACCTTTCTATCATTCAATTCCTGGGTACCTGCTCAATTCTTCTGACACAGAACATTGACTATATAGTACAGCTCTCTATTGTTATGCTGTCTAGCTGCATCCTCAGCTTTGTCAGCCAAGCCATCAAGCCAAAGATTCTTAGCAGCAGCAAACTGATCCTTTATAAGTTTATTAAGCTCTCTGTAGCACTTTTTGTTAGGACTAGTAGACTATTGCTTAAGAACATTTCTGCAATTCTTTGTTTCCAAAAGAAGTTCCAGTGCTTTATCACTCAATTAATTTCATCAACTTCATTAATAATATATGACTTATTAATGAAGTTGATGAAGATTGTGACCGTTTTAAACAGTTTTTTTCATGAGACTGACTACTCTTTTAGGGAAAAAGGAGCAGAGGAGACAAAATTAATTGAGTGATAAAGCACTGGAACTTCTTTTGGAAACAAAGAATTGCAGAAATGTTCTTAAGCAATAGTCTACGAGTCCTAACAAAAAGTGCTACAGAGAGCGTAATAAACTTATAAAAGATTAGTTTGCTGCTAAGAATCTTTGGCTTGATGGCTTGGCTGACAACGCTGAGGATGCAGCTAGACAGGATAACAATAGAGAGTTGTACTATATAGTCAATGTTTTGTGTCAGAAGAAATGAACAGGCACCCAGGAATAGAAGGATAGAAAGGTAAAGTTATTCAAGATGAGGATTCTGTCATGGCTAGGTGGGCTGAACATTTCATAGATATTCTAAACAAAGTGGTTAGTTTTACTCCCATTGTATGTAATAATGATAGCGGCATTACTGACTTTAATGTTTGTCCTATAACACAGTCTGAAGTTACTTTAGCTGTTTCTAAACTTAGACTACATAAATCCCCAGGGATAGATGAAATTACTACGCAAATGCTTAGAGATGGGAATATTTCGGTTACTTCATGGATGACTGAAATTTTGAATATCTTTTATGATAAAGAAATGGTTCCTAAGTGTATAGGTAACCTAAGTGTAACCTTACCAGATGTATTCTTATCTCTATTTTTAAAAAAGGTTATCGCAGTTCTTGTGATAACTGTAGGGGTATCAGCTTACTCTCTGTTCCTGGTAAAGTTCTTTGCATGATTGTGCTTAATAGAATTAAGATGATTGTGCTTAATAGAATTAAGAATCTGGTTGAGAGGCAACTGCGTGATGAGCAATGTGGATTCAGGAGTGGTAGAAGATGTGTATATCAGAATTTTTCACTTAGGCAAATTCTTGAAAAAAATTTAGAACTTCAGAAACCTGTGGTTGCTAGCTTTGTAGATTTCAAAAAGACTTTGACTTTTTGACTATGATAATTTCTGGTGGATCGTGAGGTCATACGGCATATCTGACAAGTTAGTTAACACAATGAAAGCTCTCTATAATAACACCGAGTCATATGTGAGAGTTTGTAAAGCTTTTAGCAATTGGCTTAGCATTACTTTTGGTGTTCGTTAAAAGGGACAATTTTGTCTCATTTCCTCTTTAGTTCGATTGTTGATTAGGTTGATCGAAATTTCCTGCAAGTGCAAGATTTTAGGCTTAAATGATCTAGAGATCTGAATAATTTTGATTTAGATTATGCCGTGATAGGGTTAATGATGTTGATAAGATGAAATCTTTCGTTACAGCTGTTGATGATACTGTAGTAGAGTAAGTTTGATGATATACAGAGAGAAAACTAAAGTGATGAAAATTGGTGAGGCAGTCTGTGTGGTTCAGTTAATCTGAATGGTTAAAGTCTTGAGCAGTTTAATTATCTTGGTAGCTATGTGACAGATACTAGTGATGTGCAGCATGAGACTAACAGACGAACAGGGATTGCTGCCAGGACTTTTAAGAATCTATAGAGAGTGGAGAAATATGCATATACACCTAAAGACTAAAACTAGACTGTATAATAATTTGGTTTTTTCTAGAGTTATTAATAGTAGTGAAACTTGAACCCTTTGTAAACAAGATAACAGGAAACCTGAGGTTTTTGAATCTAGATGCTTACGCAGTATCTTGGATTTCAGGTGTTTGTACTTTGTAAATAATGATGAAGTTAGGCAAAGTAGTTCGCAAACTGTTTTGTTCAGCATATCTGGTTGGACCTACGTAGCCCATGCTATTTCAGGATTATGATGAGGATTTGAAAATTCATCATTGTCTGAGAATAACACTAAGTAGGGTTTAACAGATTTCATACAGCTGAGTTAAATTGAAAACTTAATCACTATCCAAGCTGTTTTATTTTTGTTTTAATAGATCAAAATAGCATTTAAGTTTTTAACCTAATACAGGATAGTAGGGATATTAGTCACTTCTTGTCGAAATATTTGAAATAAGTTAAATTGAAAACTTAATCACTATCCAAGCTGTTTTATTTTTGTTTTAATAGATCAAAATAGCATTTAAGTTTTTAACCTAATACAGGATAGTAGGGATATTAGTCACTTCTTGTCGAAATATTTGAAATAAGTCCTTTCCTGTTGCACGGATCACACTGGTATTTAGATCACCGTAACTTGATATGTTTCAACTGCGTACGTCATCTTCAGAAGTTGGGTAAACAGTTCTTCTACGGAGATTGTATGCGTGTGAGTTGTTATGCGGCTGCGCCGGATGGTTTGCAGCAGCTGGCGGCTGTTGCTGTTTCATGGTCCTGCCCATGTACCTCGGATAGGGGTGGGGAAGTGGATGTTTTACCAGTGCTGTGCTGATCCAGGAGCAGTTTCCATGGGTAGGGTGGGTGGTATATTTCGTTGCAGCACGCTTTTCTAGTTTGGTATATCTTCAGTTGCTCAGAGAGATCCAATTGAAATTTAGTCGGGGAAACAAATAATTATGGTGACCAGAGGCATAGGAACGTGTTGGCATCGGGGCAGTTGCCAAGGGCGCGGGAATCACAGGGCGTTATGGGGGCGGCATCAGCCGTTCCACAATATCTGACGTTTATGTGTTTTAATACATATTGTTTATACCGTCGTATTTTCAAGACAGCATATTATAAATTTTCGTTACTTCGTACAAATATATTTTTTCTTTTTATCGGCGGACAACTGCCGCCCACTTCCCCCTGCACCGCGCATGCCATCAAACAACTTTGGGGCGCAATATCCAACTGCTCATATTGCTTTTACAAATCATGCTGCTACAAAATAAAATTTTGTTAGATAGGTATCTTTTTCTTTGAGTGGGAGTTCATAATTTGTACATTGTTATTGATTTCCTGACTGGAGAAGCGCTACATTCATTAACAAGTGAATATTTGGAAACCAAGGGTGTTTCATTATGAAAAAAGTATCCTGAAATAAATGGAGATCAATTAACAATTGAAATAAAATGTGTAAAACACCAAATAAATCAAATTTTGAGAGAGGAAAAACCATCTAAATTGTATCACTTGAATATATTAAATATACTTGGCAGATTGGAATTACAAGAAAGTTACCCAAATGTAATAGTGGGTCTAAAAATATTATTGACCATGCCAACAACAGTGGCTACAGCAGAAAGAAGTTTCTGCAAATTAAAACTTGGTAAAAATTATTTGAATCAACATCAGGACAGGAGCTTACATCATCATTTTGTTTCCTATCAATCGAGCGAGAACTGACTCAAAAAATTAATTTCCATTGAGATTATTAACGATTTTGCCAACGAAAAAGTAAATTACTTAAAAAAAATAATTACTTTCATAATTAAATGCTATTTCTTTTGCAATATTTATGTGCAATTAATATTTATTCATGTAACTGTATTAAAATAATGACAATAAGTATATATAATATAAATAACATGTGTATTTTTTTTATCAATAACTGAAAAAGGGCGAAAAATTACAAATTTGCCAAGGTCGCCAAAAGCCTACCTACGCCTCTGATGGTGACTGTTTACATAACTTCTGAACATGACGTTAATAGTCGAAACATGTCAAGTTACGGTAGTCTAAATACCATTGTGTGATCCGTGCAACGGGAAAGGACTTATTTCATATATTTCGACAAGAAGTGACTAAAAACCTTATCATCCTGTATGGATAACTGCTGGGATAGTGATTAAGTTTTTAAACCAAGTAGGGTTTCTCAGTTATAGAATATTCCATCGTATAGGAAAGGCTAAAATGACAAATCTATTTTTAGTGTAGTACATAAAATATGGAGATAAAATAATAGTATACAAAGAGAACTGTTTTGGATTTCAATCAGGTAGACAAGTTTGAAATTTCGTATAAAACTACCAGATTTTCGGAGATTTGTTATTTTGTGAAAAATAATGGACAAAAAACTTTACGTGAAACATTGACTAAACTAATGACTTTATAAATATTACAAGAACCGGAATCTCTTTTCTTAAAAATAGTGATAAAAATACTCTATTACAATCCTTAAGAACAACCTCTTTTGTCACAGATTTCTGTTATCATTCAGCCATCTGACAATAGAATCAGTCCAAGCGATTAAAAATTTCAGTAGTGATAACCATCACTGATGACTTTCGTACATTTCATTTAGAAATATCCAATGTAACTTCAATCGGGAAATACTACAGTAAAGCCAGTAAAATACGTATCGTCATTATAAACAATGGGAAATATGTCAATAACATTATCCAGGACATCTCTGAAATGCTGCCAACTTGCTACTATACCTTCATTACCTTTAATATATATCTCTCAAGCCTTGCATGGCAGTCTATTTTTACCAAAATATTTACTGTGCTCTGTCAGAAAGCATTTCCAGACGAAGATTCTTGTCAGCATTCAAGTTGTGCGAAAAAAATGTACAAAATAAACTGTTACTGATCTGTTAACATTTGAAGAGACAGAAGTAAACAATTAAGGCATGGCGCCTGCTATGAAAATTTTATAAATAAAAACGAAATGTATTGTACTTAGTAATACTTAGCATGGAGAAGCACTTTGTAATTTACTATAGATCAATTGAGTAGGATATATGTTTAATTTTTATAGCTTTGTTTTGTGTTTCTCTGTATTTTAGATGTTTTTGCTACATGACTTTTAGTAAGAGGTATTTCATAAGTTCACAAAATGTTAATGTGGAGAAGTACAGCGGGAAAGGTGTCCTTTGAATCCTAGCAAGGGTAATAACGGTAAAATTTATTATTGCACTTATACATTTGTCACGCATTTTTCAAGGTATTTTAAAAGAAGTCTAAAACCTAGTGAGGAATGTTATACTGCATTCAGTGGCGTACACGGAAAATTTCGGTGCCTCACATCAAGAAATCTCTAAGGTGGAAGTTTGTAAAACCTCCAAAAATTGGCACACACACATTGCATATTAATATTTGTTTAAATATTTTTACTAGTTTTTAATAATTAAATTTTTTTGAACCCTGGATACTTTACATAAAAAATAAAATTTTTACTCCTCGCAGCTAAAATACTTATGTGTATGTGTGTTTATTCAGACTATTATCTTAGTTTTTTTATATTTGTATAAATACCTATAAATAAAGTAACATTTTTTTGGAGCTAAATATAGAACCCTTGTTGAAAAATATATTTCTGGGGATTTTTTTTTTCATTAATGCTAATTTTGTCATGATAATATTAATTTTATGTCTAGAAAAGAAAAAAAAATATAGGGAAAAAAATTGTAATGTATATATATATGTTTTATTTTATTCTCATTGTTATACTATAACTGTAGTTTTATCTATCTATATGAGAGATATGCCAGTTACACATTTCCAGGGGGAATGTGAAGCATAAAAAGTTGAGAACCACTGCCCTAGATAACTAAGGAAATGCTTTGAGAAAATGACCTGCCCCACAAGGAGCAAAGAATTACTACCAGGCAAAGCAAAATTGATTCTTCGTGATCAGTCATTTATCCATTTGAAGCTGCAGTGAAAGAGTTGATTCTGAGCTATTCCCTTAAATTGTATATCAAATATCCCCATTTAAAAAAAAAATGTTTTGCATCTTCTGCCCCTTCTATAGCATGGTGATTGTGGGGCCTGTCAGTATGCCTTTAGAATGGAAATCCAGTCTATTGCCCCCCCCCCCCCCCCTACACTTTTCCAGCTTGATTGTGTCACTTGGCCACTACCTTTTTGATTTTATACGTTAAAGAATGGTAAAATATTAATGAAAAATTTCTAAATCTAAAAAATAACCCCTCAAGTAGCTGTTTGCCACAAAGGTCTGACAGGATCCTGTCAGTATATAAGCTTATAGTAGGTCTATGAAAATGATGAGACCTTACTTTCATGTAAATTATTTCAATATTAATCATGTATTTGTCATTTGGTCACCCGATGTGGATTTTTGGTATGGCTACTGCATAGAACTTTTGCCATTTCAACATTTCACTGCTGTGTGAACCCAGCAACCGGTCCAAAGGCCAATTCATGATTAATGTTGCTAGTCCATTTTTCCTACTTTGGTATATGTTGTTCGGATGAAATTTATTTTTCTTGCTGATGAACATTCAAAACACGATTTCTTTACACGTTAAAAACAAAAATGTATTAATTCCTTTTCACCTTTTCTACTTTTTTCCCCAAATGTAAATCAAATATATTTTATCAAAATCTCTTTTCAATGCATTTCTTAAAATTAAATATATACAAATTGGGAAAAAAAAAATGATAGAATAAGTACTTGGAGATGTACATTACATGGCTAAGATATCAACTTTGAATAATATGCATCCAAAAGGAACAAACTACTTCTGGTTTAAACAAGAATAAACTCTCTATTTATTATTCCTATTATTAAGTGATATTTTGAGTTGTACAACATTTTACTTGTAAATTGTTATTTGATTTTTTTCTTTTTTTAAATTTTAGTTTGGAAGAATTTACAAAGGTGCTAAAATGATCATCATAAAACAATAAATCAGCTAAAATTCTCTATGACATTGTTAAATATTTTAAGCACTTGATAGCATAGTCCATGTGTTGAAGCACTTAAAGCATTTAACAGTGTCATAGAGAATTAAATAGCTTTAATTTTAATTACTGCACTGTGTAAATCTACTATAATTTTTGATAAATTAGCTATGTCACAAGCAACAATTTTCATCTCTCAGAATGCAATATCAATCCTTGTTCGAACCACTATTTTAGCACTTGATTCTTATTTCAAATTATCGCATAATGGAATATTAACCATTCATATAAATCACGATTTTTGTTGCAATGAATACTACCAATCATAACTTTATTTAGCATAGTTAATCATACTAAAGTATTTAATAAAAATAAATAAATACCCCCTCAAGCATCTGCTTGCCACAGAGGTCTGACAGGAGCCTGTCAGTTTATATGCCATAGTAGAAGATCTCAGAGGATGGTAGGACCTCAGCAGAAGAACGATACATATATCCATGCCTTACCCAGGGGTCGAACCTAGGTCCCTTAGATCAGTAGCCAAGCATGCTAACCACTCGGCCATGGGACGGCTACTAAAGTATTTACCAAACAAAAATTTTTAATCATCATCATCATCATCCTCAAGCAGCCATGGGCTACAGAGGTCCAACCAGACAGTAAAATTTAGTTCTCCAAACAAGTCTATCCTGAGCTACATCTACTGCATCTGGCCACTGCACACCAATTCTAACAAGGTCCTGTTTGACATTGTCTGCCCACCACATCCTAGGTCTCCCCTTCTTTCTGAGGCCTTTAGGCACACTGTTCATAACCCTATTCGCCAATCTATAATAATTCATACGGGCAACATAGCCAAACCAACGGAGTTTTTAATCAGCATTCCTAAATGGTTGCAATAAGAAAAAAGTGACAAAGTATAAACCTAGTCCATTCCATGTCAATTCAACTAGGCCAGTTGACCACCCATCACAGATTTCAAAGATCTTTGGCATAAATGTTAGTACACGTAAATATGTCTAATTGTCCAAAATGTTTTGAGTCAAAAAAATTTTGTTAACAAGTTGTAAACGTTTAACCTTTGGGGAAAATATACAAATTGTGATTCTCACTAAAGGTTTTTCTCTTTTTTTTTTACTTTGCTTCTATGGTAAAGAAGATCAAACTTCTGCACTGATGTAGATTTTCCTTATTAATTCAATAAAAAAATGAATTTGAATAATAAAATATAGTTTTGAAAAAAATTGAAAAAAAAAACATAATTTTAAAATGTGAAAAAAAGTGATTAAAACTGACATGTACATTATACTCCATATAAACAATGTACATTTGGAGTATGGACATTTTTGTTGATAACGAGAAAAAAATATTGAATTTGCACTAATGTTATCGCTAATGATGCACTTCAGAGGTCTGCACTGATGTTCTTGCACATGCACTGGAGGAAACGCACACAGAGGCTACCGATGCAGCTCAGCTGCTTGCACTCAAGTGCATCTTTGTAACTCCAACAACTCCAACTGGCATGCAGCTACTATTTACAACTATAATGCTGCTATTGACAAAAAGATCTTATCCTTTATTACAGATGAGCAAACAAAATAACCCAATATTTAGAGAGAAGAAATTTAGCAATACAAATGTTGACTGATACATAGGGTGACCAGATTGCGATGGGTAAAAACCGGGATATGTTGTTAAATGTTCCGACATCAGTTCATATAATTTGAAAGCGGTAAATTGTGCTTTATTTTTCATCAACTGTTCTATGATAATTAAGGTGAAAAATATTATCCCGAAATGTGAAAACTGATCGTGTAATCGTGATTACCTCCATTTTTTAATCTTTGAGGAAAAATATTTCTTTCTCGATATCTAAAAACTGTGCAAAGCAGAAGTGGGTACCAGATGGTTTAATCCAATAACAGAAACTGTAATTGATTTCATATACTAGATTTCATACAATTAATTCAAGTTGCATAGTACTTGTACTTAGCACTTCTAAAATATATTAATATATAAAATCAATTCTCTTGATCACTCTATTGGTAACTTAGGCCTTTTCAGTTTAAATGATTATATGTATTCTAATTATTATTGACTAAATTCTTTATTATTAACATATTTTAAGATAACATTTATTTCATAAGCAATGAATATGACTTTGTTAAATTCAACTAAATTGAAACTTACGTATACACAATTTTTTCTACTTATTAAATTCAAAGGGGCATCTTTTTTATTGCCCATGGTGCCAAAAGAGCTACGAACATAGCTTAGTACAAGCTTATAGTAGCAAACTATGAACTTAGTTCTAGTTTGAACTGCGAGTTATTAATAAATAATGAGCGAACTATGAGCTTACTTCTTTGCTTTTTTGAACTACACTAGACCATTAAGGAATTGATTAATCGCACTAGACAACAAATTGAAACTTTTTTTTTATAACATTAGTCAAATAGAATGCTTTTAACTAATTTTGGTGTGGTGAATTCAAACATGGCTATGAAAAATCTGCAGCACGTCCAGTTTTTAATTTTTTCATTATGGATATATTTCAATGAATACACAGATCTGGGAAATAAAACTAAATGTGACTTATTAAATTGCAAGTTAAAACTCATTAATTAATTACATGATTACAGTGATAAAATTAGAAACATCATAGTTATAGACCACTGAATATAAAGTAACAAATGAAATAATATTAAAATACAAAATAAGAAAATATGGGTAAGGATCTTTTATATTTAAAAGAAGTTCATTTTTATCTTTTATGTGTTGAGGTATATTCCTTCTGCAAGAACCAGCGTAGTCACCCATCATTGCTGGGTCTCACCTGCCTTGGTATCTCTCCTCCATGGTTCGGATATCCTGGTGAAATCTTTCCCCTTGCTCATCACTGACAGCTCCTAAGTTGTTGTGAAAGAAGTCGAGATGTGAGTGCAAGAATTAGATCTTCAAAGACATTCAGCAGCCAAGACTTTCATAGTTTTTGAGATCTTGAATGAGATGATGGTAGTTTTCCTATTTGCGATTCCCCAGAAAACCCTGGACTACAGACGTTAAGGATTTCCATGCGTATGTTCCTTCATATTCAGTTTTTCTTCAAAGACAGTATTATTCAGTAGTTTTCTGATCTGAGGCCTGACAAAGATCCCTTCTTTAGTTTGGCATCACTTAGTTTTGAAAATTTTACCTTCAACTGCAAAATCCCTTTACCAGTTTTCTCCATAGCCTTATCAAAGTTTTTCATAAGCCCTAGTTTAATGTTTATCAGCTGGTGGATAATCCTGAGCAGAAGTCATCGCAGGCACCTGAACTCTTTGCTTCTATTGGCATCGTCAAATTCTACATTGGAGGAAGTCTTCCAGTGTAGATGGCTTCAGCCTTTAGTAGTGGGGGAACGGGTCTTTGCCCCATGTCTGCGATTAGGGGGCTGTTTGATATTGTCGGCATTCCCTCTCTCAATAAACATAGTTTCTTTAAACATCCCACTAACCATTTTCTCTCCATAGGTAGTTGGAATGTGAGGACTCTGCACAGAGCTTTTTCTCTTGATGTCCTCACACAAGAATTCCACCGTTATAATTTAGATATTCTCGGCTTGCAAGAGACCAGATGGACAGATAAAGGTCAGATTCTTAAAAATAATTTTAAATTTCTCTTTTCAGGGAGGGACGACAATAAGCATCACCAAGGCGTGGGTCTGCTTCTCAGCAGACACGCTAGCGATGCTCTTCTAGGATATGAGTGCATTAATGAAAGGTTTCTTACAGCAAAATTTCAGACAAACGTTAAAGACTTGAATGTTATCTGCTGTTATGTCCCCACTGAGGATGCCGATGAGGATGAGAAGGATAGGTTTTATGAACAACTTCAGGATATTTTGAATTCTGTCAAGAAAGGAGATATTACCCTTGTTCTTGGTGACTTCAATGCCAAAGATGGTACTGACTCTGACCTTTGGGGAGGAGTAATAGGCCCTTTCGGTATTGGTAGCTGCAATGGCAATGGGCAACGTCTCCTACAGGTAAGTAAACTCAATGGATTCAGAATAACTAACATTTATTACAAACACCGCGACATACATAAGTACACATGGATTTCACCTGATGGGCTGCATAAGAATATGATTGATTACATATTAATTAACAGCAAATGGGCTAGTTCTGTTAGGAATACCAGGGCATATAGGGGAGCTGAAATTGGATCTGACCATTACCTTGTTAAAAGTGTGTTGCAACTTAAACTTAAAAAGTGTTGTGCTAGGGTTAAAAAATTTACTTTTAATACTGAAGCTCTGAAAGATCCAGTTATAGCTAAAGCTTACCATGATAGGTTACTTAGTCATTATAACAGTCATGGTTTGCTTACCACTGAAGTTGAGGAAGAATGGGATCATTTTCAACAGGCTTTTTTGGACACTAACGGTACTCTTTTAGGAAAAAAGGAGCAGAAGAGGCAAAATTATCTGAGTGATAAGGCACTTGAGCTTATTTCGGAAAGAAAGAACTGCAGGAATGCCCTTAATCAATACCCTACTAGTCCTAATAGAAAGCATTACAGAGACCTTAATAAACTTGTAAAGGATCAGTTAGCTGCTGATAAGAATCTTTGGCTTGATGGTTTGGCTGACAAAGCCGAGGAAGCAGTTAGACAGCACAACAGCAGAGAGCTGTACCAGATAGTTAATGTTTTGTGTGGTAGAAAACGGACACGCATACAAGGATTGAAGGATAAACAAGGTAAGGTTATAGAAGGGGAGGATTCTGTCATGGCTAGGTGGGCTGAGCATTTCAGTGATGTTCTAAACAATGTAGTTAGTTCTACTCCCATTGTTTGCAATGATGATAGATGCATTGGTGGCTTTAATGTTGGCCCTATAACACAATCTGAAGTTATTTTGGCTGTTTCTAAACTTAAACTTCATAAATCCCCAGGGATAGATGAAATTACTGCGGAAATGCTTAGAGCTGGGAATTTTTCGGTTACCACTTGGATGACTGAAATTTTGAATATCTTTTATGATAAAGGCATGGTTCCTAAGGATTTTACCAGAGCTATTGTTATCCCTATTTTCAAAAAAGGTGATCGCAGTTCTTGTGATAACTATAGGGGTATCAGCCTACTCTCTGTTCCAGGTAAAGTTCTTTCCATGATTGTGCTTAATAGAATTAAGAATCTGGTTGACAGTCAATTGCGTGATGAGCAATGTGGATTCAGAAGTGGTAGGGGATATGTGGATCCCCTACCACTTCAGGGTAATATCTCCTTAGATATTTTCACTTAGGCAGAGTCTTGAGAAATGTTTTGAGTTTCAGAAACCTTTGGTTGCTAGCTTTGTTGATTTCAAAAAGGCTTTCGACTCTGTTGATCGTCATAATTTGTGGTTGATTGTGCAATCATATGGTATACCTGACAAGTTAGTTAACATAATGAAAGCTCTCTATAATAACACTGAGTCATGTATGAGAGTTGGTAAGTCTTATAGCAATTGGTTTAGCATTACTTCTGGTGTTTGACAAGGGTGCATTTTGTCTCCTTTTCTCTTTAGTTTGGTTATTGATTATGTTATGCGAAATTCACTTCAAGGGAAAGATTTTGGCCTTAAATGGGCTGGAGATACGAAAATTTCTGATTTAGATTATGCTGATTATTTAGCCCTTTTGGCAAATGATGTTGATGAGATGAACTCTTTCATTCGAGCTGTTGATGAGACTGGTAGTAGAGTAGGTTTGGTTATAAACAGAGAGAAAACTAAAGTGATGAGAATTGGTCAGGCAGGCTGTGATTCAGTTAATCTGAATGGTTGCAGTCTTTAGCAGGTGTCACAGTTTAATTATCTTGGGAGCTATGTAACAGATAATGGTGATGTGAGGCATGAGGTTAACAGACGAATAGGGATTGCTGCCGGGACTTTTAAGAACCTATGGAGAGTGTGGAGAAATAGGCGTATACACCTAAAGACTAAAATTAGACTGTATAATAGTTTGGTTCTTTCTAGGGTTAGTTATGGTAGTGAAACTTGGACACTTTGTAAACAAGGTAACAGGAAACTAGATGCTTTTGATTCCAGATGCTTACGCAGTATCTTGGGCATTAGGTGGTTCAACTTTGTAACTAATGATGAGATTAGGCAAAGGAGTTTGCAACCTCCTTTAAGCAGCATATTGTGCAGAGAGAGACTCCGTTGGTTTGCCCATGTTGCCTGTATGAATAATTATAGATTGGCGAATAGGGTTATGAACAGTGTGCCTAAAGGCCTCAGAAAGAAGGGGAGACCTAGGATGTGGTGGGCTGACAATGTCAAACAGGACCTTGTTAGAATTGGTGTGCAGTGGCCAGATGCACTAGATGTAGCTCAGGATAGACTTGCTTGGAGAACTAAATTGCACGGTCTGGTTGGACCTCCGTAGCCCATGGCTGTTTGAGGATGATGATGAGTTCGATGTGTAGTGGTGGGAGCTGAATCTCGGAGGGGCCAACTAGAGACATATCTCAGATTACTCTTTCCAGGAATAAAAACATCTCTTTTGGACCAGTCTTGTTTTGTAGTGATCCTTTCTCACCCTATTGTCCCACAAACACAGAAAACAGCAAAATTTTGTGTAGCCTCATTGAAGCCCTAGCAAGAGAGATATGACTTTTAGGTCACCACATATTGTCCACTTAAACTGGACATATTTTATAGAAGTGAGTATTTTTTCCATGCTTTCATAAGTTTCCTTAAATCCCACAGCATGTTTCACTGGAATGGAAAATTTTTGGTTTCCTTTATGCAAAAGGACAGTTTTTAAGCTGAATTTTCATGAATCTATAAATAGACATCATTCCTTAGGGTCGTAAATTGTTCTAATTCTTCCCTCAGCCCTGAAATCTCTGTACACAAACCATCTTGCAACTCGTAATAAGCAGATAAAGCCAAATTTCTATTTCTGAACAGAGAAACTGTGGTATCCTTGGCCAGAATGGAATCTTCTGACTAAAGATCCACTATTGAAGTCTTGAACCTAAAACCTCAGCTGGTTCTTTCGAAAGTCCTAGGTCTCGAACAAGATAGTTCATTTTGCTGAATCAGATGAGGCTCGTGTAACATTTTAGGGGTATATCTAAAATCAGGATCTGTATGTACCTCAAGTCTTCCTCTGATGAATGTGAATCCATCTCCCAGTTGGTTGGAGGTGTTGGTATAGGAAGAACACCATGAGGATCTGGCCTTATGGCTGAAGACACATTTGGATATTGTATTTTTTTTTTGAAAAGCCTGACACTTTATTGAACAAAAATTGCAATTATGCAAATGACTAGTTGGCTCATGCAAACCATTGGAACTGCCAAAGGCATGGATTTTATCTTACCTTTCAACCATTCACTCAGGCCAACAAAACACAAAATGCAGCACACATCTGGAGCCCATATTTTGTCCTATCCCCAACATGACATCCAAAATACAATTTATAGGCTTTCTTCACAATCTTTGTCAAAGAACGACCCTGAGATTTTAAAATATAATTTCCACACATGTAACAAAACTTATCTGGCACATTAACACATCCTTGACGCTGCCTTTCTGCCATTTAAACGCCAAAATTCACTCTTCAACGTATAGTCTGTGTTTCTGCTACAATGAAATCAACAATAATGGTGGTCTGAGGTTAGATTACTGTTACATATTTTCTCCCACTTCGCAATCAGTGTTGCCAGCCACAAAAAGTAAAATATCTAGTATCCCCCCCCCCCCCAACTGCTTGTAGGTGTTGGTATAGGAGATCTTAATAGGAGTCAAAATGACCAATATCATAAAAATGTGATGTGCTAGCCATTTTTAAGGCCAGATCTGAAATCAGCACCTGAAAAATAGTTAAAAGCAGCTACAATTGTTCATGTTATAAAAACCTTGTAAACCAGTGTTATAGAACAATTGATCAAAAATAAAGCATAATTTACTGTTTTCAAGTTATATGAACTGAAGTCTGAACATTTAATAAAATGTCTGGGTTTTTACTGATCACAATATGATTACCCAATGTAACATTCAGCATTTGTATTGTTAAATTTGTTATCTCTAAATATTGGGCTATTTTGTTTGCTCATCTGTAAAAAGGGATATGAACTTTTATCAACAGCAGCATTATAGCTGTAAGCAGTAGCCGAAAGCTATTGGAATGATTGGAGTTACAAAGGTGCACTTGAGTGCAAGCAGCTGAGCACCTCGGTAGCCTCTGTGTGAGTCTCCTACAGTGCACATGTGTAAAAACACCAGTGCGAACCTCTGAAGTGCATCATTAGCGATAACATTGGTACAGATTTAATATTTTTTTCCTCATTTTCAAAGAAATCACCATACTCCAAATTTTGTGCAACGTTTCTATGGAGTATAATGTATAACATATGCCAGTTTTAATTTTTTGCCTATAGGTCCACATCACTTTTTTTTTTAACATTTTAAAATTATCAGTTTCTTTTCTCAACTTTTTTTCAAAACTATTAAATTTTTCAAATTCAATTTTTTTATTGAATTAATAAGGAAAATTTACATTAGTGCACCAAGTTTGGTCTCCTCATTTTCCATAGTAGCAAAGAAAAAAGAAAAGAAAAACCTTTAGTCACAATTTCTTTATTTTCCCCTTAGTTTAATGATTATAACTCATTACAAAATTTTTTTGACCAAAATATTCTGACAATTAGACATCTTATGTGTACTAACATATACGCCAAAGATCATGGAAATCTCTGATGGGTGGTGAACTTTTCCCAAACTTTTGGTTGATTTCACATGGAATGACCCACCTGATAAACATTATACATTGAAAGCACCCACCATCTTTTTACCACCATCTAATTTACCCACTCATCCATAAAAGTTCCCTACTCTACCACAATAATATGGCCAGGCAAAACCCCTGGTGGGCTATAAATTGATCAGATACTTACCTGCTGTGTAGGATACCTGCCAGTGTTATGGGTAAATGGTGTGAGAAAGATGGAAGTACTCCATATCTGTCACTGCAGAATGTCTGAGATTTCCGTTTGCAACTGTCACACATGTGCACTAGGACCATCAATACCAACGAAACTTTAAGTTGTGTGGAAAAATGTGGCCATAACTGGAGTGTTAATGTTCTAGGTTTGAGTACTATCTCCTGTATTGGAACTGGCTCAGTCGGTAGCGTGCCAGACTCGTAATCTGCAGTTCCCAGGTTCGACTCCCAGCTGGGTCAGTGTTCAGATTTATCTCCGCAAAATTCCCTGCCCTGCCCACAGTCAGTAGGGTACACCGATGGGCTTGGAAAGGCTGCTGTCTGTCGGATGAGACGTTAAACCGTGGCCCTGTGTATGGGAGAGCCATACCCTGTGCACGTTAAAGAATATGCTGGGTGGCCTCGACGAGAGGCTACCATCTGTCTCCCAACAGCTGTTCCAGTGGGTCCCCTCCCCCAACCTTCTCTGACCCTCCCCCAACCAAGCCTTCGTGGTCCATGTGACCTGGCCATTTAACCCTTGGTGTGCAAAAAAGTGCTGCTCAGAGGTAACACAACCCAACCCCATAATAAAATAGCAAGTATTGCCTTATATAACACCATATTCAAATTAACCATTTTATTCACTTTCATTATATCAGTATCTTAACTGAAGAAAGATATATATGCCTATGTACAAAATCTGGATTCCACATTTCTTGTATTATTCTGATAACATTATTATTGTTATGCCTGAACTGGCGTAGTGGTTAGGCAGCTAGTGACTGTGCAGCAAGGCAAACTCTCTGTGCTGTGTTAGCTTTAATCTAGGCAGTGGTCAGCAGTGACTTTGGTCTTACTAGGGCATGTCCTTGTATGAGAAGGCCTGTAAAAGGTAAGAGTAGCATCTAGGATTCTTCTCTGACCTATATATTGCTAATCCTATAATCAAAATACATTTGCTTCCGCATTTAATTTTTTCTAAGTTTTTATATTATCAACAAGTATTACTTTTTTTTCTCCATTTTCTGAAACTTTGAAAGGTTCCTTCTACTATCAAGATATTGATTAAAAATGGAACTGTTTCTTCTGTCTTTGTATTGACTTTGCACTCACCATTTCATAACATTATTTTAAAACTTTTCGTGATCATCTTTGCACAATACATATCAGGGTTTAAATAATCTCAGTATATAAATAATCAAAATTTTCCTTTTTGATTATTTATATACTGAGATTATTTAATAAGGAAAATTATTAAATAATCAATAAGTACATTTTATTTCTAGTAAGGAATAAAATGTACCCAAAGTTCTGTTCAATGTAGCAGCTTCTAAGCCAAAACATGCATTACCATATTGGTTTTACATTTAGTGGAACTTCAAATATGTTTTAATCAAGGGTTGAGGAATAGGGGAAAATTTGATCAGCCAGAATGTGCGTTACACAAAAGAGCATTAGATGAGGTTAATGAGACTGCAATCAAAGAAGAAAATTTTTATTTGGTGAAGATGTGTTTCTGCAGTCAATAATAAATAAACAAAAATGGCAATCCTCAGACTGATAGTGTCACAGCATACTTTTTCATTTTCCTAACCTTAACAGTGTAATTGCACTGCTATAACTTTTCAAATACCCCACTGGACTAAAAATATTTTACTGTTGTAATTTTTACTAGTTTTGAAGCTACAAGGCATACCAAATAATTCACTTGCCATTGGTTAGTGAATTTCCTTAGTCCTGGTTTTATAATCATTACTGGATTTTGCAATGCTGAAATGTTTCTGGAGCATGCAGAATTAATTGTATTGGTGACTACAGAATTTCTGTATAGAAGTGGTTTGGCATGGCAGTCTAGTTGCAAGAGGGGGTGCGAGAGGCATTAGAGTACTTTCCTAAAAGCTGTGTTTCCATAGGAATGTTACAGATCAACTTGGGTTTCTGAAAAGTTACAGCAGTGCAATTCTACTGTTTTTGTTGGAAAAATGGAAATATTAATCTGTGACACTATCAGCCTTAGGAATTTAAACACATCATTTGCCATTTCTGTTTCTTTTTATTATTATTATTTTTATTTGGGATAGTTGCTTTTCTCTTGGACAGTAGGTGTTCATGGAGAGTATGAGGGACTAAAACCACCCTTTGGTGCTACTGATTGAATGTCATATTTAAACCTTTGCATGTTCTAAAAAAATATTGCAATTGCCAAGGCCTAACTTTTTTTTTATTTGCATTCAGTAATAAAAGTTGACTTTAGAACCTTATTTTAAGGTTACTAAAAATAAGTATTTATGTTATTTACCAAGTTAAAAACCAGTTTAATTAGGCATGGATGTGTGTGTGTCGTTTTTCTGCTGAGGTCCTGCCATCCTCTCGGATCTCCTACTGTGGCATATAAACTGACAGGCTCCTGTCAGACCTCTGTCGCAAGCATCTGCTTGAGGGGGGTATTTATTATTTATTTATTAGTTTTGCAGGAAATTTTTTTTTTAGAAATTCAAAAGTAAAAAGAAATAAGGTAAAAATGCTGAGGTGTCATTGGTCTGGAAGTGTAAATGATGTGAATTGGAATTTTACCTGTATGTAAACATTACTTATTCATAGTATGATTTAATAGTTCTAATTCAGTACAAGTTAATATTTCTTTTATTTCACAGGAGTCTTGGTTGAAAACAATGCTAATGATAGCCAACTACAGAAATGCCCAATTCTCCAAAATTTTCAGCAGAAACCAGAAGTTTTAAATGCTTATCATGACAGTCAACTATTGAATGCTATTCTGTTCATCATAATATGATAAATGAACCAAATGACAAATAGTTCACTTCTTCCTATTTAAGATCATCATTATCTTGTTCAAGGCCTTAATCTTTTATTGACTGATGCATCATTATCAATGCAGTCTTAGGTCATGACCAAGGCATAAGGGTTTTTCTTTCAAGTACATTAAATGAGCATTTCATATCTTCAACACATGAGAGCCATGTTCCTACAGGTGCAATTAAAACTGGTGAAGACTGTGTTGGATGGCAATAGACAAGAATCAAGTGTACCAGGAGTTTTAAATGCTTGTGACAGCAACCATGAATTCTACTTCAGTTTATCATAAGAGTGGTGAACCTAATTTCACAGATACTGCCAGTACATTAAGAAGTAGTCATCATATTCAGTTTTTGATGTCATATCCAGAAAAACGTTTTTCTTTTCTCCTGATTTCATGACAGAATAGGTAAGATGATAATTGTAATAGTTCTTAAGATCCAGAAATTTGAATTATTAGAGATAAATAATTTTACCATTTACACCAGTTTGTGACAGATGCAGTTACTTAGAAAGTATGAAAATATATAATATGGCTGTTTAAAAGTCAAACTATACAGCTTACAACCACTTTCTTAATTTTATTTTAACAGAATATAACTGTGTATGTACTCTGATTGTAAACTAAAAAAAGAATTGAATTATATGTTTTTTATGCTGCTGATTGGAGCTTTCTTTTTTTCTCAAATATCCAATTAAGCAATTGGTAAGTTACATTTCAGTTACTTTACCACTGTTCTGTGTCTGGATAACATGCTTATCCCTTCCAGGCAATGTCCATTATACAAGTACAGAATCTGAAACGAGAGCCAATGATGTCCATATTTGTTTTACATACAACACATAAAAGTTCAGTTAACAAAAGTGCCATTTTAAAATTTTCTTACCTATCTAATATATAAAGAAGAAAGTTTGTTTGTGTCTGCCCACTTATGCACTCATCCACCAGAAGAGCTAGAGGCACCAAACTTTGCATTAATGTTCCCTTTACTCCAGGGGAAGAGTACAGGCTATGTGCAAACCCACTGAGGTCAACCAAAAATAGGGTGAGTGGGTTTGAATTTCTCCAAATCCCTACAGACTTAACATTAATAGTTGAAAGTTATTCAAAATAAGCATTGCCACCAATAATTTTCAAATAAGTAATGCATCAAACTAATTTCATTCTAATTTTGCATGATAAAGTTGTTGAGTTTGTTTGGTCAAGAACATGAATGACCAGAGATATAGAAGTGGTTGTAATTAAGCATTAGTAGGACATGAGATTCTTTGTTAAAATAAAAACTTTGAAAACTTGAATCTGTATTGGAAATTAAAATTATTAACTTAATTTGAAAAATATGCAAAAGTTAATAAATGTAATGCTTTAATAAAAGTTTTAATATGCTAAGTAATAAATACTGTTAAGGAAGAAATCACTCTGAATTTAACGTCGTTCAATTGTAGAGGAAAAATAATTTTGAGCCGGGTGGGATATGAACCGACGATCTCCTGGTAACATGTCAGTTGCTCTGACCACTGAGCTCCAGCTGCCAATCAAGATCTCCTCTAATTGATGCTATAAACTTTATACCAACAGTACACAATTTCATATGTCTCATGAAGGTATTGTCCAAGCTGCTCTCTTTACCCCATGGTGTGCAAAAAAGTGCCACTCAGAGGTAAAACAACCCAACCCAGCTGCTCTCAGCCTGAAGAAGCAACGACAAGTATGTTATGAAGATGGCAAGTATATTAGGAGTATACAGTTGATTAAATTGAAAAGGTTTTTTATTGTATCACTTCATAATCTTGAACAGATATGATATCAGGTCATGGGTTTTTGTATCCCACCAGGCTCAAGAAAATTTTTCCTCTAATATTAATAACTGATTAATGACGATATCTTCCTTAATAATTCAACAAATATATTGAATAAATTTAAATTAACTAGACTCACAGCTATAAATTATACTATTTAATATATACGATATTAGCTATATTTACAAAATTAAAACTCTTGAGGAGACAAATAGCTCATATAAAGGAGTAGAGCATCAATTGACACATAGTATAATTTGCTTATTACTTCTACAATTATTCCATTATCTTCTACACATGCCTTTTCCTTGTATAGGATGTTAAGAATAAAACAGAAGAATAATTAAGATTTTTGTCCCTTTAACCTCAGGTCACAAGGATACCTGGTAATTCTACTTCTTTTTTAAGTAAAAAGCATGTGTAAAATAATGGAATAATTGTAGAAGTAATAAGCAAATTACACTATATGTCAATTGATGCTCAACTCCTTTATATGAGCAATTTAAGCTCTCCTCAAGAGTTTTAATTGTGTAAATACAGCTAATATTGTTACATTAAAATTGTAAAATATATAAAAAAAATCTTAAATTTAATCAATTGTATACTCAAAATATACTTGCTATTTTCATGACATAGTTGTCATTGTTTTGTGAAACTGAGAGAAGCTGGGACAATACCTTCATGAGACACAGAGAATATGTACTGCTGTAGAAAGTTCATAGCATCAATTAGAGATCTTGATTGGTCACCAATACCTCAGTGGTCAGAGCACCTGACATGTTATCAGGAGGTCATGGGTTCATACCCCACCTGGCTCAAGACAATTTTTCCTCTAAAATTGATCAACGTTAATTCAGAGTGATATCTTCCTTAATAGTTGAACAAATACGTAAAAAAAAAACTTCAATTTAAATAAATAGTGTTATTCGATAATAATATTACTAATAATTTTTGCATAGTATCTATACATTTTATGTGCAACTCAGTCCAGATTTAATTTTCTTTTTCTATAAAGTTACATCTATACTATTATGCTATAAACTATCCGAGGGACCATGGTGGGATTTCAAAAGTGAGAAGTGAGAGCTTAAACTAGAGAGAATTGATTGTAATGATATTTATGCCAAATGAAAGCTTGCAATGTGGAGAGTGCCATCTATTCTATATTCTAAAGAGTTTCAGACCCAAGCAATGCTGGGTAAATCTACTAGATCATATAAAATACATTTTTCATGCCTGAAAAATAATACTTTTTTTTTCATGATTAATTTATTAAGTGTCACCATATTTAAGACCCAATGTATGGTAAAGCTGATTTGCTTATTTCTTTTTCCTACACTAAATCAACCTTCTGATTTAAGCTCATGAGTTTCGTTTAAACTATGGCAAACTCATTTTTGCTTAAAGTTATGAAATTCTCCAGAAAGTTAATCAAAAATGTTATTAATAGAAAGAGATAGGATTCATCATAATGTAATTTTTGTTAGCAGGTAGAATGAGGAGGATTGAATTTTATGATTAAATGATATTTTATGAAACCATAAATTTTGGAAATAGTTATAAAGTATGCATCTCTATTGAATAAATACAGAGGAATAATTGTCAATGTAAGATGAATGTTCAGCATTGGTAGCCCAGCAGTTGGAGCACCTGAAATGTTATCAGGAGATCATGGATTCAGATCCCAGCCAGATAAGGGCAATTTTTCCTCTATATTTATTCAGCATATCACCAACAGGGTTTGGTTGTTTTTTCTCTGAGCAGCACAATGGACTATATAGCCATATCACAAGGACCCAGAGAGCTCAGAGAAGGTTGGGGGAGGAGACCCACTGGACAGTTGTTGGGAGACAGATGATACCCTCACATAAAGGCTATTCAGTGTGTTCTTTAACATGCACAGGATATGGCTTTTTTGCACATTGTACCATGTCTTAATCTCCCTTCTGATGGATGGTAGACTTTCCAAGTCCATTGCTGTCCCCTACTGACCATGGGCAACACAGATAATTTTTGCAGAGATAAATCTCAGCTATGATCCAGCACAGACCCGAACCTGGGAACTGCGAATTAGGAGCCTGGCATGCTACCGAATGAGCCACCCCTCCTCCATTACCAACAGATGCATACCTGTTATTTCCCTTTATTTGAATACATATCTCTATTTATTTTCCATTTTTTGCTTTCTCTTTGCAGACTTAATCTGTTTCAATATCCCTAAATTTATTTTTGTCATTTATTCCAGCATTCTGTGTATTTTTCTTGCTCCTCGAATTGAAACTATATCTAGATCTTGTCGATGCTTCTAGAAGCCAGAGAAGTGAGAGCTTAAACTAGATAGAATTGATCGTAATGATGATGCCAACTTCGAGTTACTTTTGGGGGGGAGGGATTAAAAAGACATTGGTATGTTTTCCAAATTTCTGAAATATTCCATCAGACAGGAAAGTTGAAAATGATATTCTACGTGGAGTAAAAGTTTATAGTAGTTTTTTAAATATTTTTTAATGTCAAGCACAGGGGCATAGCTATGGGGGGAAGGCTCCCCCCCCAAAGTTACTCGAAGTTGGCAAAATTCTAAGTGACTTCGTAAAATCTAGGTGAGTTGTGAAAATTTGTAATCTTTTTTTTTTGTAAAATTAAGGGGAGTTGTCAAAATCGAGTCAACTTGGTAAATCTAGGACAGTTTGGAAAATGGAGAAATGGCAAAATTTAGTGCATTTGGTAAAATTCGAAGCCACTTAGTAAAATGCAGGTGAGTTGGCAAAGTCTGGACAACTTGGCAAAATCTTGGAGAGTTGACAAAATTCGGAGTGACTTGGCAAAATCTTGGGGAGTTGACAAAATTCGGAGTGACTTGGAAAAATCATGGGGAGTTGGCAAAATTCAGGTGAGATGTAAAAATTGGGAATTTTTTCGTTAAAATTATGGCGAGTTAGCAAAACTTAGGAAGTTGGCAAAATTCAGGTGAGATATAAAAATTAGGATTTGTTTCTGTAAAATTATTGCGAGTTGGCAAAATTCAGAGTGACTTGACAAAATCATGGGGATTTGGCAAAATTCAGGTGAGATGAAAAAATTGGGATTTTTTTCTATAAAATTTTGGCAAGTTGGCAAAATCTAGGGACAGTTTGCAAAATCGTGGAGAGTTGGAAAAATTCGGAGTGACTTGGGAAAATTGGGGGGGAGTTGGCAAAATTCAGTTGAGATCTAAAAATTGAAATCTTTTTTATGTAAAATTTTGGCAGGTTGTTCAAAATCAAGGAAAGTTGGCAAAACTTGGGGAAGTTGGCAAAATTCAAAGTGACTTTTGAAAAATCAGGTGAAATGTAAAAATTGAGATTTCTTTTTTTGTAAAATTGTGGCGAGTTGGCAAAATTTAGGGCAGTTGGCAAAATTTGAATCCATTTGGCAAAATATGGGTGATTTGTGAAAATTGGTATTGTTTTTGTGAAATTAAGGAAAGTTAACAAAATCGAGAAAACTTGACAAAATTTTGGGGTATTTGAAAAATTTAAAGTGACTTGGCAAATTCAGGAGAAATGTAAAAATTGGGATTGTTTTGCAAAAATAAGGAGTGGTGGTAAAATCGAGACAACTTTGCAAAATATAGGGAAGTTGGCAAAACTGCATCGCACTATTACAATTAAGGCTTTATTTTGCAAAACCTGATGAATATAAATAGTTAAATTATATATTTATCGAAAGAAAATTTCCTCCCGAATAAAATTCAACCTGAAATATGATTTTTATTTCTTTTAGTGATTCTTTTCAGTATCGTATATTTTAAACACTGCCAGTGACTTGGACTTCTCGCATTCACAGGATTTTCTCAACTGGTTGTAAAATAGAAAAAAACTTCCTTGGCTGCTTTTTTTGCTAAACATTATGAATTTTTTCTTTGGGTGTTGAAGCTTGATGATCTTGGCTAAATGCAGAAAGGTTTGTGCATCAAAGCAAAGAAAAAACAGTGTTATATCGTTTGTGTGGCACAGCCAAGGTACTGAGGGGGAGGGGTTGTGTTTAAAATCATTCAATATAAACATAAAAACTCATATTTTTTTAGAGGGTGGGAGGTGGGAGTGAAACTTTTACTGAGTTTAGTGGAGGGAATGCCCTCCCACAGGGGTGGGGTGGCTCAGTCGGTAGCGTGCCAGGCTCGTAATCTGTAGTTCCCAGGTTCGAGTCCCACCTGGATCAGCGTTGAGATTTATCTCCGCAAAAATTCCCCGCCCTGCCCATGGTCAGTAGGGGACACCGATGGGCTTGGAAAGGCCGCTGTCCGTCAGATGGGACGTTAAGCCGTGGCCCTGTGTGCAGGAGAGCCATACCCTGTGCACGTTAAAGAACACGCTGGATGGCCTTGATGGGAGGCTACCATCTGTCTCCCAACAGCTGTTCCAGTGGGTCCCCTCCCCCAACCTTTTCTGAGCCTTCGGGGTCCATGTGACCTGGCCATTTAGCCCATGGTGTGCAAAAAAGTGCTGCTCAGAGGTAAAACAACCCAACCCAAAGCCCTCCCACATGACAGCTGATTTCCATAGCAAGGAAGTATATTTTGCTTCCTTATCCAAGACGTTCATTTCAGAAAACAGTACAAACTGAAAGTTTTTTTTATAAAAAACAACAAATAATAAAATAAAAATTACATGCAACAAATAAGATGTTAAAATATCTGCAGCAAGTTTTAACCTGCCTCCAATCTAGCATCGGAAAGTTCGATAAATCAGCCAATCGAAAGACCACTAATAACACAAATAAATCCACAGAAATGAATTTGCTTCCATATCCAAAACCTCATTTATTTTCAGAAAATGATACCAGATCACAGTTTTACTGGAAATGTAATAAATAATAAAATAAAAATTAACATATAGCCTAATGCGATGTTAAAATATCCACAGCAACAAGTTGTAAGCCGACCATATGATGTAGCATAACTATGAAAAATCAATACTTATCGATCAACCAAAAGATTGCTAATTTCTGAAAATAAATATACTGAAATGAAAACTAAGGTTTAAATATAAAAAAAGTAAATACTAATGGCCGAGTGGTTAGCGTGCTTGGCTACCGAGTGGTTAGCGTGCTAAGGGACCTGGGTTCGAGCCCCGGGTAAGGCATGGACGTATGTGCTGTTTTTCCGCTGAGGTCCTGCCATCCTCTCAGACCTTCTACTGTGGCATGTAAACTGACAGGCTCCTGTCAGACCTCTGTGGCAAGCAGCTGCTTGAGGGGGGATTTATTTTTTATTTTATCCAATATACAGGTCCAAAAAACTATATACTACACAGAACAGAGATAGCATGTGTCAGCCATCTGCATCTTGTTTTCCTCAGTGAAGCATAACTAATTAAATGTAGCTGCAACCAGAATTTCTAAGAAGGATGTGTTTACTTCCAGTTTTGATTTTAAGAGCGGGAAAGATGCATAGAATGCTGGGAAAAATGATAATAATTTGGGAATACTAAAATAGGTTTATGACAGAAAAGAGTGTGGAACAGAAAAAAATGGCAGTGCGTATTTTGTAATTCCAAAATCTGTAGTTTTTAAAAATAACAGTTTTTTGGTTAATTTTTAGTTTTCCGAAAATTTAAGGAAAAAATTGTTGATAATGGTTAAAATCGAACTTGTGAGCTTAAATCAGAAGGTTGCTTCAGCAAATAGGAACGTTAACAAGCAAATTGGCAATACAGTTTAGTGCTTCTAAGAAATGGCTTTATAAAATTATTTATATTGTAGTTTAATAAAATATGCATCAAATTTGAAAACAAAATATTATTTTTGAAACCTGAATTACGTTTTTTATAAGATATATATATATAAAAGTACAACAGCAATTTTTATTTTTAAAAAATTGATTTTTTTTGTTGTACTGAAAACAGATACATACGTCCTTGGCCTCTCAATTCAGATTCTCCACATCATAGAAGGGTTAAACATTAACGCTTAAAGTTATTCAAAATAACTGTTGCCACCAATAAATTTCAAAGAAGGAATGCATCAAGCTAAATTTTTTCTGATTTCGAGTGATAAACTCATTGTTCAGTTTGTTGGGTCAAGAGCTCGAGCAACCATGGATATTGAAGTTGTTCTTATTAAACACGAGTGGAACACGATTTTTTGTTTGAATGAAAGCTTCAAAACCTATGAATTCACATCAGAAACTAAAATATGTAAAAGTTAATAAACGTGGTATATTAATTAATAAAAGTTTTAATATGTTAAGTATTAAATAATGTTTTTTAATGATGATGATAATTTTTTCATAGTACCTATATTTTTTTCAGGCAATTTACACCATATTTAATTTTTTTTCTGTAAAGTTACATATCTATCCGAGGGACTCTGGTGGGTACGAAATGATTTGAAAAGTTTGGTTATGTGAGCGAGGCAATTCTGTCTTTTCATACGGTATCTAGAAATATATCCATTTCTGTCCATCAATAAAAGAGACAGAAAAAATTAAGCTGAAAGGGATTGATTGTAATGATTTTTATGCCAAATTAAAATGTGACATTGGGACACCAATTGTGACAATGGGAAGCCATCTACTCTATATTTTTACCTAGCTATCTATTGCTTTCGGCTTTGACATTTGTCGGTTGGTTTGTTTGTGGATTTGACAAACCATTTCACCATATCTTTCAAATGCGATGGAGAAACTTAATGATTTATGTACTAAATGCAAGCTTATGATGTGGGGAGTGGCATAGGGTATAAAAAATTTACCCCCATACTTTCTTCCCCTTAAAAAGGGGAAAAGTGGAAATAATGGTTCCTCTACATTTGCTAAACACAAATGCTGAAAGTAATGAGCTATACATTGAATGAAAGATTCTAACGCAGGGAATGTCATAGGCTCCGAAAAATAGAACCCCCATGCTTTCCTTCCCCGTATAAAGGGGGGAAAATGAAATTATTTTTCCTCTATATATCCTGAATGCGAATGACTTAAAAGGTACTATTAAGATAAAACATGTCTTTTTAAAAAATACAGAAATGCTGATTAATTTGTTATACAACATGCCATAATTCCATTCATTAATTATTTGGCAAAAAAGTAACAAGCTATGTGTTAAATGAAAGCTTGTGACGCAGGGAGTGTCATGGGCTATAACAAATTGACTCCCCTTGCCTTCTCCCCTAAAAAAGGGGAAATGTGAAAACTATTGTTCTGCTATATCTCCAGGATGCAAATGCTGAAAATATCAAATATGCCAAATGAAAGCTCCTAAAGTGGGGAATGTGGTAGGCTATGAAAAATATACCCCTGTTCTTTCCTCCCCCTAAAAACAGGCAGGGGGAATGTGAAGATTATTCTCCCCCTATATCTGCTGAGAGCAAAATGCCGAAAGTAATGAGCTATGTGTCTAATAAGAGCTTGTGATGCAGGGAGTGTCATAGGTTATGAAAAATTGATCCCCAGTGCTTCCCCACTAAAAAACAGGGAATGTGAAAGTCATTCTACTGGTATCTTCTGAACGCGAGAGGTCCTACAGTTACGAGTTAGGTGTCAAACGAAAGCTCATATAATGACAGTCGAAACTATTTCAAATTTTCACCCCCACTATTCCCTCCTGATGAAAGGGGTGGGCAGATTTTCATGGAGGTCGAACTTTAATGAGTCGTATCACAAATAAAGACTTCTGATATCTCCAATGTTGTGGGCTACGTCAAACATGACTCCAAAAGTGGGGAAAATGTGCTCGATGTTTATGAGTTATATCTCAAAGTTTATGAAGATAGGTGTTTTTAGTGATAAAAAAAAAATAGAAAATTCTCCATCTTCCCTAAAAATTAGAAAATAAACCTAAAGCATATCGATGGTGCAATCAGTCAGTGATTTCATATTCACTTCAAAGGAACGTAGGGTACCAATTTTCCTACTCAACTTTTTAAGGTCAACTCAAATTTTCCTACTCAACTTTTTAGGTCCCTATTATAGGAAGATAGGTATTTTTAAATATATTGATAGAAAGTTTAAGACCTGAGCAATGCCGGCTAAATCTACTAGACACAAATTGACAGAAATAAAATCAAATAGTCAATAGAGATAAAAATGAAGGTTTATAAAAGTATATTTGAAATGCTAACTGAATTTAAAATAATGTTTATTTGACCATATATAACACATAATATACTTAATCTATGTAATAAAAGAAGTCCGTCTGTCCGTTTGTGGCAGCCATAACTCATCGGGAAATCAACATACACGCTCCAAATTTTCAGAGAATGTTTCGAGTTGTGGTCCGGATTGCAGTGCCAAATTTCAAGTTTAAAGTCCACAAGGGGGGCTTGCTAGAAGCAAAAATATTTACAATGCTATTCCTATGGGAATTGAGAATCGCTGCCAAATTTACTGTTGCCATTTATTGCTCCCTAACTATGAAAGTAAAGAGTTAAAATAGCATTTAACTTTTCTGCTGCAAATCTGATGCCGTTGCCAGATTCCCCACATTTCCAAAAGCATTATTTAGGCTAATTAATAGATTCTGAAAAAAATTCATCGCCGCCACGGCGGGAATCGAACCCGCATCTCTCCAGATTCATGCCAGAGCGCGCTAACCATTTGCACCACGTGTCGGACAACGAATATTTTCAGAATTTGACCTTTTTAAGTTTTTCTTCTTGAGACGTGACTGAGACAGCGCCATCTATACTCAAGAAGATGCAACGTTTACAGTCGTTGCATTTGATCATCAGATGTTAATGAGAAATTTCTCATTAACATCTGATGATCAAATGCAACGACTGTAAACGTTGCATGTTGCTGTAAACGTTGATCATTATCAAATGCAACGACGTTATCAAATGCAACGACTGTAAACGTTGCATGTTGCTGTAAACGTTGATCATCAGATGTTAATGAGAACCTTCTCATTAACATCTGATGATCAAATGCAACGACTGTAAACGTTGCATCTCCTTGAGTATAGATGGCGCTGTCTCAGTCACGTCTCAAGAACAAAAACTTAAAAAGGTCAAATTCTGAAAATATTCGTTGTCCGACGCGTGGTGCAAATGGTTAGCACGCGCTGGCATGAATCTGGAGAGATGCGGGTTCGATTCCCGCCGTGGCGGCGATGAATTTTTTTCAGAATCTATTAATTATTGTTTCTTAACAGGGAATACTGTGCATTCACTTTGGATTTCCATTATTTAGGCATTCCATTGCAGCTAGGTACTTGATTTTCCAACCAAACGTGGGGTCAGGCATGGGGAACCCGCCTACGAAATTTGGGACGTTTCGGTGAATTACATCGGGAATTGCAGAATGCCAAAATCTGTTGAAATAGATATCTCGATCGTTTGCCATGAGCTCTCAGAGCGTGTCCCATAAGGAATGACCTTTGTAACACCAGGAAATTCTTAGTGCCCAAATTGTGATAAAATGTCGAGGGGGATACTCACAAAACTAACCATTAGTGCAGGAAACAACAACATATGCAGATTAAAAGTGATACACGAACAATCATAATTTGTGTAGAAAGAAGCCATGGGCCAAGTGGGAACCTGATTTTTAAACCAATCACTGGGACACACGAGGGACGCTGTGCGGGAACTTTGGACTGTACGAATATCACAGGAGCCATAGGGCGGCAAAATCTGTGGTAATGGGAATAAAAATCTCGATAGCTTACGCAGAAACTAAGCCCCAGGCTGTGAGAGAGCTCGCTAACGTCTACAACGATCCAGGTAAACACCATTCAGATTTCTTACTGTTGAAAATCTGTGCTAAAGTGTCGGGGGGGGGGGGGTACTTACAAAATTTACCTTTAGTACAAAGAAAAACCTGGGCTGCGCTGGGTATGTTCAGCTAGTAAAACAATAAATATAAGGAACATAAAGCTTGTACATAAATATTGAGCTAAAATATGTAGTGACAATTCAACATGAATACAAATCAGCACATGAAGAAATTCACTGTGAAATTAGATGCCTTTAAATGCATCAAAATAGAAGCCACATAAGAACAATCAATGAAATTTAAATTGCACATACTAAAAAACACTGATATCTATGTCTTTTTTGATCATGACCTAGTTTATGCATCAAAACTAAACTAACATATAGTTTAGGTGTCAGTCTCAGATCTCCTACTGTGGCATATAAACTGACAGGCTCCTGTCAGACCTCTGTGGCAAGCAGCTGCTTGAGGGGGTATTTATTTATTTTTTTATTATTTAGTATGAACTACACATTGAATGCTGGTATAAATGATGAAAATATATCTAGGAATATTGAAATTGTTTTAAGGCAGAAAAGAGAGTAAAGCAAAAAAATATAGTTACATACTACATAATTACTTCTAGAATCCTACAAATTTTGGTAGAAAATTTTATCAAAAATGTGTTGATAATAGTTCTAAATTTGTGAGCTTAAATTAGCAATCCTACGTATTGTATCTAAGAAATGGTAATGAAATGGTTTCAACAAATTATTCCTATCATAGCTTAATAAAATATGTATCAAATAAAGAAAGAATTATTTTTCAAGCTTAAATTATGTATTTTTGTAAGATATATATATATAAGAAATTTGATGTTATACTAAAAACGGATATAAGATGTAGCTATTTCTGGGCTTTCATTTCGATTTCTATCTACATGTGTAATTGATGAAGAATAGGAAAAGTTAATCCCCCATCTCCTCTCTGTGGAAATTTAGTTTTAAATCTTTGCTACCACCTCTACCACAGAAGTTTCAAATTTATAGCACACATAGATAATTCGCAAAATTTGTTTTAAATTTTTGGCTTTTTCTACTTTCAGAGGATGCTATCAAACTATAGCCATCCCATGGCCGAGTGGTTAGCATACTTGTCAACTGATCAAAGAGGAACCTCGGTTCGAGCCCCAGATAAGTCAGGGATGTTTGTGTTGTCTTTCTTCTGAGGTCCCACCATCTTCACAGATCTTCTACTATGGTGCATTAAACTGACAGGCTCCTGTCAGACCTCTGTAGCAAGTATCTGCTTGAGGGGGTAGTTATTTTTTTTTATTAAGCTATAGAGTAATTTGAAAATTACAAAATATACTACATCAATACCTATTGGATGGCCTTGATGGGAGGCTACCATCTGTCTCCCAACAGCTATTCCAGTGTGTCCCCTCCCCAACCTTCTCTGAGCCTTCGGGGTCCTTGTGACCTGGCCATTTAGCCCATGGTGTGCAAAAAAGTGCCGCTCAGAGGCAAAACAACCCAACCTTATATCGCTTTTAAGAAATGGCAATTATATGGCTTTAACAAATTATTCATGTTGTAAGTTAATAAAATATTCAATGAATGAAAAAAGAATATATTATTTATCAAGCCTGAATTATATATTTTTAAAAGATATCAATAAAAAAGTTTAAAATGGCAATTTCTATTAAAATAAAATTGCTTTTTTGTTGTACTTAAAACAGATATATATATATGCCCTTGACACTGGAAGGGTTAAAAGTGAATTAATACTGATCGCATTGGTCCCTAAAGATAAAATTATTAAATTTTCTCTATCACTCTAATTATTGGAATAGCTGAGACAATTAGATGCAATTATTATCTTGGAATTTACGTTTTTTTTTTTCTTGCAGTGATATCTGATGGTAGTAAGTCTATTACCCTGTGGTGGATAGTGTGGTCCAGATATGAGTTCACATATGTTCTTGATTTTTTGGTTGTTTCTTATGGGAATGCTGGTGCTAGATTGACATTGATTTAGTGCCTGTTAACTAATGTATTTTTAGATTTCCAGCTTATGTCCAAACTTTTCCAGAAGTGTGAATACTATATTTTAGTATATATCCTATGTGTTTCTGATTGTTGCTCTAATGCATAATGAGGCAAAATAATTGTTTTGCAGAAGGTATAGATGTGAGCATACTGTGGTCAGTGTTTATGTTAGGTTTGGAGCACGTTGTGTGAAGGGGAGGGTGGTAGTACATGTGGTGCCCTCTATTCAGGGGTTGGGGATATATAGTTTTAGAGTTTTGTTTTATTGTTGGGGTAACTGAAATTCAGATCATTTCTCACTTTCATAAAAACCTGTCTATAGCTGAAAAAAGTGCTTGAGCTTTTAATTGGAATTTAACCTTAAATTTGTCGATCAGCAGCCAACTAAAACCTTAGCTTTATTCCTTTATTGAAATAGAACATGAAACAAACAGATCTGTAATAAAAAAAAAAATACGAAAAATCTTCGGATGTTGCTCTTTTATTTAAACTCATTGAACTTAGAATAGTAGTTGTCAAAACGAAACATCTGTAAATATTCACTGTTTGACACATCATAATCTTCATTTTCTTGACAGCCTTCCACAAATTTCAAAAAAGTCTCTGCATTTTCCCCCCTACTGAACAAGAAGACTATAACTAACAGTTGTTCTGTGGCACACCCTTAAATTTTTGCATGCATATAATGAAAATGGTAGCTAGGTAGTCACTGGAAGGAGAGCTATGCACCAATCCCCTGTGATGATACATAGAACCAGCCAGGCCTAGTACCTAATGTCCCACCTTACCATCTCGTGGTGCAGGCCTACTGATCTGGACAACTATGACTATTCTTTTTTTCTACCCTGCTGAGGAGTGGTCAACCACAGAGGTCCTGGTGCTGACCATATAAAACAACCTGAATGGAAATTATGGCTGAGCTCGATTAAGGATCGTAAATTTGCTGCACTGGTGGGCTTGTGTTGAGCGAGAATTTTACACTGTATTTTCTATTTGTTTGTGGATTGACAGCCGCAAGTGAATACATTCACAGGATATGTTTTATCAGCTGATGCATAATCCTGAGCAGAGGGGGGCGGGGGTGGCTCAGTCGGTAGCGCACCAGGCTCGTAATCTGTAGTTCCCAGGTTCGAGTCCCAGCTGGGTCAGCGTTGAGATTTATCTCCGCAAAATTCCCTGTCTTGCCCACGGTCAGTAGGGGACACCGATGGGCTTGGAAAGGCCGCCATCCGTCGGATGGGACGTTAAGCCGTGCCCCGTGTGCGGGAGAGCCATACCCTGTGCACGTTAAAGAACATGCTGGGTGGCCTTGACGGGAGGCTACCATCTGTCTCCCAACAGCTGTTCCAGTGGGTCCCCTCCCCCAACCTTCTCTGAGCCTTCGGGGTCCTTGTGACCTGGCCATTTAGCCTATGGTGTGCAAAAAAGTGCCGCTCAGAGGTAAAACAACCCAATCCTAAGCAGAGGTCATCGCAGGCATCTGAACTCTTGCTTCTACTGGCATTGTCAAATTCTACATTGTAGAAAGTCTTCCAATGTAGAAGGCTTCAGCCTTTACTGATGGGGGAACGGGTCTTTGCCCCATGCCTGCGATTAGAGGCTGTTTGATATTGTTGGCATTCCCTCTCTCAACAAAAATGTTTATTTAAACATCCCACTAACCATTTTCTCTCCATAGGTAGTTGGAATGTGAGGACTCTGCAAAAGATCTTATTCTCTTGATGTCCTCACGCAGGAATTCCAGCACTATAACCTAGATATTCTAAGCTTGCAAGAGACCAGATGGACAGGTAAAGGTGATACTTAAAAATAACTTTAAATTTCTCTATACATGGAGGGAGCGTGGAAAGCATCACTAAGGCGTGGGCCTGCTTCTCAGCAGACATGCTAGTGATGCTCTTCTAAGATATGAGTGCATTACTGAAAGTTTTCTTACAGCAAAATTTCAGACAAGCATTAAAAACTTGAATGTTATATCTACTGTTATGCCCCCACTGAGGATGCCTATGAGGATGAGAAGGATGAATTTTACAGACAACTTAAGCATATTTTGAATTCTGTCAAGAAAGGAGATATTACCCTTATTCTAGGTGACTTCAATGCCATAATTGGTACTGACACTCTGACCTTTGGGGAAGGGTGATGGCCCTTTAGGTATTGGTAGTTGCAATGGCAATGAGCAATGTCTCTACAGGTAAGCAAACTTAATGGTTTCCGAATAACTAACACTTATTACAAACATCGTAATATACATAAGTACACATAGGTTTCACCAGATGGGCTGCATAATAATATGATAGACCATATATTAATTAATCATGGCCGAGTGGTTAGCGTGCTTGGCTACTGATCTAAGGGACCTGGGTTCGAGCCCCAGATGTATGTATCGTTTTTCTGCTGAGGTCCTGCCATCCTCTCAGAATTTCTACTATGGCATATAAACTGACAGGCTCCTGTGAGACCTCTGTGGCAAGCAGCTGCTTGAGGGGGTATTTTTTTTTTATTTATATTAATTAACAGAAAATGGGTTATTTCTATTAGGAATACCAGGTCATGTAGAGGAGCTGAAATTGGATCTGACCATTACCTTGTTAAAAGTGTCTTGCAACTTAAACTTAAGAAGTGCTAAGATTATAAAATTAACGTTTAACTCTGAAGCTCTGACTCAGTTATAGGTAAAGCTTACCATGATAGGTTAGTTAGTCATTATGACTGTAATGATTTGCTTATTACTGATGTTGAGTATTGTAGCTAGGCATAAACTGGAAGGAGAGCTGTGTACCAATTCCCAGTGATGATGCACAGAACTAGCCAGGTCTAACACCTGACCCTGCCGTCTTGTGGTGAAGGCCGTTAGTACCTTCCAAAAGAGATATTCTCTTTTGGAAGGGAACAGAAGGGGTGGGCTGCCAGTTCAGTATGGCCTACTGATCTGGTCATCTATGACCATTTTTTTCTTTTTTTTTCAACCCTACTGAGGAGTGGTCAACTTCACAGGGTCGTGGTGCTGACCATTTATACCTACTAGACTGGACTTGATTATGGATTTGAGCTTCATTATGGATCCTAGACTTGCTGCACTGGTGGGCCTCTGTTGAGGGAGAATCTGCCGCTGTGTTTTCTGTTTGCTTCTGGGTTGCCAGCCCTAAGTGAACAGAGGCATGGGATACCTTATATCAGCTGGTGGACAATCCTAATCAGAGGCCTTTAGCGGAGGAGGAACAGGTCTTTGCCCCATGCCAGCGACCAGGGGGCTGTTTGATATTGTTGGGCCTACCTATCTCAATAAACCTAGTTCCTTTAAAAAACCTACTAATCATTTTCTCTCTGCAGGAATGTGAGGACATTATATAGAGATTATTCTCTTGATGTCCTCACACAGGAATTCTAGCACTATAACCTAGATATTCTAGGCTTGCAAGAGACCAGATGGACAAGTAAAGGTGAGATACTTAAAAATAGCTTTTAATTTCTCTTTACAGGGAGGTAGCATGGAAAGCATCACAAGGCATGGGCCTGCTTCTCAGCAGACATGCTAGTGATGCTCTTCTAGGATATGAGTGGGTTAATGAAAGGTTTCTTACAGCAAAATTTCAGACAAGCATTAAAGACGTGAATGTTATCTGCTGTTATGCCCCCACTGAGGATGGACAAACTTCAGGAATTTTAAATTCTGTCACAAAAGTATATATTACCCTAGTTCTAGGTGACTTCAATGCCAAAGTTGGTACTGACTCTGACATTTTGGGTGGGGTGATAGGCCCTTTTGGTATTGGTAGCTGCAATAGCAATGGGCAATGTCTCCTACAGGTAAGTAAACTCAATGATTTCAGAATAACTAATACTTATGACAAACACCGCGACATACTTACGTACACATGTTTCACCTGATGGGCTGCATAAGAATATGATTGATTATATATTAATTAACAGCAAATAGGCTAGTTCTGATAGGAATACCAGGGCATATAGAGGAGCTGAAATTGGATCTGACCATTACCTTTTTAAAAGTGTCTTGTAACTTAAACTTAAAAAGTGTTGTGCTAGGGTTAAAAAATTTACCTTTAATACTGAAGCTCTGAAAGACCCAGTTATAGCTAAGGCTTACCATGACAGGTTACTTAGTGATTATGACAGTCATGGTTTACTTACTACTGAAGGTGAGGAAGAATGGGGCCATTTTAAACAGGCTTTTTTGGAAATTAACAGTACTTTTAGGAAAAAAAGGACCAGAGGAGGCAGAATTATTTAAGTGATAAGGCACTTGAACTTATTTCTGAGAGAAGGAACTACAGGAATGTCCTTAATCAGTACCCTACTAGTCCTAATAGAAAGGATTACAGAGAGCTTCATAAACGTGTTAAGGATCAGTTAGCTGCTGATAAAAATCTTGGGCTTGATGGCTTGGCTGACAAAGCTGAGGAAGCAGTTAGGCATCACAACAGCAGAAAGCTATACCAGATAGTTAATGTTTTATGTGGTAGAAAACGGACAGACATACAAAGATAGAAGGATAAACAAGGTAAGGTTATAGAAGGTGAGGATTCTGTCATGGCTAGATGGGCTGAGCATTTCAGTGATGTTCTAAGCAATGTGATTAGTTTTACTCCCATTGTTTGCAATGATGATAGATGCATTGGTGGCTTTAATGTTGGCCCTATAACACAATCTGAAGTTAGTTTGGCTATTTCTAAACTAAAACTTCATTAAACCCCAGAGGTAGATGAAATTATTACGGAAATGCTTAGAGCTGGGAAGATTTCGGTTACCACTTGGATGACTGAAATTTTGAATATCTTTTATGATAAAGGCATGGCTCCTAAGGATTTTACTAGAACTATTGTTATCCCTATTTTCAAAAAAGGTGATCGCAGTTCTTGTGATAACTATAGGGGTATTAGCCTACTCTCTGTTCCAGGTAAAGTTCTTTCCATGACTGTGCTTAATAGAATTAAGAATCTGGTTGACAGTCAATTGCGTGATGAGCAATGTGGATTCAGAAGTGGTAGGGGATTTGTGGATCAGATATTTTCACTTAGGCAGATTCTTGAGAAATGTTTAGAGTTTCAGAAACCTTTGGTTGCTAGCTTTGTTGATTTCAAAAAGGCTTTCGACTCTGCTGATCGTCATAATTTGTAGTTGATTGTGAGATCATATGGTATACCAGACAAGTTAGTTAACATAATGAAAGCTCTCTATAATAACACTGAGTCGTGTGTGAGATTGGCAAGGCTTGTAGCAATTGGTTTAGCATTACTTCTGGTGTTCGACAAGGGTGCATTATGTCTCCTTTTCTTTTTAGCTTGGTTATTGATTATGTTATGCGAAATTCACTTCAAGGGAAAGATTTTGGCCTTAAATTCACTGGAGATAAGAAAATTTCTGATTTAGATTATGCTGATAATTTTGCCCTTTTGGCAAATGATGTTGATGGGGTGAACTCTTTCATTCGAGCTGTTGATGAGACTGGTAGTAGAGTAGGTTTGGTTATAAACAGAGAGAAAACTAAAGTGATGAAAATTGGTCAGGCAGGCTGTGATTCAGTTAATCTGAATGGTTGCAGTTTTGAGCAGGTGTCAGTGTAATTATCTTGAGAGCTATGTAACAGACACTGATGATGTGTGGCATGATATTAACAGATGAATAGGGATTGCTGCTGGGACTTTCAAGAATCTATGGAGAGTGTGGAGAAATAGGCGTATACACCTAAAGACTAAAATTAGACTGTATAATAGTTTGGTTCTTTCTAGGGTTAGTTATGGTAGTGAAACTTGGACACTTTGTAAACAAGATAATAGGAAACTAGATGCTTTTGATTCTAGATGCTTACACAATATCTCGGTCATTAGGTGGTTCAACTTTTTAACTAATGATGAAGTTTGCAACTTCCTTTAAGCAGCTTATTGTGCAGAGAGAGACTCCATTGGTTTGGCCATGTTGCTTGTATAAATAATTATAGATTGGTGAATAGGGTTATGAACAGAGTGCCTAAAGGCCTCAGAAAGAGGGGGAGACCTAGGATGCAGTGGCAGACAATGTCAAACAGGATCTTATTAGAATTGGTGTGCAGTGGCCAGATGCAGTAGATGTAGCTTGGGACAGACTTGCTTGGAGAACTAAATTGCACTGTCTGGTTGGGTCCTCCATAGCCCAGGGTTGCTTGAGGATGATGATGATGATGATGATGAACAATACCAATGGTGGAAACACAAATACAGAAAACCAACAGAAATAGAACACGAAAAATTAAAACCGCACACATAATTTTAGTTATTACACGCTGAAACCAAGGGGCTAAACTGCCTGTCCAGGTTCTGTTTTAATTGCCAACATCATATTAAAACTCTAGGCAACCAATAATGGGAATAGCAGTCAATTCTTAATAGAACTTGATACATCAGTAATAAAAGAAAGGATATTCATTAATTTCAAATAAAACATTTAAACGATTGACCGTAAAGTAGAATTAATAAATCATTATATGTGTATGTAATTTCTTTTTGAAGACAGTGAAATTGTTTTCATTTTTCATATCCAGTGGTAAAGAATTGTGAAATTTTGGTGCTAAATAAATGAAGTGCCTCTGGAGAATATTCTTCTTTTCCAAACGGTATTTCAAACATTACTCGTCTCATTCGTAAATTGCATTCAGTGCGTTGACTCTCTACCCATTGCTTATTTTGATATAAAAACAATACAATTTTGTATTATTTATTTATTTTTTATATATAAATATTTCTGATGTGATGAAAATGAAATAAAATAGATGGGTCTAAAGTAGAAAAATTAACATTAAACATTAACTTAAATATTTTTTTATGTACCATAAATAAATTATATAAATTAATATCATAATCACTTCCCTAACTATACAAACCATGCTGTATATTAGAGTAAACCCAGGCATAATATAATGCTGTTAAAAATTTCTTACCTACCATTTTTTGAATATGATAAAATATAAACAATATGTACCTTAACCACTTTGTTATCTTATTTGCATGAGTCCTCCATTTTAAAGAAGAATCCATTTCAACTCCCAAATAGTTGTAATTATATACTCTTTCTAATTTATGGGTATATGCAATTGTGATTAAGAAGGCAATTAACATCATGATATTTAATTTCTATTAGAGTATCTGTTTTAAGCAATTCAGAATAAAGAAATTCACTTTTATTATTATTCAAATTTAATTTATTAAAAACTAGCCACCTATGTATTTTTAAAAGATAATTTTCTACATTTGTATCCATTTCTAAAATAGTATGTGCTTTGTAAACTACTGCAGTATCATCGGCATAACATAGTAATGATCCTTTTAAATGTAAACTGCCTACGTCATTAATGTAAATAAGGAACAAGATGGGACCCAATACAGAGCCTTGAGGTACACCTTTCTTTAATTTACCTAAACGAACTTATTTTCCCATTCACTTTTACTGCCTGACTTCTTACTAAAAGGTAGCTTTTAAACCAATTATAAATATGTCCTCTTATACTGCTGGCAAAGTGTTTTTTTAACTGTATTTCCTGATCCATTGTATCCAAAGCTTTTTGTAGATCCAGAAACAGTGTCAGTGGCAATGTTTTTTTACCTGCATCAATGCTTTTGTAAATACTGTTAGTTTCAGAATGTTCAGTGTTTTTACCCTCCCTAAAACCAAACTGGTTCTTGGAAGAAAAGCTATATTGATTTAAAAAATTCAAGAGTCTTTTTTTAACAATTTTTTTCAATTAATTCAGAAAATACCAACAACAATGAGATCGGTCTATACTTAGTCAACAATTGTTATCACCTTATTTGTAAATTGGGGATATTAAAGTATATTTTAGTTCAATAAATTTTCCTTATAGTGATAAATTTGTTAAATAAGTAAAAACATGTTAATTATATTTAACAATAATTTGTGACATGGACACTAATACCATCGTACACAGAGGCTTTATTCTTACTCATTGCTGCAAGTTCTTTACCAATTTCTGCATCATCCGTATTTTCCATATAAAGCGATTGTGATATACAATTTATATCACAACTTTATACTGATTATCAATTTCAGGGTTCAGATATGTAATACCTAGAATAAAATTTCTATTCATGTCATCAACCAATTCAGTTGTGTTCTCGTAAGAAGGTACAATTTTTTTTTACTTTTGTCCCTAACATATCATTAACATAATTCCATTGTTATTATTTTTTCCACAGCTTTGAAAACCATGTAGTAATTATTTTTAGCTCTCCTTCATTGTGCCTTTTATGCACAAAATGTTTTACATTCTATTTCAAAGTATATAATCCCTGGATATCTTTTATATTTTTAATATAAGTTTTCTTTTTTATTAATTAATTATGTCACTTGCAACCCAATTTTTCTTTTTTTTTTCTTTATTTTACATAAATATTTTTCTGTACAAAAAACCATTTTGTACCAAGTGTCATATGCAACATTCACATCTGAGCAATTGTTATACACATCATTAAAATCTGAATTTTTCACATGTTTTTAAAATTTATAATTAACAAAATCCTCAGTTTCTATAGTTGTAATTCCTGGCCCTTTTCATACTGGATTCAGACTAACTTGATTCAAATGTATAATAAGTGAATAATGATCAGTAAATGAGAATTCAGTAATATACACTTCAGCTCCCAAACCCTATTAGATTTTACAAAAACATGATCTAAGCAACTTGTACTATATTTACTTACTCTAGTAGGTGACCTAACACACTGACAAAAACAGTTCTCACTCATTATATTTAAATAATCATTTACTTCTCTAAATTATTTTAAAACATCTATATATCTCTAATAAAAAAAAATATTATTTATCCTCAATGAATATAGTTTCTGCTGCAATTCTTCATTAAAAAAAATTATTGTGTGCTCACGAGACTTATACATTAGAATAATAGACAAATTAATGTTATCTGTGTGGAGATGCACCACCTCTGCACTTAACATATGAAAACTTAGTTGGGTAAAAGAATATGTTCCTAATTTAAAATAAATACTCCTCCTGATTGGTTAGATTCCCTATACTGATAATAACTTATGTATACTATATTAGGTCTGTAAATGGTAGCTAGGTAGTCACTGGAAGGAGAGCTATGCACCAATCCCCTGTGATGATGCATAGAACCGGCCAGGCCTAGCACCTAATGTCCGACCCCGCCTTCTCGTGGTGCAGACCGTTAGTACCTTTCAAAAGAGATACTCTCTTGTGTAAGTGAATGGAAGGGGAGGGCTGACAGATTAGTGTGGCCTACTGATGTGGACTACTATGGCTAGTTTTCTTTTTTTTCTACCCTGCTGAGGAGTTGTCAACCACACAGGGTCCTGGTGCTGACCATATAAACCTACTGGACTGGACAGATATATGGCTCTGAGCTTGATTATGGATCCTGATTTTGCTGCACTGGTGGGCTTCTGGGGAGGGAAAATTTTCCGCTGTGTTTTCTGTTTGTTTGTGGGTTGACAGCCCCAAGTGAATAGATTCACAGGATATGTTTATCAGCTGGTGGATAATCCTGAGCAGAAGTCATCGCAGACACCTGAACTCTTTGCTTCTATTGGCATCGTCAAATTCTACATTGGAGGAAGTCTTCCAGTGTAGATGGCTTCAGCCTTTAGTAGTGGGGGAACGGGTCTTTGCCCCATGTCTGCGATTAGGGGGCTGTTTGATATTGTCGGCATTCCCTCTCTCAATAAACATAGTTTCTTTAAACATCCCACTAATCATTTTCTCTCCATAGGTAGTTGGAATGTGAGGACTCTGCACAGAGCTTTTTCTCTTGATGTCCTCACACAAGAATTCCACCGTTATAATTTAGATATTCTCGGCTTGCAAGAGACCAGATGGACAAATAAAGGTCAGATTCTTAAAAATAATTTTAAATTTCTCTTTTCAGGGAGGGATGACAATAGGCATCACCAAGGCGTGGGTCTGCTTCTCAGCAGACACGCTAGCGATGCTCTTCTAGGATATGAGTGCATTAATGAAAGGTTTCTTACAGCAAAATTACAGACAAGCGTTAAAGACTTGAATGTTATCTGCTGTTATGCTTCCACTGAGGATGCCGATGAGGATCAGAAGGATAGGTTTTATGAACAACTTCAGGATATTTTGAATTCTGTCAAGAAAGGAGATATTACCCTTGTTCTTGGTGACTTCAATGCCAAAGTTGGTACTGACTCTGCCCTTTGGGGAGGAGTAATAGGCCCTTTTGGTATTGGTAGCTGCAATGGCAATGGGCAACGTCTCCTACAGGTAAGTAAACTCAATGGATTCAGAATAACTAACACTTATTACAAACACCGCGACATACATAAGTACACATGGGTTTCACCTGATGGGCTGCATAAGAATATGATTGATTACATATTAATTAACAGCAAATGGGCTAGTTCTGTTAGGAATACCAGGGCATATAGGGGAGTTGAAATTGGATCTGACCATTACCTTGTTAAAAGTGTGTTGCAACTTAAACTTAAAAAGTGTTGTGCTAGGGTTAAAAAATTTACTTTTAATACTGAAGCTCTGAAAGATCCAGTTATAGCCAAAGCTTACCATGATAGGTTACTTAGTCATTATGACAGTCATGGTTTGCTTACTACTGAAGTTGAGGAAGAATGGGATCATTTTAAACAGGCTTTTTTGGACACTAACAGTACTCTTTTAGGAAAAAAGGAGCAGAAGAGGCAGAATTATCTGAGTGATAAGGCACTTGAGCTTATTTCGGAAAGAAAGAACTGCAGGAATGCCCTTAATCAATACCCTACTAGTCCTAATAGAAAGCATTACAGAAACCTTAATAAACTTGTAAAGGATCAGTTAGCTGCTGATAAGAATCTTTGGCTTGATGGTTTGGCTGACAAAGCCGAGGAAGCAGTTAGACAGCACAACAGCAGAGAGCTGTACCAGATAGTTAATGTTTTGTGTGGTAGAAAACGGACAGGCATACAAGGATTGAAGGATAAACTAGGTAAGGTTATAAAAGGGGAGGATTCTGTCATGGCTAGGTGGGCTGAGCATTTCAGTGATGTTCTAAACAATGTAGTTAGTTCTACTCCCATTGTTTGCAATGATGATAGAGGCATTGGTGGCTCTAATGTTGGACCTATAACACAATCTGAAGTTATTTTGGCTGTTTCTAAACTTAAACTTCATAAATCCCCAGGGGTAGATGAAATTACTATGGAAATGCTTAGAGCTGGGAATGTTTCGGTTACCACTTGGATGACTGAAATTCTGAATATCTTTTATGATAAAGGTATGGTTCCTAAGGATTTTACCAGAGCTATTGTTATCCCTATTTTCAAAAAAGGTGATCACAGTTCTTGTGATAACTATAGGGGTATCAGCCTAATCTCTGTTCCAGGTAAAGTTCTTTCCATGATTGTGCTTAATAGAATAAAGAATCTGGTTGACAGTCAATTGCGTGATGAGCAATGTGGATTCAGAAGTGGTAGGGGATTTGTGGATCAGATATTTTCACTTAGGCAGATTCTTGAGAAATGTTTAGAGTTTCAGAAACCTTTGGTTGCTAGCTTTGTTGATTTCAAAAAGGCTTTCGACTCTATTGATCGTCATAATTTGTGGTTGATTGTGAGATCATATGGTATACCAGACAAGTTAGTTAACATTATGAAAGCTCTCTATAATAACACTGAGTCGTGTGTGAGAGTTGGTAAGGCTTGTAGCAATTGATTTAGCATTACTTCTGGTGTTCGACAAGGGTGCATTTTGTCTCCTTTTCTCTTTAGCTTGGTTATTGATTATGTTATGCGAAATTCACTTCAAGGGAAAGATTTTGGCCTTAAATGGGCTGGAGATACGAAAATTTCTGATTTAGATTATGCTGATGATTTAGTCCTTTTGGCAAATGATGTTGATGATATGAACTCTTTCATTCGAGCCGTTGATGAGACTGGTAGTAGAGTAGATTTGGTTATAAACAGAAAGAAAACTAAAGTGATGAAAATTGGTCAGGCAGGCTGTGATTCAGTTAATCTGAATGGTTGCAGTCTTGAGCAGGTGTCACAGTTTAATTATCTTGGGAGCTATGTAACAGATAATGGTGATGTGCGGCATGAGATTAACAGACGAATAGGGATTGCTGCCGGGACTTTTAAGAATCTATGGAGAGTGTGGAGAAATAGGCGTATACACTTAAAGACTAAAATTAGACTGTATAATAGTTTGGTTCTTTCTAGGATTAGTTATGGTAGTGAAACTTGGACACTTTGTAAACAAGATAACGGAAACTAGATGCTTTTGATTCCAGATGCTTACGCAGTATCTTGGGCATTAGGTGGTTCAACTTTGTAACTAATGATGAGGTTAAACAAAGGAGTTTGCAACCTCCTTTAAGCAGCATATTGTGCAGAGAGAGACTCCGTTGGTTTGGCCATGTTGCCCGTATGAATAATTATAGATTGGTGAATAGGGTTATGAACAGTGTGCCTAAAGGCCTCAGAAAGAAGGGGAGACCTAGGATGCGGTGGGCAGACAATGTCAAACAAGACCTTGTTAAAATTGGTGTGCAGTGGCCAGATGCAGTAGATGTAGCTCAGGATAGACTTGCTTGGAGAACTGAATTGTACGGTCTGGTTGGACCTCCTTAGCCCATGGCTGCTTGAGGATGATGATGATGATGATACTATATTATATAATTCAACTTCTTCAATTTTCCCCCATATTTCAGGAAACAATATCACATCAAATCTGTAATCCATCTGCTCCATTAGCACAATTAATTCATTAAAGTTTTGCCTCAAACTCCTGATAGTAAAGTAAAACATTTGGGAAATTATTTAAATTATGATTCTCATATTCACAAAATTCATGTAGACTGATAGAAGATGAGCTTTATTAAATAATGTACTGATTTTATAAAGCTCATCTTCTACAGAAGTACTTATACTTTTTTATGACCATTGTGAAACAAGACAAAAAAAATTTTGAGTTGTAATGCCTTTAGGATAATTGATAAAACATATTTGCCCAATCACAGATTAATTTTTTACCACTATCCAAAACAGAAAAATATTAAGTTTAACAAAGTTAATCATACCAACTTCACTAGAAGGTGACACTCGTCCCATATAAAATTGTCTATCATAGGAAACAGCTATATCCAAATAATTCTTTTGACAAATTTCGTATTCACAATTTCTTTTCATATCAATAACCATCATTTCAATGTTTTAAATATTTTTCCTACACACTCTTAAGTATATCGAGTGAAGAAAGGAAAATTCTTAAACATATACTATAAAATAAAAACATGCTTCCAACAATAAAAAACCTCCCTTCACATAATATATCCATCAGTAGACGATTCTTTGACTTTTCACAAATTTCATGTATGCATTTACTTTTTCTATTAACAGTTCCTCTTTCAAAAAATTTTACTCTTAGCTCTAAATAGTCAGCTCTAAATATATTAGCACTAAATATCTCAGTTCTAAGTTTTATTACATTTATCTAATTTACACAAAAAGCATACTGCCAAGTTCCATAATACATAGAAACAGAACACGTGCTTAAATCTTCAAAGAGACCAGTGTATTTAAAATATGTTTCATTCCCTTAAGCCAATATAAAAGAAATGATAAAGCAATGAAATTACAAATTTTATATGTCATACTCAGCAACATTTTGAAATAATCTCATCGTCTTAAATGGTTCCCTTATATAGGTAAGAGCATTTATAATCTTCACTAGAGTTATGTTTCTTCTGTCTTCAGCATGTCAATGTATGCTTCAATGAAGCAAAATTTTTCTAACTCAACACACATTACAACTTCATGTAATCTATTTACATTTCTAGAGTGAAATAAACTGCTACAAGTAACTGTAGCATACATAAGAGGTTTTACACTGAACCTATTTACGTAATTTCAAAAGCAAGCAAAAACTTTTTCAACTGTCCTCCAAGAACACTATCATTGAAATTAAAAATTGCATATTAGCATCTTCTGATAGGATTGTTATGAGCAATTCTTCTATAGAGGAATTTGGAAAGTTTAAGAAGTAGTATGATTTTATTGTTGTTAATTCTTCTTTATAAATATGGAAATATACCTGTTTAAAGTGGTCTGACCCCAATGGAACAACCATTAAAACTCCATATGAACCTTTGATCCCTTACAATGTGAGAAACTATTGCAGGTATCTAATACGAAAATTGCAACTTTTCCTAGCCTTGCCAATTTTTCTGCTACCAAGTTTATATCAAAAGCAATAATACTATATTCCAAAAGCACTATCAGTATTTTTTGGAAAACAATTATAATGTAAAATGGTTTGTTTCATACACACAATCTTAGCAATAAGAGTCTATAGCAAAGAGTTGGTTGAAGCAAGTTTTTTTTTTACTCAACCCACATTACAATCCCATATGATATATTAGTTTCCCTACATTGAAAAGATCTACTGCAAGCAATTGTAGCATGCAATTTAATTTTGACATAAATCATACATGAAAACAAATTGGACTCATTTCCAATATCAGAGTCAATGCAATATTTTGCATATTAGCAACTTGCAGGACAGTCTGTGTACAGCTGTTTTCCTACAGAGGAATTTGGAAAGTTAAAGAAGTAATATTATATTGTTGTTAGGTCTCCCTTGTAAATATGAAACTGTACCTGTTTAAAGTGGCCCTGCCCCAGTGGAACAACCAGTACAACTCCATATGAGCTCTTTGTTTTTCGACAATGTGAGAAACTATTGCAGGTATCTAAAAAAAGATAGAAATTGTAACTTTTTCTAGCCTTGTAAATTTTTCTTCTACCAAGTTTTTGCCAAAACCAATAGTACTATATACCAAAAGCACTATCAGTAGTTTTTGGAAATCAATCACTTATAAAATGGTTTGTTTCATACACATAATCTTAACATTAAGAGAGTCTATAGCAAAGAGTTGGCTGAAGCAAGTTTTTTTTTGACTCAACCCACATTACAATTCCATATGATCTATTAGTTTCCCTACATTGAAAAGAACTACTGCAAACAATTATAACATGCAATTCAATTTTGACATAAAGCATACATTAAAAACCGATGAAAATAAATTGATCTCATTCACAATATCGGAGTCAATGCAATAAAATTTTGCATATTTGCAACTTGCAGGATTTCTGTGTACAACTGTTCTCCTACAGAGGAATTTGGAATGTTATATGAATGTATACAGAGGAATTAAGAAGTAATATGAATTTATTGTTGTTAGTTCTCTGTTGTAAATATAAAAATGTACCTGTTTAAAGTGTTTTACAAAGTTTCAAAACTATTTCTCCTGCTCTTTAGAATGACATAAAATAAAACATTTGTATGTGAAGAGACCTTTTTTGGCATATTTTTTGTGATATACTGAAAAACTAAATATTCCACTGATTTCGAAGCTAAATTTCTTATGAGGCTAATTGTCAGATTGTAGCCTTTGTAATCTGCAAAAATTTATTTCCTGCTAGGTGCTCCCACAGAAATGTCTTTATGTAATAGTACAGACTCTCTAAAGTAGAAAGCCCATTGAAAAATATCATCATATTTCCATAGCCTCATAACATTGTTTTTGTAAGGAAAATGCAGGATGATCTTAAGCCTTACTTGGGCTCCTAGGCAAAAGTAAAATATGGGGACCCCCCTACTCCCTTTAAAACTGTACACAGGAATTTTGCCAATTTTCACGATATGTGGTTATGAAAATGGGCCCCAAAAATCGCTGGCCCCCAGCATTTGCCTACTATGCTTATGCCAAAAGATAGCCTGGAAAAATATGACAGACGAGTTAAGTATATAAATGAAATCTATAACAACACGTGGGAACACTGGGTGCAGTTGGCAAAAAATCTGCTGAGGACCAGCCATCCTTCACAGATCCTTCTACTATGGCGTATTAAACTGACAGGCTCTGTCACACCTCTGTGGCAAGCAGCTGCTTGAGGAGGTAGTTATTTATTATAATAATATGGATTCTCAGCAGTATTCATCGAATATTTAAAGAGTACAGGTGCTTAGAAAACAATTCATAGCTTAGCTGTCAACTTAATAGTTTTAAAATAAATTTTGAGTAGATGCTCCATACACTTATTTAACATTTGTTTCATATATTAAATGGTTATAAATGCTAATGCTTTTATGAATGGTTCATATATTAAATGGTTATAAATGCTAATGCTTTTATGAATGGTTCATATATTAAATGGTTATAAATGCTAATGCTTTTATGAATGGTTCATATATTAAATGGTTATAAATGCTAATGCTTCTATGAATGGTTCAGACATTAACATTGAAGTAGTAGTAGTAGAAGAATATACTTCCCAGAGAGAACCTAAAGAATATGTACTAATGGCTGGTGAAATGAAAATGAAATAGTAATTAAATTGACCAAAAGTTACATGATACAATAGATCATTTCTGAGTGAAGTTTTCTAATGTAATTCTGGACAGTACAGTAACCTCAATTGAGCGATGTTTTCAAAATCACAAAAAATTATTCTTCCGCATATAAGGCTTCGAACAAGTGCATGATTAAATCACAGGCACTCCGTCAAAGCCTCAATATTCGTTAGGGCCCCCCATTTTTTTTCTCTTTGATTGTGAAATATTTCACAGTCAATGTAATCTACTAGATATATATATATACATCTCATGTTTTTACTTTCGTTTTTTATTTAAATATTTGCAAGTGCACTAGAAAGTGCAGATATTTAGTAGTATATATAATTCTTCTTTCATTTATTTTTCAGTATGTACAAGTTTATATGATACATAGTAAATTTTCTATTTATGCATTTCTGTGAATGTTTCATTCAACCTACTGCATTCAGAAGTTGATTTATTACTGCCACTTGTTATATCCAAAAATTTTAAAGAAATTGTCTTGAAAATATTACGAATAATTTAAGTGCTTCACCAAAAAAGAGGAAATTTAATGGAAGAATTAGATCTGTTTTCAAAATGGGTAACTTTAATAATGAAAGATAGGTATGAAATAGGTTAATTCTGTGACGTCTGGCTCAGAATTGGAATCATCGTGCAGAAGTGCATCACACAAAAATCATACCTTAAATAACTTTATACTGTTTTCACTCGTGTAAATGTAACTTATATAGTGTGTATATATTTTTATGCCATAAAATATGCTATTTCATTAGAATCTACCCAGATTGCTTGTGAAAGAAGTTTTCCTTGTTTAAAAATTGTGAAGAACAGACTAGGGAGTTGACTGCCCCAGAAAATTGTTTATGCTTATACGTATAGAGAAAGATATTTTAGTTTGCTTAAATATATCGACTATTACCAATATGGTCATTAAAAGTACATCAGATGTAAAAATAAAATTTGGTGGGTTAATTTTTGTGAGTAAGAATGCACATTTTGTTTTGGGATTAGGGTTATATTGCAATTTAAGAATACCCCTCCTCCCATTCACCCTCAATGAAGAAATTTTACTCTAACATAGTACAATGGGTGCTCACAATAATGGCAAGAAGAGGCACTTTTTACACCCTCCTGCATTTTGCAAAATATTGGTCATGTAAACAACAATCACTAGCCAAAAGAATTGTTTTAATATAATTCATGTAATGTTCTTTTTGAGCTGAAGTATGCATTTTGAGACTGTGTATTGATTCTTTCTTTAGTAAAGTACTGACAACTGAATAAGTTGAAATAATTTTAACATCTTTAGCAATTACAAAATTCAAAAAGTGAAAAAAAAGACCTAATTAATAGTGTTTCAAAATAAATTCCGTTTGAGATTGTTAATAATGTAAAATTCCAGCTGTTCTTCCTTAGAATTTGAAAAGCAAACATTCAGGTTATTTAAATAAATTTTGATTGCAGGAGGGCAGAGGAAAATTTCATTCTTATATATTCTCACAATCAGATGCATATTCAAAGAGGGTGCTTGAGAATCCTCAAAATTAAAGAACGATAAAACTATTTTCAGGCATATTTCAAAACCTGAGGAAAATACTGTGTTAACCAAAATTAAGTAAAAAGATACTAAAGCATTTGTCAGGGTATAGGTAATGTGTATCATTGCCCCATATTATTCATCACAAACCACGAAAGAATAAATGTGAAATAAGACAGTAATCAGCAAGATCTTTAGAGGAGATATCCACTCCACTAGCTATGCACTCCACACTCTGATCAAATGGGTACAGAATGGGTACAGTTTGCTCCTTCTTCTCCCCATCTGGGGGGAAAAAGCTTCTGAGTGTGCTCATGGGTGGTAAATGTCTGGACGCTAGTCCGACAATTTCCAGGGCCATTTCCATTTACCAGTCTGCCACTGTATTAAGGAAATAACACTTTCTACACTAATTATAGATGTACTATTGTTATATTACGAAACAAAACTACTTTTAACACAAATATAACGACAGTTTTTAAGTTGTCACCACACACACATGACAAAATCCATTTTACTATTGTACAGCTCTCTATTCTTATATCATTTTTCAGTCCATTTGTTAGGATGAGCCAGGTAAATCTCAGGGGTACAACATCATCACCAGTGAATAAATAAAGTAAAATTTGCTCAGTAAAGTAAATGGGTGAACTGTCACAAACTGTCCAACCTGTTCTAAAAAAAATGCATGGAATCACAGTTCATTAACTCAGTGACAGTAGAAAGGTTTTGGAATCCTGATGTGGAGAGGACAGGTTCTTGACATTCTGAAGGTGAGGAGAAGGAGTCACATTGTTTTTCAAGAAGGGATCATTTTATGCCACTTTCTGTGTCGTAATGTCATTTAGGATAAATGCATATGGTTCAATATATGAGAGTCAACAACTTAATAATAAGCTATGAATGATCTGTCATGGTGAGACATCTATGCATCAGCAACAATTTCCTTCAATTTTTGCACCAAGAATTCTTTTAAAGGTTCAGTTTCTTACGGGTTCTGACCATATGTCTCAAGTTTGTATTAGGGGCCATTTAGGGACATACGTAGGATTCTGTAGTCAAGAACTGACACTATTTAGTAATGATTTATTAATAATTGAGGTCCTTTCTAGTTGCAGAGAGTGTCCTTGAAACATATATGCTGACCAAATCTTGTGCCCCCTAATCCCTTTAGGAATGCAAAAATGGCTGCCTGTTGGAAATAAAAAGCAACATTCACAGATGTGTTGTGGGGACCATATTTATTCTGACACAATTTTGTCAATTTTGAGGACTTCTTGCTACTTGTTCTGACAACAGGGGTGTGAGAAGCAGCTTAAATACATTCACAAACCTCCAAACCATTTATTTTGATACTTATGTTGTGCATTTCATTCATTGATTTTGAGGATTTCATCAGAGGTTCTAGGAATGATACTGGACGATATCCTCCATATCTTCCGATGCCACCTCAAGGCTGAGATATTCTTCAAGCTGTGCCACTTCAGTTTCTTTTTTGTTGTTCTTCAGTAGTTTTGTACCCTTAAAAATTGGGCACAGTTTGGGGCCACAAATTTTTCCATGTTGCTGACAATGATTTATGGATCATGTTTTACCAATGTTATCATAGCAACCCTGGTGTTATAACTCTCCAGACAGCTTGTTTTGTGCATCATAGCCTTAGTTGCCTTTGTGCCATAAAACCTCAGCCAACCAACCAACCAACCAACCAACCAACCAACCTCTTCCAGAATTCTTTTAATGTCGGCTTTTCTTCTCTTTGGGTTGACACAAAACATTTAAACATGAGCTTATTTGTGGTACTTCATCTTAAAGTTGGTGATGAAATGCTGATCCACTGTATGAATCAATAAGTTGTGTTCAGGAGCAAAAATGTCACTTTTATGAATACTGGGCATACTCAGTGGTGAAAGTAGGTTTTATTTCTTACTGGTATGGTACACTTCAAAGCATGACTATGTGGGGAAAATCACACACAGGAGGCTACTCCACTGAAATCATCTCACAGGGGTAATAAACAAATGTGCGATGATGAAATTAGAGTGCCTCAGTATTTCTATTTGTCCCTTTGTTTTCCACAAATAGTTTAGGGTTTTTTAATGTGAAATAAATATTAATATACCTAATTACTTGTTGATTCCTTTGCATTAAAAGATTTGGATCTCGTTGAAAAATATAATACTATGTTGGCGTGTTAAATAATATAATGTTTTTCATTCCATTTCTTTTCTTAAAATTAAAGCAAATTTTTTAGAAAAATAAATGTTTCACTTATATTTAAATTTTTATCATTTGACTTGCATATTTTAACTCAGATGTTAAATTTAAGCATTTTTGTAGAATAACATATATCGGTGATTCAGAATAACTTAAAAAAAATATTCAAGTGTAATCAATGGTTACACGAGGCATGGAAATTTCTCCTCTGCGATATCCATGACAGTAGATACAAAATTGAAGAGTTCCCACACCCAAAATTCAATATAAAAAAAATGGCTTTTTCCCAAAATGATGCAATATAGATTTTTTTTCTTCCTGCTGGTGGCATTGTTTTAACAGGCAACCATTGTTTTCCCCTTCCTCCACTTCTCTTTCGATCTTATGGTGTGATCAGAGGACCAGGAGTACTCTTTCATCTTGAGTTAAATGTCGACCTTATAATGTACTGTAAAGCATGTTGTAAAATGAATCGACTTAAATATATAGAGATTTTTTTTCAAATTGTTTTGGTGTAGATACATCCTAATGTGCCTGTACTGAAAAGATTGACTAAATGCGATAATTTAGCCAGTTTTTTTTTTTTTTCGAGTAATTAATACCTTACTAATCTAGTGTGAAGATATCATTACTAGGTCATTCTACTGCCCACAATACACCACCACATACTATTCAATAGCATAAATATTTTTGCAGTATTATAAAAAAAATTAACATCCGGCTAATGGTGAAAAGTTACGAGGAAACTGTCCTCTGGTATAGTGATATTGCGTGAATAAGAGGTTGTGTGTGTGTGTGTGTGTGGGGGGGGGGATTGCTCATGAGAATGATAGTTACTTTGCTGCAGTCTACGTTCAATTCCTGGGTGGTGGCATGGCTGTCTGTCCTGTACTGTCTGTGTATGAAATGGCCTGTATGTTAAGAGTAACTTCTAGGATTTTCATCGAAAAATTACTTAATCACAAAAAATAATATTGTACCAACCTAAGCACAAGCTTTTAAAACTTTTGTGAGATGATAAAATAAAAGGAACATGTATAGAGTTTGTATTATGCTACTCCAGTAATGTAAGGTGATTAATTGATAAAAAGTTATGCCTGAAATTAGATCAACAAAAAATTACCAAATTTTAATTCCATTTTCCCCTTTTAATTTTGAAACTCATTATTTAAATTTGTTCAGGCCTATGCACAATCATACCCATTAAATTACCTTCTGTGATTCTCATAAATGTTAGAATTTTAGATTCAGAAGACTATAAAATTATTTAAAATATATATATTTAGAAGACGAAATCAGAAAAAGTAGTATATATGCATCTTAAAACAGATCGAGTAAGAATTAAAATTTGAAAATCACAAATCAGTTTTCACAGTTCTGCCTCTGGTTGGAATTAAGATTAAACCCAGATAGCAAAGGCCAATGTGAACAAGTATTTCCCTTGAATATCTAACGACTGCATGAAAGATGGCTTTTGTTGGAATCATATTTGTTTGTCTAGTTCTCTTCTCTATACACAGTTTCCTTGCTAATTCTTCAAAGAGAGAAAGCACTGCTCATCTCCCTTGGCACTCCCCACAGTACTCCCTGAAAGTGTTGCCAACTTAGCTTTTTCAACCTGGATCTAACTTTTTATGAGCTGTCGACCTTGGGAAATTTTCAATTTGGGTTTTTTTTTAATGAAAAAACCGGCGTTTTCTGCTTTGGTTTTGTATTTTTTAACTATTAAAATATTTCTCTTAAAGAATAAAAAAATGGCCTTTTCCTCATGACAAAATCCTTTTTTAAAGTTACGCAACACTACTCCCTATCAGCAGAAATGGAACATCAATTTTGCAGTTTTCAAACAGCTTAGTATTTAAAAGATTAAACTGTAATAGTGTGATTGAAAATCGAGAAATTTTATTAAAAAAATCTGCTTTTTAAATTAAATAATCTGTTGAAAGACCATAAAGTATAAAAGAAATCATTACTGCACTACTGCGTTAAGAACTGTCGCACTGCATTAAGGACTGCACAACTACTAAAAAATGTTTTACTGGTATGCTGTACTGGCAAATAATTTCTTGCCGGTACAGGCTTATCGGCACATACCAGCCTACTTCAACACTGGGAATACTCAAGATCTAAGCTACGAGCTGATGTATTAATGTCTAATAAGCCTTCTTTGCCAAGTTTTTATTCTGAAGATATCACTCTATTGCTGAATAAAATAGTTCACAAACCAATCTTGCAAAATCACTTCTGTCAATACATCTATATCTTTTTCCTGTTTGTCTGCAAACCACTTTTCAAGGAGAAGTAAACTTTCCTCCCATAAGCACTTTCATGGAGCTTTCTTTCGTGCTTTGCAGTCTCTTGGTATTTGCCCTTAATAATGATAATGTTTTTCACAGTTGTCCACAACATTAAATTGACTTTCAATATTAAGCCACATATTCACCTCTCAGCTTGTTAACGATAATGAAGTTTCATATTTAAATTCGTGAACTTTTTGTATGTACTGCTTTTTTTTTTGTTTCAAAATCACTTTTCCTTTCTTGTGGGTACTCCATAACTAGGTATTTCTATTCACTTTTATTCTCTGAATGCAACCTTTTGACTGAGAGTGTCATGTGTGAAATGCGACCCAAAGAATATAAAAGGGAGAAGAAGGAAAGATATCATAGATCCAATGTGAGAAATTGTTGATTGCATCAATCCCTTCTTAGTTCACTTTCAAATTTGTGTTTTAGTAAGATATTTTAGATTTAGTGACAGTGTCATAATTTATATAATTTTAAATAATTATTGGCAATTTCTTCATACACATGAAATGCTAATATTATTTATTTTCCCTTTCAGCATTTTGATGTATGGGTTTCTCCTGAAGAGAAAGGTCAGTAAACTTGTGATTTATTCAATTTTTTATACACACTCACACACCGACCACTGAATTAGTAAGAGACATATTTAACCCCTCCAACATGAATTTTTGTTTATAAAAAAAAATTTTTTTAATGTACTTTATTTATGATTAAAGGACCAAGAATATATAAAAATTATTTTTGTAAACATCATTTTACTTAAATATAGCATATGTACAGTACGTAGAAACCATCTGAAAAGTTGCAAAATTCTGATATCTCAGAAACCAGTAAAAAGGAACATAGCAGAAAAATAATTTATATGTACTTCCTGTTATAAATGCACCAAATGAATGACACCTGAAAAATATAGATAAAGAGTTCTCCTGGTTTCCTGTAAAATGTAGCAAAATAGTTCTTGTTGATCTCAGGCAGACCTTCAATGTTATTGTATATGTTTTTATCATAACCACAGATGGAACCAAATTCAAGTACATTCCTGTATACTAAAGGCTGATCTTATACTTTCTAAGATCACAAGCACTTCTTCCTGTATTTAAAAAAAAAAACATAAATGTAATGTACATTGTAGTATAAGGCAGGAATTGCTCCAGTCAGTCACAGGATGTGATGGGGTTTAAAGTGCAGTAACAAATAGCTCACTGATGTTACTTTTAATGTTAATAATGCTAATACCATGCTCTCTTTTTTTTTTATCTAATTTTATGCTAATTCCCCAATATTGTCTATTGTCTGATAAATATGTTATAAAAAATACAACTGCTAACAATACAGTTGTAAGTTCTGCCACAGAGAATAGTGAATGGTACATATAAGCTTCTGTGAGAGGAGAGATTATCTCTTAAGGCACTGTTTCATACACCACTAACTTACATTAAGGAGGTGATGGGATTTTCAAACAAATGAAGTTTAGAGGTAGATATTTACCCCTTTATTGCCCATCTGCTACAAAGGAGCAAATCACATTTTATTAGTACAAAAGTTTACCATATGCAGCTACTGGAAGAAAATAAAGGTTGCTAATTAAGAAATTAATGCTTCAAATTGAAAGTTTATATGTATATCAAAATGATGTTGTGGATAGTTTATAGATATAGTTTACTATGGAAAACATATTTGAAAGGGTGTTTAAAACGTTTCTTATCAGACTTGCCTTTGTGTTATTTCAATAATCTATTAACCGAGTGGAAAATCTATAGCAGTATTTTATAATGTTAAATTAAAGTTATGTAAAATTGAGATATAAGTTTTTTTCAATATTAATTGTACAGATATCCACTATTTTGCACAAACCTAATTCAAAAATTTATAACTCGTGAACCCATAGTGTCAGAAGATGAAAGTTTTATGAGATGTTGTAATATAGTTTCAGTAAGCACAATTTTCTTCAAAAAACATGTTTTTTGAGATATTCAAGGTGAAACCTTTTGTACAATGACCTTGAGAATTTGATTTCTTTGTACCATCTGTTTTTCATATTTATATTAGTTATTGTAATTGACTGTGGAATTTTATGGACTTCTTGCTTGTATTTTACCATGCATCCTCTTCACCCATTATTTTCTATTCTACATATATTTATTGTTGCTTTTTTGGCATTTCCCTATTACATATTTAATTCATATTTTCACAGATTCTATACACCCATAGTTTATTTAAATTTTCCTTTATTTCTTGTTTTTATATACAGGTACTTTACACCCATTGTCGTTTACTTTTATACTTCATAATCTGTTTTGTTATTTTTGTTTTTAGTCTTTGCATCTTGATTTTTAATTTTGGTTGTGGATTACATTCCTTTTACCCTTTTTATTTCCACTGAAAATTCCACTTAAATTGAAACCTTTAATTTAATTCCTTTTAATTTTGATTCCTTTTAATTTCCACTTAAATTGAAACCTAATATGAACAAACTGCATGACCAACCAAGCCTTTCCTAGTGTCAATGCACACAGATAATTGCTATTGGTTACAATTTGAGGCCTCATTTTTAAGCACATGTCAAACACATGGATGTGAAACAGTACGAGAAATGTACAACTTAATATCTCCAGTGGTAAATAAACTTCATTGTCAGCTACATAAATATTTATGAACAGATATGAAATAGTAAAAACATTACTCATAAAATCATTTGAATAAATTTAACTTTAAAATAAAAATGCCATTTCAGTCTATGATTGGCTGGAAATCACTATCATCTAATACTTTGTCTGGTATTGTCACAACTTCTGCTAAGTCAACAAGTATAATTTCAAAATCTTGTCCACTTATCATTTTTAGATATAATGCCACGCTTTAGAAACTGTGTCACCTCAATTGACTTAAGTTTCATCTTAATAGTAAAATTTCTCGTCCATAGATGTTTTAATTTGCCATAAATAATTTTTGTCTCCATATTATTTTGTAGTATTGTTCAGTTAAAGCAGTTTTGTACTTGTGAGAGGAAAATCTATAGCAGTGTTTATATAATGCTAAACTAAAGTAAAATTGAGATATAAGATCTATTGATATTTATATGTTTATATTCAACAGTGCATTCCTCAAGAAGAATTCTTGAACCCTTTTTCTTTCTGAGAGCTCTCAAGGTAAATTGATGGTCCAATGGACTATTCGTCTAATGGTATGATTATTCATCCAATGGTATGATTTGTGCAATACGTAAGTTCACCGGACAAAAAATTAGTCATTTCTCGCCGTAAGAGGGTACGTCCATTCGACAGCAACAGAGCGTGCACCAGTAATAAAAGTGTCCTACAAATAGCTGTGCTGTGTGCTACAGGGTTCATACAGTGACAAGAAGTGGTTGTGTGCCACGTGTGTGTTAGTCGCTCTGTGAAACATGGGTTGCACCAAAGATGTGAATGAGGAAAAAAGGTGTTATTGTGTTTGGCCAAGCCAAAGGGCACAGTGTACAAGAAGTTGCTGCCTTTGCAGGTGTGTCAAAATGTACTGTCCAAAGGGTCTTCCAGCAGTGGCGTACATCGCAGTCCACCACTAATCATCGCCAGAACTGCGGCAGAAAGACTGCTCATGAATATGGACTGCTGCAGTGTGTCATGCACTGTTAGGGCAAACTGCTTTGCAACAAGGCAGGAATTGCTCCAGTCAGTCAATGCAGGCCTACAACAAGCTGTAATACTAAAGACTGATCTATATGATTCTAATGAACACTCTTAAGGGAACTGCATGCCATGGATTCTGGAGCAGAGTACTGCAGAAGAGACCCATGTTAACAGCTCTGCACAAGGCTACATGGCTACATTGGGCACAGTGCCACAAAGACTGGACTGTTGACTCTTGAAAGGCTGATCGGATGAGTCACATTTTTGTTTGTACTTGAATGATGCGAGGCAATGAGTACATTGTAAGCTGCATGAAACCTTCCATGCGGACTGTGTGAAGAGTTCTGTTCAAGCTGGAGGAGGCTCTGTGATGTCTGGGGGTGTTTCATGTATGAGGAAATGGTCCTTTGGTTATGCATGATAACCAAAGGACCCATTCCTCATAAGTGAAACACCCCCAGATGATGTCACACCTGAACCAGAAAGGCTATATGGAGCTACTGGATGACCACATATTGCCTTTTGTGCAGCATCTCCACAGTGAACATCAGAAGGATACCCCAGTCATCCAAGACGACAATTGTTGGGTGCACAGGGCTCGAAGTGTCTTGGATTGGCACGATGAGCTTTCTGAAGCCTTTGAACAACTCGACTGGCCTGCCAAATCCCTGGATTTGAATCCCATAGAAAACTTGTGGGACTATTTGGGAAAACGAGTGAAGCGCTGTCTCAGCCATCCTGCGAATCTGTCCGAACTGCGGCATTTGCTGCTGGAAGAGTTGATGAATACTGATGTGCACTACATCTGCACACTGGTGACATCCATGCCAGACAGGATTTCAGCTGTTCTTTGGTCACATGGAGGCATTACATGCTATTAGGCGACATTCAGCCAGGGATGACTAATTTTTTGTCTGGTGAGCTTATAATGGTAGTGTTTGGATCAGGTGGGGGGTAGAGCAAGGGGGCATCCACCCATTTCAGAATGGATTTTCAGAATTCAGATTTTCAGAATGGTAATAAGAGTAATGGAGGCAAACAATTATTAAACTTGTACATATTTCAAGCTTTTTTTAAGAAATTTTTAAAGATCTCTCAAATGGAAGGTAAAATGTTATACTGCAATGGCAATCCAGTTCCTTGGTCCCCTCTTTTTACCTATCTTCCTATTGTTTTTCGCTTTGACATATTGTTAGTCAGTTTATGGATTTGACAGAAGGTTGTTCCACCATATCTTTCGAATACGATGGAGAATCTTAATGATTCATGTGCCAATTGAAAGCTACTGATGGTGGGGAGTGTCATAGGTTGTAAAAAAATGACCCCTGTGCTTTCTTCCCCCTGCAAAAGAAAAAATGTGAAACTATTCTTAAGCTATATCTCCAGAACGCAAAGGCCAAAAGTAACAAGCTATATGTCAAATAAAAGCTTTTGATGTGGGGAATGTTGTAGGCTATGAAAAATCAACCCCCCATGCTTTCTTCCCCTAAAAAAATGGGAGTTAAATCAAAATGATTGTTTGCCTATATCTCCTGAATATGAGTACAAAAAGGAATGAGCTATACGTCAAATGAAAGCTTGTCACACGGGGAGTTTCATAGATTATAAAAGAATGATCCCCCATGCTTTCTTCCACCCTAGAAATGGGAAATATGAAAGTCATTCTACTATATCATCGGAATGTGAGGATCTACAGTTACAAGTTAGGTGTCAAATGATAGCTCGTATAACGATGGTCGTAAACTATTTAGAATTTTACCCCACTATTCCCCCTGATAAAATGTGTTTGTGTGTGTTTGGGGAGCAGATTTTCGTGGAGGTCGACTTTAACGAGTTGTATCTCAAATTAAAGCTTGCGACTTCTCCAATGTCATAGGTTACCTCAAACTTGAATCAAAACGATGGTAAATGTGTTCGATGTTTATGAGTCATATATCAAATGAAAGTTAAAATAAAATAAAATTAAAATTTTTGAAGATTGGTGTTTTTAGTAACAAAAAAAATATATATATATATATAAATTGAAATATTCCTATAGGTCCCTAAAAAGCAGAAAGTAAACCTAAAGCATATCGATGGTGCAATCAGTCACTGAATTCGTATTCACTTCAAAGGAAGACAGTATGCTAGCAATCATGTTGAGTAGGTAAATCGGTGTCCTATCTTCCTTTGATGTAAGTACAAATTCAGTGAATATTGTACTTCCAATATGCTTTAGTTTTATTTTCTGCTTTTTAGGGTGCATATAGGATGATAGGTATTGTTTTAAATTTATATATTTTTTTTCTTTGTCACTAAAAACAGCTACTTTCAGAAACTTATGATATATTTACTCATAAACACTGACCACAATTTTCCTTCCCCTGTTTTTGAAGTCCTGTTTAAAGTAATCCATGATATGACATTCGAGACATCACAAACTTTAATTTGAATATATCTTGTTAAGGTTCACCCCTGCAAAAATCAGTCTCCTTTCTGGAGGAGAGAATAGTTGGGGGTGGAATTCAAAATTATTTACGATTATCCTCGTATGAGCTCTCATTTAACACCTAACTGGTAATTGTAGGCCCTTGGTTTCGGAAGATATAACCTAATATTTTTCATATTTCCCCTCTTTATGGGGAAAGAAAGCATGGGGGTTATTAATTCTTTAGAGCCTATGATACTTCTTACGTCACAAAATTTTATTTGTTGCATAACTTGCCACTTTCAGCAGTCTCGTTCCAATGATAGAGCGGAACAATCATTTTCATATTTCCTCATTTTTAGGGGAAAGAAAGCATGAGAATTAGTTTTTTTTATAGTCTATAGAAAATTTGTAACACCTAGCGTTACAAATTTTCATCTGACGCATAGCTTGTTACTTCCAGCACTTGTGTTTTGGAGATACAAAGGAATAATCATTCTCATATTTCCCCCTTTTTACAAAAAAAAAAAATATCACGGGGCGTTAAATTTTTTTTAAAGCTTACGACACTTCCTGCTTCATAAGCTTTGATTTGATAATAATTCATTAAGTTTGACCATTGCATTCGAAAGGTAAGGTGGAATGACTATTTTGACAAATGTAGAAACCGATAATCTGTCAAACCAAGAAACAGACAAATGATGAGCGAAAAGCAATACAAATAGGAAGACGGGTGAAAAGCTAACCAGTCATGTAAAGTGTAAAACAATAAAAGTTATCAGGAATTCTCTAATTTTTGTATCAGGTTAGTAAGACTGTGACTTTTGCAATCAGTAAATAATTAGATCCTCCTAGCTATTTCTGTTAGAGAAGAGTTTTTTTTTATTATTCACAAGTATACCTTGTCACTTCAACTGTATTTATTAACATTGGTGATGAGGCAAAATCTCAGTTCCGTAACTTCTTAGTTCTTAAGTTTAACAACTTCTTACGCCAGTTTTTTTGTTTGGGGGAAAATATGATGGGTAAATTAAATTTGTGAATATAGATTTGCAGCAATATTTATAAAATATTTTAAGAGTTCTAGATACGAAATTAAAGTACATCTTATCGGTCACCCTAATGGTTAAAATTTAATTTCGATCATTACCTTGTGTAATAATAATAATGATTGGAAATACCAATATTTATATTAACTTTTAAGAGTTGATTGTCTCTTCTGCAGTCATCCTTTTCCCAACCATTGATTTAGCATTGCTCCAACAAAGGGCACTCATCGGTTTTAAAACTTAACCTTTTTTTGTGTAAAAATAATATGATACTAATAAATATTTGGCCATTCTTACCATTTTCCAGATATGAACGTGGTTTGATTCACCAGCAATTTTTATTCAATATTTCAGGATTTTGTTTACTTATATTGTTTAGAACACTATAAAGTTTTACTAGTGAGTTATATAAGTGATTGAAATTCATATGATATTTATTTAGCAATTACCTTTCACATTCCCACCATTTTTGAATATATTATAATCACATACATCGGAAATTAATTTTTCTGATTTACGGGATGATTGAATTTTTTGTGTTTTGTTTATACTGTTTGGAAACACCATTTTCAAAAATATGGTTTCAAACTCCCTCCCCCCACCCATTCCCTTGGGCCGTCACTGGTGCTAAAGTTAAATATTCATTCATTCATCATCATCATCCTCAAGCAGCCATGGGCTACGGAGGTCCAACCAGACCGTGCAGTTTAATTCTCCAAGCATATCTGTCCTGAGCTACATCTGCTGCATCCAGCCACTGCACACCAATTCTAACAAGGTCCTGTTTGACATTGTCTGCCCACCGCATCCTAGGTCTCCCCCTCCTTCTGAGGCCTCTAGGCACACTGTTCATAACCTTATTTGCCAATCTATAATTATCCATACGGGCAACATGGACAAACCAGCGGAGTCTCTCTCTGCACAATATGCTGCTTAAAGGAGGTTGCAGATCCTTTGCCTAACTTCATCATTAGTTACAAAGTTAAACCACCTAATACCCAAGATACAGCGTAAGCATCTAGAATCAAAAGCATCTAGTTTCCTGTAATCTTGTTTACATAGCGTCCAAGTTTCACTACCATAACTAACCCTAGAAAGAACCAAACTATTATACAGTCTAATTTTAGTCTTTAGGTGTATACGCCTATTTCTCCACAATCTCCATAGATTCTTAAAAGTCCCGGCAGTAATACCTATTCGTCTGTTAATCTCCTGCCGCACATCACCAGTATCAGTTACATAGCTCCCAAGGTAATGAAACTGTGACACCTGCTCAAGACTGCAACCATTCACATTAACTGAATCACAACCTGCCTGACCAATTTTCATCACTTTAGTTTTCTCTCTGTTTATAACCAAACCTACTCTACTACCAGTCTCATCAACAGCTCGAATGAAAGAGTTCATCACATCAACATCATTTGCCAAAAGGGCTAAATCATCAGCATAATCTAAATCAGAAATTTTCGTATCTCCAGCCCATTTAAGGCCAAAATCTTTCCCTTGAAGTGAATTTCGCATAACATAATCAATAACCAAGCTAAAAAGAAAAGGAGACATAATGCACCCTTGTCGAACACCAGAAGTAATGCTAAACCAATTGCTACAAGCCTTGCCAATCTCACACACGACTCAGTGTTATTATAGAAAGCTTTCATTATGTTAACTAACTTGTCTGGTATACCATATGATTTCACAATCAACCACAAATTATGACGATCAACAGAGTCGAAAGCCTTTTTGAAATCAACAAAGCTAACAACCAAAGGTTTCTGAAACTCAAAACATTTCTCAAGAATCTGCCTAAGTGAAAATATCTGATCCACACATCCCCTACCACTTCTGAATCCACATTGCTCATCACGCAATTGACTGTCAACCACATTCTTAATCCTATTAAGCACAATCATGGAAAGAACTTTACCTGGAACAGAGAGTAGGCTGATACCCCTATAGTTATCACAAGAACTGCGATCACCTTTTTTGAAAATAGGGATAATAATAGCTCTGGTAAAATCTTTAGGAACCATGCCTTTATCATAAAAGTTATTCAAAATTTCAGTCATCCAAGTGGTAACCGAAACATTCCCAGCTCTGAGCATTTCTGTAGTAATTTCATCTACCCCTGGGGATTTATGAAGTTTAAGTTTAGAGATAGCCAAAATAACTTCAGATTGTGTTATAGGGCCAGCATTAAAGCTGCCAGTGCATCTATCATCATTACAAACAATGGGAGTAGAATTAACCACATTGTTTAGAACATCACTGAAATGCTCAGCCCACCTAGTCATGATAGAATCCTCCCCTTCTATAACCTTACCTTTTTTATCCTTCAATCCTTGTATACCTGTCCGTTTTCTACCACACAAAACATTAACTATCTGGTACAGCTCTCTGCTGTTGTGCTGTCTAACTGCTTCCTCGGCTTTGTCAGCCAAACCATCAAGCCAAAGATTCTTATCAGTAGCTAACTGATCCTTTACATGTTTATTAATCTTTCTGTAATCCTTTCTATTAGGACTAGTAGGGTACTGATTAAGGACGTTCCTGCAGTTCCTTCTTTCAGAAATAAGCTCAAGTGCCTTATCACTTAAATAATTCTGCCTCCTCTGCTCCTTTTTTCCTAAAAGAGTACTGTTAGTTTCCAAAAAAGCCTGTTTAAAATGGCCCCATTCTTCCTCAACTTCAGTATTAAGCAAACCATGACTGTCATAATGACTAAGTAACCTATCATGGTAAGCTTTAGCTATAATTGGGTCTTTCAGTGCTTCGGTATTAAAGGTAAATTAACTAACAGAACTAGCCCATTTGCTGTTAATTAATATATAATCAATCATATTCTTATGCAGCCCATGAGGTGAAACCCATGTGTATTTATGTATGTCGTTTGTAATATGTGTTAGTTATTCTGAAACATTGAGTTCACTTACCTGTAGGAGACGTTGCCCATTGCCATTGCAGCTACCAATACCAAAAGGACCTATTACTCCTTCCCAAAGGTTAGAGTCGGTACCAACTTTGGCATTGAAGTCACCAAGAACAAGGGTAATATCTCCTTTCTTGACAGAATTCAAAATATCCTGAAGTTGTCCGTAAAACCTATCCATCTGATCCTCATCAGCATCCTCAGTGGGGGCATAAAAGCAGATAACATTCAAGTCTTTAATGCTCATCTGGAAGGGGAGGGCTGCCAGATTAGTGTGGTCTACTGATCTGGACAACTATGGCTACTTTTCTTTTTTTTCTACCCTGCTGAGGAGTGGTCAACCACACAGGGTCCTGGTGCTGACCATATAAACCTACTGGACTGGACAGATATATGGCTCTGAGCTTGATTATGGATCCTGATTTTGCTGCACTGGTGGGCTTCTGTGGAGGGAAAATCTTCCGCTGTGTTTTCTGTTTGTTTGTGGGTTGACAGCCCCAAGTGAATAGATTCACAGGATATGTTTATCAGCTGGTGGATAATCCTGAGCAGAAGTCATCGCAGGCACCTGAACGCTTTGCTTCTATTGGCATCGTCAAATTCTACGTTGGAGGAAATCTTCCAGTGTAGATGGCTTCAGCCTTTAGTAGTGGGGGAACGGGTCTTTGCCCCATGTCTGCGATTAGGGGGCTTTTGATATTGTCGGCATTCCCTCTCTCAATAAACATAGTTTCTTTAAACATCCCACTAACCATTTTCTCTCCATAGGTAGTTGGAATGTGAGGACTCTGCACAGAGCTTTTTGTCTTGATGTCCTCACACAAGAATTCCACCGTTATAATTTAGATATTCTCAGCTTGCAAGAGACCAGATGGACTGATAAAGGTCAGATTCTTAAAAATAATCTTAAATTTCTCTTTTCAGGGAGGGACGTCATAAGCATCACCAAGGCGTGGGTCTGCTTCTTAGCAGACACGCTAGCGATGCTCTTCTAGGATATGAGTGCATTAATGAAAGGTTTCTTACAGCAAAATTTCAGACAAGCGTTAAAGACTTGAATGTTATCTACTGTTATGCCCCCACTGAGGATGCCGATGAGGATGAGAAGGATAGGTTTTATGAACAACTTCAGGATATTTTGAATTCTGTCAAGAAAGGAGATATTACCCTTGTTCTTGGTGACTTCAATACCAAAGTTGGTACTGACTCTGACCTTTGGGGAGGAGTAATAGGCCCTTTTGGTATTGGTAGCTGCAATGGTAATGGACAACGTCTCCTACAGGTAAGTAAACTCAATGGATTCAGAATAACTAACACTTATTACAAACACCGCGACATACATAAGTACACATGGGTTTCACCTGATGGACTGCATAAGAATATGATTGATTACATATTAATTAACGGCAAATGGGCTAGTTCTGTTAGGAATACCAGGGCATATAGGGGAGCTGAAATTGGATCTGACCATTACCTTGTTAAAAGTGTCTTGCAACTTAAACTTAAAAAGTGTTCTACTAGGGTTAAAAAATTTATTTTTAATACTGAAGCTCTGAAAGATCCAGTTATAGCCAAAGCTTACCATGATAGGTTACTTAGTCATTATGACAGTCATGGTTTGCTTACTACTGAAGTTGAGGAAGAATGGGATCATTTTAAACAGGCTTTTTTGGACACTAACAGTACTCTTTTAGGAAAAAAGGAGCAGAAGAGGCAGAATTATCTGAGTGATAAGGCACTTGAGCTTATTTCGGAAAGAAAGAACTGCAGGAATGTCTTTAATCAATACCCTACTAGTCCTAATAGAAAGCATTACAGAGAACTTAATAAACGTGTAAAAGATCAGTTAGCTGCTGATAAGAATCTTTGGCTTGATGGTTTGGCTGACAAAGCCGAGGAAGCAGTTAGACAGCACAACAGCAGAGAGCTGTACCAGATAGTTAATGTATTATGTGGTAGAAAACGGACAGGCATACAAGGATTGAAGGATAAACAAGGTAAGGTTATAGAAGGGGAGGATTCTGTCATGGCTAGGTGGGCTGAGCATTTCAGTGATGTTCTTAACAATGTAGTTGGTTCTGCTCCCATTGTTTGCAGTGATGATGGATGCATTGGTGGCTTTAATGTTGGCCCTATAACACAATCTGAAGTTATTTTGGCTGTTTCTAAAGTTAAACTACATAAATCCCCAGGGGTAGATGAAATTACTACCAAAATGCTTAGAGCTGGGAGTGTTTCGGTTACCACTTGGATGACTGAAATTCTGAATATCTTTTATGATAAAGGCATGGTTCCTAAGGATTTTACCAGAGCTATTGTTATCCCTATTTTGAAAAAAGGTGATCACAGTTCTTGTGATAACTATAGGGGTGTCAGCCTACTCTGTTCCAGGTAAGGTTCTTTCCATGATTGTGCTTAATAGAATAAAGAATGTGGTTGACGCTCAATTGCGTGATGAGCAATGTGGATTCAGAAGTGGTAGGGTATGGTGGATCAAATATTTTCACTTAGGCAGATTCTTGAGAAATGTTAAGAGTTTCAGAAACCTTTGGTTGCTAGTTTTGTTGATTTCAAAAATGCTTTCGACACTGTTGATCGTCATAATTTGTGGTTGATTGTGAGATCATATGGTAAACCAGACAAGTTAGTTAACATAATGAAAACTCTCTATAATAACACTGAGTCATGTGTGAGAGTTGGTAATGCTTGTAGCAAATTGGTTTAGCATAACTTCTGGTGTTCGACAAGAGTGCACTTTGTCTCCTTTTCTCTTTAGCTTGGTTATTGATTATGTTATGCGAAATTCACTTCAAGCGAAAGATTTTGGCCTTAAATGGGCTGGAGATATGAAAATTTCTGATTTAGATTATGCTGATGATTTAGTCCTTTTCGCAAATGATGTTGATGATATGAACTCTTTCATTCGAGCCATTGATGAGACTGGTAGTAGAGTAGGTTTGGTTATAAACAGAAAGAAAACTAAAGTGATGAAAATTGGTCAGGCAGGCTGTGATTCAGTTAATCTGAATGGTTGCAGTCTTGAGCAGGTGTCACAGTTTAATTATCTTGGGAGCTATGTAACAGATAATGGTGATGTGCGGCATGAGATTAACAGACGAATAGGGATTGCTGCCGGGACTTTTAAGAATCTATGGAGAGTGTGGAGAAATAGGCGTATACATCTAAAGACTAAAATTAGACTGTATAATAGTTTGGTTCTTTCTAGGGTTAGTTATGGTAGTGAAACTTGGACACTTTGTAAACAAGATAACGGAAACTAGATGCTTTTGATTCCAGATGCTTATGCAGTATCTTGGGCATTAGGTGGTTCAACTTTGTAACTAATGATGAGGTTAAGCAAAGGAGTTTGCAGCCTCCTTTAAGCAGCATATTGTGCAGAGAGAGACTCCGTTGGTTTGGCCATGTTGCCCGTATGAATAATTATAGATTGGCGAATAGGGTTATGAACAGTGTGCCTAAAGGCCTGAGAAAGAAGGGGAGACCTAGGATGCGGTGGGCAGACAACGTCAAACAGGACCTTGTTAGAATTGGTGTGCAGTGGCCAGATGCAGTAGATGTAGCTCAGGATAGACTTGCTTGGAGAACTAAATTGCACGGTCTGGTTGGACCTCCGTAGCCCATGACTGCTTGAGGATGATGATGATGATGATGAAATTTTGCTGTAAGAAACCTTTTAATAATGCACTCATATCCTAGAAGAGCATCACTAGCATGTCTGCTGAGCAGCAGACCCACGCCTTGGTGATGTTTTTCATCCTCCCTCCCTGTAAAGAGAAATTTGAAGTTATTTTTAAGTATCTCACCTTTACCTGTCCATCTGGTCTCTTGCAAGCCTAGAATATCTAGGTTATAGCGCTGGAATTCCTGCATGAGGAAATCAAGAGAATAATCTCTATATCATGACCTCACGTTCCACGTTCCTGCAGAGAGAAAATGATTAGTAGGATTTTTAAAGAAATTAGGTTTATTGAGATTGGTAGGGCCAACAATATCAAACAACCCCTGATCGCAGGCATGGGGCAAAGACCTGTTACTCCTCTCCTAAAGGCTGAAGTCACCGATGCTGGTAGGAACTTCAGGCACCACCTTTTCAAGTGGGCTTTTTCAAGAGCCACATGGCCTGCCTGAGACACATTACTCCAGTTTAGGCTTGACGATGCCCAACTAGCTAAGTAAGGTTTAGGTACCTGCGATGGCCTCTGATTAGGATTATCCACCAGCTGATATAAGGTATCCCATGCCTATGTTCACTTAGGGCTGGCAACCCAGAAGCAAACAGAAAACACAGCGGCACACTCTCCCTCAACAGAGGCCCACCAGTGCAGCAAGTCCAGGATCAATAATCAAGCTCAAATCCATAAACAAGTCCAGTCTAGTAGGTATAAATGGTCAGCACCAGGACCCTGTGAAGTTGACCATTCCTCAGCAGGGTTGAAAAAAAGGAAAAAAGTGGTCATAGATGACCAGATCAGTAGGCCATACTGAACTGGCAGCCCTCCCCTTCCGTTCCCTTCCAAAAGAGAATATCTCTTTTGAAAGGTACTAACGGCCTGCACCACGAGAAGGCTGGGTCGGACATTAGGTGCCAGACCTGGCCGGTTCTGTGCATCATCATTAGGGATTGGTGCACAGCTCTCCTTCCAGTTTACGCATAGCTACCATTTAAGAATATTTAAAAACAGATGGTTCTTCCAAACAAAACAAACTGTTTCCTTCCTATTTCCTTCCTTTATTGACACTTCCTTTGCAGTATGAGAGCCTTCCTCTCAGAAATGGGCAGGAGTTGTCTTCCTTTGTAGTGGAAATGTTCTTTATTTGATGTTCAAAATTTCAAGTCCCAACTATGACAGCTTTGAGAATTTTATCTACTAACTCCCTGTTTAAATCAATATTGTTTTGATCATGCATTATTTTGTGAAAAGCAGATAAGTAGAGATTATACACATAAAATTAAACTCATATTACTCTAGTTTAATGCGTTTTTGAACCTGCATGTTCAAAGAGAAATAATTTATTCCAGAAATTTCAGTCTTATATTAGTAATATACTGCAAATGTTGCTGACTCAGCAAATTTCCTATTTTATGATTACCAAGTTTGCTAATGAGCTGAATTTTATATTTTTCCAAATCCTTGTATAACACCATTGGTTGTTCATAGAACACCAGTTAACACTGTGCTAAGTGTATCATTACCAGTAATATAGACAAAATGTCTTCCTTTTTTGTCTAAGACTTGACCATATTTCATATTTTTGCGTAAAGTCTTAGAAATGTCCGTAAATTGTAGCTAGGCATAAACTAGGAGGACAGTCGTATACCAATCCCCAGTGATGATACACAGAACCAGTCAGACAGCACCTAATGTCCAACCCTGCCTTCTCATGGTGCAAGCCATTGGTAACTTTCAAAAAGAGAATATTCTTTTGTAAGGGAAAGGAAGGGGAGGGCTGCAAAATCGGTTTGGTTTACTGATCTTGTCATACATTGCTACTTTTTTTGTCTTATCCTGCTGAGGAGTGGTCAACCTCACAGGATCTTGTTGCTGACCATTTATACCCGCTATACTGGACTGGTTTATAGCTTTGAGCTTGATTATGGATCCTAGACTTGCTGCACTGGTAGGCCTCTGTTGAGGGAAAATCTTCCATTTTGTTTTCTATTTACCTGTGAGTTGCCAACCTTAAGTGAACAGAGAGTCACAGAATACCTTATATCAGCTAGTGAATAACCCTGATCAGAGTCTATCTCAGGTACCTGAACCCTCACTTTGCTAGTTACGCATTGCAATCCTATACTGGAGTAATGTGTCTCAATCAGGTCAGTTTTTATATAGGTTCCAGTTATTGAAAAGGTGGTGCCTGAAGTTCCTACCAACATCGGTGGCTTCAGCCTGTAGCAGTGGGAGAATGGGTCTTTTCCCCATGCCTGCGATTAAGGGGCAATTTCATATTGTTGGCCCTGCCTTTCTCGGTAAACCTAGTTTCTTTAACAATCCTACTAATCATTTTTGCTTAGCAGGCATGTGGAATGAGACGACATTGCATAGAGATTATTCTCTTGATGTCCTCAAACAGGAATTCCAACGTTATAATCTTGATATTCTAGGCTTACAAGATACCAAATGGACAGGTAAAGTTCAGATACTTAAAAGTAATTTTAAATTTCTCTGTTCAGGGAGGAAGGATGGAAAGCATCTACAAGGTTGTAGGTTTCCTTCTCAGCAGACATGCCAATGATGATGCTCTTCTATTAACTGTATGAAAATTAAACTGTATGAAATTTTTGCATTAGTAAGAGATTTCTTGCAGTTAAATTTAAAACAAAAATTAAAGACTTCATCTGTTGTTATGCTCCCAACTGAGAACTCTGATGAGAAAGAGCAGGAAAGGTTTTACAGATAACTTCATGATATTTTGAATTCTATCAAGAAAGGTGATATTTCTCTTGTGCTAGGTGACTTCACTGCTAAGTTGGTACTGACTCTGACCTTTGGGAAGGGGTGTAATAGTTGATAAGGCTTGTAGAGATTGGTTTAGCATTGCCAACAGAGTTAGACTAGGATGCATTTGTTTCCTTTTCTCTTTAGTTATTGATTATGCTGTAACGCTCCAAACAAATGCAAAATACTTGAAGTTTTTATGCTCCGGATAGCTTAGACGGGCACCAGGCAATAATTAACAAATTGCCAAAAGTAGAATAAGTTAATAATAAGTTGATTTAGGGTTCAAATACCAGCGAGCGTTAATGAGTAAGAATCAAAATGATTGTCAAGTAAATATAATTTAAAAAACCTTAATTCGCGTTGCTCAAGAGAAAAAAACTGTACAGACTCAAAAGGTTTATAACAAAGCAGATTTATTTCCAAAATAATTCAACTCACCAAGACATCAATGGAGAAAACATAACTCCAACTCCTGTGCTACACGCACTGTGCTTGGTGCTACGCACCTTGTGCACTCCACTGTGCTACAACTTGTGCTACTTCTTCTACTACTCTACTGCTTATGCTACTGCTTACTCTACCTTAGTGACTCACAGGCCACCGGTTTTTGACAATGAGCCGGCGCATTTCGGGAAAGACATTTGCATACTATGACGAACGACGCAAGCTATGACGCAAGAGGGGGCGTGTCCTTTGCACGCGCTTTAACAGTACAGTCGGAATATCGGAGTTGCGGCGCATGCGCAACTCCTAGAAACTTGGAAATGAGTGCTGCGATGCCAAAAAGGAAATAAAAAATCCCCAAAATGATAAATATAACGTAAATTAAACAAAACTGGTTAAGGTAAAGCAAAAGTGAACGGTGGGGCATCACAACGCTATGCGAAATTCACTGCAAGCAAAAGATTTTGGGTTTAAATGGTCTAGAGATATGAAAATTTGTGATTTAGATTATTCTGAGGATTTGGCTTTTTTGGTAAATTATGTTGATGAGATGAATTCTTTCATTAGGGCTGTTGATGAGATTGGTAATAGAGTAGGTTTGGTGATAAATAGAAAAAACTAAAGTGATGAAAACTGGTCAGGTAGATGGGACTTCAGTTGCTTTGAATGGCTGCACTCTTGAGCAAGTGTCTTAGTTTAACTTGGGACCATTGTAACATATACTGGTAATTATAAATAAAAATAATAATAAATACCCCTCAAGCAGCTGCTTGCCACAGAGGTCTGACAGGAGCCTGTCAGTTTATATGCCACAGTAGAAGATTTGAGAGGATGGCAGGGCCTCAGCAGAAAACAACACGAACATCCATGCCTTACCCGGGGCTCGAACCCAGGTCCCGTAGATCAGTAGCCAAGCGCGCTAACCACTCGGCCACGGTAATTATGACATGAGATAAATAGAGGAATAGGAATTTCCGTTGGGACTTTTAAGAAACTATGGAAAGTGTGGAAAAATAGTCACATGCACCAAAAGACTAAAATTTGGCTGTATAATAATTTGGTTCTTCCTAAAGTTAGTTATGGTAGTGAACCTTTGTAAGCAGGATAACAAGAGACTTTAATACTAGATGCTTGTACAGTACCTTGGGCATTAGATAGTTTGACTTTGTAAGTAATGATGAGCGTAGAAGCAGGAATTATCAACAGCCTTTGAGCAGCATTTTGTGCAGAGAAAGACTGTGTTGGTTTTGCCATGTTATCCATATGCATAGCTGCAGATTGGCAAAGAGGATTATGAACAGTGTGCCTAAGGGTATCAGAAAAAGGATGAGAACTGGGATGCGATGGGCAGACAATATCAAATAGGATCTTGCTAGAATTGACCTAGAGTGGCCAAATGCGGCAGCTGTAGCTCAAAAGAGACATGTCTGGAAATGAAAATTACACAGTTTGGTTGAACCTCCATAGCCCATGGCTGCATGAGGATTTTGTATGTGTGTATGTGCGTGCGTGTGTGCATGCACAAAGGTGTGCCTAAAGGCTTCAAGAAAAGGGGGAGATGTAGAATGTGATGGTCAGACAATGTCAAACAGGACCTTGCTTAAAATGGCCTACGGTGGCCAAATGCAGCAGCTGTAGCTCAGAACAGACATGCTTAGAGAGGAAAATTACACAGACTGGTGGGATCTCTGTAACACATGGCTGCATGAAGATTTTGTATGTGTGTGTGAATGGATTTTTGCCAAATATTTAAAGACCTTTAAAAAGAGATGAATTTCATTACTGATTTCATAGCATGAATAGAATGATAGTTAAAAGCATTTAGAGGAAGTTAAATAGTTGAAATTTTGAAATTTTTGGCAGATTTGTAATAGTTACATCTTACAGTGAGCAACAACTAGTGGGGAAACAAATTAGCTCTAAGTATTTTCCTGAGTACAAGTATACCAAAAATCATTGAAATCATAGACCTTATAATTGGTCTACAGTGGTGAGATGCAGCAGATATAGCTCAGGAGAAAGGTGTTTGGGGAACTAAATTGCACAATCTGCTTGGACCTCTGTCATGACTGCTTGATGATGACGAGACATCATCTCCACTTCATTGTAATTATCCAATATTCTTTTAAAAGTCCTCTTTTGTTTGTTGCTTCCTCAACATCATTATTCCATTTTTACTCCTACTTCCAGTGGCTTCTCATTCCTTAATATATTTTCAACACATGAAGTTGGGAACAGGGAGGTTAAACACAAAAATGTTCAACTTTTAAAATGTAATCGCTTGTAGTAAAATTAAAAGTCCAAAAATACATTCTTTTTGAAATGTGTGCCTTTTTTTTTAAGTTTATGTTTTTGCAATTTTGAAAAGGCATGAACTACAATCTAATAATTATTGTAGGTGAAAAAAAATCTCGAAAAATCGAATTTTTTTTTTAATTTTGAAGTTGGTAACTTTGAAGCAGATAAAAACCAGAAACTGATAATCCATATGAAGTAAAACAAGTATGGCAAACCTTTTCAAGCTCACATGCCAAAATTAGAGAATTAAAAGAACATTTTGTAGCTCATATGCAAAAATTACAAAGATACTTTGAAATTTTATTTATGCCAGCAAAAGTTACATATATACGTTATACAATAAAAAATTAAATCATATGAAATACTAAGGTTTTAAATATAAGAATATATAAGTTTTAGATTCTGCCATTATATTAGGGAAAATTAAAAAATTAAAATTATTTTAACCAAAAATATTAAATGAGAATGAAGTGAATTATCTTTCAGTGAGAGAATAAAACAGCTCTCTCAGGTATAGTAGCTAAATGAAACCATAACTAAAATATAATATATAGAGAAGTATTTTTAACAAAATCAGTTAACAGTTGATAGATTCAGTGCATGTAGTTTTATGGTGCACTATATACGTAGATTCCAGAATATTAGGTACATTTACCTAGTAATGTGTTGCACCTCCTATGGCTTTCAGAACAGCCAAAATTCGTATGGGCCTGAAATTTACAAGATGCTGGATGCATTATGCAGGAATGTTGTACCACGTGGAAATGATTGTTTCACACAGTTGCGGCAAATTGGATGGTGGCACAGTCTTGCTGCGAACAGACCTTACCATCTCTTTCCAAAGATGCTTGATAAAAAAAATTAAAAAAATAAATACCCTCTCAAGCAGCTGATAGGGTTTATATTTGGGGACAGGTCAATGAAGCAAGGGAAACTTGGCATGTTCCTGGAACCATTCAGGGATGATATGTGCCTTGTGAGTAGGTGCATTATCATGATGAACGTGTCATGATGAACCTGTCCACTGTAGCCATGAAGGGATGAACTTTGTTTGCTATGATATTGATTGTAAATATGCCATGGCATTCAGATGTCTGTTGATGGGTATCAAGGGGCCTAATGTGGGCCAGAAAAACATTCTCCCAACCATCACACTGTCACCACGTCTGTGCTTTTGGGGGCGGGGGTGGCTCAGTCGGTGGCATGTCAGGCTTGTAATCTGTAGTTCCCAGGTTTGAGTCCCAGCTGGGTCAGCATTGAGATTTATATCAGCAAAATTCCCTGCCCTGCCCACAGTCAGTAGGGGACACCGATGGGCTTGGAAAGGCTGTGTCCATCAGATGGGATGTTAAGCTGTGGCCTTGTGTGCGGGAGAGCCATAACCTGTGCATGTTAAAGAACACGCTGGATGGCCTTGACAGGAGGCTACCATCTGTCTCCCACAACTATTCCAGTGGGTCCCTTCCCCCAACCTTCTCTGAACCTTAGGGGTCCATGTGACCTGGCAATTTAGCCCATTGTGTGCAAAAAAGTGCCACTCAGAAGTAAAACAACCCAACCTGTGCTTTTGACACCAGAAAAGATGGCTTCATACCCTCATGTTGCTTGTGCCAAATTCTTATCCTTCCATCAGCATGATGCAAAAGAACCTTGAATTGTCTGATCAGGATACCTTTTTCCAGTCATCAATGGCCCAATGTCGATGCTCCTGCACCCACTAGAGATGTGCTTGCTGTTGTGTTCTTCGCTGACAACATCATTTGACATGGTTGGTGGCTCTCGTAGCCAGCAGTGGATTCAGTATTTGGGGGCCCCAAGTCAACCTAAGTTTGAGGCCACTCTAAATATTTAAAATAATGTTTTTTTTTAAACATGTTAAACTGAAATGTATGAATCGAAACAAAAAAAAAAAATCCTTTATTATGGTTAGTGTTATTTTATATTTTTTGTCAATTAACAAAACATTAAAAATAAAAAAAACTAGTTTTCTCTTTGGTTGTTTGAGGCCCCAAGCATGCAATTCTTGTGCTTGTGCAGTGATCCACCACTGGTTGTAGCCCATTTGTCACAAGGTCTAATACATGGTGCCTTCAGAGATGATCTGCATACCAGTGGTTGATTCTGCCATGATTTGCGTGGCTATGGCCCATCTATTTGCTTGCATGATTCTTGCCAATCTCTTTTGATCCCTCAGATCCGTAAGCTGATTTTGCCCACAGGATCACTGATCACAGATATTTTTTTACTTATATATTTATATTCACTGGTTTCCATAAATTAAGGAAAATCCCTATGTTAAGTCAATGGGAAGCTAACGTCAAAGCTCTATAACTTCTAAAATAAGTTTTTTTGTTTTGAAAACTGTGATTGCAGATAAAGATCTCAATCAAATAAATCAATTTCTCGATTTTCAAAAATATTCATTCAGTATTTAATGAGTTATGGAAGTTTAAATATTTAACAACAACATGCCATTCTTAAGAAACTTTTGCAAAACTGAAGAATACTGAACGAATTCTTTACACAAAGTTCTAAAATACAAACTTATTTTATTAAACACTTTGATACATTACTTATTACTAAGTTTCAATTAACTTCTAAAGTCAATTTTTGTGGCTTGGCATTGTTATCATTAAATATTCAAACTTCCATAACTCATTAAATACATACATATATATACATACAAAATCCTCATGCAGCCGTGGGCTACGGAGGTCCAACCAGACTGTAATTTTCCTCTCCAGACATGTCTCTTTTGAGCTACAGCTGCTGCATTTGGCCACTCTAGGCCAATTCTAATAAGGTCATGTTTGACATTGTCTGCCCACCGCATCCTAGGTCTCACCTTCTTTCTGAGGCCTTTAGGCACAATGTTCATAACCCTATTCGCCAATCTATAATTATCCATATGGGCAACATAGCCAAACCAGTCGAGTCTCTCTCTGCACAATATGCTGCTTAAAGGAGGTTGCTGACTCCTTTGCCTAACCTCATCATTAGTTACAAAGTTGAACCACCTAATGTCCAAGATACTGTGTAAGCATCTAGATCTTGTTTATCCTGCTTACAAAGGGTCCATTTTTAGCTACCATAATTAACCTTATAAAGAACCAAACTATTATACAGCCTAATTTTAGTCTTTAGGTGTATACATCTATTTTTCCATCTCTCCATAGATTCTTAACAGTCCCAATATCAATCCCTATTCTTTTTATCTCATGCTGCACATCACTAGTATCTGTCATATAGCTCCCAAGATAATTAAACTGAGACACTTGCTCAATAGTACAGCATTCAAAGCAACTTAAGCCCCATCTGCTGACCAATTTTCAAGACTTTTTTCTCTGTTTATCAAAAAAGCCTACTCTATTACCAGTTTCATCAACAGCCTTAATGAAAGAATTCATCTCATCAACATCAGTAGCCAACAGGGTCAAATCATCTGCATAATCTAAATAAGAAATTTTGAAATCTCTAGACCATTAAGGCCAAAATCTTTCCCTTGCAGTGAATTTCGTGTAACATAATCAATAACCAAACTAAAGAGAAAAGGAGACAAAATGCACCCTTGTCTAACTTCACTAGCAATTCTAAACCAAATGCTGCAAGACATACCAACTCTCACACATGACTCAGTGTTATTATAGAGAGCTCTGATTACACTAACTAACTTATCAGGTATTCCATATGATCTAACAACCACAAATTACTTCGATCAACAGAGTCAAAAGCCTTTTTGAAATTTATAAAGCTGGCAACCACAGGTTTCTGAAACTCTAAACATTTCTCAAGAATCTGCATAAGTGAAAATATCTGATCCACACATCCCCTACTACTTCTGAATACACATTGCTCATCATGCAATTGCCTGTAAACCAGATTCTTAATTCTGTTAAGTACAACCATGCAAAGAACTTTACCTAGAACAGAAAGTAGGCTGATATCCCTATAGTTATCACAAGAACTATGTTCACCTTTTTTGAAAATAGGAACAATGATAGCTCTAGTAAAATCCTTAGGAACAACAACTTTATCATAAAATATATTGAAAATTTCAGTCAGCCATGTGGCAACACAAATGTTTCCAGCTATAAGCATTTCAGTGGTGATTTCGTCCACCCCTGGGAATTTATATAATTTTAATGTAGAGATAGTGAAAGTGACTTTAGAATGTGATATAAGGCCATCATTAAAGCCAGTAATGCATCTATCCTCATTACAAACATTGGGAGTAGAAATAATCACATTATTTAGAACATCTCTGAAATGCTGAGTCCACCTAGCCATCACAGAATCCTCACCTTCAACCACCTTGCCATGCTTAAAATATTACCCAATCTGGTACAATCCCCTGCTGTTGTGCTGTCTAACTGCTTCCTCTGCTTTGCCAGCCAAACTATCAAGCGAAAAATTCTTATCAGCTGTTAACTGATCCTTTAGCTCGTTGTTCTGTTAGGACTAGTAGGGTGTTGATTCATATTAATCCTGCAGTTCCTTCTTTCAGAAATAAGTTCTATAGCCTTATCACTCAAATAATTTTGTTTCCTTTGTTCCCTTTTATTCAAAAGAATACTGTTTTTTCAAGAAAAGTCTGTTTAAACTGATCCCATTCTTCCTTCAGCAGTAAGCAAACCACGAATATCATAATGACTAAGTAGCCTATCATGGTATGCTTTGGCTATATCTGGATCTTCCAGATTTTCAGTGTTGAAGGTAATTTTCTTAACCTTAGCACAAGATTTCTTAAGCTTCAGCTGCAAGACACTTTTGACGAGGTAATACCAGATTATACAGGGGAGCCGAAAGGCTCCCCTGTATAATCTGGTATTCCCAATTGAACTAGCCTATTTGCTGTTAATTAAAATATAAACTATCACATTCCTGTGCAACCCATCAGGTGAAACCCATCTATTTTATAAATGTCCCGATGTTTGTAGTATGTGTTAGTTATTCGTAAACCATTAAGTTTACTTACCTGTAGGAGACATTCCCCATTGCCATTGGAACTATCAATGCCAAAGGGACCTAAAACTCCTGTCCAAAGGACAGAGTCAGTACCAACTTTAGCATTGAAGTCACCTAGCACAAGAGAAATATCTCCTTCACAGAATACAAAATATCCTGAAGCTGGCTTTAAAATGTATCCTTGTTCTCATCGGCATCCTCAGTGGGGGCGTAACAGCAGATAACATTCATGTCTTTAATGCTTGTCTGAAATTTTGCTGTAAGAAACCTTTCATTAATCCACTCATTTTCTAGAAGAGCATCACTAGCATGTCTGCTGAGAAGCAGGCCCACGCCTTGTGATGCTTTCCATGCTCCCTCCCTGTAAAGAGAAATTTAAAGTTATTTTTAAGTATCTCACCTTTACCTGTCCATCTGGTCTCTTGCAAGCCTAGAATATCTAGGTTATAGTGCTATAATTTCTGTGTGAGAACATCAAGAGAATAATCTCTATATAATGTCCTCACATTCCTGCAGAGAGAAAATGATTAGTGGGTTTTTTAAAGGAACTAGGTTATTGAGATAGGTAGGGCCAACAATATCAAACAGCCCCCTTTTCGCTGGCATGGGGCAGAGACCTGTTCCTCCTACACTAAAGGCTGAAGTCACCGATATTGGTAGGAACTTTGGGCACCACTTTTTCAAGTGGACTTTTTCAAGAGCCTATGGTCTGCCTGAGACATTACTCCAGTTTAGGCTTAACGATGCCCAACTAACTAAGTGAGGTTCAGGTACCTGCGATAGCCTCTGATCAGAAGTATCCACCAGCTGATATAAGGTATCCCATGCCTCTGTTCACTTAGGGCTGGCAACCCAACAGCAAGCAAACACAGTGGCAGATTCTCCCTTAACAGAGACCCACCAGTGAAGCAAGTCCAGGATCCATAATAAAGCTCAAATCCATAAACAAGTCGAGTCTAGTAGGTATAAATGGTCAGCACCAGGACCCTGTGAAGTTGACCACTCCTCAGCAGGGTTGAAAAAAAAAGAAAAAAATGGCCATAGATGACCAGATCAGTAGGCCATACTGAACTGGCAGCCCTCCCCTTCTGTTACCTTCCAAAAGAGAATATCTCTTTTGAAAGGTACTAATGGCCTGCAACACAAGAAGGCGAGATCGGACATTAAGTGCTAGACCTGACAGGTTCTGTGCTTCATCACTACTGAATAAATACTGTTGAAAAACGAGATATTGATTTATTTGATTGAGATCTTTTTCTGCAATCACATTTAAAAAAAAAACTTATTTCCGAAGTTATAGAGCTTTGACATTAGCTTCCTATTGATTTAACATAGGGATATTCCTTAATTTTTGGAAACCAGTGCATATACACCTTTTCATTGATACTAGCACACAAGTTGTTAAATGTTCATATGAAAATGTCATTATGATAAACACAATACATCATGAAAGTCACAATGTCCTTAGGAGCATAAGATGAATTTATTTCATGAATAATGCAATAATAAAAGTAATTTGTTTATCTTAGGGGTGTCATTTTCATATGAACATTTAACAACTGTGAAAAAGCAAATCGGCAAAAAAAAGTGTATGTATATATTTGAATATTTGACACTGAGTTAAACTATTTACATATTTGTTATGTTTTTGATACCATTCTTGGTAAACCCTTGAAATGACTGTGTGTGAAAAAGCCCAGGATGGCCATATGGGAGATGCTAGAATTGACACGTCTAGTGCCAACTATCATGCTATGTCAAAGTCACTCCTCATGTCGTTCATTTTGCTCATTCTATCAATCCAACTCTTAACTGATGCTGGAAGAGCTAGTCTGTTTGATTTATACTTCACACTGCAGTTGTGTGACGTGTTAGAATGACCATATATATGAAGAGGGGTGGTATGCCTATTAAACTGTCATGTCAGTATATTTTGCAATGTGTAATCAGTTATTTGATGAGATCTTTTATAATAATTTATTATGGTAACATGGTCACCTTATCGCCATCAATGATTCATTCATAAATATGTATTGAATTGTTAAGGCCATTGTTTCCAAGTTCAGTGTATATATCTCTACATAGCCATAGACATTTGTTTTCATCTCTTACTGGCATGCCAAAAAAAAAATTTTCACATGATCTCTATCATAAGACAAGGAGATTTAGCACATAATATTGAATGTTTTTAAATGTTGTTCTTATTATTGAAACCAATGTCTAAAAAGGAGTTTTTCTAAATTTTTTCTCAAATTTAAAACGAATCAAAGTACTTAGTACTGTAGTTAAAGTGGGGGAATATATGAAGTTCAGGAGAGAAATTTTTAGTTTTTTAAACTTTTAATAAAATTTACAATACAACTTCACAGTGCTGTAATTGAAATTAATATGTTGGCTGAGTGTTTAGCACGCTTGCCCAGTGATCTAAGGCACCTGGGTTCGAGCCCCAGGTAAGGCATGGATATTTGTGTTGTTTTTATGCTGAGGTCCTGCCATCCTTACAGCCTTCTACTATGGTGTATAAACTGATAGGCTCCTGTCAGACCTCTGTGACAATGTTAAATATTTTAAAGCACTTCAACAAAATATCTACTACATAGTATCAAAAGTAATGAATGAGATTTATGTACATAGAAGTGACAAGTGAGAGGAACTTCATAGATGAAAGTTGAGAACAAGTGACAAGTTCATTTTGTGAAGTCCTTGCTGGCATGTAATGAGTGCTAGCAAGTTCGAAGTGGAGAAAGTGATGCAATATGATGAGGAGTTGGAGTTGTTTGCTTATAGCAAATTTACTTCCACTGATTGAAGTTTCGTGACTGCAGTGGTGTCAATAATAACATGATAGTTATGGTAGCATAGAGTGCTTATAAATGTTGAAATTCATGATGTGCATTTTGTGTCCTTATTTTGGATTTACAGCCTCCTGACAATGCGCCCAAAGGGAGGGTGCAAAAAGTACGTAGTGGATTTTTTTTGTCACCTCTATAGTATGTAAAATCTTATTCATTACTTTCGATACTAGGTAGCATAGATAAATTATATTGAAAATTCACAGTGCTAAGATTATAAATAAAGTTAATTTCACAAAAATCACTGTTAGAAGGTTAAAGTTTTCAGCTACTTTTAAATTACATCAAACATTTTACTCTGTGTAAAAGTACTGAGTATTTACTTCGTATAGTACTTCTTATGCTATGAATCTTATTTCTGGCAAAGTCTGACCATTATTTGTTGCTGTTGTATAATGGCTGGCCCACTGCTCTTGGGTATATTATTGAGGCATCCAGCGTTCCTTTTGTGCACAGATTTACCGCTGCCTGAGGTGCCAGTCATGCTCACCTCAGATGGTATTTCTTCCTGCAAAGGTACCAGTCCATCTTTGCTTGCATGGATTTTCCATTGGTTTATTGAGACTTGCTTGGATGAAGCATATTTTGCACAGCTCATTCATTGATGTTATAAGTTGACTAAGAACATACTTCTCTTTCCCTGCTCTTCCCTTTATTACTTTTAAAATAACTAAAAGCACAAGTTAAAAAGAGGAACTTTTCCCTGATGCATTTCGCTTATCAAGTAACAGCATCATCAGCTGTTGCGGTATTTATACTGTTAGCCCTCTGGCGGTGCTGCGGGGGCTCCTCCTTCCAGTGACGTAGCAGGGGATTCCATGCATGTGGGAGGGGATTAATTTCTGTATTGCATAGGGTATTGTTTTTGCAAATATATAAAAACGTTTTCTAGATAATTAAACTGAAATTTAGTAGGGGGGAAGCTATTGGCTTTGGTGTAATTTTTGTTTTCGGTAATTTATGTTCTAAAGTAGTTGGTGTTAATGCAGTTTTTCTTCTTTGTTTCATAATATCTACAACTATTTTGGAACATAAATTGCCAACCCCTCCACTAAATTTCAGTTAAATTATCTAAAAACATTTTTAGAAATCTGAAAATAAAAGACACCCTATGTAATACAGAAATTAATCCCCTCCCACTTGCATGGAATTTTCTGTTACATCATTGGAAGGAGGAGCTCCCGCAGCACAGCCAAAGGGTTCACAATATAACTACAGCAACAGTGGCAGTTGCTGCCCTGTTGTTGTTGTGGTAGTGGTGGAGCAGTGGGCCTACCACTGCAGTTTCATCCAAGAAAGTCTCAATAAACCAATGGAAAACCGGGGCGGGGGTGGCTAAGTCTGTAGCGCACCAGGCTCATAATATGCAGTTCTCAGGTTCGAGTCCCAGCTGGGTCAGCGTTGAGATTTATCTCTGCAAAACTCCCCACCTTGCCCACGTTGAGTAGGGGACACCGATGGGCTTGGAAAGACTGCCGTCCATCGGATGGGACATTAAGCTGTGGTCCCGTGTATGGGAGAGCCATACCCTTTGCACGTTAAAGAACATACTGGATGGCCTTGACAGGAGGCTACCATCTGTCTCCCAACAGCTGTTCCAGTGGGTCCCGTCACCCAACCTTCTCTGAGCTTTCAGGATCCATATGACCTGGCCATTTAGCCCATGGTGTGCAAAAAAGTGTTGCTCAAAGGTAAAACAACCCAACCCAATGGAAAACCAGTGCAAGCAAAGATGGAGTGGTACCTCTGTGAGAAGAAATACCATCTGAGGTGAGCAAAAAGGGACTTCCAGCAGTGGTAAACCTGTGCACAAAAGGAATGCCAGATGCCTGAATAATATACCCCAAGAGCAGTGGGCCAATTCTCTTAGAGTATATTACATTATCAGATCACCACCACCACTGGGATAAGAGTGAGAATTATTGTTGTCAATGCAAACTATTTAACCTTAACATTTTACCACCAAAATTTGAAATTTCTAACATAATTACATCATTTGCAATATTGGACATAACTTTAGCCCTTTTTTAAAATTTTCCACCATTATAGAGGTGAGTTTTGAACGAGTTTGAGTTCAATAGGTACTAATGAAATAGCTATTATACAACAGCAACAAATAATGGTGAGATTTTGCTAGAAATAAGGTCCATAGCATAAGAAGCACTATATGAAGTAAATTCTCGGTATTTTTACCTAAAGTAAAATGTTAAAACCGATGTAATTGTAAAAGTAGCCAAGAACAAATCAAACCTTATAACAGTAATTTTTGTAAAACTGAATTTATTTGTAGCATAGATATTTTGTTGAAGTGCTTTAAAACATTTAACAATATCAGAGTATTCAAGATATTAATTAAATTTTAATTACTTAAGTTGAGAATAACTGTGATGTAAAAATTAGTTTTTTTTCATATTTTTTTAATATGAGGTAATTTTTAGGTGAAAAAAATTTTACCTCCTAAATAAATAATATTAACCCTTTTAAGCAAATAGAGCTGCCCCATGGCTGAGTGGTTAGCACGCTTGGCTACTGATCTAAGGGATCTGGGTTCAAGCCCCGGATAAGGCATGGATGTGTGTGTAATTTTTCTGTTGAGGTCCTGCCATCCTCTCAGACCTTCTACTATGGCATATAAACTGACAAGCACTGACTCCCATTCAGTGGATGGTGGGCTGTCCTGGGAGCTGTACAGTTTATGAGCCGGGCACATTACTAACTAATTCCATATTACAAATGAAAGATTCATATTATGTTCCTTGGAGTATTTTATTCCCAATAGATTTGCTTTTAATGGAACATTTCCACACACTCCTTGAGGCAGATATAACATTTGCAATAGTAGATGATAGTGAATTTCTTTGCTGATTTGCCAGTATTAAATTTTGCACTGTTTGTACTTACCTTACAGATATATTGTGAATACCCTTTTTGTTTTGATCCAGTTGTTGTGATTCTGTAAGGGAATTGTTTTCTGCCTACATGTCTCCCTATAGTAGTGAACTGCATTATTGCATCAGCATTCTGCATCATGTTCTCACAGAATCACAGCAGCTTCAACTTTTGAGCATTTCTTTTTTTATGGAATATAAGCATTCACAAGGACAAAGTTTAACAAGTGAAAGAATAATTTCTTCCACCATATCTCTCATTCTCTTTGGGAGTAATATGGAAGCAGCTAATCGTATTTGTGTATATGGTTTTTGTATTTTTGCTCTCCTAAAATTTAAAAGGTTTAGTTTTTTTGGTGAGCATCTTTAAATTGTGGTTAGTGCTCCAAAGTCACAAAACCCCTCGGTGCGAGCTCCTGTATGCGGTGAGGAGACCACCCTGTGAAGGTTTCGCTGGCTCGGTTACCTTCACAGGGTCCTGAACGCTCGCCCGTGTGTTTGCCATGCGCAAGACCCATGTCCCGGGAAAGGAGGATCTTGGTAGTTGCTCGGAGGTTCCCTTCTTCTCTCCACAGCTCATGACTGGCAGGGTCCCCTTTGGCCGCCTTGCCATTGGGGAGCCTGTCGTCGTGGGGCTGGGCAGCGGATTCTGGGGCCTCTACTATACACTGTTTTGGCCTCTGCTTCCGGTAAATGGGAGCTCCTGGGGTGGCTCCCCCAGGAGCAATTGGCTGGTGGGCAGGTCCTGCTAGGGTCAACTATGCAGAGTGGTGAGTAACCTTGCTCACAGTCGGTACAGGTTTGTAAATTTCTTCACAACTTATTTTCCTTTTGAAGTTACAATTTCTTTGTGAGACCAGTTTAGACGTCACAATTTTGTTATTTTCCTCTTAGTTTCTTTTGTGTAGAAGTTTATTTCTGCACATTTCTCTTTTTATTTTCCTTTTATTTATTTGTGAGGGCTTGGCTCACTGTCTGTGTTGGTATAGTGTCTGTGTACCCCTGACGCCCGACTGGGTGTCCATTTGTTTGGCTCCATAGAGGATGGGGACAACGAAGTAATCGTGACAATCCCGGTGCACCACAGTACATTGACTGCATATCACCATAAGGGAGTTGTCACAGAAACCACCATCGACTAAAAAGGTACCTAACATTTTAAGCTTGCCTTACATTGTACCTGCCTACAGCGGGAGAAGACCTTGTGAAGAGAAAGCACTGCTTGGGTTTTAATAGCCTGCTTGAAGATATAATCATTGAGGTGCAGTGAGAGTGGAATCTTTTGAAATTTTGTGAAGTGCCTAGGAAAATGCCCAACACTCACTGAATTTTGTCCAGAAACTTGCCAATTTTTAAATAAAAGATGGCATCTTTTGAATTTTGATGCCAAACTGATATGCCCCTTACACTCGGACATCTTTTATCAGAGCATTGTTGTTTTAACGCTGTTTTCCAATTTTTAAAATATACTGGATATTTTACTCGTCTATAGTTTTATTCGAATGTATAACTCAGGTCGCTTACACCTGGGTGCTTTTATATTTATTATACATTTCTACCTTTGTTTCTTGTTAACTATGTTTCCTTTTATTGTTTTACATTGTTTTCTCTATATATATATATAGTAAATTTTTAAATTTGGTTGTGGGTGTGATGACTTTTAGCTTTTATTTAGACATTCGTTTGGCGCATTATAGCCTGAGTTGCTAATGCGCCATTAAACCCAAAACAACCAACCAACCAGCCAAACTGATATAAAATTCCTATCTTTTTGGATCCTCTGCAGCAGAGAAACCCGGGCTGTCCCGCCAGCCATGCCTAATCGGCCAGCGCTAAAACCTTTTAGCATGGCCATTCCTGCATCGGCCCCTCCATAGCACCGATTGGAGGCCCCCAGCGAAGCGGATGCCACCCACTTCGGGGCTGTAACCGCAACCATCGTTAGTGCAGGATATGTCTGCCTAATCAGGTTTCCCATGCCCTTTCAGCAGACCCTCCTTGTCTCGGCACCTCCGGGGAGTTACAGGCTGTGCGGACGCTAGAGGACCACCCGCCGACACCACTTCAGAGCACCCAAGCTCCCCCACTACGAAGCCATGAGTCCAAATCTCATTCTGTGGGACTCCTAGTTTGGCTGTTCCATCGATAAGTCCGCTCTCCAGGGTAGCCACCCCCGGCCGTGAGCCTCCAACTTCTACCTCTCCATTGTGAACGGGCCGAATCCCCCCAGTGAACATCCGTCCACCTCGATATTACAGAGACTGCATCGAAAAGCCCATGGACGAGTGTACGAAGAGGTGCACAACTCGATCTGCGGTACTCCCCAATGAGCCTACAGAAGACAGGGTTCCCCAAGCCCCGCCCGAGGCCTTAGAACGGCCCCTCAATCTAGGCTGCAACCCCCAGCTTCGCTGGGGACAGTCAATAAGCTGACTGGACTGGCCCTGCTAAGACAGTCCGCCAGCCTTCAACAGGCCCCCTCCACTGGGGGCCACCAGACTTCAAGTACTCCAGAGTGCCAACGATCTGAGCCCAACTTCTCAGAGGCACCGTAAGCCCCCCCTCCCTCGTCAAGGAGGTCCCACTTGCGGGCGAGGATGGGGACAGCAGGTACTGAACCACACAAAACATGAGAGTTAATGATGAAATTAATGCAATCAATGCTGCTAAGAGTTCTAGGGCTCGACATGAGCCCCCATCTTCCTTGTCTATGTTATCTTTGCCATTGTCTTTTTTGTCTGTGTCTTCATTCCCGAGATTCCTGATCATCCACTCCACGGGTGATCAGGTACTTGGGGACACGTCCCTTTTTTTGTGAACAAAAGTTTGAAAGGTCTTACGGGAGAGCCAAAATCCAACAAGCACTTAAGATCTCTCAACTTGCAGGTTGAGACTGCTTGTTCGAAACACTCCGAACTGCTTTTGAAAGTAAAAGAGATGGGTGAGGTGGCTGTCAAGGTCATTCCCCACAAAATTTTGAATTCCTCTCGGGGTGTGATTATTGAGTGGGGCCTCCTCAAAGTAATTGAGGACGAAATCTTCTTAGAGCTTACACCTCAAGGAGTAACAGCGGTCCATCAGGTTTCGACATGCTGATGGGAAATTGGTACCCACCCAGGTACCGATTGCGACATTTAATACGCCACGCCTGCCTTCTTCCACCAAGGCGGGTTATTTACATTGTGAGGTCCGGTAATATATATTATGAACCCTCTGCGCTGTATTCAGTGTCAGATATACGGTCAGACCCGCACAGCTTACCGCAGCAAATCCACGTGTACTCGCTGTGGCAGTAAGGATCATCTCGATCCTGACTGCACAGCAGAAAAGGCAAGCTTTGTCAACTGTAGTGGCGAGCATTCGGTGTACTCCCACGATTGTCCCAAGTAGTAGGAAGAAAAGGAGATTCAATATTTGAAAGTTGTAAACAACATCTCATGCTGAGGCGAGAAATCTCGCTGCATCATCCGCACCATCTGGCAAGGTATCCTATGCCAGTGCAGTCATTGGAAAGTGCATCGTTCCAATGACTTTGGTTGTGGTGCAGACTGACATCAGTCTACTGAATCCTACTCAATCTTTCTCACCTGCAGCAAGATATCTCCTGATGCAGGTGAAACCGAGGATGGTGTCGACTTCAACATCAACTCCAGTTCCCATTCCTGCAACTCAGCCTTCCACCTCCACAGGAAATCCTCCTACTCCCCGACTTCAGACAGCTAGACCTTCCAAACCTAAGGGGCACTCACTGGGGCCCAAAATGAAAATCATCACTCCTCCACAAAAAGCGGTCACCTATCCATGTTCATCGGACAGTTCTGAGGACATGGATACCGACCGCCCCCTATTCACTAAACTGTCCTCTGCGGCGGTTAAGTTGAATAGGAATTCGTTGTTCACCCACTCTTCTAAGTCCTGAGATGGCCACACTCCTACAATGGAATTGTGGATTCCAGAGAAATATTGATGACATCAATGCCCTCCTTAAGTTACACCAGCTCATCTGTGTGTGCCTGCAGGAGACATACTTGCAGCCAGTCACAGATCCCCCGATCCGGCAGTTTACACTAGTTCGCTGGGACCGGGATGGTCCAGCTCGCAGGGGTGTCGCCATCCTCGTGAGCTACCATTCTCCATTCCAGGTCATACCCCTCACCACCAACTTAGAGGCGGTAGCCATCCACCTCTTCATGGGATTCTTGTTGACCGTCTGCTCAGTATATCTGCCACCTGGGAGCATCTTCCAGGAATACCTTGATGATCTCGTCTCGCAGCTCCCGTCCCCCTTCCTCATAATGGGGGACAACTGATACAGTCCATTATGGGACAGTGCTGGCACCAATGGGAGGGGTGGGGTCCTGGAGCAGTGACTCCTGGATCCTTCTCTCTCCCTCTTGAACACCGGTGTCAGTACTTACTTTCACTCTCCAACTTGTACATTCACTGCCATTGACCTCACCATCAGCTCCTCCTCGATCCTTCCACTCTTTACATGGGAGGTCGAGGACAACCCTCCGAAGCGATCACCTCCTCGTGGTGTGCACCATCTCCTGTGGGGGACCTTGCAGCCCTTCATGCATCGCACAGTGGAGGCTTGATCAGACTGACTGGAGTAATTTCGAGCAGCTCTCTGAGCTCGATAACCACTCTTGTCAGCCAGGAGCCCATGAATGTGGTAGTAGTGGAGATAATGGACTGTATTGTAGATGCAGTTGCTTCAACAATTCCTCAAACTTCGACACGGTTTCCTCGCTTTCTGAAACCGTGGTGGAATCCAGATTGCACCGCAGCTCGTACGGCTCAGAACAAAGCTTGGGGGTGTTTCAGAGATATCCAACGTTCTCCAACCCTGAAAAGTTCAAACGTACCAGGGCAAAAGCTTCTTTTGTTCGGCACCAGAGCCAGAAGGAATCTTGGATCAATTGCACGTCTTCTATCTTCCGCACAACCAGTTTTAAGGTTGTGTGGGATAAAGTCTGTAAGATGGGTGGGAACTACACGTCCGACTCGTTATCGATCCTGGAGCACAATGGACAGGCAATTGCTGATCCCAAAGCAACTCCCCTGAGTTCCTGGCCCAGAAGAGTAAGGTGGAATGCTCTCAGCTATCCTTTCACTCAAATGGCCTGGAGCCTTTCAACAGGCCATTCATAGCAGAGGAGCTTTGCCTTGCTCTGCACACCTCTCTTGCATCTGCTGTTGGGCCGGACAATGTCCATTATGCTATGCTCCAACATCTCTCACCATCGAGTAAGGATCGGCTTCCTTGACTCTTCAACTGCATTTTCATTGAGGGGCAGTTTCCATACTCGTGGCAGTAGGTCATCGTCTTGGCCTTCCCGAATCCAGGAAAGGATTCCAAGATTCTTTCGAATTATCGTCCCATTGCATTGACGAGCTGCGTGTGCAAGGTGTTGGGAAGAATGGTAAATGCCAGACTCTAATTTACCATTCTTTCCCAGACTCTAATTACTTACCAGATTCTAATTACCATTCTTTCCAATACCTTGCACATAGTCTGGTTCTAAATACAACTCATCTGGTCACACCATAACCTTCTTTCCAACAGCCAGTGTGGCTTTTGCAGGCAACGATAAACACTTGATCATCTGATATGCCTCGAATCAGCTATCAGCAATTCATTTTTATGTAGAGAGCACCTAGTGTCAGTTTTCTTCAACATTGAAAAAGTGTACGACACAGCTTGGAGATTTGGCTTGAGAGGTCACATGGCGATCTTCATCTTCAACTTCTTATTGGCATGTTCTTTTCGTGTTCATGTCGGCAACTCTCTGTCGCAGCCGTACCCCCAAGAACAGGGGGTGCTATAAGGCTGAGTGTTATGCTTTTCGCTGTCAAGATTAATACTATTATTAGACAACTTCCTCCATCTGTAGACAATCCCCTCTATGTTGACGATTTTAGCATCTTTTGCTCTTCGTCCAGCATTAGGGTCATTCAAAGACAACTGCAAATTGTCCTGACAATCTTTCGGTTTCGACAATTCTGACATCCGCAAACAATCTTTCGGTTTGGGCTATTGCAAATGGGTTTCGGTTCTCCCCACAGAAGACTGCTTGTGTGCATTTTTGCCACAGGTGTAATCTTCAGCTTGGAGGTACCATTATTCCAGTTGTGGTGGAGACCAAGTTTCTCTGTCTCATATTCAATCAGAAATTGACCTTTTTACCACACATATGTCATCTCAGATCCAAGTGCATGTGGGCACTAAACATCATCAAGGTCCTCTCCTCTCTCTCCTGGGGAGCTGACCGATGTTCTCTGCTCTGCCTCTATCATGCGCTTGTCCGGTCGAAACTGGACTACGGATTCCAGGTATATGACTCCGCCCGGGATTCAGTGGTGAAGGTGCTGGACCCCCTCCGTTATTAGGCCCTCCGTGTTTGCACGGGAGCCTTTTGCACCTCACCGGTCCTGAGTCTTTATGTTGAGACCAACGAACCTTCTTTATCTCAAACCAGTTGTCCCTGCAATACGCATCTAAATTGCGATCCCCGCCTGGCCATCCCACCTAGGACTGCGTTTTCAATCCAAAGTTGGAAAGGTTTTACACAAATCGGCAGACTGCCATTCGTCCTTTCAGTTTGTGTGTCCGAGGTTATCTACGAGACATTAGCACCAGTCTTGATAGCATCGCACAGTCGATAGCCAAGTCACTTCCACTGTGGCTCGCTGTTTCCCCTTCCTGTGATTTTTCCCTGTGCAGGATGGGGAAGGCCTTTACACCCGACTGTGTGTACTGGCAACTCTTTGCCAGCCATCATGCTGAGCACCCGAACTTCTTGCCTGTCTTTACAGATGGCTCGAAATCCGGCACATCAGTGGGATTGGCCATGTCTGCTGTTATGTAATCATTGCAGACCAGATCCCACTGCAGTGTCGTCCATCTACACTGCAGAGTTGCACACTATCAGTCTCGCCTTGGACCACGTGGCTGCTAAGCATCACTGTCGGTGTGTGCTTTACACCGACTCACTTAGCTCGCTACAGGCTTTGAACACGGTGAGGCATCAGCCTCACCCAGTTCTCTCCAAGATTCGCCAGCAGCTCCATCGTCTGGCAGCCACCGCCACGATTCTCTTCTGTTGGGTGTCCAGTCATGTCGGAATCAGGGACAATGACTTGGCAAACGCTGCTGCCAAGTCAGCCATGCCCTTGTCCGCTGCCGGTTCCATACCTGGATTTCCGGCAGTGTTTTACCACCGTGCTCCGGTCACATTGGCAGAGATCTTGGTCAGAACAGCTTACAAACAAGCTCTTTGAGATCAAACCTATCATCAAACCATGGCAGTCTTTTTACCGCAGGAATTGCAAGGAGGAAGTTGTACTTGCTCGGCTCCGCTTAGATAATTCATTTATTACTCATTCGTTTCTTCTACGGACGGATGACAAACCTAAGTGCGAGTTTTGTGACAGCATTTTAAGTATTAAACATGTTTTAACGAATGTCCTAGTTTTAACTTTGAAAGACAACTTTTTAACTTTGACAATTTTACTTCCGAGCCCCTTACGCTCGTACACCTTTTATCTGATCATTGCATTTTATTGTCAGTCTTTTCCTTTTTAAAACATTGTGGTTAATTTACTAGATTTTGATTTTTACCTTGTATTTTTTTTTTGTCACCCAGGTTTCTTACACCTGGAATTATTTTATTTTGTATTTTTCAACTTGTTTTATTATATATTTATACAATTGTTGTTTGTTGTTTTAGCAATTTACAATATACAGCTTTTGTTTTAAATTTGGTTGCGTTTTTCCTTGTCTTTTATCTTTTATTTGTCATTTGTTTGGTGCATTATGGCCTAGTTGATGGCCTGAAGGATAAACATGCCTCATGACCTCATGTCGAAGAAAAAGCCCTTTCCACATGTAATTTAAAACGTGACATATACATCCAGTATGTAGATGATATTTTAATTTTCTGGTCTCACCCTGTTGAAAAATTAGCTGATTTTGTTAATCCATTTAATAATATAATGCCTACAATCAAGTTTACCACGGAATCCAAAAAAAATTGCCAATTACCTTATTTAGACATTAAAATAACCCACAACTCACATTTCTGCAAGACTACCGTATATCGAAAACCAACGTATGTACCTAATTATATCCCAATTGATTCTTCACACCTGATGAAATATAAAAAACCAAGTATTATCCCCATTATGTTAGAGCCTATAGATATTGCTTTCAATGAATAACGCTACAAGAAGAATTACAGTACGTTCAAAAAACCCCTGAAGAAGCAGGGTATCCGGGTGATTTATTGCAAAAATGGGAAAAAGCTGTGAAATATACAATAAGTAGGGATACCCAACCAAATCCACAGCAAATACAAAATAAAAATCAATATGCTATCAGTTTTCCTTATATGAAAACTATAACTAAATCACTTGAAAACTCTTTAAGTAAACATAATATTATATTACCCAGTACCATTACTCACTCTATTAAAAGTTTAGTCCTAAATGATAGAGATCTGAAACCCCCCACAGGGGGAGTATATGAAGTTGAAAACCCTGATCCTGATAACTTACTGGGGGGGGGGGGGGGGAAATAAATACACAGGAAAAACATAGACAATATGATACACGGATGCATGAACATTTTACAGATATAAGCAAAAAGAACCTTACAACAGCGTTATCAAAAATAATAGTAGAAAAAAATAAATAAATAAATACCCCCTCAAGCAGACAATATTAAAATTGACAAAATTAAGTTTAAACCCGGAATAGCCCCAAAAACAAAATTTCAATCGCAATATGCCGAGACTTATTCACAAGCATCGTGACGAGGCCTGCAATACCGAGATTCCACCCCTGCCGTCAGCGTGGGGTCTCCTGCTGCAGCCTTTGTCATGAACTGCGCGCGCAACACTGAGCACGCATTGGGCTGGGCCAGACAGAAGGCAGCTACTTAAAACACCAACTTGTTACCATCTCTTTTGCCTGAAGATGCCACATATTATGAGTTCGTGGTGAAACTCGTAGCATATGAACCCGTGAGGTTCTTGTTTTTAGATGCTTTAAGTTCTTAACGTTTTGAAAGCAATGGCGTTTGACCTACGTTAAACAATATGTCATGACATTAGCTGACTTCCAGTAGTTGAGTTACTAAAGACCATTTTCAAGCAGGGAAAAAGTGCTCATCACCATATGTCAACTGTTCGTTTATTACCTTACGGATATAAAATGGAAGATACCATCTCCTTGATGTTTTCAATGTGTAAAAATTCATGCAATTACATGGCAGATTGCATCGCAGTAAATAACATCTAGCACAAAAGATCAAACTGATAAAACCACAAACAACTGCCATCATAATTGCATTTCAAGCATCAGTGTTGAAAGAAGTTTCTGACCTGAATGTGGAATGAAATGAAATTCTTCAGTTCATAACATATATGCACATAATGGCCGTCCCGTGGCTGAGTGGTTAGCGCGCTTGGGTCTACGGGACCTGGGTTCGAGCCCCGGATAAGGCATGGATGTATGTGTTGTTTTTCTGCTGAGGTCCTGCCATCCTCTCAGACCTTCTACTCTGGCATATAAACTAACAGGCTCCTGTCAGACCTCCTGTGACAAGCAGCTGCTTGAGGGGGTATTTATTTATTATTTTTTTATGCACATATTGTAAAACTACAGGAAGACCATCTTAGGACTGGTAGCATTTATATTCACCAACTGCAGCATGACATCGTCGTTGATAATGCAATTGTACCAGCAAAATTGGTAAATATGTTCATTTTATATGTAACTAGTTGGTCTCTGATTTGAAGAGTTAACTTTGAGTATGAATGTAAAATTGGGGTAATTTTAAGGTGTTGTGTTAAGTATATTCCATAATAATTAGTGGTAATGTACAGCACTTCCCTGAGCTTGAAAACTACTCCCATGGAAGAATGTTTTTAACTTTTGTACCACAGCATTATCGTGTTATTAAATTATTATAGAATTTTAGCTGTGTTTAACCTTATTATTATAAATATGTTAAGGTTATTGAAGGTGAGGATTCTGTTGTGACTAGATGGGCTAAACATTTCAATCATGTTCTGAACAATGTAGTTAGTTCTACTTCCATTGTTTGTGATGACAATAGGTATATTGCTGACTTTAATGTTTGCCCTATATCACAGTCTGAAGTCATTTTGGCCAGTTCTTTACTTAAATGACATAAATTCCTAGCAGTAGATGAAATTACTATTGAAATGCTTAGAGCTGGGAATGTTTCTGTTATCACATGGGTGGGTGAAATTTTGAATATTTTTTATGATAAAGGAATTGTTCCCAAGGATTTTACCAAAGCTATTATTATCCCCATTTTTAAAATAGGTGAGTTCAGTTCTTGTGATAACTATTGGGATATCAGCCTACTTTCTGTTCCAGGTACAGTTATTTGCATGATTGTGTTTAATACATTTAAGAATCTCGTTGATGAACAATTGCATGATGAGCAGTGTGGATTCAGAAGTGGCAGGGATATACATATATATATATCAGGTTTTTTCATTTAGGCAAATTCTTGAGAAATATTTAAAGTTTCAGAAACCTGTGGTTACTAGTTTTGTAGATTTCAAAAAGGCTTTTAACTCAGTTGATCATAATTTAGGTTTGATTGTGAGATTGTATGGCATACCTGACAAGCACACTTGGGTAAAGTTAACAAAAAAAAAATTAACTAAGTTAAAGTTAAAGTTTTATTTAATAAAGTTTAAAGTTAATGATGAAAAAATTAGCTCATTAATAGTTAAGTTCAAAATTTTAAGATTTAAACTAGAAAAGAAAAAAAAACTATTTACAAGATCTATTAAATTTCAACAGCTACTCAGGGGCAGGGGTGGCTCAGTCGGTAGCGCGCCAGGCTCGTAATCTGTAGTTCCCAGGTTCGAGTCCCAGCTGGGTCAGCGTTGAGATTTATCTCCGCAAATTCCCCGCCCTGTCCACGGTCAGTAGGGGACACCGATGGGCTTGGAAAAGCCGCCGTCCGTCGGATGGAACGTTAAGCCGTGACCCTGTGCACGTTAAAGAACATGCTGGATGACCTTGACGGGAGGCTACCATCTGTCTCCCAACAGCTGTTCCAGTGGGTCCCCTCCCTCCAACCTTCTCTGAGCTGTCGGGGTCCTTGTGACCTGGCCATTTAGCCCATGGTGTGCAAAAAAGTGCCGCTCAGAGGTAAAACAACCCAACCCAACTCAACAGCAACTCAAAATTGGCATCTGTGATTTGCCCCCTCCACTTGCTAAGAACATGGCCACCATTAAATAACCACTCAACATGTGTAGAAGAAGGAATGGTAGTGTTGTATGTTACAAAAAGTTTCTTTAATAGTACCTGAGGAAGTCAAATATTGATTCAACGACTTTTCAGAAATTGTGATCTCTTCTATTTCAGATTGAAAGAAATCCATTTGCTTGTCAGGCTCTCGTTGTCCCACACCTCAAGTTTCATACAGAGCCACTGCAGCTTTGAGATCTGATCTTAACTGGTCCTACAACGTTTCACTCAATGGTTGACAGATATTCAGAAAATGTTAAAACTTTGCATTTGAAAATTGGGAAATACTGGAAATTGATGATTAATGTCCAAAAATATCATTAACGTTAATTAAAAAAATTAACATTTTAAGTTAAAAGTTAAATATACAGAATGTTAATGAGTTAAATTAAAAGTTAATGAAAATATTAACTTTTAATTTAACATTTATTGGGGCATTAACCCAAGTATGCTGACAAGTTAGTTAACATGATGAAAGCTCTCTATAATAACACAGTCATGTGTGAGAGTTGTTAAAGTTTGCAGCAATTGGCTTAGCACTGCTTCTGGTGTTCCACAAGGATGCATTTTTGTCTGCTTTCTTCTTTAGTTTGGTTATTGATTGCCTTAAATTGTCGAGAACTGAAAATTTGTGATTTAGATTATGCTGATAATTTGGCCCTTTTAGTAAATGATGTTGATGAGATGAATTTTTTCATTAGAGTTGTTGATGAGACCTGGTGTTAGAGTAGGTTTGGTAACTCTCATAGATCATAGGGTTATAATGAAATGATTGCAGTGCCTCTTTTGCTCAGGTTATGTTTCACTTAGAACATAACATTAGCATGTAAATTTTTTATAATGTGATAATGGGCAACTCTAAGCCTATGAATTATTAAACAAAACAACTTTAGAAAATGGTAATATATGAATATTTACATATATTTATGTTTGTGGGTAAAAAAAACAAGTTACCTAATGTGTTTCCATGGCAGAATAAAAAGTTGTAACTCTATATGCAATACTTAGCACTTGTACATTATGAACATCATGTTATTTTATTACCAACAGATGCCCCACTTCCCAAAATAAAACTTTTTTTTTCTCCCCCCCCCCCCCTTTTTTTTTTGTTTAAATAAGCATTTTGTTTAGGCACTTCCGTTTAGCTCATTTTTAGAAAAGTCAAGCTAATGTTTTCACATTTCAATCTTTCTGTCTGTAGATATTCAACTTCTTTGAAATTAGGAATAAAAACTCTTTTGTGGTTTGCATAGATATTGATGAAATATTATAATTCACACTTTTGGAATCTCCCAATAGCTATGATTGTGCCCTCTATAATATTGGAAAAATTGGAAAAGGCAAAAGTTATGACCAATATTGCAAATGATGTAATTATGTTAGAAATCTGAAATTTTGATGCTTAAAATGTGAAGCTTAGGCAGTTTTAATTGACAACAATAATTTTCACCCTTATCCCAGTGGTGGTGGTTAGGTGATAATGCAATGTTTTTAAGAGTTAATTTTGTTTTCAGATATATTAAAAATTGTCTTCTCAGTTGAATAGATATTGATAAACTATTATGATTCACACGTTTTGAATCTCCAAACTGTTTTATTTGGGCTCTCTGATGATGAAAAAGCTGAAAATTTCAAAATTTAAATGAATATTGCAAATGATCTATTTGTGATATGAATATGGTATTTAAATAATATCAATGAAATATAATATTTTAGTGGTGGAGTGTGATCAATGGGTTTATATTGACAGTAACAATTTAACCCTTCATCCTCAGGGTTGGTGGGTAGGAAAACAGTGTTTAGTTTTGAGATTAATGAAAAATTCTTTTTGAGTTGAATAGGTACTAATGAAATCTGATGATTCTTAGTTTTCGAATCCTCCAAACGCTTTAATTTATGTTGTTAGAAGGTGCTAAATGTAGAGAATGTAAAACTTGAATGTTGTGAACGATATATTTATACTAGAAATTCTGGGAGTGTGAACTACATACTAATAGAAAGACAAAAAATTAGTCACCCCCATCATAGACAGTAGCATTGACTTCATAGGCCAGTTGATGTCATGCCTGTAGTAATGCAGCACTGTAATGAGGCATATGACCTTCCATGTGCTCTGTAATGTCTTCTGTCCCAGTGGAGTGCATTTACATGTTTCTGCTATGAATCATGGATTGGAAGAAAGACATGACTGAATGGTAAAAGGAGTGTTATTGCATTTGGTAAGGCTAAAGGACACATTCTGAAGGAAGTGTTGAATTTGTTGGTATATTGAAACTAATAGTCCAATGAGTGTATAAACAGTGGTGTACATCCATTTCAACCACTAATCTTGGACTTTACTACTGCTGCAAGTCAGTGCTCCCAGACAGGGACTGGCAATGAAGTATCAAACTGACTACAAACCAATTTGAGAGTAGCCAGGAATTGCTACAGACAGTCAATGAAGGACCACATCCACTTATTTCAAAAGTACATTGCAAATGGAACTACATGCTTTATGGGTATTTGGATCAGAGTACCTCAGAAGACACTTGTGCTAACAGCTGTATATACTGCAGCCTGGTTGCAATGGGCTAGACCCTATAGACATTGGACTGCAGACAAGTGGAAAACTGTTTTCTGGTTAGATAAGTCATGTTTCTATCTATATTCCAATGATGCAATGTGGAGAGTGCATCGCATGAGTAATGATACCTTCCAAGGTGTTATTCAAGCTGGAGGTGTTTCTTTGGATGCTTTTCCTAGCACAAAGTAAACCCATTAGTTGAGGTACCGACCCTTTTAAATCAGGAAGGCTATATACAGATTATGGATGACCAGATGTTGCCTTTTGTGCATCATGTGAAGGATGAACACAACATAGACACTCTGGTGTTCCAGGATGACAACTGCAGGGTGCACAGGGATAAAACTGTTTGTGATTGGCACAAGAAGCATGAAGTAACATTGGGACACTTTGACTGGTCCACAAGGTCACTAGATGTAATTCGCATTGAAAACCTTTATGACTATCTGGAACAGAGAGTGAAATACCAAAATAGGCATCCATTACAAATTACAACTCACACATAAATTTTATAGACAACCTTGTAATCAAGCTGAACTACAAGTGCTATTGTTGGAAGAGTGGACTAGAATTGATGTGAACTATATCCGAAGATTGGCGGTGTCCATACCTAACAGGATTGCTGCTGTAATTCATGTGAAGGGAGGTGTTACACAATATTGGGTGAGAAATTACAGATGTGACAAATTTTTTTGTGCAGGCAGCTTATAATTTATATTCTTATGTGTTTTAATTAAATTACTATTGGTTAAAATTCTACTCTGTGTACTTTAATTTTAAATAGTGTTTAATTTTTAAATTTTCAATAATAATATAGTATTAATAAAATAATTCTCTTTTATGTAAGTGATTTGCCTTTTTAACTCTAGGGGTTGAGAAAATGCAACTTTTGCATTTTAAGGAATAAATGAGAAATTATTTTTGTTTTGTATAGGACTAATAATATATTACTCTTAAATTTTCCAATCATCTTCTAGTATGATTTACTAAATAAAGGGTACAAAATTCAGAAAATGAAAAGCTTCATTTTCTTCTAAAATGAGAATCCCATATTTACCAAGGATGATATATTCTTCTTCTACTAGATTAGACATTACAGCCCTAATTGCTGATCAGTGATGAACTTCTGAACCACCTAACCATAAATACTATTCTATTATATATGTAGCCCAAGTTCATTATATGTTCATAGATCTTGTCTGCCAAATTGATTGTGGTGTTATGGTCTTCATCATCAGTATCAACATCTGCACACAACACAATATTTTATGCATGAACACCCCTTGGTGCGAGCTCCTGTCAGTGGTGAGGGGATCACCCTGTAAAGGTTCCCCTGACTCGGGTACCTTCACAGGGTCATGAACGCTCGCCCATGTGTTTGCCTTGTGCTGAGACCTGTGTCCCAGGAAAGGAGGATCCTGGTAGTTGCTCGGAGGTTCCCATCTTCTCTCCTCAGCTCATGACTGGCAGGGTCCCCTTTAGCTGGGAACTTGTCATCGCGGAGCTGGGCAGCGAATTCCGGGGCCTTTGCTATACACTGCTTTGGCCTCTGCTTCCGGTAAACGGGAGCTCCTGGGGGTGGCTCCCCCAGGAGCAATTGGCTGGTGGGCAGGTCCTGCTGGGGTCAACTATGCAGAGCGGTGAGTAACCTTGCCCACAGTGGGTACAGGTTTGTGAGTTTCCTCACAGCTTATTTTCCTTTTGAAGTTATAATTTCTTTGTGAGACCAGTTTAGACATTCACAATTTTGTTATTTTCCTCTTAGTTTCTTTTGTGTAGAAAGTTTATTTCTGCACATTTCTCTTTTCCTTTTCCTTTTATTTATTTGTGAGGGCTTGGCTCACTGTCTGTGTGGGTATAGTGTCTGCGTAGCCCTGGTGCCCGACTGGGCTTCCACTTGTTGGAATCGGTGGAGGGTGGGGACAGCAGGTACTGAACCACACAAAACATGAGAGTTGATGATGAAATTAATGTGATCATGAGCCCCCATCTTCCTCATCTATGTTATTGCTGCCGTTGTCTTCTTTGTCTGTGTCTTCATTCCCGAGATTCCTGATCATCCACTCCATGGGTGATAAGGTACTTGGGGACACGTCCCCTTTTTTTATGAACAAAGGTTTAAAAGGTCTTGCGGGAGAGCCGAAATCCGTCAAGCGTTTATGATCTGGCGACTTGCAGGTTGAGATCAAAATGTCGAGTTTATTTCATTATTTATCATGAGACCACTTGTTCGAAATACTCCAAACTTCTCCTCAACATCAACTCCGGTTTCCATTCCTGCAACTCAGCTTTCCTTCTCCACCGGAAGGCCTCCTCCTTCCCGTCCTCAGACAACAAGACTTTCGAACTGAAGGGGCCCCCATCAGGGACAAAAAAGAAAACCATCATCACACCTCCACAAAGAGCAGGCACCGATCCATGTCCTGCAGAAGATTCCAAGGACATGGATACCGCCCGCCCCCTATTCACTAAACTATCCTCTACAGTGGTTAAGTTGAATAGGAATTCGTCATCCGCCACTCTTCTAAGTCCTGAGATTGCCACACTCCTACAATGGAATTGTTGTGGATTCCAGAGGAATCTTGACAACATCAAGTTCCTCCTTCAGGCACACCAGCTCATCTGTGTTTGCCTGCAGGAGACATACTTGCAGACAGTCACAGATCCCACGATCCGGCACTTTTCATTAGTTCGTCGGGACTGGGATAGAGATGGTCCAGCTCGCCAGGGTGTTGCCATCCTTGTGAGCAACCATTCTCCATTCCAGGTCATACCCCTCACCACTGACTTAGAGGTGGTCGCCATCCGTCTCTTCATGGAGTTCTCACTGACTGTCTGCTGTGTATCTGCCTCCTGGGAGCGTCTTCCAGGAAGACATTGATTATCTTGTCTTGCAGCTCCCATTCCCCTTCCTCATAATGGGGGACTTCAACTGACACAGTCCACTATGGGGCAGTGCTGACACTAATGGGAGGGGTGGGGTCCTGGAGCAGTGGCTTCTGGATCCTTCTCTCTCCCTGTTGAACACCGGTGTTAGTACTTACTTTCAATCCCAACCCGCACATTCACTGCCATTCACTTCACCATCTGCTCCACCTTGATCCACTCTTTACATGGGAGGTCGAGGACAACCCTTACCGAAGAGATCACCTTCCTGTGGTGTGCACCATCTCCCATGGGGGGCCTTGAAGCCCTTCACACATCTCACAGTGGAGGCTAGATCGATCTGACTGGAGTGGTTTCGAGCAGCTCTCTGAACTCAATGACCACTCTGTGAGCCAGGAGCCCATTAATGTGGCAGTAGCTGAGATAACAGACTGTATCGTAGATGCAGCTGTATCAACGATTCCTCAAACTTCGACACTGTTTCCTAGTTTCCTGAAACCATGCTGGAATCCAGATTGCACCGCAGCTCATACGGCTCAGAACAAGGTTTTTTTTTTTTTGGGGGGGGGGGGGGGGGTCGGAGATATCCAATGCGCCCAACCTTGAAATGTTCAAACTCACCAGGGCTAAAGCTCGTTTCATTTGGCACCAGAGCCAGAAGGAATCTTGGATCAAATATACATCTTCTATCACCCACATGACCAGTTCTAAAGTCGTGTGGGATAAAGTCCGAAAAATGGGTGGGAACTACATGTCCCACTCGTTATCGATCCTGGAGCACAATGGACAAGCAATTGTTTATCCCAAAGCAATTGCCGATACTTTGGGGGAGTCATTTACCTCCATCTCTTCTTCTTACTCCCCCAAGGTTCTGACCCATAAGAACGGAGTGGAACGCTCTCAGCTGTCCTTTCACTCAAATGGCCTGGAACCTTACAACAGGCCATTCACAGGGGAGGAGCTTCGCCTTGCTCTGCACACCTCTCGTGCATCTGCTGCTGGACCGGACAATATCCATTGTGCCATGCTCCACCATCTCTCACCATCAAGTAAGGATCGGCTGCTTCATCTTTCCAATTATCCAATGTGTCTCTATGTTTCACTTCTTTCCAAAGATCACAAGTATTTTTACAAAACAGCCACTCTATGCTTAAGTTCTAGCAGGCTTGTATTCCATTCCTTCCCCCCAACTTCCTACCTACCCTTGGCACACAGTCTCCACAATCAAGGTCGGACGATGCCTGTCGGGGATCACCTTGACTTGTGCCATCCTCCACGTGACTGCTCGACCCAAGGACGCCCATGCAATCTCCAATATGCCATAACTTGTGGAGCGCTAACGGCGTCCGTCCCTCATCTGAGTTTGCTGTGGTTCAATGTTCGTGGCAACGCTAATCCATGTTGAGACTAATTTTGTGAACGCTTTCGCCACCACCCTCCATTTTACACCTTACTATACTTTGTATCCTTCCAAAAATAAAATTAATTATATCAATAATAATAATAATTATTTCTTAAAACTTGAAAGTATTCTCATGATTGACATTTCTAACCATAAACACATAACAAATTCAAACACTGTCTGAACTTCAATTAACATTTTATATCTATTTTTTCTATTCCCCATCTTTCCTATTTTATTTCTCACTATTTCCATCCCCCCTTTCTCCCCCCTCTCTTTACTTATTTTTTTATTACTATTATCTTATCATTTTATTCTGCCTCTTTACTATTTTCTCACCTATGTTTTTTGTCACCATTTCTCTTTTCCTTTTCCCACCTTCTTCCTATTTTTATTCTCATTTTTTTTTTCATTATGGGACAGGGGAGGCTCGGTTGGTAGCATGCGAGGCTCGTAACCTGCAATTATCAGGTTCGGGTTCCAACTGGGCAAGTGCAGAGATTTTTCTCTGCCAAACTTTCCGCCCTACCTACAGTGAATATGGGTCACTGTTGGTCTTGAAAAGGCTGTCGTCCATCAGATGGGATGTTAAGTCACTGTCCCATATATGGGAGAGAGACATTATGAGGAATCATGCGTGTTAAAGAACATGCTGGATGGCCTTGATGGGAGGCTGACACCCTTTTCCCAACACCTGTCCAGTGGGTCCCCTCACCCAACCATCCACGAAAACACGAGAGCTTCGAACTTCCAAAATAACTGATATTAAGCTTCTGTCCCAAATAACTGATATTTAAGTAGTGAATGTCATGTTTTTAAAATTAAAAGAGCTTGAATTTACCCCTTAGAAATGGTAGACTTTCGGCACAATTCATGTACAGAGTTGCAGCAAAAATTAGACAATAATGCCACCTAACCATATTGGCAATAATCATTGGCACGGTTCAAAATTCAAAAGTTCCACAATTAGAGATATGAATGAACTGACTGATTTTGATAATATTAAACTAATGTAGATGATAGGTACTCATCCAGCTGCTCCGCAGCCTTAATGTCAGCGTTCCAATAGGTATCAACTAGCACACAAGGCTCAAAATTTGAAAGTATCAAAATTAGAGATATGAATGAACAGAAGATTTCGATAATATAAAAGTAATGCTGATGATAGGTACTCTCTTCGCTGCTTCGCAGCCTTAATTTTACTGTTCTGATAGGCCTCAACCAGCACACAAAGGTGGCTTTTGGTGCCATCCATAAGATGTAGTACTATCCTGTATAGTGGAATGTCTGATGGCATCATTCAATCATATTCAAGCTCCATCTTTCAAATCTCATATTTTTCGAGAAGCAGTTTCTGGACTCCTGGCAGGAGGCCATTGTCTTGGCCTTTCCGAAGCCAGTAAAAGATTCCAAGATTCCTTCCAATTGTTGTCCCATTGCATTGACGAGCTGCGTGTGCAAGGTGTTGGAAAGAATGGTAAATGCCAGACTCATCTGATATTTAGAACACAACCTTCTTTCCAACATCCAGCGTGGCTTTCTCTGCCAATGGTCAACTCTTGACCATCTGATATGCCTCGAATCGGCTATCAGAAATTTATTTTTATGCAGAGAGCACCTGGTGTAAATTTTCTTTAACATCGAATAAGCGTACGACATGGCTTGGAGATTTGGCATTCTTTGTGAACTCCATAGCTTCGGCTTGAGAGGTCACATGCCAATCTTCATCTCCAATTTCTTATCGGCATGTACTTTTCGTGTATGTGTCGGAAACACTCTGTTGCGGTTGTACCTCCAAGAACAGGTGGTGCCACAAGGCTGCATTCTGAGTGTTATGCTTTTTGTTGTCAAGATTATATCTATTTTGATCTAATGGAACCGAAAGACAGTTGCAATTAGATATTGTTTTAGAATCGCATATGGTCTCTTTGTTTGCCACATTTAGTGTTACTTTACTGCAAGAACTGCACAAACACTCAATATGCAAAATCTCCTTTATATTTTCCCAGGAACAAAAGACAAAACACTTCTATGTATAAAAACTCTAATCTCATAACACTTTTGCAACACAGTCTATTACTTACTGTGATATTTCTAGATAATTTTAAACAATTGCATTTATTTTTATTAAAAAAAAATATGCATTTGCATTAACAGAATCTCAGGAGTGGGGTCCTGCCTACACTCCTGATCACCATTAATTTCTTTGGCTATCACATCTCTCTCTCATACAGATAGACAGACACACAAACAAAATCCTCATGCCATCTGGCTAGGAGGTCTTACCAGTCTGTGTAATTTTCTTCTCCAAATATGTCTGTTCTCAGCAACACCTGCTGCATTTTACCACTGTAGGCCAATTCAAACAAGGTACTGTTTCGCATTGTCTGTCCATCACATCTTAAGTCTCCCTCTTTTCTTGAATCCTTTAGGCACACTGTAGCACACCAGGCTCATAATCTTCAATTCCCAGGTTTGAGCCCAGCTGGGTTAGCATTGAGATTTAGCTCCACAAAACTTTCCGCCCTGCCCACAGTCAGTAGGGGACACCGATGGGCTTGGAAAGGCCGTCGTCCATCAGATGGGATGTTAAGCCATGACCCCGTGTGCGGAAGAGCCATACCTATACCCTGTGCACATTAAAGAACACTGGATGGCCTTGACGGGAGGCTATCATCTGTCTCCCTACAGTTGTTCCAGTGGGTCCCATCCCCCAACCTTCTCTGAGCCTTCGGGGTCCATGTGACCTGGCCATTTAGCCCATGGTGTGCAAAAAAGGGCCGCTCAGAGGCAAACAACCCAACCCTTTAGGCACACTACATAATTCTTATTTGCCAATCTGCAGCTATGCATATGAAGAACATGACCAAACCAACACTATCTATTCTGCAAAAACTGCTACTCAAAGGTAGTTCCTGAGTTACTTTTACCTTCATCGTTACTTACAAAGTCAAACCATCTAATGCCCAATATACTACACAAGCATACAGAATCAGAGGCATCAAGTTTCTTGTTGTTCTGCTTACAAAATTTAGTGACCATAACTAACCTTAGGAACAAACAAACTATTATACAGCCTAATTTTAGTCGTTAGTTGTATATGCATATTTTTCTGCACTCTCCATAGATTCCTAAATGTGCTAGCAGCAATCCCTATTCTTTTATTTATCTCATGCTGCAGATCCCAGCGTCTGTTACATAGCTCCCAAAATAATTAAACTGAGACACTTGCTCAAGGGTGCAGCCATTCAAAGCAGCTAAAGCACCATCTGCCTGAACAATTTTCATCACTTTAATTTTTTCTCTATCTATCACTAAACCTACTCTATTACCAGTCTCATCAATAGGCCTAATGAAAGAATTGATTTCATCAACATCATTAGCCAATAAGGCCAAATTATCTGCATAATCTAAATTAGAAATTTTGAAATCTCTAGACCATTTGAGACCGAAATCTTCTCATTGCAAAGAATTCCCCATAACATAATAACCAAATTAAAGAGAAAAGGAGATAAAAATGCACCCATGTCCAACTCCACTAGCAATGCTAAACCAATCACTACAAGCCTTGTCAACTTTTTACACATGACTCAGTGTTATTATAGAGAGCTTTCATTATGCTAACTAGTCAGGTATTCCATATGTTCTAATGATCAACCACAAATTATGTTGATGAACAGAGTCGAAAGGCTTTTCAAAATCTATAAAACTAGTAACTATAGGTTTCTGAAACTCCAAGTCAAAATATTTGATCACTACATCCTCTACCACTTCTGACTCCCCAATGTTCCTCTTGCAGCCATAGCCTTATTACTCCAATAATTTTGTTTCCTCTGTTTCTTTTTACCTAAAAGAGTGCTGTTTGTTTCAAGTAAAGCCTGTTTAAAGTGATTGGACTGTTTCTCAACTTCAGCAATAGACAAATCACAATTGTAATGAGGACTAAGTAGTCTATCATGGTATTCTTTGGCTATATCTGAATCTTTCAGACCTTCAATATTAAAAGTAATTCTCATAACCTTAGCATAGCATTTCTTAAGCTTCAGTTGCAAGGCATTTTTGACCAGCTAAGGTCAGATCTATTTTTGGCTCTCATGTATGAACTGGTATTTACTAAATAATCACCACTTTGTAAGTCGATTTAATTTTAGAGGAAAAAATTGTCTTGAGGCAAGTGGTGTATGAACCCATGACCTCCTGATAACATAAATAAATGGTAATTGACTACAAAGTGGTGATTATTTAGTATATACCATGAAAGTCAAGTTTCTTCAATATTTAATGAACTGGTATTCTTAACAGAACTAGCCCATTTGCTGTTAATTTGAAATATAATCTATCATATTCCTTGCAGCCCATCAGGTGAAACCCATGTGTATTTATATATGTCCCGATGTTTGTAATATGTGTTTGTTATTTGCAAACTGTTAAGTTTACCTACCTGTAGGGGACATTTCCCATTGGCATTGTAACTACCAATGCCAAAGGGACGTAGAATTCCTACCCAAAAGTCAGAGTCAGTACCAACTTTAGCATTAAGGTCACCTAGCACAAGAGAAATATCTCCTTTCTTCACAAATTTTAAAATATCCTGAAGCTGTCTATAAAACTTATCCTTCTCGTTCTCATCAGAGTCCTCTGTAGGAGCCTATATTCTGATATTCAGGTCTTTAATTTTTGTTTTTAATTTAACTATAATAAGTTTTTGATTAATGCAGTCATATCCTATGAGGGCATCACTGGCTTGTCTGCTGAGAAGCAATCCTACAACCTTGAAGGTGCTTTCCATCCTTCCTCCCAGAAAAGATTAATTTAAAATTAAGTATCTAACCTTTACCTGTCTATCTGGTCTCTTGCAAGCCAAGAATATCTAGGTTATAATGTTGGAATTCCTCTATGATAACATCAAGAAAATAATATCTATGCAATGCCATCTCATTCCACATATCTGCTAAGAGAAAATGATTAGTAGGATTGGATTGTTAAGGTGAGAGAGGTACTGAGAGAGGTAGGGCTAGCAATGTGAAACTGCTCTCTAATTGCAGTCATGGGGCAAAAAACTGTTCCTCCACTGCTAAAGGCTGAAGCCACTGATATTGGTAGAAACTTCAGGCACCGTTTTCAAGTGGACCTTTTCACGAGCTGTATGACCTGCCTGAGACACATTACTCCAGTTTAGGATTGGCAATGCGTAACTAGCTAAGTGACCAGTTTTCCCAGCGGTGCTAGGTTCCAAGAGGTCCTGCTGTCATTCAAGACCCACCCTCCACGTGCTTGATCTGTAAATTGTAGCTAGGTAGTCACTGGAAGGAGAGCTATGCACCAATTCCCTGTGATGATGCATGGAACTGGTGAGGCCTAGCACCTAATGTCCGACCCCGCCTTATCGTGTTGCAGACCGTTAGTACCTTTCAAAAGAGATACTCTCTTGTGGAAGTGAACGGAAGGGGAGGGCTGCCAGATTAGTGGCCTACTGATCTGGACTTCTATGGCTATTTTTCTTTTTTTTTCTACCCTGCTGAGTACTGTGTGGTCAACCACACAGGGTCCTGACCATATATACCAACCTAAACAGAATTATGGTTCTGAGCTTGATTATGGATCCTGATTTTGCTGCACTGTGGGCTTCAATGGAGGGAAAAACTTCCGCTGTGTTTTCTCTTTGTGTGTTGACAACCCCAAGTGAATAGATTCACAGGATATGTTTATCAGCTGGTGGATAATCCTGAGCAGAGGTCATCACAGGCACCTAAACTCTTTGCTTCTTTCCTAACTTTGTTGATTTCAAAAAGGCTTTCGACTCTGTTGATCGTCATAATTTGTGGTTGATTGTGAAATCATATGGTGTACCAGAGAAGTTAGTTAACATAATGAAAGCTCTCTATAATAACACTGAGTCGTGTGTGAGAGTTGGTAAGGCTTGTAGCAATTGGTTTAGCATTACTTCTGGTGTTTGACAAGGGTGCATTTTGTCTCCTTTTCTCTTTAGTCTGGTTATTGATTACGTTATGCAAAATTCACTTCAAGTTAAAGATTTTGGCCTTAAATGGGCTGGAGATATGAAAATTTCTGATTTAGATTATGCTGATGATTTAGCCCTTTTGGCAAATGATGTTGATGAGATGAACTCTTTCATTCGAGCTGTTGATGAGACTGGTAGTAGAGTAGGTTTGGTTATAAACAGAGAGAAAACTAAAGTGATGAAAATTGGTCAGGCAGGCTGTGATTCAGTTAATCTGAATGGTTGCAGTCTTGAGCAGGTGCCATAGTTTAATTATCTTTGGAGCTGCGTAACATACATTGGTGATGTGTGGCATGAGATTAACAGATGAATAGGGATTGCTGCCAGGACTTCTAAGAATCTATGGAGAGTGTGGAGAAATAGGCACACACACTTAAAGACTAAATTTAGATTCCCTGTATAATAGTTTGGTTCTTTCTAGGGTTAGGTATGGTATTGAAACTTGGGCACTTTGTAAACAAGATAACAGGAAACTTGATGCTTTTGATTCTAGATGGTTACACATTATCTTGGGTATTAGGTGGTTCAACTTTGTCAGTAATAAAGAGGTTAGGCAAAGGAGTTGGCAACTTCCTCTGAGCAGTATATTTTGCAGAGAGAGAAACAGTTGGTTTGGTGATGTTGCCTGTATGGATAATTATAGATTAGGAAATAGGGTTATGTACAGTTTTCTTAAAGGCCTCATAAAGTGTGTGTGTGTGTGGGGGGGGGGGGGGAGACCTAGGATGCAGTGAGCAGGCAATGTCAAACAGGACCTTGTTAGAGTTGGTGTGCAGTGGCGAGATGTAGCAGATGTAGCTCAGTTGCATGGTCTGTTTGGATCTCCATAGCCTATGGCTTCTTGAAGATGATGATACTAGGTATCCTGTGCCTCTGTTCACTTAGGGCTGGCATCCCACAAGCAAACAGAAAATGCAGCATCAGATTTTCCCTCAACAGAAACCATAATTCAGTTTACAGTGCAGCAAGTTCAGGATCCATAATCAAGCTCAATGCCATAAATCAGTCCAGTAGTAGGTATAAAGTGATTAGCACCAGGACCCTGTGAAGTTGACCATTCTTCAATAGGGCAGAAAAAAAAATAACCTTTGACACTTACGAGACTGGTGGCAAAGCAGCTGCTTTCACTCAAATTGTTTAGGAATGTGTTGTTGAGACATCTTGTTGATACTAAAAGTCAATTTGTACATCTGTGAAATTGATAGAGATTTAAGTTTCTGAATATTTCATACAAAGAAATAGATAAAGCAAATTTTTTGGAAGAAAGAACCTTGAAAATGATGAAATAACAGTATTTTTCTCCCATTATTCATTTTATTAATATTAATATTTTGCAATTCCAATAATGTTTTTTACATCAGTATTAAAAAACTATTTTGTTATGTTGCACATAACATTTTCCAACACAGGTTAAAACACATTTCATCACCAAAATTTCAAATTAAATAGATCATTTGAAATATATTTTTTTTAATTTTGGCATTTTCTCTTACACCATTAGAGTGTGAATTTATAGCTATTGGGAAATTCTGAAAGTGCTAATCATAATATTACATCAATACTTATCCAACCTAAAAAGAATTTTCAGTTATATTATTAATAATTTATTCACTTATAAGTATCATTATAAGTGATTATTGCACTGTATTACATTTATACATTATGCAAAAAGGAAAATAGACAAAAGTAAAATATTTTACTTTTAGAATCAAGGAGCATGTCAGCCCATCCAGATTCTATTAGGAACTTATATGTGAAATTTGGCAACACTGGAAATTTTCTGAACGTACATAATAATCTTTTTTGTATACATTATCTGAAAATGTTTTGAAATTGCTCTAATTCATCACAGAAAAAAATTCATAATGTAATCATGAGATCTATATAATAATAAGACAGACAAATCAAATATGTGATCATATATATATATGCAATCCTTCTGAATTAAGAAAATCAAATTTCAATTGCATGAAGTCAAATTTGTGAACTATAACATTGGCTAAAATGCTACCTGATATATTTGAGTGTATACAGTTATAAAGCATTTTGTATCCATCCATGACACATGAGTCTGTCTTCCTCATTTACCCATATTTCTGAGAGCAGTATTAAGTCAAATTTACATTTAGTGTTATGTAAAATTACAAGTAGTTCATTATAATTTTGTCTTAAACTCCTAATGTTAAAATGTATTATGGATAGTTAGAAAGACATTTTGTAGGGTGAACATTATAGCTTACAAAGTCATTAAACTCAGTTACAATGAAAGCATGTGCTTTATCTTCAGCAAAACTAGAAAAGCATCCATCATAAATGGGAAGAGTTAAAAATTTGAAATACATATTTATATGCCATAAATATCTTTATATTTGATTTTTACAGTTCGATAAGTGCAAGCACAGAGAGTTCTTTAAAGTGGCATTGAGCAAGGTTTGCTTTATTGTCCTACATTTATTAATTTTATTTATCTATCTTTTAATTGATGCATATATTGCATGTTTATTGTTAAGTTATATATAGTACCAGTAAACAACACCATATCAAGAATTGTTGTAAATTTTATCCTATCATCAATATTAGGTGCATTTTCAATTATTTCAGTGAGCTTCTGTTCAAAATACTTGTTAAGGTGAAAAAAAAAAAGGAATTTAGTGACTTTTAAAACCTTACAGTTGCATTTGGATTCAGGGAAACCAGTCAGTACAATAGTTTTTAGGTTACATTTCATATCACAGAATAGTAAAATAAATAAAAAAAATAAATATCCCTTAAGCAGTTGTAATAAATATCCCTTCAAGCAAATAAATAAATAAATATCCCTTCAAGCAGTTGCTTGCCACAGAATACAGTTTTCTAATTCATTTTAAGAGTAATAGATCATCTTGTTATTTTGTGTATTTTTGTGTCTGAGGGTTTTCTGAGAAATATTTTGCTATCTTTCATCCAAGCATATTGATATGCATTATCAGTTTAAATTGTTTAACTGAATAGAATAATTTTTTGTATGATCAGATACATGTTTATTTACGAAGATTCTGTTATCTTTAAAGCCACTGTTTATCATATTTGCTGTCAGATCCTTTTTGCCTCTCCTCCTCTATATCCGCTTATTCCTGATATTAGTATCCTTCAGTCTGACTATTATTTGTTTTATTTAATTCTTGTTTGTCATTGGCACCCTGTGTGCAAGAATTATTTCATACTTCTCCTGAATTCCCAATACATTTGCAACTTCCCCCATGATTTTCATGATGTTTTTATTCTGATCCTTAGGTATTCCACATATCTCAATTTTATTGCATTTAGATCTTTCAAGTTCATTTAAATCAGTTCTAAGTTCTTTCGTTTGCTTTTTCATATCTTATTTTTGTTTCATTAATGTCTGATTTTCTTCTCTTAACAAATGAAACTCTACCTTAAAATCATTAAATGACTTTATGTGATCTCGTATCATGTTTTAATTATATTCTACGGATATTTTTGTCTCATATTGTAATGTTCCAAAATATATGTTTAATTTGCTGGATAGCTCAGGTGCCAGGCAGTTTCTCTAAAATAAAAATAAATATTTCCTCAAGCAGCTGCTTGCCACAGAGGTCTGATATGAGGCCTGTCAGTTTATATGCCATAATAGAAGTTCTGTTAGAATGGTGGGACCTCAGCACAAAAACAATACAAACATCCATGCTTTACTCGAGTTTAAACTCAGGCCCCTTTGATCAGTATTATAGCATTGTAATTCAATATAAATTATTAAATTTACATTGAACTAGATGGTAATGGCAATGATGTCACAGACAAAAGTGTCGGTAATTAAATTTCTGTACACCCATATACTATGTGATTTATATTGTTCTTCGGCTGTTATCCTAAACAAAATATAAGACTAAAAAATCAGTGCATCTTCTCAGAATTAAAGTATGTTTTTTAAATTCATATTTCATAAATGCTTGTGAAAATATAGTGTAATTCAAAAGTCTGGACAATTGGTAAAAGACATGCAGACAATAATAGACTGATTTGAAATATGAAGTAGAACAATCAATGGTTGCTAAAAATTACAGTGATATTACAATAATTAGAAAGCAAAATTTCAATGTTGGCACCTGCAAGTTCATAGTACAATGGTATGTGCCATTGACATGTTCCACTTATTACTCTCAGCCTTTCCTTTGCGAATCATGGCTATCTTAACCACTTTGTGATGCCCCCTCATTCACTTTTACTTTACCTTAACCAGTTTTGCTTAATTGACGTTATATTTATCATTTTGGGGATTTTTATTTCATTTTTGGCATCACAGTGCTCATTTCCAAGAGCATAGGAGTTGTGCATGCGCAACTCTGGACTTTTGATTGTTACCTGCTAAAGCGCATGTGCAAGGACACACCCCTCTTGTGTCATAGCTTGCGTTGTTTGTCAATTTATGCAAATGTCTTTCCCAGCGTGCAACATGACACATGCTGGCTTGGTAGGCTCTTGTTATAACCTGGTGACATGTTAGTCACGATAAGCATCAGAGAATCAGTTAGTATCAGTTAGTTTTTTGTTGAGTAGCAGAGTGTAGTTGGAGTTTTGTTGTCAGTTTGTAAGATAGAAATGATGTAGTATCTTCTTCATTGAAGTTTTGGTGAGTGTTTTTGGAAATAAATTTGTTTGTTATATAAACCCTTTTTGAATCTTTACTAATATTTTCTCTTGAGCAACTTTAATTGTTTTGATTAGAATTTACATTAAAATAGACAATCATTTAATTTTTGAATTCTTACTCGTTAAGTAACGCTCACTGGTATTCGAACCCTACTTGAGCTGTATTTTTGGCAATTTGTTAATTATTGCCTGGCACCCGACTTAGCTATCTGGAGCTTAAATAATTATTGGATCAGACAAAGAGTCCAAACTTTAAAAGTATTTTCAATTCTTTGGCCCGTTACAGAGACATAGAAAAGAAGTGGCAGAAGCTGTTGAAATTATTGGGGTGTTACAGAGACAATTTAAAAATGTGCCGCAACGAACAGGGATGTGCCAGTAGTAAAAGAAGTGGCACTGAGAACAGGAATTTGCCAGTAAAAGATAGTGGTCCAAGAATAGTATATTTGTATATAAATTAGGTATGTTATTTAATGTGATTGTCAAAGATAGTAATTTTTGAGCTCATTAGTTGTATGTACTACTTATAGATTTAACGGCAGCTTAAACCAAAAATTTTTGTTGAGCAAGAAGCTTAACTTTTTTGCGTATTAGTCAAAGGTACTGTTTTGTGTATTAGTCAAAGGTACTTTGTGTATTAGTCAAAAATACAGTACTACACTGTATTTTTGTGTATTAGTCAAAGGTACAAAAGTAACTGTGCTGAAGTTTCAGCACAGTTATTGCTGATAGTTAATATATTTATTGTATGTAAAGATTAGAAGTGTCCGGACATGCACACAGGCACGATAGATAAATTTTTTGATAAGGAAATTTATATTTTTGCAAGCTTAGTTGTAGCTTTAGTATTGAATTGTTGTATAGCAGTACCTTTGAGTGCTGCTCAAGATTAAAAAAAGTTTCAAAATTTCCAAAATTCAAAATTTTGGCAGACCGCTAATCATGTCTGTTAGTAATATGGCCGATTCTGCCATAATGACTCCGGATTTTGAAAAAGTAAAGGGTAGGTTGCAGGATGTAATGAAGGAAGCAGAAGTGCTAATGAATCTGCTTAATGAATCTCGGGAGAAAAGGGGAACGACAACAACCCCTAAATTTGCTGACAATGCTATGTCAGTTCGCCAACCTAGAAACTTTGAACGTAAGATTCCATTTTCTGTTCCGTCAGAAGCAAGTGATAGAACAGAGTATTATCAACCACCACAACAATGAGTTACCAATCCATCTATTAACTATACTCCTTATGTTAATTGGCCTTTACCTGAAATAAGGTTCGACGGTTCGAAACGTCTGTCATCGTGGACATTTGTCAAGTCCATGGAAGAGCACTTCCGTTAACATGAAGTGCCTGGCAACGAAAAGGTGGTTTTAGCAGTATCTTGTCTAATTGGATGTGCTGAGTAATGGTGGAATAATATAGGATGTCGTCATGAAATTGAATATTGGGAAGATTTTAAAAGCGAAATCATGGACATTTTACAGAACTCGCTTCGCTACACAGTTGTTTTCACGAAGACAAAGGGAAAGAGATGATATAGCAAAATTTATCTGGGGTACAGTAGAATTATACCAGCTTTACGATGCTGATGCCGCTGAAATTGATATTGTAAATTGCATATTGTCTCAATTGCTTTTGCCCATTAGAGAATTCCTAGAAGTACAAAACGTAAACTCAATTTCAGATTTAGTCAAATTGGCTTGGCAATATACTGCAAGAAGAGAATCTGCAGCAACTGCATTAAACCAACAATGGATACAATCCCCGCCAAAGCAGCGCTATCAGCTTGAGTCTTATAAAATGACTCCCACACGACCGGAAGTTATATGGTCCCAACAATTTGCGCCGAATGTGCCTAGAACGATGCAGAACGAACGAAACAGAGAATTTGTTCCACATCAAGTAACCTAAAACTTTTTTTAAGAACAACAGAGAAACTTTCAGATGTAATTTTTGTGGCCAATTAAGGCACATGGAAAAATATTGCTACAGAAAAAACGGCAATTCGGGAAACTAGAATTAGGATCTCTGAAGCGAGAGGCCAAAGTTCCTCAAGAAAAGCCCTCTCGTGAGTTAAGTCTTGCTACTGTGGGTATACATAATGTCCTACATTTACCTTTTGTGAAGCTTTATCACGATAAGACCGAATTCATAGCTCGCATTGATACAGGTGCTGATATTACATGTCTACATAAGAAAGTGTGGGATAAAATTCAGAAAAATTGTAAACTGAAATTGCAGCCATGGTCTGGTGGACCTTTGAAATTAGCTTTTGCTTCCAAGCAGTGTTTTCTGCAAGGAACTGTTGAGTTACCTATCACTTTAAATAATGTGGAGATAAGACTTGAACTTTTAGTAATAAGTGAATTATTATATGACTCTTTGATAGGAATAGATGCGATACAAAAACACTTGATTGAATTTGATATTGCCAATAATACTATTTCACTGAAAGTAACAATAAAGAAAAACTTGATATCGATCAGATAAAATCAGATATTAGAAAACATGCTGACAGTGCTCATTTAGATAATAGCGAGAGAGTTAAGTTAGAAGCTCTGCTCAATGCTAATTGCGAACTTTTTAACATCAAGCCTGGCAGATGTCAGATTTTGGATCATCATATCGACACGGGCAATAGTAGACCTGTTTATAGCAAACCATATAATTATCCTCCCAGTAAAGAAGAAATAGTTTAAATGCAAATTAAAGAAATGTTAAAGGATGGGATAATAGAACCACGTTTTAGCCCTTGGGCTTCATCGGTCGTCCTCATTAAAAAGAAAACTGGTGATTTCAGATTTTTCATGGACTATCGAAAACTAAATGCTGTTACAGTCCCCAACAGATATCCTCTACCTATTTTTCAGAATCTACTAACACAACTGGCTGGCAAGAAATTTATTAGCACACTAGATTTGTCTTCAGGATATTGGCAGGTGTCCGTATATCCACCAGATCGGCCCAAAACAGCTTTCCTCACAAAAGATGGATTATTCCAATTTCGTTGCTTACCATTTGGCTTATCCGGAGCACCCGCCATGTTTCAACATCTTATGTCCGTGGTTCTGGGTGATCTAAAAGGAAAAATTTTTGAAGTGTACTTAGACGACATAGTTATTTTTTCTACTGATTTTTCGGAGCATCTATGTGATTTAAATTTGGTATTTGCAAGATTAAAAGAAGCCGGACTCACCATAAAATTGTTTAAATGCACATTTCTCCAAGAAGACTTTCAATACCTCGGTTTCAATGTTAATACAGATGGAGTAAGAACATTACCTAATAAGGTTGAAGCCATAGAACGATTTCCCACACCGTGCAATTCGAAACACCTTAGTAGATTTCTAGGAATGTGTGGTTGGTACCGACAATTTGTACCTAATTTTGCTAATTTGGCCGAACCTTTATGTGAATTACGCCGTAAGCAAAAACGGTTCCACTGGACACGTGTTTGCGACACAGCATTTCAGACCTTAAAAGATGCGTTGTGTCATGCTCTCGTGTTGGCCTTGCCGCAGTTAGGCAAACCTTTTAACATTTACACTGATGCTTCTGATGTCGGTCTCGGTGCTGTGCTGAGCCAAGTACAGAATGACAACAGCACTATGATGGATGAATCCATATCTGGCATAATGCAGCAACAGGCTCAGTGAGACATACAGGTCCAGCCCCTGGTGTTATATGGTATGGTGTGCCATTGAACTCCACTCACGCTAGTGCCTCATATGCATTACCGGTACTTTGAACAGCCAGTGTTACATCACTGAGGTGTTGGAGCCTGTGGTCTTACCTTATCTTCAGGGGCTCTCTGGTACCATTTACCAACAGAACAATACCCAACCACATGTGGCATGGATAGCCACCATATGACATTTCTGCCTTGGCCTGCACCTTCACCCGATCTGTCCCCAATTGAACATGTCTGGTCCATGATCTCATGACGACTGGCACACCAGACACCAGCAGCTGCTACAACAGATGAACTTTGGCTACATATCGAAATTGCACAGACTGACATTTCCCAAACACACATCCAACATCTCATTCTCCCAATGCCAGACTGTGTAGCAGCGGTTATTGCCGCTCATGGTGGCTACACAAGATACTGTTTTTTTGGTATTCCACAAGTCTAACTGAGTTATATTTGTAATCGTTTGATCCTTGTAGCATAAGCTATGTATTCACTAAATATGGCTTTGATATCTCTTGTCTTTCCTGGTGTTGCACTTTTAATGGCCAGCAGTGTAATTCATTAAAATTAAATATCGTGCTTTGGATTTGTTCTGTATCTTTGTAGATCAAAGAGGGAAAGTCAAAATGGGAAAGAACAAGAAACTTTTAAAGGTATTTACCTTTATACCATTTTGGAGTGTTTGTCATCTGGTGTACTGTGTAATAATTGACTATCTTAATAAATAAAATTAACCCTCAAGCAGTCAGTTTAATAAGCCATGATTTACCATATATGAATACAGCTAACTGTAGTACAGCAACTGTTGTAAACAATGTGATTAGTTCTACTCCGATTATTGTAATGATGATGATAGATGCATTACTGGCTTTAATGTTGACCCTATAACACAGTCTGAAGTTATTTTGGCTGTTTCTAAACTTAAACTACATAAATCCACAGGGGTAGATGAAATTACTACAAATGCTTAAAGCTGGGAATGTATCGGTTACCATATATTTTGAATGTATTGTTTGATAGACTTCCTATATTTATGATAGAGTCCCTATATCCTCAGTCCCTAAGGATTTTACCAGAGCCATTATTATCTCTATTTTTAAAAAGGGTGATCACAGTTCTTGTGATAACTATAGGGTAAACTATAAGGTATCAGCCTACTTTCTGTTCCAGGTAAAGTTCTTTGCATGATTGTGCTTAATAGAATTAAGAATCTGGTTGACAGGGAGTTTTGTGATGAAGAATGTGGATTCAGAAGTAGTAGGGGATATGTAGATGAGATATTTTTACTTGGGCAGATTCTCGAGAAATGTTTAAAGTTTCAGAAACCTTTGGTTACAAGCTTTGTTGATTTCAAAAAGGCTTTTGACTCTGTTGATCATCATAATTTGTGGTTGATTGTGAGATTGTATGTCATAGCAGACAAGTTACTTAACATAATGAAAGCTCTTTATATAATAACACTGAGTTGTGTGTGAGAGTTGGTAAGACTTGTAGCAATTGGTTTAGCATTGCTTCTGGTTTTCAAGAAGTGTGCATTTTGTCTCCTTTTCTCATTAGTTTGATTATTGATTATGTTATGCGAAATTCACTTCAGGGGAACAATTTTGGTCTTAAATGTCTGAAGATCTGGAAATTTCTGATTTAGATTATGCTGATGATTTAGCCCTTTTGGCAAATGATGTTGATGAGATGAACTTTTTCATTTGAGCTGCTGTTGAGACGTAGTAGAGTAGGTTTAGTTATAAAACTAAAGTGATGAAAACTGGTCAGGCAGGCTGTGATTCAGTTAATCTGAATGGTTGCAGAGGTTCTGAATCTGAATGGTTGAGAGAGTTTAATTTGAATGGTTGCTTGAGGAGGTATCAGTTTAATTATCTTGAAAGCTATGTAACAGATACCAGTGATGTACAGCATGGGATTAACAGATGAATAGGGATTGCTGCTGGGACTTTTAAGAATCTTTGGAGAGTGTGGACAAATAGTCCTATACACCTAAAGACTAAAATTAGACTCTATAATGATTTGATTCTTCGTAGGATTAGTTATGATAGTCAAACGTGGACTCTTTGTAAACAAGCTAACAGGAAACTTTATGCTTTTGATTCTAGATGCTTTTGCAGTGTCTTGGGCATTAGGTGGTTCAACTTTGTGAGAAATGATACTGCATTGTTTGTACACTAGTTTCCATAAATTAAGGAAAACTGAGAAAAATTATGATAAAAAAAAACTATATGAATGATTTTAATGAAATTTGATGAAAATAGAAATTTGACTTGAGCTTAAAAAAACTTCTCCCAAGTTTCTTGGTGGTAGCCATCACCTCTCTCCTTATGACCACCACTGTTTTACTCCCCCCTTGATGGGAGGCTACCATCTGTCTCCCAACAACTGTTCCAGTGGATCTCCTCACCCAACCTTCTGAGTTTTCGGGGTCCTTGTGACATGGCCATTTAGCCCATTGTGTGAAAAAAAAATTTCCACTCAGAGGTAACCCAACCTTCCTCCCCTTTCCTGCCACACTTACTGAATGTTTTACTCCTCTCTCCACCTTCTGCTAAACTCACCGGATGTTTTACTCCTCCCTCAACCTTCCACTAAACTCATTGGATATTTCACCCCTCCCTCCATCTCCTGCTAAACTCACTGAACATTTTACTCCCCCCAGAAAATTTTAAATAAGAAAATACTAGTTTTTATGTTCATATTGAATGATTTTAAAAGTATCCCCCTCCTCCTCCTCAGTGTCTTGGCTGTGCCACCCTGATGATTTAACATTTTTTTTTTTGCTTTGGCACTAACTTTTCAGCATTTAGCCAAAATCTTCAAAACTTGAACACCCAAAGAGAAAAATTTGTGATGTTTAGTAAAAAAAGCAGCAAGAAGTTTTCCACTACTTCATAAACTGACAGAAAATCTCATTAATGTGTGAGCAATCCAAGTCACCTTGTATAATATAATCTTGTTTTAAAATAAAAATAAAAATAAATAAATATTCCCTGAAGCAACTTCTTGTCACAGAAGTATGACAGGAGCCTGTCAGTTTACATGCCACGGTAGAAAGTTTGAGAAGATGGTGAGATCTCAGCAGAAAAACAAGACAAATGTCCATGCGTTATCCGGGGCTCGAACCCAGGTCTCTTAGATCGCTAACAACTCGACCACATTGATGGACCAACACTGAAGTCGGAACTAACATGACACTGAAAAGAATCATTAAAGGAAATAAAAATCATGTTTCAATGAATATTATAGTATTCAAGAATAAATTTCCTTTTGATTAATATATAACTGTTTTTATTTGTCAGGTTTCCCAAAATTAATCTTTAATTGCGTAGTCTGATCTTTTTTTTTTTGCTATAGCAATGAAAAAGTCTTGCTAAAATCAATATGTTTATAAATTTGTTTAAATTTTTTATTTTCATAAAATTCAGAATTAAATTATGTTTAATTTGATAGAGCCATCCCGTGGTCAGAGCCATCCCGTGGCCGAGTGGTTAGCGCGCTTGGCTACTGATCTACGGGACCCGGGTTCGAGCCCCGGGTTAAGGCATGGATGTTCGTGTTGTTTTTCTGCTGAGGTCCTGCCATCCTCTCAGACCTTCTACTCTGGCATACAAACTGACAGGCTCCTGTCAGACCTCTGTGGCAAGCAGCTGCTTGAGGGGGTATTTAATTTGATATGATCTATTAATTTTATTATTATTATTATACATAGATGATAATCGCAGCATGACCTAATGCTCTTTTGGCATTGATAAATCAAAAAATATTTAGCGGAAAAAAATTTCGCCGACATACAGGACTGGAGAGATGCGGGTTCGATTCCTGTATGTCAGCAAAAAATTTTTCTGCTAAATATTTATTGATATATTATTTTTATACTATTAATTATACTATTAATATGACCTATTATGTTAATTTGATATATAATATGACTATTGATTAGTAATTTTTGAAAAAAATTCTAATATTGACTTGTTTATATGACTCAGCACAGTTGGCAAAAAGTCTTGAACTTTTCTCAAAGTATGGTACTGAGAAAAAAATTATAAAATGGCAATAATTTTCTTGCTTCAAGCAATGTTTTTTTTTTGTTATTCAGAAATAATAGTCTTTCTATTCATGTGCATTATAATTATTTCTGTCTGTTAGTTTTTTAAATAAATCTTTATTTGCATTGCTAGATGTATTTTTTTTACTACGTGACTCAAAAATTGACCTATTAAAATAAAAGTGTTATCTTTTTGTAAAATATTTTATTTTTTGAAAATTCAGAATTAAATGCTGATTGATTTGACATATAATATGTCATAATTCCTTTTATTAGTTATATGGCAAAAAATTTCTAAAGTTAATTTTTTTGGCTCGTTAGAGTGAAAAAATTAGTTGGGCCTCTGGATGTAAACCAATTTTTCAGGTAGGATCCTGGAAGGTTAAGTAAACAGTTTCATAGAGAATGAAAATAGTGAATTTTATATTGTTCAACAGAAGTATAAGATTTAATTTATAATTTATTTTAAATTATAAGGTATAATATTTCTAATGAAGTATAAGATTTTTGGCTGATCTAGTTTCTAGGTCTTCACAAATCAACAGAAACATAAATTGCAAAACACACGAGTATTCTGCAATGGCACAATACTTCAACGTGAGATTATACTAGCTGTTTTTCACCTATTTTACCAAGCATAGCAGTGGCCACATTATCAGTGTCACTAGGGACAAAAGGTAAAATAACATAATCACTAATATGTATGCATGCACCATGGATGTTCTGCTTCAGACTCCATAGGCATAATGTAAAGCAATGTATCGTAGCCACTTTGCAATTTTTTAAAGGATAAATGTTTTTTGTCTTCTAGTTATTCTGAAATATAACTTGGCAAGTTATACCACATCAAATATTTGCAAATATTTAGGCATTGCAAGGGAAAGAAATCACAAGGCAAAGTTGATGAAAAAAAATTCAACCACACTGGCTATTGAACCTGGGATCTCTTTATTAGAAGAGGAGACACATAACTGCGATGCTGCCAACTGCTTGTTAGTGGAAGTGCTAAAACTGTATATATTGTATTACACAACAAATCTACTAATAAATCAGCACTTTGAAGTCAGTTCAAATTTTAGAGGAAAAATTGTCTTGAGCCAGATGGGATACGAACCCATGACCTCCTGATAATGTCGTGGATTTGTATCCCACCCAACTCAAGACAATTTTTCCTCTAAAATTTGAATTGACTTCAAAGTGCTGATTTATTAGTAGATATTGAATATGTCAGTTTATTTCATTAGTTAACACAACAAATGCTCAATGCAAATATTCTTATATCCTAATATTTTGTTTCATAATGTAATAAGATAAGTGATATAGATATATATATATATACTTTTTCACTGAGATTAACTCAGAAGTTGTTACATATTCATGTGAAAATGATGTTCATAAAATAAATATAATACATCAGGAAAATCGAAATGTCCTTAGGAGCATAAAAAGATGAATTTATTTCTTGATGTTATATTCTTGATTATAAAGGTTACAGTAGAAAACACCACTTTCTGAACATAAAAAAAAAAGATAACATAAACTAATTAGAGCACAACTTACTGTGCATATTAATAATTATTGATCAATTATCACAGTTTTTAATATATTTATATATCCATCAGCACATTGAAGTGTAGGAGGTTAGTCAAGAAATTGTATCATTCAAATTTGCTGAAGAAGAATATGATGCATGCAAGAATTGAAATATCATATGACAAATGTGACATGTCATCCCATTGCCGAGTGGTTAGCATGCTTGGCTACTGATTTAAGGGACCTGGGTTCGAGCCCTGGGTAAGGCATGGCTGTTTGTGTCGTTTTTCTGCTGAGGGCCTGCTATCCTCTCAGACCTTCTACTATGGCATATAAACTGACAGGCTACTGTCAGACCTCTGTGGCAAGCAGCTGCTTGAGAGGTTATTTATTATTATTATTTTTTAAATGTGACATATCATTAGAATGTCTGTAAATTAAATAGTTTAATCACAATCTACACTGTTTAAAAAGGGCTTTTCAAATGCCTTTAGTTAATGCTCATAAACTTGTACTATCATGCATTATTGCAAACTACAACATGCAGTAGTATTAACTTATATTCCTCAGTACAATAGTACTTCTGTGAAGAGAATTGCTAAGTACAGGACTTATTGATACTAATTTGAGTTTTAAAGTTCTTATTAATACACACACACACATATGTATAATGGAAGATTGCTATATGCGTTTTCAGAAGTTATGCTTGTATTTGTCCACTGTATTCCTTTTAACTGGATGTATGTAGAATTGGCTGATACAATCAACACAGTAGATGGTATCGTCTATGGAGAAATGCAGTCCATGTAATTTCCAAATGCTTCTGTACATATCAGCCATCAAATAGTAAGTGAGCATGAACTTTCTTTTCAGCTAGTACACTCGCCACTACATGTTGATGACCGTCACCAGTGGTAACTGTGGTGATATTATGTATTATATAAACACAGCTAACTAGAATAAAGGTTTAATAAAAACACGATAAAGCTGTTACATTTAGATGGTTCAGAGTATCAAATCTCAAAACATGAGAAGTGCATAGTATATTATACATGAGTTGGAAAAATAATAACTAAAGCAAGTTATTAACCCAGTACTTTAAAAAGTCATAAATGTAATCTCAAAACAAGTGCTAAAATACACTAGACCTTAAAGTATAACAAAGGTAGTTACCACATCCTATTTGCTGGTACATCTGCTTTAACAAAGGTTTTCACTTTTGATATGATGGAATTATCACTGCATAAACACTTGGGTACATACCATAAGTACAGCATAATGACTTCCTCGTAAAATAGCCTGATGACTTCCTCGATAATAATCACTTCCATGATTTCATAATTGCTATTACACTAGCATATAAGTTCCAAGTAAGATAGTATAATATTAGATGTTATTCTGTCAGTTATACTGTTATCTGTCCGTGGAAGAGGTAAGGATGATACAAGTTCTGCTATATCCATGAGTCCATGCCATAAGTAACTGCATATGTATGCAAACTGTTGTACACTCGTAATGATGTAATTATAGGAATGGATGCTTCTGGTAATATCCTCCATCGAATACACATTTGTTATTGCTGACAGTGAATTAATTTTAAGTAACCAGATTTCGAGTTCTTAAGTTGGCATCAAAAACTTTAACAATGTATCTTAAACAAAGATAGTGTACACATCACTAGGCATATCATGCCATTACCTTCACCATTGAGTTCATATCATAGATGGTTACTGGCTTTTATCTTCATTAAGTTCAACATTGTACATTCTCATTCTTTTAAGATTAAACTATTATTAATACTGAACATTCCAAAAAGTCAATAAAAGTGGCTGACTTTTGATTAAATTCATTAAAAGGTTGTTAAGCCTGCATCCTGGTGATCGATGAGCAATGTGTTTCACCGTATCTACGGCATCATCAGTATCTACTGTTTTAATTTGGGTTGATTATATCTAGCATTTTCACAGCATTGATATATACACTGAAGTGCCATTGAATTAGGGATGACAACCTAGTAATGTGTTGGACCCCCTCTGGCCCTGATATCGACCACCACACGATGAGGTAAGGACTCCACAAGCTTGTGTAAATGTTCCACAGGTATGGCGAGCCATGCATCCTCCAGAGTTGTCCACAATTCTCTCAAGGTCATTGCTGATGGGACACAGGCCTGAACACTATGCTCAACGGTATCCCAAAGATTTTCGATGGGATTTAAATCTGGGCTTCTAGGTGGCCAATTCATTATTTCAAAGTCAGCAGAATACTCCTGCAATCATGCAGTAGCCAACCTGGACCTGTGAAATGAACAGTTGATTTGCTGGTAGACACCATCTCCATTGTGATGCATAATAGCCATGAATGGATGTATATGGTCAGCCATGAGTTCTATGTACCAGGATGCATTGAGAATCGTTGGTACATGTACCAAAGGTCCCACAGACATCCAACTGAAGACACTCCAGGTCATCACTGAGCCACCACCAGATTGTACTGTTCTGACCTGACATGCAGGATCCATGGCTTCATGGGGTTGGTGCCATACCTTCAGTCTCCCATCGGCATGAAGTTTAAATTGAGATTCATCACTCCAGGCTATCTGTTGCCAATTTTCAATGGTCTAATTTCGATGTTCTTCAGCTCAGGCAAGGCATTGAGTCTGGTGTCATGTCATTAGAAGTGGGACTCTTGTAGGTCGGTGGTTCCCGAAGCTGAGACAATGAAGTGAGCATTGCACGGTCCATGCACTAACTTCCCGGCTGGAACCTGCATTCAGATGGGAGGTGATTTAAGATAATGCCTGGCCCCTATCGGTCTGTACGATGCAAGTCAGACAGCGAAGCCCACAATCATTCAAGGCTGGTTGTCCTTTACAGTTTGCCCAGGTGCTTGTCTTTTTGCTGGAATTTTCATATTCCCATCACTCTCTTGAAACTGTCGTACGAGAAAATCAAAGATCGTTGACAATTTCGGAGATCAAGTGTCCCATCCATTGGGCACCTATGATCTGCCCTCTGTCAAATGCATCTAAATCCCACACCTTTCTCATTACGCTTCTCATGATGAGTGCTTGGGGAAGCCAAAGCTGACAGCTATGTATGACCAGAATTTCAGCCACGATGCGTGCAAATGTGTGACTTGTGGTACTGAATTTAGATAAAGTTTTCTATCCCAAATTCCATGGCACTTCAGTGTGATATTAATTTCTTTCTTTAGAGAATAATAATTGTTGCAATATCTGCATAGGTGTGACAATCACAACATTACCTGGGTGACATTTTAATGTGAATATATCAATAAATATTTTGTGGAAAAAATTTCCCCGACATACGGGACTTGAACTCGCATCTCTCCAGAAACATGCCAGAGTATTCTTACTGATTGAACTGGCATTAGTCACTCCAGGCTATTCGTTGCCAATTTTCAATGTTCCAGTTTTGATGTTCCAGTTACTGATTTTCAATGGCCCAGTTACCGATTTATCCGGCAGTAGTTCAATCGGTAAGAATACTCTGGCATTCATACTGTTGGCGAAATTTTTTCCAGAAAATATTTAATATCTATATGCTCTGTAGAACAATGTTCTTATAAAAGAATATATGTATATTTTCTCTGTATAAAAGAATTAAATGGTATTAAACTGGTGATAATGTAGGTTTCTGATTTTCTTTAGTTATTAATCTGTCTTTGTTTCAAAATTTCCAGAAATGCTAATTTTCTCTTTTCAAATTCACATTTATATTTTATTTTTGAATTGTTGAATTGAAATAATTATTAAATTGTAGAAGGCAGAACCTGAACATTTCCAGATAATGAAAATATCATCAATATCTCTTTTGCAAATCATGGTTTTAAGATTCTAGGTTGATGTATTTTATATTCATTCCCATCACAGCATCAGAAAAAATACAAATAGAGGTGATCCCATGGGAGTTCCAAATATCTGTTGATAATATTTATTATTAATTATAAACTGAATTGATAAATTATTATATACACCACTTAATAACTTTTGCCCTCACAACAGCTGCCATACATCTTGGTAAGGACTCAATGAGGTGTTGAAAACATGGAGGTGGTATTGCCAACCATGAAGTGAGGATCACCTGTTGTATAGCATCCACAGTTGCCAGTAGGAGTTGCGGGCTCGAATACATCTTTCCAATTTGTCCCACAAATTCTCAATGGAGTTGAGGTGTGGAAATCGAGGGGGCCATTCGTGTGTGGGTAAACTCATGAATGCTCCTGGAGTAAATTGGTCACCATTTGGAAAGTAATGGTATGGCATTGTCTTGTTGAAAGATGGTAAAAATGGAAAGAGAATCCTTACGAATAGGTATAGGTGTTTGACAAGGATGTTCGCATACCATATGCCGGTGATGGAGGTCTCAATTGGTACCGAAGGAAACCCATGTAAATGCACCCCAAACTCTTAACTGCCTCCACCAGCCTGTATGACCCAACTTGGCACTCTGGGTCCATTGCTTTATGTAGTTTACAGCACACACACATTCTCCCATCAGCATGATAATGTTGAAAACATGATTCATCAGATGCTATGACATGTTTCCAGTCATTTGCATTCTAATTGTGATAGTCCTTTGCAAACAACAGCCTAATCATTCGGTGCCTTGCAGTCAACAAGGCGACACGTTGTGGATGTTGACTGCAAGGCACCAAATCTAGTGACAGAAGTTTTAAATATTCATCAATTGATAATTTTAAATGCTTTCTAAAAAATCTAAATATGATTTACATATAAATTCAGTTGGTCCAAACAATGGTGATAAGAATTCAAGTAAATTCTTATCTAGAAAGTAAGTAGATTTCTGCTTAGTTGCAAGAGTATACACACTGGTTGATTAGGTTTATGAGTTTTAATTTTTTAAATTTTACATATGAATTTGAAAAAAATAAAAATTTGCGTTTCTTAATATTCTCATACAAAGAACTTAAGATAGATTAATAACTGAAGTATATCGGAATCTCAGAAATTTACATCTATCAGCAATTGAATACCATTTAATTCTTTCGGACCGAGAAAATTACACCGATAAGCCAAAATGTTAAAACCACCTACCTAATATGATGTAGGTCTTCCTCTCACTGCCAAAAGAGTTCTCACCTGACGAGGCATAGATTCAACGAGATGTTGGTGGGTGTCACTTGATATTTGGTACCATGACTGCAACTGAAGATCTCGCGATCGAGATACAAATGCTCAATAAGATTCATGTCTGGCGAATTTGGGGGCAATGGCAATAAATGGAATTCCTCATCATGTTCTAGGAACCATTCCTGAACCTTCTTCACAGTGTGCAGTCTCTCAGTGCACAGTATGCTGCTCAAAGAAGGTTGATGACTCCTAACCTCATCATTACTTACAAAGTCGAACCACCTAATGCCCAAGATATTGCATAAGCATCTAGAATCAAAGGCATCAAGTTTCTTCTTATCCTGCTTACAAAAGGTCTACGTTACACTACCATAACTAACCTTAGAAAGAAACAAACTATTATATGACCTTATTATAGTCTTTAAATGTGTACACACCTATTTTTCCACACTCTCCATAGATTCTTAAAAGTCCCAGCAGCAATCCCTATTCTATTTATCTCATGCTGCACATCACCAGTATATGTAACAGAGCTCCCAAGATAATTAAACTGAGACACTTGCTCAAGAGAGCAGCCATTCAAAGCAACTGATGCACAATCTGCCTGACACATTTTCATCACTTTAGTTTTTTGGCTGTGTATCACCAAACCTACTCTATTACCAGTCTCATCAACAGCCGTAATGAACGAATTCATCTCATTAACATGAGTAGCCAGCAGGGCAAAATCATCTGCATAATCTAAATCAGAAGTTTTGAAATCTCTAGACCATTTAAGGCCAAAATTTTCCCTTGTAAAGAATTTCGCATTACATAATCATATTCAAACTAAAGAGAAAAGCAGACAAAATACACCCTTGTCTTAACTCCACTAGCAATACTAAACCAAACGCTGCAAGACATACCAACTCTCACACACGACTCGGTGTTATTATAGAGAGCTCTCATTACACTAACTAACTTATCAGGGTTGGGTTGATTTACCTCTGAGCGGCACTTTTTTGCACACCATGGGCTAAATGGCCAGGTCACATGGACCCTGAAGGCTCAGAGAAGGTTGGGGGAGGGGACCCACTGGAACAGCTGTTGGGAGATAGATGGTAACCCCCTTCAAGGCCATCCAGCATGTTCTTTAACGTGCGCAGGGTATGGCTCTCCCGCACACAGGGCTTAACGTCCCATCCGACGCATGGCGACCTTTCCAAGCCCATTGGTGTCCCCTACTGACCGTGGGCAGGGCGGGGAATTTTGCGGAGATAAATCTCAACGCTGACCCAGCTGGGACTCGAACCTGGGAACTACAGATTACGAGCCTGGCGTGCTACCGACTGAGCCACCCCCGCCCCTAACTTATCAGGTATTCCATATGATCTAACAATCAACAACAAATTATGTCGATCAACAGAGTCAAAAGCCTTTTCGAAATCTGTAAATCTGGCAACCACAGGTTTCTGAAACTCTAAACATTTTTCAAGAATCTCGTAAGTGAAAATTTTTGAGCCACACATCCTATACCACTTCTGAATCCACATTGCTCATCATGCAATTGCCTGTAAACCAGATTCTTAATTCTGTTAAGTACAATCATGCAAAGAACTTTACTTAGAATAGAGAGTAGGCTGATATCCCTATAGCTATCACAAGAACTATATTCACCTTTTTTGAAAATATGGATAATGATAGCTCTAATAAAATCCTTAGGAACAACACCTTTATCATAAAATATATTGAAAATTTCAGTCAGCCATGTGGCAACACAAATGTTCCCAGCTATAAGCATTTCAGTGGTGATTTCGTCCACCCCTGGGAATTTATATAATTTTAATGTAGAGATAGTGAAAGTGACTTTAGAATGTGATATAGGGCCATCATTAAAGCCAGTAATGCATCTATCCTCATTACAAACATTGGGAGTAGAAATAATCACATTATTTAGAACATCTCTGAAATGCTGAGTCCACCTAGCCATCACAGAATCCTCACCTTCAACCACTTTGCCATGCTTAAAATATTACCCAATCTGGTACAATCCCCTGCTGTTGTGCTGTCTAACTGCTTCCTCTGCTTTGCCAGCCAAACTATCAAGCGAAAAATTCTTATCAGCTGTTAACTGATCCTTTAGCTCGTTGTTCTGTTAGGACTAGTAGGGTGTTGATTCATATTAATCCTGCAGTTCCTTCTTTCAGAAATAAGTTCTATAGCCTTATCACTCAAATAATTTTGTTTCCTCTGTTCCCTTTTATTCAAAAGAATACTGTTGGTTTCAAGAAAAGTCTGTTTAAACTGATCCCATTCTTCCTTCAGCAGTAAGCAAACCATGAATGTCATAATGACTAAGTAGCCTATCATGGTATGCTTAGGCTATATCTGGATCTTCCAGATTTTCAGTGTTGAAGGTAATTTTCTTAACCTTAGCACAACATTTCTTAAGCTTCAGCTGCAAGACACTTTTGACGAGGTAATGGTCAGACCCAATTTCAGCTCCCCTGTATAATCTGGTATTCCCAATTGAACTAGCCTATTTGCTGTTAATTAGAATATAATCTATCATATTCCTGTGCAACCCATCAGGTGAAACCCATGTATTTTATAAATGTCCCGATGTTTGTAGTATGTGTTAGTTATTCGTAAACCATTAAGTTTACTTACCTGTAAGAGACATTCCCCATTGCCATTGGAACTATCAATGCCAAAGGGACCTAAAACTCCTGTCCAAAGGACAGAGTCAGTACCAACTTTAGCATTGAAGTCACCTAGCACAAGGGAAATATCTCCTTCACAGAATACAAAATATCCTGAAGCTGGCTTTAAAATGTATCCTTGTTCTCATCGGCATCCTCAGTGGGGGCATAACAGCAGATAACATTCATGTCCTTAATGCTTGTCTGAAATTTTTCTGTAAGAAACCTTTCATTAATCCACTCATTTTCTAGAAGAGCATCACTAGCATGTCTGCTGAGAAGAAGGCCCACGCCTTGTGATGCTTTCCATGCTCCCTCCCTGTAAAGAGAAATTTAAAGTTATTTTTAAGTATCTCGCCTTTACCTGTCCATCTGGCTCTTCAAGCCTAGAATATCTAGGTTATAGTGCTATAATTTCTGTGTGAGGACATCAAGAGAATAATCTCTATATAATGTCCTCACATTACTGCAGAGAGAAAATGATTAGTGAGTTTTTTAAAGGAACTAGGTTATTGAGATAGGTAGGGCCAACAATATCAAACAGCCCCCTGGTCGCTGGCATGGGGCAGAGACCTGTTCCTCCTCCACTAAAGGCTGAAGTCACCGATATTGGTAGGAACTTTGGGCACCACTTTTTCAAGTGGACTTTTTCAAGAGCCTATGGTCTGCCTGAGACATTACTCCAGTTTAGGCTTAACGATACCCAACTAACTAAGTGAGGTTCAGGTACCTGCGATAGCCTCTGATCAGAAGTATCCACCAGCTGATATAAGGTATCCCATGCCTCTGTTCACTTAGGGCTGGCAACCCGGAAGCAAACAGAAAACACAGCGGCAGATTCTCCCTCAACAGAGGCCCATCAGTGCAGCAAGTCTAGGATCCATAATGAAGCTCAAAACCATAAACAAGTCGAGTCTAGTAGGTATAAATGGTCAGCACCAGGACCCTGTGAATTTGACCACTCCTCAGCAGGGTTTAAAAAAAAAGAAAAAAAGTGGCCATAGATGACCAGATCAGTAGGCTACACTTAGCTGGCAGCTCTCCCCTTCTGTTTCTTGCAAAAGAGAATATCTCTTTTCAAAGTACTAATGGCCTGCTCAATGAGACGGTGGGGGTCATACATTAGTTACTAGACCTGGCCAGTTCTGTGCATCATCACTGGGGATTGTTACACTGCTGTCCTTTCGGTTTATGCCTAGCTACCATTTACAGACAAATACCAATGACCTTATACCAATAAAATTATAACAATGCCTTCTCAAGCTATATAGGTATGACGACAAGATCTTTATTAGAAAGAATAAAGGAACCATGACATCAAAGAACATAAACTTTTTACTGCACTCTACAATAAAGTAATAAATAATGAAGCAAACCCCCAACTTTGAGAAAGCTTTGATCTTTACCAAATAAAAAAATAAATAAATACCCCCTCAAGCAGCTGCTTGCCGCAGAGGTCTGACAGGAGCCTGTCAGTTTATATGCCATAGTCTATATTTAAATTGAAATATGCCTGAAACTTAAAAATCTATCTTAAGAGCAAATAATGTTGCAATACAGATCCCTAATATCCTTCAGCATGGTGAATTTTATTGCAACAATTTCCACAAAATAATATATCATTTAAAAGTCAAGAAGATGATAATTAAATCAAGTTATATAAATTTATTACCCATTCAAACATACACTGGTTTCCATAAATTAAGGAAAATCCTTATGTTGAGTCAATGGGAAACTAACATCAAAGCTCAATAACTTCCAAAATAAGTGTTTTGCTTTGAAAAATGTGATTACAAATAAAGATCTGAATTAAATAAATCAATATCTCGATTTTCAACAATGTTCATTTGGTATTTAATGAGTTATGGATGTTTGAATGTTTAACAACAACAATGCCAGTTCGTCAGGAACTTATATAAAACTGAAGAATAGTGAAAGAATTCTTTACACAAAGTTCTAAAATACAAACTAATTTCTTTCATTAAACACTTTCATACAATACTTATTACTAAGTTTTAATTAACTTCTGAAGTCAAGTTTTGTGGCTGGCATTGTTATCACTAAATATTCAAACTTCCATAATGCATTAAATACTGAACGAATATTGTTGAAAATCGAGATATTGATTTATTTGATTGAGATCTTTATCTGCAATCACATTTTTCGAAACCAAAAAACTTATTTAGAAGTTATAGAGATTTAGCGTTAGCTTCCCATTGACTTAACAAAGGGATTTTCCTTAATTTATGGAAACCAATGTATTAAGATAATTTTAATGACAACAATGACATAGGAATAATCAGCATTACATATATATGCATGTACTAAATCGGTGGTTCTCAACCTTTTATGCTTCACGTACCCCCTGGAAATGTGTATGTAACTGGCGTACCCCTTGTATAGATAGGTAAAACTTTAGTTATAGTATAACAATAGGAACAAAATAAAACACTGACTTTGTTACTAGATCTAGCAACTTTTGAGCTCTCACAGCATACCCACAAAAAATTTTACCACATACCCCACATTGAGAATCCCTATGCTAAATGATGTGTCACATTTGCCATATGATACTTCATTTCTTGCATGCATCATATTCTTCTGTAATTTGAATGATATAATTTCTTGACTAACCTACTAAACTACCACTTCAATCTGATGATGGATATATTAATATATCCGAAATTGTGATAAGTGATCAACCATTATGCACATGTAAAGTAAGTTGTGTTCTAATTAGTTTGTCATCCTTTTTTATGTTAAGGATGTGATGATTTTTACTTTAACCCTAATTTTTCTACTGTCCCCTTATCAAGAATATAACATCAAAAAATAAATTAATCTTATGCTCCTAAGGGCATTTTGACTTTCCTGATGTATTATGTTTGTGAACATTATTTTTAGATGACGTGTAACAGCTTCTGTTCTAGGATCAGTGAAAATTGTGTGTATATACAGGGTGTCCTTGAATTCATGGAGCAAACATGAGGGGATGGTAGTACACACCGAACCCACCAATATTCGTCATATAATATGCAGCCACAAATGCAGTGAGGAGTCGAAAATGAAGGACAGACACAGAGGTTTCAGAGTGACATTTATTGGAGATCATTGCAACAAATGCTCAAATGTCCACTCACCAACGTTGATGCAGGCGGCACAATGGCGGAGTAGTGATCGGCATAACTGCTCGTAAACACCCGGCTTGTCACTCACGTCGGCGGCTGCAAGGGACAGTCGGGCTACCAGATCCTCCATGGACTGCATGGGCATCTCGTACATGACACTCTTCAAATGTTTCCACAGAAAGAAATCAACACAAGAAAGATCGGGCGATCTGGGGTGCCATGGGATGGGACCACCGCGCCCAATCCATCAGTTCCCAAATGTGGTATGAAGATGCTGATGCACGTCCATGCTGAAATGGGCGGGTGCCCCATCATGCTGGAACCACATACGGGCATGGATTGCAGCTGGAACATCCTGAAACTATTCCGGCAAAACCTGTTGCAGAAAAATACGGTACGTTCGCCCATCGAGGTGGTCCAGCAGTAGGTAGGCTCCAATTAAGTAGTTATGCACGATCCCCACCCAGACGTTGATGGCAAACTGTTGCTGGTTCGAATTTGGACGTGTACCATGGTGATTCTGGGCCACCCACAAATGCGCATTATGGACATTCACTACGCCTTCATGTGAGAATATTGATTCATCCGTAAAGAGCACATGTGCAGGGAAATTGGGATGTGCGGCACTTTGCTGCAGGAACCATTGGGCAAAATCCATGCACAGGGGATAATCAACAGCTGTCAATGCCTGCACTCGCTACAAGTGATAGGGGTGTAGCCCTTCTTCATGCAGTACTCGCCAGACACTGTTCTGATGCACACCCAGGCTCCAGGTGGCAGATTGCGTGCTTGTACCTGGGTTATCTGTCACCATATGCAAGATGTCCTTGCTTATAGCTAATGTTCTGACCATCTGTGCTCGTCCGGCATCATGTCAACTGATGTGGAAGGTGCTTGCCTCAGACAGCTGGCGGTGCAGTCGCGCAAACATTTTATGATCGGCCACACGGCACATAGAATATCACTCACGGTAGAATCTTTGCACCTCTCTACCATTGCCCTCGGCTATTCCGTACATCAGGTGCATATCGGCTTTCTCTGTGTTTGTAAAATGCTCCATTTCATGTCTGATCAATGATGAGAATGCTGGGGTTTGGCCGATCCAGCGCTTTTCAGCCATGCCACCTCGTCTGCGCCCCCTACCAGCACTGGGCTGCGTTTGTGGCCGTATATTCTATGATGAATATTGGTGGGTTCGGTGTGTACTTACCATCCCCTCACATTTGGGCCATGAATTCATGGACACCCTGTATATGTATTTGAATATTGGACACCGAGTTAAACTATTTATAATAAGATAGATTATGTATTTAAACTGAAAAGCTTTAAAAAGCAATTAATTGATACATTATTTTGTTGTTTGCTTTTCAATGCTTCATGGCAACTTAACGTAGTAGGTTTGTTGTAATCCTAACCTAGGTAATACAATGTCCACAGAGTTACCGGTTGACCTTAAGTTAACATCAATAAGTGGTTTTCTGTGAAAATGTTTTGCCGACGTGCGAGATTTGAACCCATGTCTTTCAGAAACATGCCTGAGTGTTTTAAGATTACTAATGTCAGCTCTGTCTTTTCTCCACTAATATGATTTATCACTCTTCCATTTGGGCTTAGTGCCATCTATGATGTGGGATGGCTGAGTAAGATATAAATAATTAAGTCACTTCATGATATTCGAATTATTAATCATTCAATCAATAAATAATATCAGCAGAGTTCCCTGTTGAGTTTAAGGTCAATAAAGCAATAAATGGTTTTGTGGAAAAAAAGTTTTACCAACTTGCAGGAAACCTATGTTAATTTAGTGGTCTTAGAACACTCTGGCATATTTCTGTAGAGATGTGGGTTCGAATCCTGCATGTTGACGAAACTTTTTTTCCACAAAACCATTTATAGGTTGATTGTATGAATATAAATATGCCTTTGCATAAGACATTACAGTTCTCGTAATTAAATTATCAAGAATCTAAACAAATCAAATAAGGATTATGGTGTATTATAGCCAATATTTTATGGTGTTTGATCCATGTGTTTCAAATGTGAGGAAATTTTTCATTTTCAAAGAGCACATGCTTCAATTCAGGAATCAAGTGTACAGTTACATAGAAAAATCTCTCCTCATGACCTCCATGCATATCTTTTCCGTTATATTATTTTTATCTATTTCCATGCTTGTCCATTTATTCTTATTTAATTGTTAATTCAGTTAAATAATAATTGGTCTTTACTTGTTTTTGTTTCTAGATGACATTATATATCCATTTGAATTTCAGTGATCTCAACAGTGATATTTACCAGATCTCCTAAGTTTTTTTAGTTATTTCAATTAATAGTTCCATTCTTTTCCACAGTCATAATTTAATTTTCTTTTTTATTGTAATCACTGGGCATTGCATCTTGTATTATGTTTCGAGATCTTTCTTGCTCACTTCCTCAAGTATCAAGATACTTGAAAGACACTTAAGAAAGATGCCCTGGAGACACATATGCAAAACTTGATGCCCATTAGTTACAACAGAGGAGAGTGGGTTAGAGAGCAGCTCCCAAAAACTTTCGAACAAGTAAATGATAGTTTACAGTTATATAGTGAATTTAATAAGAAAAGTATTTCAATTAAGTTTTCATTGGAAGTTTCTTTTAATCTAGCTTATTCAATATTCATATTCCAAAAGATTTGTTGCAATACCATGATCAAATTCTAAATGTGTTTCGTCTAAATTATGAATGTTCTTAGTGTATTATTAAATGAGTAATAAACAAACGTAGAATATGTATCCATTACTTATGTTAAGTATATGGATATTCATTTGCATTTACAGGGGTTTCAAATAATCAAATATATGAATTATCAAAATAATGAAATCATGTAATGTTTTTGAAGAACATTTTATTAATATAATAAATTGTAGGCCCACCTCGGGCATTCAGAACAGATGCAGTTCGACATGGAATAGACTTATACAAGTCACGCACATATGGTATTGGAATGTGGAACCATTCTTCCTGTAAAATATGGCACAACTGTGCCAGTGATGCTTGAGATGGAGTGTGTGATCAGACCTTGCGCTCCAGATATTCCCACAAATGTTCAATAATATTGAGGTCTGGAGATTGAGGTGGCCAGACTAGCTGCTGTATCTCATCCTTATGTTCTGCAAATCACAACTTGATATGTTTTGCACAGTGCACACATGCATTATCTACTTGAAACCAAGGATGGTCATTAGGGAACAATGCCTGAAACATTGGGTGCAGATGGTCCCTGAGAATGAATTCATACATTGTGGATATGACACGACCCTGCAGAATAACTAATGGCTGTAAGGAATGTCATGATATGGCACCCCACAGCATCCGGAATCCACCTCTGTGCTTCACAGTCTGAACCAAATAGTTGGGGTGGTATGCTTCTGCAGGTTTTCACCAGACGTACACTCTAGCAGTGGTGGGAAACAATGTGTAGCATGATTCATCAGACCAGATGACACGTTGCCAGTCTATAGCATCCCAGTTTTTATGTGCTTTGCACCACCTTACTTGTTTTGTTGCATTGATGTTGGTAATCAGAGGTTTATTGATTGCAGCACGGTCATAAATACTGTCACAAAGAAGTTCCCATTGAACTGTTATGACGGAAATAGGATTATTCCGATTGCTGTTCAACTCTGCTGCTATTTGCGGTGCTGTGGTCTTGTGCTTCCGTTGTACAATCCGTGTCAATGTTCGTCTATCCCTATCTGACAATGTACACCATATGGCATCCACAAATTGCATGTTTGCATGGAGACAACATCCTGTCCTTTTTGATAGGTTGTCATAATTTTTGATCCAGTTCCTCGTGTTTATACCTACTATTTCCGCCATTCTGGTTACAGAAGCTCCTGCAAGAGATGTGCACCAACGATCATGCCTTTTTGGAGGTCACTGAGATCTGACATTGTTGACAATTACACCACAACAGCTGTTTCGTTTGTGTCACTGCTATGTGATAGCCAACATTGCACTTCTCTCCTTTATATACCTCACATCTCGGGTGACATCATCCCTATGATACACATACGGCACATTACATGTACTCCAGTTGCTGTCAGTATTTCCATTATTTTGAAAAACTCTAACTGCAGAACTGAATTTGACCATTTCAATGATTTCAAGTGAAATCTGAAATTATGAATATTATAAAGTATCTACAGTCATAAAGAATATCAAAATATGTATTATATATATATCCAGCTTTCTCTGCTAAACTTAACAGCAATATAGTTTTTATCATGTTAAATTACTATGCTTTTAAGAAGTTAGGAATAGATATTTCAAGCATATCATTTGTATTTATATCATTTCTCCATTATATTGTACCTATGTTCAGTAAAAATTGTTTTTATATTCATTCAGCCCAACTTGAAAAGGATGCTCATGGACCTGAATTTGAAGATCTAAAGCATACAATTCTTTGTGGTTACCAGCAGCAACAACTGATGCACATGGAAATAACCATTTTAAAACTATTTCATTATGAACCAATGCTTCCAACACCTGCTCATTTCATTGAATATTATAAGAGGTACAGCATAAGTACCACAGATAATTTCTTAGGACAACCACTGCAACATATTAGCCAAGTTAAATTCAACATGGAAGATAACATCATCTACTTCTTAGAAATGTCTCTCAGAGGTAAATAATACAGGCTTTTAATCAAATTGTAAATACATTGGACATTTTTTTTTACTTAGATTAAGTCAGTGAAAGTGATTTTTGTATCAGTATTGAAGTATCTGCCAGATTTACGTGAGTGGATTAAACTGATAATATTGTACTGGGATTTGCCCCTGAATGGCATATTTTCTGTATATTGATTGGACTAAATTGATCAAATCGTGTAAGTGAATCAAATGACTAAATGAAGTACAGGGCATTTGCCTATTACTTACTACAGTCAACTACGATAATACTTAGTTAATTCAAAATCTTTCTGCTGAAGTCTTACCTGCTCTGTAGTGACAAGCCTGTCAAACCTCTGTGGGGAAAGCAATGAGATGTAATTTTTTTTTTAGATTCTGCCTAACAGAATCCCAGATAGTAGAATCATTCGTTTATTTGGAACAAAATGAACCAAAACCTATTTGCTTGATACATTTCCCCCCTGATTATAGTAATGTTTTCAGTTAAAGGAATAAAAATTCCTTATTATGAAACTACGAGAATACTTAAAAATTGGTGAACTATAATCTCAGTTACTTGTATGCCATAAAAGACTTAACAACCAACTACTATGCTACACGGAAATTGAAAAACCATGAAGAGGAGAGGTAGAGCCTAACATTGAGCTAGCTTAGATATACTAAATCATTACAATTCCATAGTAAATTGCTACATTGGAAACTGTTTATATTGGTGGAAAGAATGCCAGTGAGGTATACTTGCTGTTGGATAAGGAGACATATTTCAATAAATTTTGGCTGTGACAGAGCCGGTGTGTATTTTTTGCGGGTCCTGGTCCAGCCTGCCATTGTGGGACCTCCTTGTTACCTGATAAATCATAAACTGTTATAAATTAAATTAGCATAAACATTTAAAAGTTTTATTTAAAAATAAACCAGAGGGATTTTTGAAAATGGCGAGAGATAATATAATTAACAAAATAAGGCTACCTTACGTAGCCTTTCCTCTCAACTACCTCCTTATTTCTTGAGAGTTTTTAATGTTATTATCATTTTATAATTCTTATTTTTAAATTTAGAAAAGCTATGTTTTAGCTGTTGTTTGCACTGTGTCGTTCACCCATCTGTCATCTGTCTGTAGACTTTCTTGTTTTTAGAGGTATATTTAAAAAAAAAAATCTTTTTGGGTTACATAGATTCTAATATAATATTAGGATTCAACTTTTCAGAATCTTCAAATAATTTTAATTTTAATCATTAGAAGGACCTAAAGTTGGAAAATGGCAAAGCTTCAAATGGTTATTGCAAAATATCTATGCAAGTTGAATTGTTGAAATCTGGGTGATAGGTCAGAGATTCCACAAACCCCAGGTAAGGGTAGGAAAACAACTTTTTTTTTTAAAAGATGAATAAAATATTTTTTTTGGGGTTGGATAGTGTAATGCTCTAAAAGTATGTTAAATTTCGTCACTTTGTACCTTTTAACTAATCCAAATTACACTGAGTTTTCCCAATAGCATTGGTTGCCAGGCAATTAATCTTGCCAAATGAAGTTATATGAGGGTTTGCTTAGTATATATGCATTACTTAGTGAGCAAGAAATCAAAAGATTGTCAAATTATTAAAGTTAAATCTTAATAAAAAAAATCAATTATTGCTCAAGAGAAAAAATAGCAAAGTCAAAATATTTCATATAACAAAGTTTATTTCCAAAAAAATCAAGACTCCAAATAATTATTATTAAACTCAACATATTAAGTATATACCAATAATTTCCACTCTGTAAATTGATTCAAATGTTTAGAGGAGAAATTGTCTTGAGCCGGGTGGGATACGAACCTATGACCTCCTATAACATATCAGGTGCTCTGGACAACTGAGCTACCGGCCGCTGATCAAGATCTCCTCTAATTGATGATATGAACTTTCTCTACCTACTTTCCTGATATGTAGGGAGTGTTCAGGCAATCCCACCTCAAGTGGCTTTTTACATGACATGTTATCAGGAGGTCGTGGGTTCGTATCCAACCCGGCTCAAGACAATTTTTCCTCTAAATATTTGAATCAATTTACAGAGTGGAAATTATTGGTATATACTTAATATGTTGAGTTTAATAATAATTATTTGTAGATTGCATACTCTTAAGACATGCATTCCATCTAGGAAAAGCATTAAAAAGCTGCTTGAGGAGGGATTGCCTGAACACTCCCTACATATTAGGAAAGTAGGTAGAGAAAGTTCATATCATCAATTCGAGGAGATCTTGATCAGTGGCCGGTAGCTCAGTGGTCCAGAGCGCCTGACATGTTATCTGGAGGTCGTGGGTTCTTATCCCACCTAGCTGAAGACAATTTTTCCTCTAAATATTTAAATCAATTTACAGAGTGGAAATTATTAGTAAATCAAGACTCACCAAATAAACTGATGACTATAATATTCTGAAATAAAAGCTCACATGTAGCTCCATCTCTACTGACTTCAAAAACTTCTCTCTACTAACATTGACCTACACACCTCTCTCTGCAACATTTTCTCTACTACCTCCATGATGTAATGTTACTATACATATGGTGTGCAACTGATACATGTGTATTGCATGCTGGTAGCTGGTAAATTCATTTGCATAAACTTGCGATCACACTAGCTATGATGCAAAAGAAGGCATGTCCTTATGTGTGCGTTAGTGGCTGTCAATCAGTAGTTGGAGTTACGCATGCCCAACTCCTTTAGCGGTTTTGGGTGAGTGGAATGATGCCCAATTGAAGAATAAACCCCAAATTAATAAACCCAAAATAACATAAACAATGTATCATTTTCTCATTGCTGACTATCTCCACTATCATTACTGACTCTTAACCTTAACATCACTTAGTGTACATGTGGCGTGTGTTGCACGCTGGGGAAAACATTTGCATAATCTTACAATCATCTGCTAGCTATAATGCATCCATAACGTGCATATTAGTGACTGTCAATCAAAAGTTGGAGTTGCACATGTTCATCTCCTTTAGTGGATTGATCGGGATGAGGAAAAATGATGGCCAACTAAAAATAATCCTCAAAATGATAACTATAATGTAAATAAAGTAAAACTGGTTAAGGAAAAGTAAAAGTGAATGGGTAGACCATCACAATTATCCCTCCCAAAGGGAATCAAAATTTGACCTAACAGATTTTGATGAGCAATTTTTGAATAAATGGAAACTTCCTAGGTCATTTACATATTGCTAAACATAAATAAAGTAATAAGTATGCATATGCAAATTTGATAAGGCAATCTAGGCTCACTTTGACACAAGTTTCCAACACAACCAAAGGTATCTCCTCCCATTCCTCTTACCAGTGTGTATAAACTTCCTATTATAAATGCATACCAGTGGCTGTGACAGTTAACTGCATACTAGCATTAATCAGTCTGACTAGTGTCACATTCTGATACAATTCCAAAAGTAATGGTTGCATACTGTAACCATTACAAAAGCTTGTTAATCTACTCCTGTCATGGTTAACTTCTAAAAAGGTTAAAAAGAAAAAGAAATGAATTATATTCTGCTCTTTAACAGAATGTAAATAAAGGTGCATCAAGCAAGGTATATAACTTCCGTTTACTCCCCTAACAGCAATTAAATATGTGAAATCTGATCTTCTTTTGTGCCTGCCATACATAAAAAAAAGGTTGTTGGTACTCTGTTAAACCCTTACTGCAATCAAATACATGAAGCTAATAATTTCATTTTACAAACAAGCGGGAGTGTAATCATCCACTAAAACTTCACCTAAACACAGTGGGGCGGGGGTGGCTCAGTTGGTAGCATGCCAGACTTGTAATCTGCAGTTCCCAGGTTCGAATCCCAGTTGGGTCAGTGTTAAGATTTATCTCTGTAAAACTCTCCGCCCTGTCCATAGTCAGTAGAGGACACCGATGGGTTTGGAAAGGCCACTGTCCATTGGATGGGATGTTAAGCTGTGGCTCCATGTGCAGGAGAGCCATACCCTGTGCACGTTGAAGAACATGCTGGATAGACTTGACGATAGGCTACCATCTGTCTCCCAACAGATGTTCCATTGGGTTCTCACCCCCAACTTTCTTTGAGCCTTTTGAGGTCCTTGTAACCTGGCCATTTAACCCATGATGTGCAAAAAAGTGCCGCTCAGAGGTAAAACTACCCAACCTAAATGCAGTAAATCACAAGCTAGTTGAAATAAAAATATTAATTTCCTCTCCTCATTGAGCTTTACATCCACCTCCAGAAGGAGTTTTGCTAGTGACTGTCTCAGTCAAACTAGTCTTTGCTGTTGGGGACAGCTCTAAAAGGGTACAAAAATTTCAAGACATCATGGTCACCTCTTCTATATGCAAACAAATGCTGCCAATGTAAACCCGAAAATTACACATCAATAACTCATCAATATCACTGATGACACCGAACATATTTAACCTCTCCAGTTTCCAGGCTGAAAAACAGGCTTCCATCCAGGGGCCAAGCTGTTTTCTCACTATACTCAGCCTCCAAAAATTTTAACTGTAGAATTTTTTGCCAAATAACTAATGAAAGGAATTATATCATGTTGTATATCAAATTGATCAGCATTTAATTTTAGATTTTCTAAAAATCAAGTGTTTAACAAAAAAGATGTTTTATTTTTAATAGGACTTTTTTAGAGGCATGTAATAAAAAATGCATCTGGCAACACATAAAATTTTATTTAAAAAAAAAAAACTAATAGACAGAAATGATTACAATGCACATGAATAGAATGACAATATATTTCTGAATAAAAAAAATTACTTTTTTGGTTTTAAGTAAATATTTTTCTCATTTTGTTATTTTTTTTTCTCGGTACCATACTTTGAGAAAATTCCAGGCTTTTAGCCAACTGTGCTGAGTCAGAAAAATAAGTCAATTTTAGAATTAAAAAAAAAATAACTAATCAACAGAAATAAGTCATGTTATATACACCAAATTAAATAGAATTTAATTACGAATTTTATGAAAATAAATAATATAAACAAATTTGCAAGCATATTGATTTTAATAAGCCTTTTTCAATGTGATTTGGTGAAAAAAAAAGGATCGACTATAAAATTAAAGCTTCATTTAGGAAAACTTGCTGAATAAAAATAGATATTTATTGAAAGGAAATTTGCACCCAAATAACATAATATTCAACCTGAAATATGATTTTCATTTCTTTAAATGATTCCTTTCAGTATCGTATATATTTTAAACACGGCCAGTTTTATACAACGTGACTTGGCCTTCTCACATTCACGGGATTTTCTGAATTGGCTATGAAACAGAAAAAAAACTTCCTTGGCTGCTCTTTTTTCACTAAACATTATGAATTTTTTCTTTGGGTGTTGAAGTTTGGCAATCTTGGCTAAGTGCAGAAAGATTTGTACACCAAGGATCAGCCCTTCCCGAAATTGCTCTCCCAAATGATGGCTGATTTCCATAGCAAGAAAGTCTATTTTGCTTCCGTATCAAAGACATTCAATTTCAGAAAACTACCAGCTCAAAGTTTTTTGTAAAAAAAAAAACAAGAAATAATAAAATAAAAATTACATATAACCTAATGGGATGTTAAAATATCCGCAACAACTTTTAAGCTGGCCTCCAATCTAGCATAACTCGGAAAGATCGATAAATCAGCAGATTGAAGATTGCTAACTAACGGAAGTAAATATACGGAAATGACTTTGCTTTCATATTCAAGACCTCATTTATTTTCAGAAAATGATACTATATCAAAGTTTTACTGGAAAAGTAATAAATAATAAAATAAAAATTAGCATAGAGCCTAATGCGATGTTAAAATATCCACAACAACAAGTTGTATGCTAACCATACGATATAACTATGAAAAAATCAATACTTATCGATTGGCCAGAAGATTGCTAATTTTCGAAAATAAATCTTCTGAAATGAAAACTAATGTTTAAATATAAAAAAAATACTAACTTTATAAAGAGTATCCAATATGCTGGACTAAAACTGTAAAAAACACTTATAGCACATGGAATGGAGATAGCATGTGTCAGACATCTACATCTTGTTTGACTCAATGAAGCATAACTAAATAAATGCAGGTGCAACCAGAATTTCTAAGAAGGATGTGTTTACTTCCAGTTTCGATTTGAAGGCAGGAAAGATGCATAGATTGCGGGGGAAAATTATAAAAATAACTTGGGAATACTGAAATACGTTTATGATAGAAAAGAGTGTGAAACAGAAAAAAAAAATGAATATCCTGAAATATCTAATAAATGAATAAAAAATTGATATTTTAAAATCAAACTTGTGAGCTTAAATCAGAAGGTTGCTTCAGCAAATAGGAATGTTGACAAGCAAATCTGCAATATTGTTTAGTGCTTCTAAGAAATGGCAATCAGATGGCTTTATCAAATTATTTAAATTGTAGTTAATAAAATATGCATTAAATTAAAAAACAAAATATTATTTTTGAAGCCTGAATTATGTATTTTTATAGATATATATATTATATAAATTGCAACGGTAGTTTTTATTTTTAAAAAAATTGATATATTTTTGTTGTACTAAATGTGTATACATATGTCGTTGGCCCCTCAGTTCAGATTCTCTGTACGTATACAGACGGCTTGGACACTGGAAGGGTTAATTATAAAGTATAACAGGGAAACTTGAAGAATATTTTATAAATATAAAATTTATGTTAGAATAAACTTATTAAAATAAAAAAAATACTTTTACTTTTATGTTAAAACATTTATATATATTAATTTTTGAATTTTTGTATTTTTTTTATAATAATACTGTTATGAATTAAATGGAGGAAAACTGAACATGAGTTCAAGTAAATAGTATGTAACAATTCTAAAACAATGTAGTTTAGTACAAAAGTATGGATAAAATTATTTATATAAACTAAAGTCAACACAGATCATATGTCAAAAAAAACCTGCAATCTATCGAGAATAACCTTACCAATTTGTAAATAACTAAATAACTATACATCAAATGACTTCTTTCTAAGGTTTTAGACTTTAAGTACTCTAAAACTGCAGCTAAATATACTTCTTTCTTGGGACCAATTATTTTCAGACATTGATCACTATGCCTCAAACAATGAATTATTCTTTTCCTCTACTAGTTTACTAACACGATCACACTAAGTAAATTTATTAAATTTCCCGTGCACTCACCAAATAAAATCGTTTCTTCTCTAAACTTTAGGGTGCAAAGACAAACTATGTGTTCCTTCACACTATGTTTCCTCTTAATTACCACTTATTCCTTCTTCTTTCAGTCAAGTTCGTTCAATGTCGTTGGTGACATAACTCTCACGCTGAAGCATACATGAGCATTTATGATGCATTTATCATAAATTCATATTAGCACATTCATTTGTCGAAACACTGTTAAAGGAACCATTGCTTCCCTTATTTTCATGGATGATTTGCCACTGCCTAGATCCTAACTGCACAGCAGAAAAAGCAAGCTGTGTTAACTGTAGTAGTGATTATCCCATGACTGTCCAAAATCATTCGAAAAGAAGGAGGTATAATGCCTAAAGACATCAATAACGTCTCTTATCTCAAGGTGAGAAAGCTCACAACACTGCCTGCCCAACCTGGCAAAGTTTCCTATGCCAATATGGTGATTGGAAAACTCATCTTGCGATGACTTCCATGATGGTGCAGACTAATATTAGCGTTCCACCATCTCAACTCTTTCTCGCCTGCTGCCAGTTCATCCTGACCCAGGCAAAACTGCGGTTGGTGTTGACCTCAACATCAACACCCATTTCTGTTCCTGTGACCATGCCTTACTCTTCCACCTAAGGAAGTCCATCACAACCACATACAGCCAGACCTTCCAAACCGAATGGACAGTTCCACCCCTCCCATTGGTATACAGGAGGCCAGAGCCCAAGAAGAAAGTGTTATCCTCACCTCATTTGCCAGCTTTGGATCCCTGTCCCTCAGACAACTTTGTGGACTATTTTTTGGAAACCATCGCTAGGAATTGTAAATCGTCATATGCCAATTCTTCTAAGACCTGAGATGCCCACACTCCTACAATGGAATTGTGGATTCCAAAGGAATATTGCTGATATAGAGGCCCTCCTCACGGCACACGAGCCCATCTGCCTGCATGAGATATACTTGCAGACAACATAATAATGTGTGGCAATCCCGGTGTTCCGCTATAGAGAGACAGCACTACACCTTGAGGGAGTTGGCCATGAAACTACAATCCACTAGCCAGAGAACATTCTATAGATCTTGCCATCTTAGATCATACCTGCTGCGGGAGAAGACCTGTAGAAGAGAGAGACCTTGCCTTTAGAAACAAGTCTGTCTGACGAAATAATCATTGAGGTGCAGTGAGTGGGCTTTTTGAATTTTGAACATTGCCTAATAGAACCAAAATAACTCACTGGATTTAGACCACATCAATTGCCAATACAGATAAGATGTTAATTTTTGAATTTAGATGCCTAAATTTCAAATGATAATCCTAACTTTTTGCACAGGGAAGTTATCATAATGGAGAGTCCTCAGGCTCTCCCATCGACAAGTCACACTTAATAGGGCCACGCTCCCATTCAGCATGACCCTCAACTTCGTCCTCTCTGCCGGGACACCAACCGGCGACCTCCCCAGCAATACCTCGAGCTCGGATTTCGCTGTGCCGAGTAGATGAACCCACATGACTGGGGACTTCAATCCCAGTCGGCAGGCCCTCACAGGGCCACTCCATCCTGACTCCATGACACTCCAGACTTTGCTGGGGCAATAAAGGAGCCCACTCGACAGCGGATCCATCCAGTCGGTGGGCCCTCGGAAAAGCCTCTCCATCAGGGCACCAAGATGATCTTGGACTTCGCAGGGGCCAGCCGTTAAGTCCACCTGACTGGGGACTCCCTCCCAGTCAGCAGACTTCCAGCCAGCCCCTCCATCGAGGCTGCAAGGCACGCCAGAAACACTGATGAGCTGGCACCCAGTTTCACAGAGGCACCTTCAGATCCTCCACTGTGTCATATCAGTAACCTAATCTTGGCAGCCAAAAGAGTTGCTGGGGACTCTTAGTTTGGATTTTCCATCGATAAGCCCGTCGACCAGCCAACCTCTACCAGTCGCGAGCCTTCAACTTTGTCCTCTCCATTGTGAACGGGGAGAAGCCCCCCAGTGAACAGTGTTCCGACCTATGATATCACTGAGACCGCATCAATGAGCCTACTGGACCGGGTGCTCATTGATGCTACTAGCCCCCCCCCCCCCACCACAACAAAGTGGTCCCCTCGGGGCCCCATGATCTGGCACTTCTTTCTAATTTGCCAGGACCACAGGATGGAGATGGACCAGCTCACTGGGATGTCGCCATCTGCCTCTTCTGGGAAGACCTTGATGATCTCATCTCACAGCTGCTGCCTCCGTTCCTCATCATGGGAGACTTCAACATGTGTCCATTGAGGTGTGTGTTCTTCAATGTGTGTCCTCTGTGGGGCAGTACTAAGACCAATGGGTGGGGTGGTGTCCTGGAGTAGTGGCTCCCAGATCCATCACTCTTACTGTTGAGCATTGGCATCAGTACATACTGGTGTGTCATGTATACATGAAATTTCTGGATTGTGTCTCTCTTAATATAAATGTTCTTTTTTGTATTTTCATATATTTATCAAGTTTTTTTAAATCACTTTGGGACACGTGTAATTAACTGCCCCAGAGGGAGTGTAATATCAAAGAAATATAGGCAGAAATGCAATGCAAGGTCCCTCAGCCACCATTTTTTTTACTGTACTGAAAAAAAAAGTTTGAATGGTAAGCTGTTCAGCATCTACCATGAGATGTGCATACAGGATATGTATCAATAAATATAGATCACTATACAGAAATAAATCATGTTGCTGCACTCAATAAATCATATAAAAATTATAAGAAAAGAATTCTCATCAAAACATGATTTCATTACCAACTCTTATCGCCTAATAATGAGCCCTCATTTTACACCTAAAAGAAGTCCCAAAAATAAGTAATCTCATCAAAAGTTGATTTCATTAACCCTTCTAGTGTCAAACTTGAAAAACTGGTTTGTAACCACAGAGCAAGCTATTTTTTCACTGTAATTAGCCCCTGCCCCCCAAAAAAGGAACTTTAGGACTTTTTTGTGAATTTCCTAATTAAAGGAATTATGCATGTTATATTCCAAATTAATTGGCATTTAATTCTTGATTTTATGAAGAAGGATCTTTCTAGGGTTAGTTATGGTAGTGAAACTTGACTTTGTAAACAAGATAATAGGAAACTTGATGCTTTTGATTCTAGATGCTTACACATTATCTTGGGTATTAAGTGGTTTAACTTTGTAAGTAATGAAGAGGTTAGGCAAAGGAGTTGGCAACTTCTTTTAAGCAGCATATTGTGCAGAGAGAGACTGTTGGGTTTTCCATGTTGCCTGTATGGATAATTATAGATTGGTGAATAGGGTTATGAACAGGGGCTTAGTGAAGGACTATGGTTAAGGGGGCAGGGATCAAAAATTTTACAACTCGAAATTCATATTTGCCAACTGAGCAAACTTACCAGTTTTCACTCCGTGGGGTGGAGGGTAGACAATTTTCACAAATCTCCTGCATTTTGCCATTTGACTTCCAATTTTGTCAGCTAACCGTAATTTGACATTAACTTCCAATTTTGTCAGCTAGCCATTATTATTTCACGGACATAATTCCAATATTTACATCTCGTCTGAATTGTAGCAAGTCAGTGTGAATTTTCCCTTCATTTGACCAACTCTCCTGAATTTCAAAACTAATCCCAATCTTTACATCTCTCCTAAATTTGCCAAATCACTTCAAACTTTTCAAACTCCAAAAGATTTTGCCAAGTTTTCTCGATTTCAGTCAACTATCCTGAATTTCACAAACCCAATCCCAATTATCACAACTCACCCGTATTTTCCAAGTGGATTCGAATTTGCCAACTGCCCTTCATTTTGTTAAGTTTCCTCAATTCAACATTCCTTAATTTCACAAAACAAATCTCAATTTTCACAACTTGCCTATATTTTACCAAGTGGATTCGAATTTTGCCAACTACTCTAGATTATGCCAACTTGCCATAATTTTACATAAAAAATCGCAGTTTTTACATCTTCTCTGAATTGGCCAAGTCACTTTGAATTTTATTAACTCTCCTTAATTGCACAAGAAAGGGATAATTTTCTCAACTCCCCTATATTTTACCAAGTTGCTTCGGATTTTGCCAAGTATTCTTGGTTTCTCCAACTCTCCTTAATTTCACAAAACCAATCCCAATTTTTACAACTCACCTGTACTTTACCAAGTGGTTTCCAGTTTTGCCAGTTTCCCTAGATTTTGCCAAGTTTTTGCAATTTTTGTCATCTCTCTTTAATTTCTCGAAAACAATCCCAATTTTCACAAATCGCCTGTATTTTACCAAGTGGATTCGAATTTTTCCAACTGTCCTAGGTTTTTCCAAGTTTCCTCGATTTTGCCATCTCGAAAATCATCCCAATTTACAGAAAAAAAATCCCAATTTTACATCACACCAGATACTTGCAAAGTCACTCTGAATTTTGCCAACTCCCCCAATGTTTGCCAACTCTCCTAGATATTATGAAGTCGCCTCGATTTTGCCAACATGTCATAATTTTACAGAAAAAAGATTGCAATTTTTACATCTCACCTAAATTTTGTCAACTCCCCACGATTTTGCCAAGTCACTCCGAATTTTGCCAACTGACCCTCGTTTTTCCAACTACCCCTAGATTTTGCCAACTCCCTCAGTTTTGCCAACTTGCCATAATTTTACAGAAAAAAACCCCAAATTTTCACATCTCACCGGAATTTTGCCAACTCCCCACGATTTTGCCAAGTCACTCCCGAATTTTGCCAACTCCCCAAGATTTTACCAAGTCCTCCGAATTTTGCCAACTCCCCAAGATTTTGCCAAATTGTCCTGATTTTGCCAAGTTGTCCCGATTTTGCCAACTCACCTGTATTTTACTAAGTGGCTTCGAATTTTGTCAACTGCTCTAAATTTTGCCTTCTCTCCATTTTCCAAACTGCCTTAGATTTGCCAAGTTGTCTCGATTTTGACAACTCCGCTTAATTTAAAAAAAAAAATTACAAATTTCCACGACTTAACTAGATTTTACGAAGTCGCGTCGAATTTTGCCAACTCCAAGTTACTTTTTGGGGGGGGGGGGGGGGGGGGGGGCTCCCCCATCCCATGGCTACACCCCTGGTTATGAACAGTGTGCCTAAAGGCCTCAGAAGGAGGTGGAGACCTAGGATTCAGTGGGCAGAAAATGTCAAACAGAACCATGTTAGAATTGGTGTGCCAGATGCAGCAGATATAGCTCAGGCCAGATGCTTGGAGAACTAAATTGTGTGGTCTGGTTGGACTTCTGTAGCCCATGGGTGCTTGAGGATGATGTCCATGGCTTCATCCTCAAGCACCCATGGGCCACTTCTTGGAAAGAAAACTCCTTAAAAAAATTTAAAAAAAAACAAGAAAATTACTCTTTTTTTTCGTAAAATTTTTTCTTGGTATTATACTGTGAGAAAGACGATGCTTTTTGACCTTTTGGATATTTTTTTTACACCACTTCAACAGTGATACAATTTTGTGTTTATTGCTTTAATTTTGACTTCTAGTGTAGCTTAAACTGTGATACAAATTCTAAATTACATTCTACAATAAAGGACTGAAGTATAAAATGGCAGGAGCGATTAAAACAAGGCAGTATTAGTTCAAAAGGGTGCATATAATTTTACCACATTTTGAAAATGGTTATTAGAGTGAAATTGCATATTTTTGCTAATATTTCTCATTGAATTTCCAGCAGGCATTTAACAGGTATGATTTGAAATAACATATATTAATGACTGAAAAACAGTCAATTATGAAGGCCCTCATTGACTATGAATTGGCAAATAAACTAGTCACTCTCATCTTTCAAACATGTTGAATGACAATGCATATTACAAAGAAGTATTGGTATAACAAATGCCAGTAAAACAAACACCGGCATAACAAAATTTGTTTTCTGATCCTGGCCAATTTACTATGTATCTCTATGTAAAAAATATTTCACTTTATCAAATACTAGTATAACAAAAATATCAAATTCATGAAATAAAAATTTATCCTGATGCAAAAAAATCAGTATAATAAAATTTGTAAAAAAAAAAACCCCTTAAATAATATGTAACTTATGTTTTTCTTTCTTTGTGTGCTTTGGTTCCATTCACTATGCTTTGAGTCATGTGCTATTGTAGTATATTTCCTGGTTCACATTTCTGCTGATCTCATTCTGTGGCATAGATGCTTTCTACATGTGCTGTGGCTTATTTACAGTGCTACCAGCTACATAGCTAACTAGCTAAACATGCTACTAGTGGCTTAGCTAGGTTCTGACATCAAGGCGAGTGCGCATATGAAAAAAGGTGCCATCATGCTCTTTGACTACTTTTGTTATGCTTCTCATGGTGTGACTCAGAGCCATATTTAGTATTGAGGCCCAAGTCAGGCCTGGACAAACTTTTTAGCTGAAGGGCCACATAGAAAGCTGAAATGAAAGGGTGGAACACAAAGAAAACTAAAATGGGAGGGTAGACTGCCAAAGAAATATGTAATCAAAAACATTATTTTAAGCCTGGATTTTTCTTTCAAGATAAACTTCTAATATTTTTAATTTATACAATAATTGATAATCTAGTGTTATCTCTTGATGTTTAAACATTTATAAATCAATAAATGTTTTTGTGAAAAATTTTTTATTGACATACGAGATTTGAATTCACATCTCTCCAGAAACATGCCAGAGTATTCTAACCTGTTGAACTACTACCAGCTCAGTCTAATAATGATAGTCATTATTAGTGGAAAAAAGACAGCTGGTATTAGTTCAACAGGTTAGAATACTCTGGCAACATACAGGATTCAAGCACATCTCTTCAGAGATGTAGGTTCGAATCCCATGTGTTGGCGAAAGTTTTTCCAAAAAAATATTGATTTATAGACTTTTAAATGTCAACAGGTAATGCTGAGATTACCAATTATTGTTTAAATCATTAATGATGCTAAATAGCATGATGTGACTTCATTATTTATTTCTATCTTAGTCAGAGCACTAAAATGAAATAGTTGCCATCTGAGATCACAGATTGTGCCAAAAGGAGGCACCCAAAATTCACGGGAAGAGCGATAGCATTATTGGTGGAAAAAAGACAGCTGGATTAGTTCAACAGGTTAGAAACTCTGGCATGTTTCTGGAGAGATGTGGGTTCAAGCACAATTTTTTCCACAAAAACATTTATTGATCTTTAATTTATGAAATTGTACGAAACATTCATAATGAAAAGTATAGGTATTGCTTATAAATATTGAAATATTTTTGGTATGAATTGCAGTTTACTGTCAAATCCAAAATTCAGCATAAATAATAATAAGTATTTATTTAACATTTGATTGCGAGCTTCTTGTTTGGCAGAAAAACAAATTAAATCATCTTAATTTTAATAAATTATGAAATCACTTTAATTAAACATAAGATAATTTGGCAGTTTAGTTTACGGTAATGAATTACTTTTGTAGTTTTTTACCTGCTTAAGAACTAAAAATGTTTTTTCTCTACTGTCATTGGCTATATAGGCATGGTAAAAAATATTTTAAGAATTGTTTCCATATTTGCAAATATAGAATTCAGACATTCATTAATGATTTTATATATGTAAATAAGGTTGGGTATTAATACTATTCACAGTAGGATATATTCAATTTAATCTCCATGAATAATTACTGTACATAAAAATCTAATCATGTTCCCTAGCCATTAAACACCAGTAGAGTATCCTAAGTCAAAGAACAATCTGCATACATGGACCGCGACAATCTCCAATAACTATTAAAATAGTGTTGCAGATCGCTAAACCTCCGAGGTCTATATACAGTTATTCAGATGTTACTTACACACTACTACTATCTATAAATAATCTTTAAACTTATTTAAAGATCACAAGTTTAGTAATGCTTACAAAATTAGAAGAGTATAATGACTTACAAAATTGCTGGTACAACTGCATCAGATGATCTTGTTCAACAGAGCAAAAATAGGCGTCCATTTATGTGAACAATGCGACCAGTCCAAATTTGTAATTTTTCATCGGCATGGATGACACAGCAAACATTAAGCTTGAACAGATATTATGTTGACATCACAATGTACCTCTTGAATCCAATAGCATGCCTTGCCTCAGGCCTTATGCTGTTGATGACTCTTCCATTATGCTGTTTCCATAATGATGTCGGTTGTCCATCAGTACTTAGATGTTAGATTTATGCTATACAGGATTAGTTTTAATTCATTTAATGTTTCATATACCAGTATACTCTAATACTCAAGTTCCTGTACCGGCATCGTGGCAGCTTTCTACACGTATAAATTAAAACCATCCAATAGCGGCCAATTACAAATATTTAAAAGAATCATTAAAACTTCCTGAAATCAATCGCCCAACGCAAACTCAACGTTACAAGTTTATCTGCTCAATGTGATATTCCAAGAGCAACGCGTTTCCCACACCTTTCTTCACGGCAGCATCATCAGGCTCTGGCATTGAGCGCATTCGTATAGTACCTTATATGCATCTCACCCCTGCCTCTATCTACATCGCCATGCGCAGTAGTCCTTATTACTTTGTCTGCTTTAGCAGAAGATTCCACGCAGCGGGTATGGGGGGGGGGATATCCGTATTGCATATTACGTTGTTATTGTGGTGTATGAATAGTTTCTCAGCATATGTTAGCTGGATTACATTAGGGCCCACAGGTGGTTCTGAGCAAAGTACATTTGAAAAGGAAATAGAATATATTACAAATACTGCTATGGAGGCAGGATATCCTAGAAAAATTCTGAATAGATGGCAAAATAATTCTAAATATATTGTACTAAAAGAAATGCAAATAATACCAAGACAGCCAAGTAAAACAGTTCGACACACACATAGCTTTCCGTGTATTAAGAAAATAACAGATACTATGCAAAACATTCTTAATAAATATGATTTATCCATACCGGTTAAAACAACTAATACAATTAAAGACCTGATAATTAACGATAGAGACAAAAAATATCCTACGGGGGGAGTCTTCCAGGTAGAAATTCCAGATCCAACAATAAAATTGAAAGGGAAAAATACATATATTGGAAAGACTTATAGGCAATACAGCATAAGAATGAATGAACATGAAACAGACATTGTAAAAAAACAACCAAACACGGCCCTGGCACAAACTGTGCTCGAAAATAATATTGATGTACATAAAATTAAATATAAAGCTTTAGCGGCACCCCGTACAAAATTCCAGCTAACATATGCTGAGAAACTATTCATACATCACAATAATGACGTAATATGCAATATGGATATCCCCCCATACCCGCTGCGTGGAATCTTCTGCTAAAGGAGACAAAGCAATAGGGACTACTGTGCATGGCGATGTAGATAGCGGCAGGGGCGAGATGCATATAAGGTACTACACGAATGCGCTCAATGCCAGAGCCTGATGATGCCGCTGTGAAGAAAGGCATGGGAAACGCATTGCTCTTGGAATATCATGTTGAGCAGTTAAACTTGTAATGTTGAGTTTGCGTTGGCCGATTGATTTTAGGAAGTTTTAATGATTCTTTTAAATATTTCTAATTGGCTGCTATTGGATGGTTTTAATTTATACGTGTAGAAAGCTGCCACGATACCGGTACAGGAACTTGAGTAATAGAGTATACCAGTATATGCAACATTAAATGACTAAAACTAATCTTGTATAGCATAAACCTAACATCTAAGTATTGATGGACAATCGACATCATTATGGAAACAACATAATGGAAGAGTCATCAACAGCATAAAGCCTGAGGCAAGGCATGCTATTGGATTCAAGACGTATATTGTGATGTCAACATAATAACTGGTCAAGTTTAATGTTTGCTGTGTCATCCATACTGATGAAAATTACAAATTTGGACTGGTCACATTGTTCACGTAAACGGACGCCTATTTTTGCTCTGTTGAACAAGATCATCTGATGCAGTTGTACTAGCAATTTTGTAAGTCAATATACTCTTCTAATTTTGTAAGCATTACTAAGCTTGTGATCATTAAATAGGTTTAAAGATTATTTATAGATAGTAGTAGTGTGTAATTAACATCTGAATAACTGTATATAGACCTCCGGAGGTTTAGCGATCTACAACACTATTTTTAATAGTTATTGGAGATTGTCGCGGTCCATGTATGCAGATTGTTCTTTGACTTAGGATACTCTACTGGTGTTCAGTGGCTAGCGAACATGATTAGATTTTTATGTACAGTAATTTTTTGTGGAGATTAAATTGGGTTAGGTATATTCTCCTAATATAATTTAAAAACTGTGCCATAATTAAAAATTTAGCAGTGGAAATAAGGAAGAGGTTTTCAATTAATTTTATTTGTAGTTTTCAAGCAGAATTTGTTATTGAAATCCCTGTGATAAAAATGGAAAAGTGATCACTTTCCATTTGGTACACTGAAATATCCCTTCATAAAATATTACCAATTGATGAAGACATGCTAAATTTTATTTTGATATGGATAAAAACAGGTTGGGATACAGGGTATATTGAGTATATCCAGAAAAAACTCCTTGGAGTTATATACAGGTACTGGACAGAAAAATTGAAACAGTTCCGTGTTATCTCAATAGAAAATTACATTCAGTACTCAATGACTTCTTCAATATGTTTTTCAACGAAAAATATATCTAAAGATAAATTAAAGATATCAATCAATCAGATATTTCTAAATCTCGATTTTAAGCAATATTTTTTATTTTAAGGAATATTTGTTCAGTATTCAAAGACTTGTTTAATGCTGAAATATATCTAACAGGCTACAAAAAACTGACCCAAAATTTTATTAAAACATTGAAACAGATAAGAGAGAGAGAGATCATAGTTGATTCTAGTAGGATATCGTGTGCTATGCACCTGGTATTCTACAAAAGTCAATTTTTTGGGTCAGTTTCTTATAACTTGTGAAATATTCCAGCATTCATAACAGTTTGAATACTGAACAAATATTGTTTAAAATCGAGATTTAAATAGATTCGATTGAAATTTTAAATTAATCTTTATACATTTTTTTAAATTAAAAATCGTGTTTAAGTTATTGACCTCTAAATGTGATTTTCTATTGATTAACCTGGAACTATTTTCATTTTTCAGTCCAATATCTGTATTTTATGACTGTACAAGAGTTATCTCCTAGTAACAAAGGAAGGGAGTGGGTGGGGACTGAAGGTGCAATCTCTGCCTCATTCAGGAAATCTATTTTTAAGAAATGATTCATTCATTGATGTCCTGATGGCTAAGTGGTTAGCTTGCTTGGCTATTGATCTTTAGGAACTGGTTAAGCCCTGCATCAAAAGCATGGATATTATACCGACAGGTTCTTATAAGATTTATTTGACAAGCTGCTGCTTGAAGGGTATTTTGTTTATTTGTTCATTAACTGACCGTAATAAAAATGTTAACAAAATTTTTGAAAATCTAATAATTACTAATATTTTGGCTAATCTTGGCTTATGCCACTGATTGTATATTGTTATGAATTTTTTTAATAGAAAATTTAGCGTGAGTTCAAAAGAATGCTTAGTAACAAAAATTATAAACGAACTAATTTATTACAAAGGTATAAGACCACATATAAAACAAATTTAACTAACAAAAATCCATTTTAAAACTGAAAATTGCCATTTTAAAATTTTTAATAGATATCTTATAAAAAATATATAATTCAAGCTTAATAAATAATATTTTCTTTTTTCATTTGATGCATATTTTATTAAACTATGACAAATAATTTGTTAAAGCCATCTGATAGCCATTTGTTAGAAGTGATATAAGGTATTGCCAATTTGTTTTAACATTACTCTCTGCTGAAGCAATCCCCTAATTTAAGCTCAGAAGTTTGATTTGAACTATTATCAACAAATTCTTCCTTAAAGTTTCTAAAATCTGATAATTAACAAAAAAACTGCTATTTTTAAAAATGAAAGATTTTGGAAGTGATTGTGAAATATGTACCTATTTTTTATTGTATGCATTTTTTGCCCACTGTAAATAGTGTTACTAAAATTAATGCTACTACATTGTACTTCAGTAAAATTCAGTATTAAATTCTCTTTTGGTTAAGTATATGACATGACCTATTTCTGTTGATTAGTTATTTATTAAATGTATTCTAAAGTTGACTTGTTTATTGGACTCTGCAATAATCCAGGATATTTTTTTTTTCAAATTATCGTACAGAGAAAAAAAATTATGAAACGGAAGAAATGTTTAAACAAGAATTTTTTTTGTTATTCAGAAATAAATAGTCTTTCTATTCATGTGTATTATAATCATTTCTGTCTTTTTTACATAACTTTTTATTTGTGTTGCCAGATTTTTTTTTTACTACATGACTCTAAAAAAGGTCCTATTAAAGTAAAATTTGTTTCTGTTTTGTTAAATATTTTATTTTTGGAAAATCCAGAATTAAATGATGATTAATTTGGCATATAACATGCCATAATTCCTTTCATTAGTTATTTGGTAAAAAAATTCTAAAGTTAAATTTGGCCTCTGGATGTAAACCAGCAGGCTAGACACTGGAAAAGTTAATTGTACTTTAAATATTTGTATTAAAATTATTTCAATATCTGCTCAATCACAAATGTAAAATGATTTAAACAAGTTTTTTTTTGTTGAAATACCTATAAGTTACCAAGGTTCACCTTACAGTTCTTTTTATATACTATGTTGTCACTAAACCCTATTTGCTTTTCCTGTTGGTTTCTTTTCACCAAGGGAAATAAGTTTCATCTTATCCTTAAGATCAGATGATGAACTCTTCCTATGAAGAAATCAAAGCTAGCTTCACTTGCTCGACTAACATATTGCCTGTTCAGTTTGATTATCTCTTGAATAACATTCACTTCAGCATAAACAAAATATAAACTACTTTTTCACTTAGATTAACATAGTACTAACTCACTAAAAAGAAGCAAATATACACTTTCTGCTACCATCCAAAACTTTTTAATATTTCTAAACACCGTTATTATTTCAAGTCTATCTGTTCCAATAGATGAGTGACATAATTCTCAGTTGAATCATAACAAGAGTATCTAATGACACTTCAGTTCTGGTTTTATTGTTGCATGTTCATGTATCGTAACAATATGAAAGAATGATGTATAATTCCTAAATTTCATTCTGGTTATTTTTTATTTAATTGATATTGTGTTTGTGCTTGAATAAAGGTCTCGTTATTAGTAAAAATGCACTACAATTTCTCATTCCAATATTGAATTCTATAAACAGATATGTGGAAGATGCCAAATTTTGTCACCATCCAAAAAAACATCATGCCCATCATTGCTATGCTAGATTTGAATCCTTTTACCTCTGATTGTGACTTTTGTATACACAATGGACTAAAGGTCAAAGTCACAAGGACACCCTCTGAGCTCAGAGTTGGGAAGGGTATCCACTGGTTAACTGTTAGGAGATGGGTTGAAATCTCTCATTAAAATCATCTAGTGTGTCCCTCAATGTACTCATAACCGGGCTCTCCTGAACACGAAGTCACGACTTAATGCCTCATCCGACAGATGACAATTTTTCAGAGCTTACTGGTGTCCCTTTTCACCTCAAGAGCTAGGTGTGGCTTAATGAAAATTACAGTTGGGACTTGAGCCTGGGAATGTCAGAATACTACTAGTTTGGCATGCTACAAATTGAGCCACCCCCAATCATATATGCTAAAACACAAAGGTTCTTCTGATGACTTGTGATTGGGAAATCAGAACAATACGTGCAAAACATCAAAAGAGCCCATTTATGAGAAGTACAGTTCGGTCTCAATTTCTTGAGCCTGCACCCATCTGAGAGCACTTTGAGGGGGGGGGGGGGGGAGAAGAAAGCTTCAGACACATCATTAAAACATATATAAATGTATGTCGCTAATCATTTATTCTTATTAATTAAAAATTTTTTATGATAAAATTGAATGTTAATACCACTTGAAACAAAAATATTAGAAAAACTAGCAGACACTGAAATTTCATGGGTAGTAAGCATCATTATAAATGTGAAGAGCCATTGATTTAATAAAAATAAGAGATTACATAAAAAAAACTGCATGTGCTTATTTTAAATTGCTAAATGGTGAATAAAAGTCAAAATTATTTTTTTTAAATGGGAGAATGTACTTCCATACACAAAGGATAGAGATCACATAAAAGCTATATTAGACTTGTCGTGGTTTCACATACAACATACAAACACTTATACAAAGATATGTCCTGATTGTCTTAGTAGTCAGGTACATTAATCACTAGACCAGGTAGGGTCTAAATTAATAATTTAGACTATATAGATTAGTTATAATCAAAAATATTTTATCATTTTGTTAATTTTTTTTCTAAATTTGAAGAAGTATTTGAAATTTAAATTACTCTGAACCTATTTTGAGCCCAAGCCCAGTCCCTGCCAGGCTCAGCCCAACAAAGCTCTGCCAGAACTTAATGCTAGAGAGAAAGGTACTAATGTTTGCATTGTATAGCTTTGATTGTGGCCATTCCAAAATTAAGTAGATATTGACAGAGATTAATTTCACTCTCATTTTAGCCTAAATTCAATCTTCTAATTTAATACATTGAATTACTGTGCAAAAGCACCAATATGTCATTAATGTTGAATAAACTTGTGTCAATAAATAGAAAAATAAAAAGTCGAAAAAGTTATGGCTGGAAAGCAAAATAGTAAAAATCAAAAGTATAATGAATGTAAAATATCAAAAAAGGGAAAAGAATTTTGGCTATAATGCAAAACCAAAATTAATAATAAAATTACATGCATTTCATATTTCATTATTTCCAGCCATTTGTTTTTCATAGTTCACTTTCAGAAACACTATTTTTGTATTTTTCAGAATTTTTCAAGAGCTAAAGAATATATTCCTTACACTGTAGACAGGTACTTTAGTACTTCTGATATAAACTAATGTTTCAATAATCTGTATGTTTGAGAGATGTGAGTGAATGATAGGTTATTTAGCATTGAAATAATTAAAGAGGGCCCCTACCCATGACAATTTTTTTTATTAATGATTTTTTAAAGTTGAATCATACTAGTTGAATATAGCTTGAAAATTCAATGAGAAACATTAATAAGATTTTGAAATTTCACTCTAAACAATCATAGTTGAAATGAGGCAGATTTTTTATATGAACTGTTTTAAACTTTTCTGCAACTTAGAAATTTTGTTCCTTTATTTCCCTATTTTTATTTAGAATTCATATCATAGTTTAAACTAGTTTCAAGCTCAAACATGATTCTATTATAAGTAATGAATTGAATATTTAAGACAATACGATACAGCTTATGCTGAGTGATTCATTCCTGGAAAACATCAGCATAAGTAAACGTTTGAATAGGATAAGTGAGTAATTCTTTACCCCATTTTTTATCTATATGTTTAAAAAAATTGCTAAATAAATCACTATTGCAACATACAATATGTTTGCTCAGTAGTAATTCGTGATTACTGAAAAAATCCCAAATGATACACAATTGTGTGTTATAAATTTGTTCATTAGGGTTGGATTATTTTACCTCTGAGCGGCACTTTTTTGCACACCATGGGCTAAATGGCCAGGTCACATGGACCCCGAAGGCTCGGAGAAGGTTGGGGGAGGGGACCCACTGGAACAGCTGTTGGGAGACAGTGGTAGCCTCCCATCAAGGCCATCCAGCATGTTCTTTGTTCATTAGGAGCAAAAGTTTCTACACAAACTTAATATCTCTCAATCACTTCTGGTATTAGGCAGCATGTGCCCCATTTCATTTACAAGATCTATATCAACATGGTTGAAAGCTGATTGTTATTCACAAAATTATTCACGAGATGCATTTCGTTACACAAAACGATTCACTAGATGCATTTTGTGTCTTTCTACATTAAAATGAAAAGTTACATTTGTGCAGACATGGTTGTTAATAAATAGCATCAGAACATTCCCTGTTGTAAATCATTTTCAAATACTTTAATGCTTTTTTTACATAACTTTTGAGTTTGTTTCTTTTTATATGCTTCTGTTACACTTTCAAAACCTTTCAATGCATCTATACAATGATATAACAGTAAACTTAGTGAACACATTTCATTTTTAAGATCTGTGTCGATATATAGTTGAAAGGTGATTGTTATTATACATACACTGATATAATACATTGGGTATAATCTTGATGTGAGTGAAATGTTTCAGAAGTTATATTTTTCATATTATACTGAGTATAGCCTTGACAAATTATAGTATTATAAGTTACTCTATTTTGTCAACAAAAAAATGTGTTTTAATATTTAATATGTTTCCTATTATATCTATAGTAGTAATGAAATTATCTCTAGTCATTTCAGTAATGATGAGAACAGCAAAACATAGTAATAAAGTTATAAAACTCTTCAGCAAATGTGCTTAGACTGTAAAAGAAAAAGCATGATTACTTTAGCCTGCAGAGCATTACTAAATACTGAAGACAGCACTGTCCTTGCTCCTAAAAGCTTCTGAGTTTTCACCTAAAAACTTCTAATGTGCAAATAGTTTTAAGGATAAGTTTTAAAATTTTATTGCTCAATGACAAAGAATTTTAGGTTATTTGTGTAATTTGGAAAAAGTGAAAGCCAGACATACGGCAGTTAAGATAAAGTAAGATTTGATAAGGGAAATACCACTCTTATGTCAATCAAAAATTTTTAGAGGAAAAATTGTATTGAGCCAGATGGGATATGAACCCATGGCTTCTTCATAACATGTCAGGTGCTCTGGACCACTGAGCTACTAGCAGCCAATCAAACAATCAATCATCATCGTCATCATCATCATCAAGCAGCCATGGGCTACAGAGGTCCAACCAGACCGTGCAGTTTAATTCTCCAAGCATATCTGTCCTGAGCTACATCTGCTGCATCCAGCCACTGCACACCAATTCTAAGAAGGTCCTGTTTGACATTGTCTGCCCACCGCATCCTAGGTCTCCCCTTCCTTCTGAGGCCTCTAGGCACACTATTCATAACCTTATTCGCCAATCTATAATTATCCATACGGGCAACATGGCTAAACCAGTGGAGTCTCTCTCTGCACAATATGCTGCTTAAAGGAGGTTGCAGATTCCTTTGCCTAACCTCATCATTAGTTACAAAGTTAAACCACCTAATACCCAAGATACTACATAAGCATCTAGAATCAAAAGCATCTAGTTTCCTGTTATCTTGTTTACACAGCGTCCAAGTTTCACTACCATAACTAACCCTAGAAAGAACCAAACTATTATACAGTCTAATTTTAGTCTAGGTGTATACGCCTATTTCTCCACAATCTCCATAGATTCTTAAAAGTCCCAGCAGCAATCCCTATTCATCTGTTAATCTCATGCCGTACATCACCAGTATCTGTTACATAGCTCCCAAGGTAATTAAACTGTGACACCTGCTCAAGACTGCAACCATTCAGATTAACTGAATCACAGCCTGCCTGACCAATTTTCATCACTTTAGTTTTCTCTCTGTTTATAACCAAACCTACTTACTCTACTACCAGTCTCATCAACAGCTTGAATGAAAGAGTTCATCTCATCAACATCATTTGCCAAAAGGACTAAATCATCAGCATAATCTAAATCATAATTTTAAGGCCAAAATCTTTCCCTTGAAGTGAATTTTGCATTACGTAATCAGTAACCAGACTAAAGAGAAAAGGAGACAAAATGCACCCTTGTCAAACACTAGAAGTAATGCTAAACCAATTGCTACAAGCATTACCAACTCTCACACACGACTCAGTGTTATTATAGAGAGCTTTCATTATGTTAACTAACTTGTCTGGTATACCATATGATTTCACAATCAACCACAAATTATGTCGATCAACAGAGTCGAAAGCCTTTTTGAAATCAACAAAGCTAGCAACCAAAGGTTTCTGAAACTCTAAACATTTCTCAAGAATCTGCCTAAGTGAAAATATCTGATCCACACATCCCCTACCACTTCTGAATCCACATTGCTCATCACACAATTGACTCTCAACCAGATTCTTAATTTTATTAAGCACAATCATGCAAAGAACTTTACCTGGAACAGAGAGTAGGCTGATACCCTTATAGTTATCACAAGAACCGCAATCACCTTATTTGAAAATAGGGGATGACAATAGCTCTGGTAAAATCCTTAGCAACCATGCCTTTATCATAAAAGATATTCAAAATTTCAGTCATCCAAGTGGTAACCGAAACATTCCCAGCTCTAAGAATTTCAGTAGTAATTTCATCTACCCCTGGGGTTTTATGAAGTTTTAGTTCAGAAATAGCCAAAATAACTTCAGACTGTGTTATGGGGCCAACATTAAAGCCACCAATGCATCTATCATCATTGCAAACAATGGGAGTAGAACTAACCAGATTGTTTAGAACATCACTGAAATGCTCAGCCCACCTAGCCATGATGGAATCCTCACCATCTATAACCTTACCTTGTTTATCCTTCAATCCCTGTATACCTGTCCATTTTCTACCACACAAAACATTAACTATCTAGTACAGCTCTCTGTGTTGTGCTGTCTAACTGTTTCCTCAGCCAAGCCATCAACCCAAAGATTTTTATCGGCAGCTAACTGATCCTTTACATGTTTATTAAGCTCTCTGTAATCCTTTCTATTAGGACTAGTAGGGTACTGATTAAGGACATTCCCGCAGTTCTTTCTTTTTGAAATAAGCTCAAGTGCCTTATCGCTTAAATAATTCTGCCTCTACTTTCCTAAAAGAGTACTGTTAGTTTAAAAAACAGGCTGTTTATAAAACGGCCCCATTCTTCCTCAACTTCAATAGTAAGCAAACCATGACTGTCATAATGACTAAGTAACCTATCATGGTAAGCTTTAGCTATAACAGGATCTTTCAGAGCTTCAATATTAAAGGTAAATTTTTTAACTTTAGCACAACACTTTTTAAGTTTAAGTTACAAGACACTTTTAACAAGGTAATGGTCAGATCCAATTTCAGCTCCCCTATATGCCCTGGTATTCCTAACAGAACTAGCCCATTTGCTGTTAATTAATATATTATCAATCATATTCTTATGCAGCCCATCGGGGGAAATCCATGTGTACTTATGTATGTTGCAATGTTTGTAATAAGTGTTAGTTATTCTGAAACCATTGAGTTTACTACCTGTAGGAGATGTTGCCCATTGCCATTGCAGCTACCAATACCAAAAGGGCCTATACCCCCTCCCCAAAGGTCAGAGTCAGTACCAACTTTGGCATTGAAGTCACCTAGAACAAGGGTAATATCTCCTTTCTCGACAGAATTCAAAATATCCTGAAGTTGTCCATAAAATCTATCCTTCCCATCCTCATCCTCAGTGGGGGCATAACAGCATATAACATTCAAGTCTTTAATGCTTGTCTGAAATTTTGCTGTAAGAAACCTTCTATGCCAATAGTAAAATATTTGCATTTACCATTGATTGATTCATAAATTTTGACTTTCAAATTTTTGGTTCCCTTTAAACTTGTTGTAGCTTAGGGCCTCAGAAGATCGAAGTCCGGCCCTGATTTGATCATACCTTTATAAAATTAGCTCATTGGTTAAATGGCTTTTATCACAAATTTTAACTCTAGTTTTTTAATACTCTCAATTTACACAGTAGATTCCTGAAAACCACTGTGCAAATCGAACCCAATAACTTATGGAAAAATGGGAGATAGGTTCCACAAAATATCCTTGTCATTAAAAAACTCCCATTGAACATTTTGTTCGAACAAATTTATCAGTAAGTTCAGTTCAGCAGTAATAATAAACATTGCATAAATACATACAAGATCCTCATGCAGCCCCAGGCCACAGAGGTCCTACCAGACTGTGTAATTTTGTTCTCCAGACAGTTCTATCCTGATCTAGAGCTGCTAGATTTGGCCACTGTATATCTATGACCATTGGATGGATGACTACTGGGAGGAAGGATATTTGGTGGATGACAATTGGATTGATACGATAATTGGGTGAAAGACAATTGGGAAAAGACCTTTCTGTTCCTTCTAAATGAAGCAAATGGAAATCAATGAATGCAGGAAATCAAACCGCAAAAGAATATTGGTATTCTCATTAATCCGATACTCAATAAAACGAATTTTTTAAAACGTTCTTGCTTCTAACGAAACAATGAAAATCAAAGCAAATTTTGTGATAATGCACTATTAAAGCTGTAGGGCAGTTAAAAGATATATACCTGCATTGTTTAGATACAAGTTTATAAATACCTTTAGACACTGTTTTGGTATATTGCTAAAATCCTGTTCTTCAGGGAACTTCTGAAGAACTGGATTTTTGGCAATATTCAGTTCTTCAGAAGAAGTTCTTATTGAAAACAGTGCCTAAAGGTATTTATAACTTTGTATCTAACCAATGCAGGTGTATACCTTTAAACTGCCCTATAGCTTTAACAGTGCATTATTGCAAAACTTGCCTAAGTATACAGTGTCCATTCTTCAAGTGTTTAAATTATCACAGGGAATGACAATACACCTAGGATTATTGCCTTGTTGCAATTGTCATGTGGCTTCGTCTGAATGAATGGCATCCAAGCCTTTTCCCATTGACACAATAATATGATAATCACACCTTTCTCTCTTGAGTTCTAATTACGAGAAGGATGGCTTGAACAATTGCTTGCAGTGAAATTCTTCGTGAACAACTGTTTTAGCTTGATATATGTTTTTGGAAAACAGTGAAATGAAGTATAGAAGTAAGCTTCTAGACTGATTGCAGTCTGTCACAACAGTAAAACTTGACAACAAAAACAATTTGTATTAATAACATCAATTTATGTTATTTTCATATAACAGTTTCTATAATTTGTTTATGTTTGTAATTAAGTGAAATTAGCAATTGAGTTCTTTCATTGTGGTCCCTAGCTAGCTAGCTTCTGGTTCATATTATAAATTCAGCTCTGGTTTGACCACTGATGTTTCAGTTCTGTACTGAACAGACTGACCCTTGCTTTCATACTATTTCCTCTAACATCTTTTCATCATAGTCTCAACAATTGTCATGGAAACATATTACTTAATTTTTTTTTTCAAAAGACACCAGTTTTGGAGAATGTACTCAAGGGAAGCCCTACTTCCCTCTAGCTATGCCATTATGGTCATCCTACTTATGATGATGTAAATTAAAACTCTTAAAGGATTTTAAAATTGCAAATTATAATATTTTTGCCAGTACAAAACAAAAATGATTTTCCAATTATCACTTAAAGCAAAACAGTTGCATTTCCCACCCACTCTGGGTGCAAGTGGTCAACTCATTGTTGCCAGTGGAATCCTCACAACCATCACATTCAACTATCAAAAATTCAAAATCCTAGCATAAATACATAAGTTTGGAATATTTTTATTAAATTATTCAACCGTTTCAACCATTAGAGAGTGAAATTATAGCTTTTTGGAGAGCCAAAAAGTGGGAATCTTAATATTTCATTGTTACCTAGCTAACCAAAAATGACATTTTTTATTTATCTCTAAAAACAGTTATAAACCAAATAAGTTGCACTTTCTCACTCCCCCCCCCCCCCCCCACACACACATAGTAGTAGCCTTCTTGTGGTGCAGGCTGTTAGTACCTTTCAAAAGAGATACTATCTTGTGGAAGTGAACAGAAAGTGAGGGCTGTCAGATTAGTATGGCCTACTGATCTTGGACAACTATGGCTACTTTTCTTTTTTTTTCTACCCTGCTGAGTGGTCAACCACACAGGGTCCTGGTGCTGACCATACATACCAACCTGAATGGAATTATGACTCTGAGCTTGATTATGGATCCTGAATTTGCTGCACTGGTGGGCTTCTGTGGACGGAAAATCATCTGCTGTGTTTTCTGTTTGTGGGTTGACAGCCCGAAGTGAATAGATTCACAGGATATGTTTATCAGCTGGTGGATAATTCTCAGCAGAGGTCATTGCGGGCACCTGAACTCTTTGCTTCTACTGGCATCATCAAATTCTGCATTGGAGGAATTCTTCCAGTGTAGATGGCTTCAGCCTTTAGTGGTGGGGGAACGGGTCTTTGCCCCATGTCTGCGATTAGGGGGCTGTTTGATATTGTCGGCATTCCCTCTCTCAATAAACATAGTTTCTTTAAACATCCCACTAACCATTTTCTCTCCATAGATAGTTGGAATGTGAGGACTTTGCACAGAGCTTATTCTCTTGATGTCCTCACACAAGAATTCAACCGCTATAATTTAGATATTCTCGGCTTGCAAGAGACCAGAATGACAAATAATCTTAAATTTCTCTTTTCAGGACGGATGATAATAAGCATCACCAAGGCTTAGGTCTGCTTCTTAGCAGACATGCCAGTGATGTCCTAGGATATGAGTGCTTAAATGAAAGTTTCTTACAGCAAAATTTCAGGCAAGCATTAAAGACTTGAATGTTATATGCTGTTATGCCCCCACTGAGGATGATGGTGAGAAAGATAGGTTTTCCGGACAACTTCAGGAATTTTAAATTCTGTCACGAAAGGAGATATTACCCTTGTTCTAGGTGACTTCAATGCCAAAGTTGGTACTGACTCTGACCTTTGGGGAGGGGTGATAGACCCTTTTGGTATTGGTAGCTCCAATGGCAATGGGCAACATCTCCTACAAGTAAGTAAACTTAATTATTTCAGAATAACTAACACATATTCCAAACATTGTGACGTAGATAAGTACACATGGGTTTCACCTGATGGGCTGCATAAGAATATGATAGATTATATATTAATTAACAGCAAATGGGCTAGTTCTGTTAGGAATACCAGGGCATAATGGGGAGCTGAAATTGAATCTGACCATTTCCTTGTTAAAAGTATCTTGCAACGTAAACTTAAGAAGTGTGCTAAGGTTAAAAAATTACCTGAATACTAAAGCTCTGAAAGACCCAGTTATAACTAAGCTTACTATGATAAGTTAGTTAGTCATTATGACAGTCATGGTTTGCTTACTACTGAAGTTGAGGAAGAATAGGACTATTTTAAACAGGCTTTTTTGGAAACTAACATACTCTTTTAGGAAAAAGGAGCAGAGGAAGCAGAATTATTTGAGTGATAAGGCACTTGAGCTTATTTCAGAAAGAAGGAATTAGGAATATCCTTAGTCAATACCCTACTAGTCATAATAGAAAGCATTTACAGGGAGCTTAATAAATGTGTAAAGGATCAATTAACTGCTGATAAGAATCTTTGGCTATGCTGACAAGGTTGACGAAGCAGTTAGACAGCACAACACCATAGAGCTGTACCAGATATTTAATGTTTTATGTGGTAGAAAATGGACAGGTATACAGGTATTGAAGGATAAACAAGGTAAGGTTATAGAAAGTATGGGCATTAGGTGGTTTAGCTTTATTATTAATGATGATGTTAGGCAAAGGAGTCAGCAATTTCCTTTTAGCAGCATATTGTGCAGAGAGAGACTCCGTTGGTTTGGCCATGTTGCCCATATGGATAATTATAGATTGGTGAATAGGGTTATGAACAGTGTGCCTAAAGGCCTCAGAAAGAGGGGAAACCTAGGATGCAGTGGGCAGACAATGTCAAACAGGACCTTGTTGTAATTGGTGTGCAGTGGCCAGATGCAGCAGATGTATTTTAGGACAGATATGCTTGGAGAACTGAATTGCACAGTCTGGTTGGACCTCCGTAGCCCATGGCTGCTTGATGATGATGATCTCTTCACTTAGTCTTCCCTGAGTGTCTGGCACAGAAGAGTAAGGCTGAATGATTTCCACTTTCTCCATTCGAATGGCCTGGATGGAGGCTATTCACAGCTGAGTGATCCACTACAGGCTATTCGCAGCTGAGGAGCTATGCCTTGCTCTGCACTCTTGTGCAATCTGCCTTCTGGCCCGACAATATACATTATTCCATGCTCTAACATCTCTCACCATGTAATATGGAGGACTGCTCCAAATGTTTAACTATATTTTCATCAATAAAATTTATAGACTTCAAGTGGGAGGATATTTACTTTCCCCAAACCAGGAAAAGATCCAAAGGTTTCTTTAAATTATTGTGCAATCACATTGACGAGCTGCATGCGCAAGGTGTTGGAAAGAATGATCAGTGCCAGACAGGGCTGGACTTGGGCATAAGCCAACTAAGCTACAGCTTAGGGCCTCATGATTACTAAAGAAATAAAAAAACTCATAAAATTAAATTTGAAGTTTACTGTCATGAAATTTTCTTTTATATTGAAATTAATATATTGTGCAAACACTGTTCATCTCAGTTTTACACAGTCATTATTGTATACGAATCCTAGTATAAAATGCTAGTATAATGTTTTCACCACATCAGTTTCATATTTAGTTTTTAATGTTCCCTTCAGTCAGAATAATAAAAATATAAATTATTTCAACTTCAAATTTTTTTGCCCTCTTAAACTTATTGTAGCTTAGGGCCTCTTATCTTAAACTTGTCATAGCTTAGGTCCTCAGAAGGTCAAAGTCTGGCCCTGGTGCTATACTTATCTGGTGTTTTATGCCAGTGCCATTCTTTTCCAGTATGACTTTTGCAGGCATCAGTCAAAAACTGCAAAAAAAAAAAAAGTTTTGCAGGCATCAGTCTTGAACCTCTTAAAATGGGGATCAGGAATTATTTTCTTTAGAGAGCACCTTGTGCCATTTTTTTTTGAAATAAAAAAAAGTGTACAACATTGCTTGGATATTCAGCATTCTTTGCAATATACATGCCTTTGGCTTGAGAAATCACATGCAAAACTTCATATCCAACTTTTTATCTTCATGGTTTTTTTTTTTGAGTCTATGGTGGCAGCACTCTGTTGTGGGCTGAGAAAAAAGGGTGTGTTAAGATTAATTCTATCATTAGACAACTTTATCTGACTGTAGATAATGCCATCTATGATGATGATTTTAGCAATTTTTGTCTTTCATCTAGCAAGAAGTTTATTGAATGATAACTGCAAACTGCCCTGAACAGTCTCTTGGTTTGTGCAACTGTGAATGGGTTTCAGTTCCACAGAAGACTGCTTATATACATTTTTGCTGCAAGTGCAATCTCCATCTGATCCCTGAGCTATGGCTTGAGGTTTCCATCATTCCTGTTGTGGCAGATATCAAATTTCTCTGTCTCATCTTTAATGGGAAATTGACCTTTTTACTCATACATGTTATTGCAAGTCCAAGTTCATGAGGGCATTGGATGTTACCAAGGTCCTCTCTCTCCTATGGAGTGGACTAATGTTATTTGCTCTGCATGCACTTTTCAGGTTGAAAAAGGACTATAGATCTCAGTAGTATGATTCTTCTTGGGATTTGGTGGTGAGGGTGTTGGGTGCTCTCCATCATCAAGCCTTTTGTGTGTGCATGGAGACCTTTGCATCTCACCAGTCCAGAGTCAATGCATTGAAGCAGATGAAACATTATCTCCACTGTCATCACTTGTTCCTATAATGTGCATCTAAATTGCTATCTTGCTGTGCCATTCCATTTGGGACTGCTCGAAATGTTTTTATGAAGCCTTTTTTGTCTTAAAGGGGAAATGCTTTACACTAATCAACTGACTGCCATTTAATTTTTGGTTTGTGGGCCGAAGGCTAACCTGTGAGGCATCAACATCACTGTCAATAATGTCCCTCTTCGATAGCTGCGTCACTTCCACTATGACTCTTTGTTTCTCCTTCTTGCAATTTTTCTCTTTGCAGCACAGGAAAGCTTCACCCTGACTCTGCACAGGCAACTCTTTGACAGCTAATGTGCTGTGCACCCAAACTTCTTGGGGTGGCCCAATCCTTAGCATGCCAGGCTCATAATCAGCAGTTCCTAGGTTTGAGTCCCTGCTGAGCCAGTATTGAGATTTATCTCCACAAAATTTCCAGCCCTGCCCACAGTCAGTAGGGGAACCGATGGGCTTGGAAGGGCTGCCATCAGTCGGATGGGACATTAAGTCATGGCCCCATGCAGGAGAGCCATACCCTGTGCACGTTAAAGAATGCACTGGATGGCCTTGATGGGAGGCTACCATCTGTCTTCTATCAGCTATCCAGTGGGTCCCCTCCCCCAACCTTCTCTGAGCCTTCAGTATCCATATGACCTGGCCATTTGGCCCATTGTGTGCAAAAAGTGACATTCAGAGGTAAAACAACCCAACATACCCCAGACTTCTTGTCTGTCTTTGACAGATTGCACAAAGGCTGGGCATTGGTGGTCTGTCATCATGTAATCTTAGCAGACCAGATCTCACTGTAGTGTTTACTGCAGAGTTGTATTCTTCATTCTTGCCTTGGGACCGTATAGCAGCTAGTCATCATTGTTGGTGTGTGATTTACACCTTCTTGCTTACTTTGCTCTTTGCTTTGATCTTGGTGAAGTCTCTGGTTCCCCCTGTCTTTTAAAGATTTTCCAGCAGCACCATTGTTTGGCAACCACTTTAACTATCCCTTTCTGTTGGGTGCCCAAGCATGTTGGCATCAAAAGCAATGACTTAGCAGATACTGCAGACAAGTCAAACACACTCCTTTCTTGCTGTTTATTTGAATCTGCTCCATATTTGAATTTCCAGCAGCAGTTTTCCATTGAGCTACAAGCATAGTGGCAAAAATTATGTTCAGAACAGATAGACAACCAACTTTTTGAGATCAAACCTGTTGCCAAACCGTAACAGTCTCATTTTTCAGGAATCACAAAGAGGAAGTTTTTACTTGCTTGGCTCCATAGCCTCAGCTAAGTCATGAAAATTTTTTGTAATAATTTCTTTTACGGACAGATGATGAACCTATGTGAGTTTTGTGACACCATTTAACTATTAAACATATTTTAATCGATTGATCACTTTTAATGTAAACATATTTACTTTTGCTCTTATCAGTTATCATATGAGCCCCTTAACATCTGACATCTTTTATCTAATTATTTGTTTTTACCACCTGTTTTTGAATTTTTTTTTAGTTTCTTGAATATTTTAAATGAATTTCATCCTCTACTTACCCCTTTTTGCTTTTATATTTGTCAATTTTTGACTCTCACACCCATTGTTTCCTTTCGTTTTAGAATTATTGACCCATTGTTTCCTTTTGTTTTAGAATTATTGATAACTGATTTTTTGCACAGATTCTTTACACTTATTGTTGATTTTTTTCTTGGCTTTTTTCCTTTATCATATGCTTTTAACTTTGGTTATGTTTTAATCATCATTTACCTTCATTTTTACTGTATTTGGCACATTATATCCTTATTTGCTTAGGTACTATGAAAACCCAAGCAATTAGTCAATGAATAGTTTGTTGGTACAGTATGGAAGACAATGGTGACCAGTTTTTGTCTTAGTTGCTGAGGTACCATAAAACTCCAAGCAATTAACTAATTAGACAGCTTATTGGTACATTATGGGAGATAATGGTGAAGAGTTTCTGATGACATCATTAATGAGATTATTTTGGTAAAGATGGATAGTGAAGCAGATCATCAAAATTCATCTGCTAGTGCAAGGGCAGTCTCATTGCTGAACACCATTGGGAGTATCCTCTTTTAGAATGGAGGTAGATACAACTGGATCTGGAACATTTTATGGAACATTAAGGAACCTTTCCAGCTTTATGGCAATGTCAACACCCAGGATTGTCAGATTCTGATATGGTTGATATAAATTCCATATGTTCCTACTTTCTGCCCCCCCCTCCCCCATGATTGATCTATGAAAAATGTTGAATCCCCTAATTTTAATACTTTCAAACATCGTTCATATTTCACAAGATGTAAATTATGGGTGGTTTATATGATCTCTTCATGTTAATGGCACTAGAGCCTCCTTCTTATTAATCTATCTCCATATTGGGTGAGGAATATATTATTGTGCGTACTGAAACATTATAATTTGAAATATTGGAATTGTTATTCTTATATTAATTTTATTTGGGCTAACTGGATATTTGAGACCATATGTAGAACTCCTTATGTAGAATGCCAGTCATGGACTGTTGATGCTTGATTATGAATCCTGATTTTGTTGCACTGTTAAGCTTCTGTGGAGGGAGAATCTTCTACTGTGTTTTCTGTTTGTTTGTGGGTTGACAGCTCCAAGTGCATATCTTAAAAATAATGTTCAACACAGCTTAAAAGATAAAACTTAGTATATTCATGATAAAAGCTGTACAACAAGTTTGTCAAAAATTACTTATTCTCAAAAATAAGAACTGCAGCTGCTTTTACAAGTTATTATTGTAATTACTATATTACAATCACATATGATCCAAACAATTATCAATGTCTAAATGCTGCCTTATAATCACATAAAGTAAACTAGGTTAATTGACAAGATATCAAACTTGTGAGCTTAAATCAGAAGGTTGATTCAGCAAATAGGAATGTTAACAAGCAAATCTGCAATACAGTTTAGTGCTTCTAAGAAATGGCAATCAGATGGCTTTATAAAATAATTTACATTGTAATTTAATAAAATGTGCATCAAATTAAAAAACGAAATATTATTTTTGAAGCCTGAATTATATATCTTTTAAAACATATATAAAATATTGCAAAGGTTATTTTTAAAAAATCGATTTTTTTTTGTTGCACTAAAAACAGATACATATGTCCTTAGCCTCTCAATTCAGATTCTTCAAACGTATACAGATGACGTGAACACTGGAAGGGTTAAGGACATTCCTGCAGTTCTTTCTTTCTGACATAAGCTCAAATGTTTTATCACTGAAATAATTCTGCCTCCTCTGCTCCTTTTTCCTAAAAGAGTATGTTAGTTTCCAAAAAAGCCTGTTTAAAATAGTCCCATTCCTCCTCAACTTCAGTAATAAGTAAACCATGACTGTTATAATGACTAAGTAATCTATTGTGGTAATCTTTAGCTATAATGAATCTTTCAGAGCTTCAGAATTAAAGGTAAATTTTTTAACCTTAGCACAATACTTATTAAGTTTAAGTTGCAAGACACTTTTAACAAGGTAATGGTCAGATCCAATTTCAGCTCCCCTACATACTCTGGTATTCCTAACAGAACTAGCCCATTTGCTATTAATTAATATATAATCTATCATATTCTTATGCAGCCCATCAGGTGAAACCCATGTGTGCTTATCTATGTCACAATGTTTGTAATATGTGTTAGTTATTCTGAAATAATTAAGTTTACTTACTTGTAGGAGATGTTGCCCATTGCCATTGGAGCTACCAATACCAAAAGGGTCTATCACCCCTCCCCAAAGGTCAGAGTCAGTACCAACTTTTGGCATTGAAGTCACCTAGAACAAGGGTAATATCTCCTTTTGTGACAATTTAAAATTCCTGAAGTTGTCTGTAAAACCTATCCTTTTTGCTGTAAGAAACCTTTCATTAATGCACTCATATCCCAGGAAAGCATCATTGGCATGTCTGCTGAGAAGCAGACCTAAGCCTTGTGATGCTTATTATCACCCCTCCCTGAAAAGAGAAATTTAAGATTATCTGTCCATCTGGTCTCTTGCAAGCCGAGAATATCTAAACTATAGCAGCACAATTCTTGTGTGAGGACATCCAGAGAATAAGCTCTGTGCAGAGTCCTCACATTCCAACTACCTATGGAGAGAAAATGGTTAGTAGGATGTTTAAAGAAACTATGTTTATTGAGAATGGGAATGCTGACAATATCAAACAGCCCCCTAATCGCAGGCATGGGGCAAAGACCCTTTTCCCACCACTAAAGGCTGAAGTCATCTACACTGAAAGAATTCCTCCAATGTAGAATTTGATGATGCCAGTAGAAGTAAGAGTTCAGGTGCCTGCGATGACCTCTGCTCAGGATTATCCAGCAGCTGACAAAACATATCCTGTGAATCTATGCACTTGGATAAAAGCTGTGCAACAAGTTTGTCTAAAATTACTTATTCTCAAACATAAGGAGTCCAGATGCTCTTACACGTTATTATTGTAATTAGTATATTACAATCACATATGATCCAAACAATTATCAATCAGTCTAAATACTACCTTATAATCACATAAAGTAAACTAGGTTAATTGACAAGATAGTAATATTTACCAATGATCGTTGCTGGTACATCTACTTGTTTAGGTGTTTTAGCTGTTTAGAGTGACACGTCATTGTCTTTCACAATTTTTGTGGACAATCTTTTGATGTTCAGGAGTACGGTCAGGATGCCTTTTACAAGAAACCAGTCCATTTCACAAGTGCATGCATTTGTAGATGTCATTTCTTTACAATATCACATAGGTATCAAGAAGATAGCGTTCTACTCCACATGGGCAACAATAAAGAATTACTGGTTTAGTTCCAGTTATACCAAGCATCATTTATGTTACTTGGTGTTATAGAGTACTTATTGCTTTAGTAGTACTATTATACATACTGTATTGATGTAAAACCTATTGTACTTATTTTCAGCACTTGCTTCAATTTCATTGGCACATATCAAAGAAGGATCAACAATTGCACTTTCCTTAATATTTGAGATATAATTGCGTAGTTTTAAATGATAAAATACTGATAAACTTTGATATAAAAACAAGTTTATAAAATTGCTCTCATACCGATGCTTTAGATGTTGAGAAAGCATAAACCGTATCGGCGCTTGGATTCATCCATGAGCTATGCTCATTTCTCCGTAGTCTCGTATTATGGAATCATCAGGCTGTAACGGTGTCAGGAGAAGCGTTCTTCTTATATGTATCTCACTTATTACGTCGCTGGTCGGGTGATGTTAAGTAGTGTTTGGTGATTGGGTATGTAAGAGAAGGTTCCATGCAGATGGGATAGGAGCTATGTCATTGTTGCATATATTACGGCGTGAATAAATTAGCATTTTTTCAGCGTAATTGAGTTGGAACTTAGTCTTTGGGGCTATTAAAGGTTTATATTCCACTTTATTTATTTGAATTTCATTTTCTATTATTGTTTGAGCTATGTTTGGAATTTGTTGTTTCAGGTCTGATTGCTATTCTTTCATGTGGCCAGTATATTGTCTATGAGCTTTATCAATGTATTTATTCTTTCTATTAAGTAAGTTTAAGGGGTCAGGTATGTCAAGTTGATAAACTCCTCCGGTGGGTAATTTCCTATCTGAATCATTAATTAATAAGTTTTTAATTGTGTTATTAACATACTGAAAGCCAAGAATAATATGTAATGTGTAGGTAATGTAATATATTTTTTTAAAGTGGTTTGTAATGTTTTCGAAATGCCTGTCATGTAAGGAAAGCTATGTGCTGATTTAGTTATATAATCAATTTCTGTGTTGAGTGTTGATTTTTTGGAGTAATATCTATATGCCCTATATAGAGTGAAATGATGCTGGCTTTTTTATATCTATAAGGATGTGCAGAGTTACACCCCACATACATAGCTGGTATGTATGTGGGGGGTATAAGCTTTTTTTACGAAATACAGTAGTTTCACAATAATTATCATTACGTTTCATGAGTATATGTTGAAAAGGTAATTGTCGTTGTTGTTCGGATTCTAATGTAAATTTAATAGTGGGTAATATATTATTAATGATATTTATAAAAACTGTAAGTTTATCTAAATCGTGAGGCCAGAAAATTAATGTCATCCACATACCTGATGTATAATGATGGTTTATATTGAGCTTTATTAAGTGCAGTTTCCTCGACGTGATGCATAATGATGTCAGACATGAGTCCAGACAGAGGTGATCCCATTGGGACCCCCTCCGTCTAGAGCCATGAACGCCTGTTCACATCAAAGAAATTTGAAGAGGTGGCCAGGTCCAACACCTCATGCAAACTGAAGTATTTGGGGGCAGTGGGCCTGGCAACCCGCAACCATTCTGCTTTTGAGCGCATCTTCGCATCCAACACGGGAGTGTTAGGATACAAAGATACAACATCTAAAGAATGTATAGTGGTGTGTGTATTGACTATTGCATTCTGGATCTTAAGAATATTTATTTACTTATACACTTAAGAACCGTGGTGATGTTTCATGACATGATGAGATGATATTATTTGTGTGTGTGTAGGGGGGGGGGGGGGGTGGAGTATATTTGAAAAAACTTGTGCAGTGCGTTTTCTAAATGGTATGTGGGTGATTTACGTTTGCTTACTAAAGGTCGAAGAGGATAATTATTTTTATGTAGTTTAATCTATGAACAGTTGAGGGTTGTCATGATATAATGGTGGATAACACTTCTTAGCAATTTCTCTAGGTAGAAAGGCATCATTTTTTAATTTACTTAATATATTATGAAAAGGGTCAGTTAAAACAGGTTGGAATTTCAGTTGTGTTCAAGTTTGTTCTATTTTCTCATCATATTGTTATTTATCTATTAGTACTGTTTGATTAGTTTTGTCAGCTAAGATTATTTTTATATCATTATTTGCCTTTAGTTGTTTTAAAATTTTAACATCCTCGTTATTACTATTTATATTTTGTACTTGTTTTATGGTTCAATATAATTTGAATCGTTCTTTATCCTTATATTCATGAGGTATTTTGTTAATGGATTGTTCTATTTGTGGTATTAGCTTATTTAGGTCATATCGATCATTTTTGTAAGCAAATTTGAATCCTTTTTGTAAAATGGTTTGCTGCTCTTTATTTAATGATATTTTAGGTAAGTTTATATAATTTGCCTGCGGTTTATTTATACTTAACTCACTTTTTTATCTGTGTCATACATTTAATAAATTATTTTATTTAGTATTATGATGTTTTTGAATAATATATGTTGTTGCTCTATTTTATAAGCAAGACATCCCATAAATTGGGTTAAATTATTAACATAAAGTTTTAAATAATTTTGATATACTTTCTTTTAGTTGTATTTCTTTACGTGTTTCCCTAATAGTTCTCTTTAACATTAATTGTTCTGCCTTATGTAGGATAGATATAAGATTATTACTAAATTTAGATTTATTTAATCGTAAAGTTTTGGGTATAATTACAAGAGATTTACATCTAGTTAAAAATTGCAATTTTAATATCAGTTTGTGAAGTGAGATACGCTCTCTGACAAAATGTGAAATATTCCCCATCTGCGCATATTAAATTGTGCGCTATTAATCTTAAAAATAATGTTCAACACAGCTTATAAGATAAAACTTAGTATATTCACGATTAGGAAACGCACTGTATAAGTTTTTTCAAATATACTTTCCCTCCACAAATAATATCATTACATCATGTCACGAAGCTTTCTCAAGATCCAAAACGCATTAGTCAATAAACACACCACTATACATTCTTTAGATGTATCTTTGTATCTTAACACTCCTGTGTTACCCAACCTGTTTTAACTGACCCTATTCATAATATATTAAGTAAATTAAAAAATGATCCCTTTCTACATAGAGAAATTTTGAAGAAGTGTTATCCACCATTATATCCCAACATCCCTCAACTGTTCATAAAAGATTAAACTACATAAAAATAATTGACCTTTAGTCTTCTTCGACATTTAGTAAGCAAACGTAAATCACCCATATACCATTTAGAAAACGCACTGCACAAGTTTTTTCAAATAAACTTTCCCCCCACAAATATTACCATTACACCGTCACGAAGCTATTCTCAAGATCCAGAATGCAATAGTCAATAATCACACCACTATACATTCTTTAGATGTTGTATCTTTGTATCCTAACACTCCCGTGTAGGTTGTGAAGATGCACTTAAAAGCAGAATGGTTGCGGGTTGCCAGGACCACCGCTCCGAATGCTTCAGTATGCATGAGGTGCTGGATATGGCCACCTCTTCCAATTTCTTCAATGTGAACAGGCGTTCATGGCTCCAGACGGAGAGGGTCCCAATGGGATCACCTCTGTCTGGACTCATGTCTGACATCATTATGCGTTACGTCGAGGAAACTGCACTTAATAAAGCTCAATATAAACCATCATTATACATCAGGTATGTGAATGACATATTAATTTTCTGGCCCCACGATTTAGATAAACTTACAGATTTTATAAATATCATTAATAATATATTACCCACTATTAAATTTACATTAGAATCCGAACAACAACGACAATTACTTTTTCAACATATACTCATGAAACGTAATGATAATTATTGTAAAACTACTGTATTTCGTAAAAAAAGCTTATACCTCCACATACATTCCAGCTATGTATATGGGGTGTAACTCTGCGCATCCTTATAGATATAAAAAATCCAGCATCATTCCACTCTATATTAGGGCATATAGATATTACTCCAAAAAATCAACACTTAACACAGAAATTGATTATATAACTAAATCAGCACAAGAATCAGGTTATACCATGCAACAATTAAAAAGGTGGCAACATAACACAAAATTCATAGTTTTAAAAAATCTCAGCCAAATCCGAATCAGGAATTAAAGCAACAAACGTTTGAACATAGCTTTCCTTACGCGACAGGCATTTCGAAAACATTACAAACCACTTAAAAAAATATAATATTACATTGCCTACACATTACATATTATTCTTGGCTTTCAGTATGTTAATAACACAATTAAAACCTTATTAATTAACGATTGAAATAGGAAATTACCCACCGGAGGAGTTTATCAACTTGACATACCTGATCCCTTAAACTTACTTAATAGAAAGAATAAATACATTGATAAGGCTCATAGACAATATGCCGACCACATGAAAGAATAGCAATCAGACCTGAAACAACAAATTCCAAACATAGCTCAAACAATAATAGAAAATGAAATTCAAATAAATAAAGTGGAATATAAACCTTTAATAGCCCCAAAGACTAAGTTCCAACTCAATTATGATGAAAAAATGCTAATTTATTCACGCCGTAATATATGCAACAATGACATAGCTCCTATCCCATCTGCACGGAACCTTCTCTTATATAAACAATCACCAAACACTACGTAACATCACCCGACCAGCGACGTAATAAGTGAGATACATATAAGAAGAACGCTTCTCCTGACACCATTACAGCCTGATGATTCCATAATACGAGACTACGGAGAAACGTGCATAGCTCATGGGATGCATCCGAGCGCCGATTTATGTTTATGCTTTCTCAACATCTAAAGCATCGGTATGAGAGCAAAATTAATAAACTTGTTTTTATATCAAAGTTTATCGGTATTTTAACGTTTAAAAGTACGCAATTATATATCAAATATTAAGGAAAGTGCAATTGTTGATCCTTCTTTGATATATGCCAATGAAATTGAAGCAAGTGCTGAAAATAAGTACAATAGGTTTTACATCAATACAGTATGTATAATAGTACTACTAAAGCAATAAGTACTCTATAACACCAAGTAACATAAATGATGCTTGGTATAACTGGAACTAAACCAGTAATTCTTTATTGCTGCCCATGTGGAGTAGAACGCTATCTTCTTGATACCTATGTGATATTGTAAAGAAATGACATCTACAAATGCATGCACTTGTGAAATGGACTGGTTTCTTGTAAAAGGCATCCTGACCGTACTCCTGAACATCAAAAGATTGTCCACAAAAATTGTGAAAGACAATGACGTGTCACTCTAAACAGCTAAAACACCTAAACAAGTAGATGTACCAGCAACGATCATTGGTAAATATTACTATCTTGTCAATTAACCTAGTTTACTTTATGTGATTATAAGGTAGTATTTAGACTGATTGATAATTGTTTGGATCATATGTGATTGTAATATAGTAATTACAATAATAACTTGTAAGAGCATCTGGACTCCTTATGTTTGAGAATAAGTAATTTTACACAAACTTGTTGCACAGCTTTTATCCAAGTGCATAGATTCACAGGATATGTTTTGTCAGCTGCTGGATAATCCTGAGCAGAGGTCATCGCAGGCACCTGAACTCTTACTTCTACTGGCATCATCAAATTCTACATTGGAGGAATTCTCCCAGTGTAGATGACTTCAGCCTTTAGTGGTGGGAAAAGGGTCTTTGCCCCATGCCTGCGATTAGGGGGCTGTTTGATATTGTCGGCATTCCCTCTCTCAATAAACATAGTTTCTTTAAACATCCTACTAACCATTTTCTCTCCATAGGTAGTTGGAATGTGAGGACTCTGCACAGAGCTTATTCTCTGGATGTCCTCACACAAGAATTCTACCGTTATAATTTATATATTCTCGACTTGCAAGAGACCAGAATGACAAATAATCTTAAATTTCTCTTTTCATGACGGATGATAATAAACATCACCAAGGCTTAGGTCTGCTTCTTAGCAGACATGCCAGTGATGTCCTAGGTTATGAGTGCATTAATGAAAGGTTTCTTACAGCAAGAAGGATAGGTTTTACGGACAACTTCAGGAATTTTAAATTGTCACCAAAGGAGATATTACCCTTGTTCTAGGTGACTTCAATGCCAAAGTTGGTACAGACTCTGGCCTTTGGGGGCCCCGTGTGCGGGAGAGCCACACCCCGTGCACGTTAAAGAACATACTGGATGGCCTTGACGGGAGGCTACCATCTGTCTCCCAACAGCTGTTCCAGCTGGGCTCAGAGAAGGTGGGTCCCCTCCCCCAACCTTCTCTGAGCCTTTGGGGTCCATGTGACCTGACCATTTAGCCCATGGTGTGCAAAAAAGTGTCGCTCAGAGGTAAAACAACCCAACCCAAGTCTGACCTTTGGGGAGGGGTGATAGACCCTTTTGGTATTGGTAGCTCCAATGGCAATGGGCAACATCTCCTACAAGTAAGTAAACTTAATTATTTCAGAATAACTAACACATATTACAAACATTGTGACATAGATAAGTATGCATGGGTTTCACCTGATGGGCTGCATAAGAATATGATAGATTATATATTGATTAACAGCAAATGGGCTAGTTCTCTTAGGAATACCAGAGTATATAGGGGAGCTGAAATTGGATCTAACCATTACCTTGTTAAAAGTGTCTTGCAACTTAAACTTAAGAAGTATTGTGCTAAGGTTAAAAAATTTACCTTTAATTCTGAAGCTCTGAAAGACTCAGTTATAGCTAAAGATTACCACAATAGGTTACTTAATCATTATAACAGTCATGGTTTGCTTATTACTGAAGTTGAGGAGAAATGGGACTATTTTAAACAGGCTTTTTTGGAAACTAACATACTCTTTTAGGAAAAAGGAGCAGAGGAGGAAGAATTATTTCAGTGATAAAACATTTGAGCTTATTTCAGAAAGAAAGAACTGGAGGAATGTCCTTAATCTGAATTGAGAGGCTAAGGACGTATGTATCTGTTTTTAGTACAACAAAAAAAAATTAGATTTTTTAAAAACAACCTTTGCAATATATTATATATATAGATATCTTATAAAAATATATATAATTCAGGTTTCAAAAATAATATTTTTTTTTAATTTGATGCACATTTTATTAAATTACAATATAAATTATTTTATAAAGCCATCTGATTGCCATTTCTTAGAAGCACTAAACTGTATTGCAGATTTGCTTGTTAACGTTCCTATTTGATGAATTATAACAATCTGGTTTAAGCTCAGAAGTTTGATTTAAACTGTTATCAACAAATTTTTCCTTAAATTTTCGAAAATCTCCTAAAAATTAACCAAAAAAAAAAAACTGCTATTTTTAAAAACGAAAGATTTTTGAAGTATTTACAAAATACGTATCGCCATTTTTTTTCTGTTTCACACTCTTTTCTGTCATAAACCTATTTCAGTATTCCCAAGTTATTTTTCTCATTTTCCCTTGCATTCTATACATCTCTCATGCTCGTAAAAAATCGAAACTGGAAGTAAACACATCCTACGTAGAAAACTGGTTGCAGCTGCCTTAATTATGTTATGGCTCACTGAGGCAAACAAGAGGTAGATGGCTGACACATGCTATCTGCTTTGAGTGTGCTATAAGTGTGTTTTACAGTTTTTGTCCAGCATATTGGATACCCTTTGTAAAGTTAATATTTACTTTTTTATATTTAAACCTTAGTTTTCATTTTAGTCATTTATTTTCGAATTCAGCTAATTTCCGAAAATAAACTACTGAAATGAAACCTATCTTTTGGACGATCGATATGTATTGATTTTTCCATAGTTATGCTACATCATATGGCCAGCCTGCAACTTGTTGCTGTGGATATTTTAACTTTGCATTAGGCTATTTGTAAATTTTTTTTATTTAATTACTTTTCCAGTAAAACTTTGATCTAGTATCATTTTCTGAAAATAAATGAGGTCTTGGATATAGAAGCAAATTAATTTCTGTAGATTTACTTCTGTTAGTTAGAGATCTTTTGATCGGCTGATTTATCAATCTTTCCAAGTTATGCTAGATCGGAGTTTTGTTCGGATATTTTATTTAACATCCCTTTAGGTTATATGTAATTTTCTTTTATTATTTCTTGTTTTTTAATAAAAAAAACTGAGCTTATACCGTTTTATGAAAATGAATGTCTTGGATACAGAAGCAAAATAGACTTCCTTGCTACGGAAATCAGCCATCATGTGGGAGGGCAATTTCGAAAATGTGTCCCCTGCTAAACTCATGTAGAAAGTTTCACCCCCCCCCCCCCCACTCTAGAAAAATATATTTTTAAAATTATGAGTTTTTTTTTGTTTATATTGAATGATTTTAAAGACACCCCTCCACCCCCCTCAATACCTTGGCTGAGCCACACAGACGATATAATGCTGTTTTTTTTTTTTTCGCTTTAGTCTACAAACCTTTCTGCACTTAGTCAAGATCTCCAAATTTCAATAACCAAAGGAAAAATACATAATGTTTAGCAAAAAAAGCAGTCAAGGAAGTATTTTTCTAATTCATAACCAGTTAGAAAATCCCTTGAATGTGAGAAGACCAAATCATTTTGTATAACATTGGCTGTATTTAAAATGTACTCTTTATTTCGGGGTGGGGGCTTATTCCGAAGGACCCGCCCCCCCATGGGGGAAAGCACGTATTCCGTCTCACGACACTACACGTGCTTGGCAAGAGAAGTCTAGAAGTAGAAGATGAAGTTTGTCTCAGAGGAGACCAGTAGGGACTTGGTGGTGTTAAGGGGTGTGCAGAGTGCAGCCCGGGATGAAAAAGGAAGATAATTAGTAGAGCGAAAGCAGCTCCTGGTCTCAAAGAAGAGAGTCTCAAAGCCGGCAGACAAGCCAGCCTATGTCCGTCAAGTGTGCCCTGACATTGGCACTCTCAATGGACACCGTGATCAACTCACCTGCTACCTCATTGATCATTTGGAAGTTCCAGAGTTCATTAGCGAACCCTTCCATAATCGGGCACCTGAGAATACAGTGCCTGACATCTGCATCTGCAGCCTCACAGCCACAGTAACTGTGGGTAGCAATCTCAAAGTGCTCCAGATATTTTGGGAAACGCCCATGTCCCGTCAGGACCTGCGTCAGATAGTGGTCAGAGGACATCAGGGATAGACTGACCCTTCTCAAGAATGTCTTTGTTTGAAGACCATTCTCAGTCGTATCCCAGAGCCTCTGCCACTCAGTGAATACTCTTTGACATAGTATAGACTTCATGGTAATTTTAGAAGTCTTTACCGCTAATACAGGGTGAGTATTATTACCTGCTGAGCAGGCCAGTTGGTCTGCCTGCTCATTCCCTTCATGACCTACATGTGCCTTGATCCAGGAAAAGGATACTCTGGGCATGTTCTGATTGCCCAGGATGCACTTGATTTCATTAACTATTTGATGCCTGTTGGTTGCATCTTCAAGTGCTTGCAGAGCTGCCTGGCTGTCTGTGTACAGCCAGATGTCGCTATTATGACCACCGTCATTGAGGACCCAATTGAGGGCCTCTCTGATGGCGAGCAGCTCCGCTTGGAAGGCTGAGCCATTATTTGAAACCTTCCTATTATAGTCATACACCATGGATCCTTGATTGTAGACAGTGTAGGCTAAGCCCACACCATCCTCGCTCTTGGAACTGTCGGTGTATATCTCATTTCCTAATCCTGATGGTAACTCCATGGACCATGGCACACTCAGTCTACTAGTGGGATGGAAATCCCACAGCGGTATTTGTCTCGTAATCCTCAGGATCATACTGAACTCCAAGGAATATTGCTTTCTCCTTAGCCTGCAGGACTCTAAAAATGGTTGTTTCTTTGCCGACTGTCAAAAATAGCGGAGGAATCCCTGCTAACACCAGGAGGGCATCCGTAGATGTAGTCCTATAGGCCCTGGTGATTCGCAGTAAAGCTGGTCGTTGGGCTGCAATCAGCTTTCTACACATAATGGAGTGGTCTGTTGGGCGCCACTAGGTGCCCGCCCCATAGGTTAGGATCTGCTCTGTGCCCCTGAGATAAATTTCCTTGAGGACTTCGCTTCTGAGTCCCCATGAGATGCAAGCCATTTGCCCCAGTTTACACATAACATTTGTGCATTTTGCTTTGAGATCTTGCAAGTGTGGGATCCAGCTCATCCTCTCATCTAGAGTTATCCCCAAGTACTTGATAGTCGTCTTATGGCAGATGTTTTTGCCTTGTAATTTATAAATAGGGTACCTCTTTTTGAGGACACCCTCTTTGGCTACCATCATGGCTGTTGTCTTTGCAAAGCTGAACCCAAGCTTATTGCGCAGACACCATCCTTCTAGTACAGATAATGCTGCATTGCCAGCAGTCTCCAGTCTCGCTCTGGAGGGTGCTGTTATAACAAGCAGCATATCATCAACATAAGCCTGGAGCCAGACACCCTCTGGTAGGGTCAACTCCAGGGCAATATCGGGGACTAAGTTCCAGAAGAACGGCCCACTGCACGAACCCTGTGGGCAGCCTCTTTCCAAGTTTCTTGAGGCTGACCCGCTAGCATGGGAGTGTTTGACCATCCTCTCACTGAGGTAATTGGCCACTAGAACAAAGATGTTCATAGGACAAAAACGATCTTTTAGCCTACTAAGAATAGCAGGCCACCAGACGTTGTCGAAGGCACCCATCCATCCAATGCTATGAGAGAGGTATGCATCTTGTGCATTTTGTTCACCTTAGTAATGTCCACCACTTGTTTGATCGCCGCTTTGGTGGACTGGTCTGTCCTGAACCCAAACTGCTTGGCATTCATGAATCCGTTCTTAGAACAATGAAAATACATTCTATTCGTCAGGAGTTTATCCAGTATTTTTCCCAACACCGGCAGCAGACATATCGGTCTGTATGATCTTGCGTCTGCCGGATCCCCGCCTGCCTTGTTAAAAAGGACCAGGTTGACCTGTTTCCAGGCTTGTGGGAAAATTCCCAGTTTCAAACAGAGGTTGAAGAGCTGGGTGAACAGATCTTTATGTTCATTAAAACCTGAGATAATATCTCCACAGTCAGACCATCGTATCCCGAGGCTTTACCCTTAGCCATATCCTTGATCACCTCTCCCACTTCCTCTTTCGTGAATGGAACGTCATCTTCCGTGTCTGGTGGTAACCTACTATATTCCCGTAGGAGTTGATGTTGAGTATCATCAGAGCTCCTATCATCTTTAGGGAATAATTATCTAATAAAACCTGGATTGTTTCGCCAAAGGAAGAGGTTTGGATCCATCTTCTTTGTGAACATATTCAATTTCCAGGGGTTTCATGTCCTTCCCTGTAGCCAGCTTGTACTGCAGAGTAAATGGGTTCTGTGCAGAGACATCACTACAAAACTTCTGCCAGGAGGCCAGCTGCGCTTGACGTATAGTGAGCTTTTACTCTGCCTGTTTCTTCCTGCATATTTCCTCTCTGGAACTTCTGTCCCCATAGCGGCACCTTTTTCTAAGAGCTCTAACCTGTTTTCTGTTAACACTGAGCTCAGGGTCCACCAGGGCACCGATTTACTACCTGTTCTGGGTTGCCTCTTGAACCCAAATGTCTCGCATCCAGAGCATAAACAATCCGTCAAATCTTTGAGGATGTTATTAAGAGATTCACAATCACCAATATTATTGACGCATTGGCTGATCTCCGCCAGTCCCGGTGCAACACAATGCACGAGCTTGCACCAGTCTGGAGTCCTGCCCACCGCAAACCTTTTTACATAGCGTGGGGAAGATGTTTTTCCACCCACAAGGAAGACGATGTAGTTATGGTCGCTATTAGTGACCTTGTCGCAAATCAACCAATTCTTGACCATAGGAAACATCCGAGGCGTTACCAGGGTCAAGTCGATCCAGCTCTGACCTCGAGGGCCATAAAAAGGAGCTGGTGTATCCCAATCATTTAGTAAAAATAGATCAGCAGAGTTGATAAAATCCAGAGTGTAACGCTCCAAAAATTATTAACTCTTAAAGTTGGACCTTTTGTGTGATCCAAATTTATTCAAATTTTGGATAGCTGTATCGGACGCCAGGCAATAATAACTTGCCAAGTCAAGTTGAAATAGGGTTAGCGAACCCTATTTCAACTTAATTTGTCAAGCGTTACTTATAGAGTAAGAATTAAAAAAAAAAGATGAATGTTAAATTTAAAGTTTAAAATACATTCAAAAAAATCAACCAATGTTGCTCAAGAGAAAAAAATAGGAAAGATTCAAAAGTTTCTGAAACGTGCAAAGTTTATTTCCAAAAAATTCAACTCACCAAACTAAAGGTAGAATGCATTAGCAACTCACATATATCTAAAGTAACATCATTTCAACTTCCACTCTCCATGGCCCAACGCCACCACTCTATTCTTACGATATCTGTCATTCTAACTTTGTGACATCATGTTACTACAATAACAAGCGGTGCACAAAGCCGCACATGTCTATTGCATGCCGGGAAAGAAATTTGCATAATATGACGAGCAATCTAGCTATGATGCAAGAGGGGTCGTGTCCTTCATGCGCTTAACAATAAAAAGTTCAGAATTGCGCATGCGCAACTCCTGCACTCGGAACAAGGATTATGATGTTAAAAAAAATGAAATAATCCCCAAAATGATAAATGTAAAGTAAATAAAGCAAAACTGGTTAAGTAAAAGTGAATGGGTGGACCATCACAACTCCCCCTCCCAGAGGGAGTCAAAATTTAAATTAACAGATTTTGACGAGCAAATTTTGAATAATAGGACCCTTTTTGCGTCATTTACACATAGTTGAACATAAAATAAAGTAAAAGTATGCTTACGCAAATTTTGATAAGATGATCTACTCTGACTTCAACACAATTTTTCATCACAACCAAAGGTACCTCCTCCCAATCCCCCAATCAAGAGTGTACAGCTACCTAATGTAAATACATACCAATAGCTGTGGCAGTTAACTGCATACTAGCGTTATTGGACTAAGTAGTATCGCATTCTGATACAAACTTCAAAAGTGGCATACAATAACCTGTGCAAAAGCTGGTTAATCTCACTCCTTTCCTGCTTAACTTCTAAAAAGGTTAAAGAAAGAAAAAAATTAAATTACAAATTCTGCTCTTTCACAGAATAATATTACAAACATTTCAAGTGGAGTACAGAGTTTCCGCTTATCCCCTAACCACAATCAAAATATGTGAAAACTAAATCTTCTGTGCCTATCATACATAAAAAAATGGGTACTGGAACACTGTTAAATCCTCCTAACTACATCAAACATGCTAATGTAAGAAATTTCAAAATTTACAAAAAAGCGGTTGTGTAATCATCTGCTAATTCTTTACCTAGACACAATAATTGTGAGCTAGCTGAAATAAAAAATTGCATTAGTTACCTCCCTTTTAGAGCTTTACGTCCTCCTCCCAAAGGAGTTATGCTGATCACTACTTGGTCACCAGACTTGGCTGTTTGGGACGACTCCAATTGGGTGCAAAAAAAAAAAATTTTTTTTGAAGACATCATGGTCAGCTCATATATATACAAATAAATGCTGTCAATGTCATCCCAACAAATTATGCATCATTGACGCATAAATATCACTGATGACACCAAACAGATTTAAACACATATATACATCGTATCTAAGAGTAAAGAAAAAGTTGTATTAATAATATATAATATATGACGATAACATTTCATCCAATACAATTCCATTTACCTTTTTCATGAAAATATACTTTGTATACAAAAATTTCATTTCGAAAAGCACAATATTTTACAAAAGTAAAAAATAGTTCTCAAAAATGCAAAATATTTAATCACCGTACTAAATTCTCTTTTCATTCTCATCATTCGTTATAAACATTTTATATTTTCTAAATTTCTTAATGTAAGCTTGCAACCTTTTCAGTTTTCAGTCAGCTGAAATGAAAAAAAATCTACAAAAATACACGTTGAATTACATCAATACAATATATCAACCAGAACTTCAGATGAACAAGAATAAAGGAATTCTATTCACATCACAGTATAAACTCGCACCTTAAATACTAAATTCATTCTTCGAGAATAAATATCGAAACTCCAAAGTTTCAACAAGAAATTAAATATTTCAAAATCTCTTAAGTATATAAATCACAATAATTGGACTTCAAGTTCCTCAGTCTTCATCTATTCCAGAGAAAAGAAAGAAAGCATTATAAATCATTAAGTGCCACAGTGGAAGAATAATAATGTACCAGGTGATCCAAAAGTAACAGAAAAAGTAAAAATGCAATAATTCGAAAAGTATAGACAGTAGCACGATGCGGTTTTCACAGAAATCACAGAAAGACGTGGGATTTTTTTTAATAACGAAAATTTTTATTACCAGAATAATTATATTTGGCACTGACAGGTGGTGCTGTAGCAGTTCCGGAGCTGCTGTCTGTCGCTATTTAAACAGATCCGCCATCTGTCGCTCCGCAAACGGTATAAGACTGCGAACATTGATCAATCTGACTTTGCCTTGAGGTGTGTAAATTTCAGATGTAGTGAATACTGAAGTTAAACTTTCAGCATTTAACGTTTATTACAGAAGTTAACGTTCTGCCAAGGTGAGGCATGTTATTGTTACGAGATAAAGCACTTTTAGTTAAGCTGTATTATCAACTCCGAAAGTGCAAGTGCGGCTTTGCGCACCTATCGTTCGATGCGGGGTATTAGAAGTGGAAAGGGACCGATGTCTTGTTCCTCACTGATAGCTATGATGAAAAGGTTTCAGGACACTGGCAGTTTGGAAGCATGTGTAAGAAGCAGGAGACCCAAAAAAACAGCAGTATTGCAGTTGTGCATGAGGTCGAACAAGAGGTCGACACACAATCGGCAGCTTCCGCACATGGGGAATGCAGTGCGAGTGAAATTTCAAGACGAACTGGCATTTTGTACAGGATTGTGTGGCGATCACTCAGGATCATCCTCAAGGGGTATCCTTACAAAATCCAACACGTACGGGAACTGAAACCAACTGATTTCGAGAGACATCATAAATTTGCAAATTGGGCTTTTCAACAGATGGAAAACAACATGGACTGGCTGTCAAACGTCCTGTGGACCAACGAGGTGCACTTTTTGCTTAATGAAGTGTAAATGCACACAACTGCTGCATCTGGGTGAGAGTGAACCCACATGTGATTGTGGAAACCCCTTTGCATCAGCTAAAGGTGACAGCGTGGTGTGGGTTCACTACGTTATTCATTATAGGTCCCTTTTTCTTTGAGTAAGTCCACAGTGGTACATTTCGAACTGTTACTGTTACAGGTGATCGTTATGCAGCTCTTTTAAGAGACAGCATCATTCCCTCCTTGCAAGAGAGACAAGCGCTCCATAGTGTAACATTCATGCAGGATAGAGCGCCTCCGCACATCACAGGTCCTGTCCAGCACCTGCTGTGATCGACATTTGGCGATGACCAAGCCCTCAGCCGCTCTTTCCCGCACAAATGGCCACCAAGGTTTCTAGACCTTACACCTTGTGACTTTTGGTTATGGGGCTACTTGAAGTCACAGGTGTACAGAGGTCGGCCAACGTCATAGGCCATGTTGAAAGAAGCTATTCGCCATCATGTGACAGGAAAAACTCTTCGATGCTGTGCAGAATGTCGTGCCACGTCTGACGGCCATTATCATGAATGACAACCGTCACATTGAACATTTGTAATCCTAGCTGCATTGCGAACTGTGCTGCGCCACTGTACAAACTACTGACACAACTGAATCACCACCTGTTGGTGGCAAATGTAACTATTCTAGCAATAAAATTTTTCGTTATTAAAAAAAAATCCATTGTCTTTCTGTGCATTTTTGTGAAAACTGCATCGTGCTACTATCTATACTTTTCGAATTATAGCATTTTTACTTTTTCTGTTACTTTTGGATCACCCAGTACTTAAATTTTCATTGTTGGCACTCCGTTGTGATAAATCATCATCCATTCGGTTCCCAGTGACATCCTTCCCATGTTAATCGATACACTAGGTGAAAGCACTGCTGAAGATCTCACTGATGACATCATCTATTTTATGTTCGGGGTGGGGGTGGCTCAGTCGGTGGTGCACCAGGCTTGTAATCTGCAGTTCCCAGGTTAGAGTCCCAGCTGGGTCAGCATTGAGATTTATCTCCGCAAAATTCCCGGCCTTGCCCACGGTCAGTAGGGGACACCGATGGACTTGGAAAGGCTGCCGTCCTTCAGATGGGACGTTAAGCCATGGCCCCCTGTGTGCGGGAGAGCCATATCCTGTGCACATTAAAGAACACACTGGATGGCCTTGACGGGAAGCTGCCATCTGTCTCCCAACAGCTGTTCCAGTGGGTCCCTCCCCCCAACCTTCTTTGAGCCTTCAGGGTCCATGTGACCTGGCCAATTAGCCCATGGTGTGCAAAAAAGTGCCGCTCAGAGGTAAAACAACCCAACCTATTCTATGTTCACTACTACATTGCCGGTTGTTGCTCTGTAGGCAGTGGTCGTTTCGTTGACATATCATTACACCCTTGACGTCGATGGAACAGCTGAATATGACTTTATTATCTTTTTTCCTGTTGTATGTAACAGGTTATAAACCAATCTTTTCTTCTCTCATCTGCTTGGTAGTGGCTCATCATCATCAGAGACCCATCAGTGCAAACTCCTGTCCGTGGTGAGGGGACCACCCTGAGAAGGTTCCACTGGCTTGGTTACCTTCACAGCGCCCTGAACGCTCGCCCACATGTTTGCTGTGCACTGTGACCTGTGGCCCTGGAAAGGAGGATCCTGGCAGTTGCTCAGGGGTCCCTGTCTTCTCTCCCCAACTCATGACTGTTGGGTTGGCCCCGTGTGCGGGAGAGCCATACCCTGTGCACGTTAAAGAACACGCTGGATGGCCTTGACGGGAGGCTACCACCTGTCTCCCAACAGCTGTTCCAGTGGGTCCCCTCCCCCAACCTTCTCTGAGCCTTCGGGGTCCTTGTGGCCTGGCCATTTAGCCCATGGTGTGCAAAAAAGTGCCGCTCAGAGGTAAAACAATCCAATCCAATCCATGACTGTTGGGGTCTCCTTACGTCGTTTTGCCATTGAGGAGCCTGTCTGTCACAGAGCTGGGCAGTGGTTTTGGAGGCCACTGCTATACACTGTTTTGACCTCTGCTTCAGGTAAATGGGAGGTCCTGGGGTGGCCCCCTCAGGATCAATCAGCTGGTGGGCAGGTCCTGCTAGGGTCAACTAGGCAGATTGGTGAGTAACCTTGCCCACGCGTGGGTAACAATTTGCGAGTTTCCCCACGCGTTCACTAATTTTCTAGTTTTCTTTCTTTTGTGAGGCCAGTTCTTTCCTCACACTTTTTTAATTTTTTGCTTATTTTCCTTTTTGGGAACTGAGAAGAGTTAAAAATCAATCCAAAGTGAATGCACAGTATTCCCTGTTAAGATAGACATCAAACATTAATTAATAGATTCTGAAAAAAATTCATTGCCACCACGGTGGGAATTGAACCCTCATCTCTCTAGATTCATGCCATGGATCTGGAGAGATGTGGGTTCGATTCCCGCCATGGTGGCGATGAATTTTTTCAGAATCTATTAATTAATGGGCGTCCTCTTGTTGGACTTTGTGGTGGGTGGGGACAATGGGTACTGAACACCAAAAAACAACCATGAGTTCCTCAACTCATAATTCTCCAGCCAATGCCGCCAGAGAGGGCTCGCCGTGAACCCCCATCTTCTTTATCTTCGCCATTGTCTTAATGTGTGTCTCCAAGGTTCCTGGTCATCCACTCTACGGGTGATCAGGTGCTTGGAGACATGTCCCCATTTTTTATTCACAAGGGTATTCAAGGTCTTGCAGAAGACCTGAAATCTGTCAAGCACCTAAGATCTGGTGACTTGCAGGTGGAAACTGCTTGTTCCAAACATTCGGTGCTACTCTTAAATGTTACAGCGATTGGTGGAGTGGCAGTCGAAGTCACTCCACACAAGATGCTAAATTCCTCCTGGAGCGTGATCTCAGAGTGGGGCCTCCTCATAGTTTCTGAGGAGGAAATCTTCTCGGAGCTTTCATCTCGAGGAATGATAGTAATCCACCGGGTTTCGACACGCCGTGATGGAAAGTTATATCCCAGCTGGGTACTAATACTAACATTCAATATGCCACACCTGTCTACTTCCATCAAGGCAGGGTACTTATACTGTGAGTACAGCCATTTATTCCAAACCCCCTGCATTGTTTTCAATGCCACTGCATGCTGTATGCCTAGTTTTCAATGCCACTGCATGCTGGGGCAAGCCCACCTGTGCTTGTTGCGGCAGTCAGGATCATCTTGTACCTGACTGCACAGCAGAAAAGGCATGCTATGTAAACTGCCGTGGTGAACATCTGGTGTACTCCTGCGACTGTCCAAAATATCTAGAGGAGAAAGAGGTACAGTGCCTAAAGACCCTTCATAACGTTAGTTATCCAGAGGCGAGGTCTCCTATGCCGGTGTGGTCATCGGAAAGCCCATTATTAAGGTGGCTTCCATAGCATTGCAGACCGATATCAGCATTCCACCTGCTGAATCTTTCTTGCCTGCTGCAAAGTACCTCTTGATGCAGGCGAAACCGACGTTGGTGTCCATCTCGACATCGACACTGGTTTCTATTCCTGCGTCTGTGCCTTCCACATCCACCTCCGGAAGGCCCCCTCCACTCCGCCCACAGACAGCAAAACCTTCGAAACCCAAGGGTCCCCCTCTGGGGCCCAAAAAGAAACTCATAACACCTCTGTGTGTGGTGGTCTCTGATCCGTGTCACTCGGATGACTCCAAGGACATGGACACAGACCGCCACATTTTTCCAAAACGGTCACTGGCAATGCTTAAAATAAATCACAAGTCATCCGCCAATTCATCTAAGACCTGAGATGGCCACACTCCTACAATGAAACTGTCATGGATTCCAGAGGAATATTTATTACACGAACCCATCTGCGTGTGTCTACAGGAGATTACTTGCAGACAGCCAATGATCCCACTATCCAGCACTTCTCTCTCGTTCACTGGGACCGGGATGGAGATGGTCAGGCTCGTGGGAGTGTCGCCATCCTCGTGAGCAACCATTCACCATTCCAGGTATTACCCCTAACCACCAACTTAGAGGTGGTAGCCATCCGCCTCTTTGTGGGATTTTCGTTGACTGTCTGCTCTATCTACCAACGGGAAGCATCGTTTTCCGGGATGACCTTGATGACCTCGTCTCGCAGTAGCAAGACGAGGTCATCAGCAGCAGCGATGACCCTTCCTCATCATTGGGGACTTCAATGGACACAGTCCACTTTGGGACAGTGCTTACACCAATGGAAGGGGCGGGGTCCTGCAGCAGTGGCTCCTGGATCCATCGCTCTCTCTGTTGAACACTGGTGTCAGTACCTACTTTCACTCCCCAACCTGCACATTCACTGCCATTGACCTCACCATCTGCTCCTCCTCGATTCTTCCACTCTTTACATGGGAGGTGGAGGACAACCCTTATGGAAGCGATCACCTCCCCGTGGTGTGCACCATCTCCCGTGGGGGGCCTTGCAGCCCTTCACGTGTGTCCTGATGGAGGCTTGAACGGGCTGACTGTAGTGGCTCTGAGCTCTTGTCTGAGCTCGATGAGCACTCTGTCAGCCAGGAGCCAATCAATGTTGCAGTAGCGGAGATGACGGACTGCATCGTCCAGGCAGCTGCCTCTACTATTCCTCATACCTCGACTCAGTTTCCATGGTTCCCAAAATCGTGGTGGATTCCTGACTGCACCGCAGCTCGTAAGGCTCAGAACAAGGCTTAAGGGTGTTTTTCGGTGATATCCGAGACCCCAACCTTGAAAAGTTCAAACGCGCCAGGGTGAAAGCTAGTTTCATCTGGCGCCAGAGCCAGAAGGAATCATGGATCAAATATACATCTTCTATCACCCGCATGACGAGTTCTAAGGTCGTGTGGAATAAAGTCCGGAAGATGGGTGGGAAATACATGTCCCACTCACTATCGATCCTGGAGCAAAATGGACAGGCAATTTCCGACACTCTGGGGGAGACATTCTCCTCCATCTCTTCTTTTTCCTCCTCCTCCCCAGATTTTCTGACCCAGAAGAGCAAGGCCGAACACTCTCCGCTGTCCTTCCATTATAACAGGCCATCACAGCGGAGAATCTTCACCTTCTCTGCACACTTCTCATGCATCTGATGTTGGGCCAGACAATGTCCATTATGTCATGCTCCAACATCTCTCACCATTGAGTAAGGATTGGCTGCTCCATCTTTTCAATCACATTTTTTTCGAGGAGCAGTTTCCGGACTCCTGGCGGGTGGCCATTGTCTTGGCCTTTCCAAAGCCAGGCAAAGATCCCAAGATTCCTAATTCCTTCTTATTATAATCCAATTGCATTGACGAGCTGCGTCTGCAAGTTGTTGGAAAGAATGGTAAATACCAGGCTGGCCTGGTATTTGGAACATCACTGCCTTCTTTCCAACACCCAGTGTGGCTTTCGCAGGCACAGGTCTACTTTAGACCACCTGAACTGCCTCAAATCGGTGATCAGGAATTTGTTTTTACGTAGAGAGCACCTGGTGTCAATTTTCTTCAACATCGAAAAAGCATACAACACGGCTTGGAGATTCGGCATTCTTCGGGACCTCCATAGCTTCAGCTTGAGGGAGGTCACATGCCGATCTTCATCTCCCAACTTCTTATCGGCATGTTCTTTTGGTGTCTATGCCGGCAACACTCTGTCACGGCTGTACCCCGAAGAACAGGGGGTGTCACAAGCCTGCATTCTGAATGTTATGCTTTTCACTGTCAAGATTAATTCTATTACTAGACAACTTCCTCCATCAGTAGGCAATGCCCTCTATGTTGACGATTTTAGCACCTTATCACCTATTTTAAATTTCATATGTTGTCATCTTTTGTTATAATCTTCTCGTTGCTTTTGTTGTGCTCATAGTGAATTATCTTGTGCCTTTGAAATGGCTTGAATATGCTGTTCCATTCTAAATTCAGTGGATTGTGGAGATGCAGGTTGGCCAATGAGTCTGTCCCAGGATAATGTCAGCTTTCTCCCTGAAAATATTTTCAATGGTGTGAATTTAGTGGTTTCGTGTAATGAGGTGGGTAGAGCAAAGGAAAACTGTTTCAAGTATTTAACCCAGATACTATGTCTATTTTCCTTATATGCAGCTATCATTCTACCAATATTTCGATCAATTCTTTCGGTTAAATTTGACTGTGGATGATATGGAGTTGTATATATGCATGTTTTATTGCGTTGACGAGCTGTGTGTGCAAGGTGTTGGAAAGAATGGTAAATTTCAGACTCATCTGGTATTTAGAACACCATAACCTTCTTTCCAACACCCAGTGTGGCTTTCGCAGGCAACGGTCAACTCTTGACCATCTGATATGCCTCGAATCGGCTATCAGAAATTCATTTTTACGTAGAGAGCATCTGATGTCATTTTCCTTCGACATCAAAAAAGCGTACGACACGGCTTGGAGATTCGGCATTCTTCGTGGCCTCCATAACTTCAGCTTGAGAGGTCACATGCTGATCTTCATCTCTCATCTTCTTATCGGCACGTTCTTTTGGTGTCAATGTCAGCAACACTCTGTCGCGGTTGTACCCCCAAGAGCATGGGATGCCAGAAGACTGCATTCTGAGTGTTATTACTAGACAACTTCCTCTATCAGTAGGCAATGCCCTCTATGTTGATGATTTTAGCATATTTTGCTCTTTGTCCAGCATGAGGGTCATTGAAAGAAAACTGCAAATTGCCCTGAGCAATCTTTCGGTTTATGCAATGGCAAACGAATTTCGGTTCTCCCCACAGAAGACTGCTTGTGTGCACTTTTGCTGCAAGCGTACCTGGATCCCGAGCTATGGCTCGGGGGTACTATCATTCCAGTTGTGGCGGAGACCAAGTTTCTTGGTGTCATCTTCGATCGAAAATTGACCTTTTCTTCACACATACGTTATCTCAGGTTCAAATGCTTGTGGGCTTTGAATATTGTCTAGGTCCTCTCTCTCCTTGGGAGCTGACCGATGTTCTCTGTTCTGCCTGTATCATTCACTTGTCCAATCGAAACTGGACTACGAATCCCAGGTGTATGACTCTGCCTGGGATTCAGTGGTGAAGGTGCTGGACCCCCTCCATCATCGGGCCCTCAGTTTTTGCCTGGGAGCTTTCTGCAACTCACTGGTCCAGAGTCTTTATGTTGAGACCGATGAACCGTCTTTATCTCTTCGCCATCAGCAGTTGTCACTACAATATGCATCTAAATTGCGATCCCTACCTGACCATCTCACTTGGGACTGCGTTTTCAGTCTAAAATGGGAAATACTATACACAAATCGACTGGCTGCCATTCCACTATGGAATTCCATCCTGATGAGCCACTACCACCATGGCGCGCTGGTTCCTCTTCCTGTGATTTTTCAATGTGCAGGACAGGGAAGACCTTTACACCTGACTGTGTATGTGAGCAACTCTTTGCCAGCCACTGTGCTGAGCACCCGGACTTCTTGCCTGTCTTCATAGATGGCTCGAAGTCCAGTATGTCTTTGGAATCAGCCATGGTCTGCTGTGATGTAATCATTGCTGACCAGATCCCACTGCAGTGTTCCATCTTCACTACAGAGTTGCATGCTATCAGTATCACCTTGGACCACGTGGCGGCTAAGCATAATCGTCAGTGTGCTTTACACCGACTCGCTTAATTCGCTACAGGCTTTGATCTCGGCTTTGAACTGGGTGAGGCATCAGTCTCACCCAGTTCTGTCTAAGGGCCGCCAGCAGCTACATCGTCTGGCAGCCGCAACTATCATACATTTCTGTTGGGTGCCCTGTCACGTCGGTATCGGGTTAACTTCGCAGATGCTGCTGCCAAGTTGGCCACGCCCCTGTCCGGCTCTCCGTTGCCAGTTCCATACGTGGGCTTCTGGCAGCGTTTTACCATCAAGCTCCGGGCACAATGGTAGAGATCTTGGTCAGAACAGCTTAAGAACAAGCTCTTTGAGATCAAACCTATCATCAAACCATGGCAGTCATGTTACTGCAGGAATCGCAAGGAGGAAGTTATTCTTGCTCAGCTCCAGTCATTCGCTTCTTTTAAGGGTGGACGACGAACCTAAGTGCGAGTTTTGTGACACCGTTTTAACTGTCAAACATATTTTAATTCATTGCCCCGCTTTTAACTTTGAATAAAATTTGTATTTTAATTTTCACGATTTTTTTTGTCCAAGACTTTTACACTCGAATATCTTTTATCTGATCATTGCTTTTTATTGTCAGTTTTTTCCTTTTTAAAACATTGTGGTTATTTTACTAGAATTTGATTTTTATTTTGTATTCTCTATATCTCACCCAGGTCTCTTAGACCTCACTATTTTACACTGTAGTGTTTTGATTTTAAATTTGGTTGCGGGTATGCACGACTTTTATCTATTATAATTTGTTTGGCACATTATGGCCTAGTCGCCCATGCGCCATAAAAACCAAAATCAACCAACCAAATGAGAAAAATATTTACTTAAAACCAAAAAAAAGTTTTTTTTTGTTATTCAGAAATATATAGTCATTCTCTTCATATGTATTGTTATCATTTCTGTCTATTAATTTTTTTTTAAATAAATTTTTGTGTTGCCACATGCATTTTTTTTTTTACTACAAGGCTAAAAAGTCCTATGAAAATAAAACATTGTCTTTTATGTTAATACTTTATTTTCAGAAAATGCAGAATTAAGTGCTGATTAATGTGGCATACAACATGCCATAATTCCTTTCATAAGTTATTGGGAAAAAAAGTTCTAAAGTTAAAAGTGTTTTGGCTGAGCATAGGAAGAATATTTCTTGGCCTCTGGATGGAAACCTATTTTTAGGCTGGACACTGGAAGGGTTATTCAATACCCTACTAGTCCTAATAGAAAGCATTACAGAGAACTTAATAAACGTGTTAGATTTTTATCAGTTAGCTGCTGATAAGAATCTTTGGCTTGATGGTTTGGCTGACAAAGCCGAGGAAGCAGTTAGACAGCACAACAGCTGTACCAGATAGTTAATGTTTTGTGTGGTAGAAAACGGACAGGTATACAGGGATTGAAGGATAAACAAGGTAAGGTTATAGAAGGTGAGGATTCTATCATGGCTAGGTGGGCTGAGCATTTCAGTGATGTTCTAAACAATGTAGTTAGTTCTACTCCCATTGTTTGCAATGATGACAGATGCATTGGTAGCTTTAATTGTTGGCCCTATAACACAATCTGAAGTTATTTTGGCTGTTTCTCAACTTAAACTACATAAATCCCCAGAGGTAGATGAAATTACTACCGAAATGCTTAGAGCTGGGAATGTTTTGGTTACCACTTGGATGACTGAAATTCTGAATATCTTTTATGATAAAGGCATGGTTCCTAAAGATTTTACCAGAGCTATTGTTATGCCTATTTTCAAAAAAGGTGATCGCAGTTCTTGTGATAACTATAGGGGTATTAGCCTACTCTCTGTTCCAGGTAAAGTTCTTTCCATGACTGTGCTTAATAGAATTAAGAATCTGGTTGACAGTCAATTGCGTGATGAGCAATGTGGATTCAGAAGTGGTAGGGGATTTGTGGATCAGATATTTTCACTTAGGCAGATTCTTGAGAAATGTTTAGAGTTTCAGAAACCTTTGGTTGCTAGCTTTGTTGATTTCAAAAAGGCTTTCGACTCTGTTGATCGTCATAATTTGTGGTTGATTGTGAGATCATATGGTATACCTGACAAGTTGGTTAACATAGTGTTATTATAGAGACTTTCATTGAGTCATGTTTGAGAATTGGTAAGTCTTGTAGTAATTGGTTTAGCATTACTTCTGGTGTTCGACAAGGGTGCATTTTGTCTCCTTTTCTCTTTAGCTTGGTTATTGATTATGTTATGCGAAATTCACTTCAAGGGAAAGATTTTGGCCTTAAATGGGCTGGAGATACGAAAATTTCTGATTTAGATTATGCTGATGATTTAGCCCTTTTGGCAAATGATGTTGATGAGATGAACTCTTTCATTCGAGCTGTTGATGAGACTGGTAGTAGAGTAGGTTTGGTTATAAACAGAGAGAAAACTAAAGTGATGAAAATTGGTCAGGCAGGCTGTGATTCAGTTAATCTGAATGGTTGCAGTCTTGAGCAGGTGTCACAGTTTAATTATCTTGGGAGCTATGTAACAGATAATGGTGATGTGCGGCATGAGATTAACAGACTAATAGGGATTGCTGCCGGGACTTTTAAGAATCTATGGAGAGTGTGGAGAAATAAAAATACACCTAAAGACTAAAATTCGACTGTATAATAGTTTGGTTCTTTCTAGGGTTAGTTATGGTAGTGAAACTTGGACACTTTGTAAACAAGATAACAGGAAACTAGATGCTTTTGATTCCAGATGCTTACGCAGTATCTTGGGCATTAGGTGGTTCAACTTTGTAACTAATGATGAGGTTAGGCAAAGGAGTTTGCAACTTCCTTGAAGCAGCATATTGTGCAGAGAGAGACTCTGTTGGTTTGGCAATGTTGCCCGTATGAATAATTATAGATTGGCGAATAGGGTTATGAACAGTGTGCCTAAAAGCCTCGGAAAGAAGGGGAGACCTAGGATGCGGTGGGCAGACAATGTCAAACAGGACCTTGTTAGAATTTTTGTTCAGTGGCCAGATGCAGTAGATGTAGCTCAGGATAGACTTGCTTGGAGAACTAAATTGCATGGTCTGGTTGGACCTCTGTAGCCCATGGCTGCTTGAGGAGGAGGAGGATGATGATTTAGCCCTTTTGGCAAATGATGTTGATGAGATGAACTCTTTCATTCGAGCTGTTGATAAAACTGGTAGTTGATAGGTTTGATTATAAACAGAGAAAACTAAAGTGATGAAAATTGGTCTGGCAGGCTGTGATTCAGTTAATATGAATGGTTGCAGTCTTGAGCAGGTGTCACAGTTTAATTATCTTGGGAGCTATGTAACAGATACTGGTGATGTGTAGTATGAGAATATCAGGCGAATAAGAATTGTCTCTGGGACTTTTAAGAATCTAGATAGAGTGGAAAAATAGGCATATACACCTATAGACTGAAAGTAAAGTGTATAATAGTTTGGTTCTTTCTAGGGTTAGTTGTGGTAGTGAAACTTGGACACTTTGTAAACAAGATAACAGGAAACTTGAATGCTTTTGATTGTAGATGCTTACACAATATCTTGGGGATTAGGTGGTTCAACTCTGTAAGTTATGAAGAGGTTAGACAAAGGAGTTGGCAACCTCTTCTGAGCAGTATTATTTGCAGAGTGACTCCATTGGTTTGGCTATGTTGCCCACATGGATAATTATGGATTAGGAAATAATGTTCCTAAAAGCCTCATAAAGAGGGGGGAGACTTAGGATGCAGCATGCAGGCAATGTCAAACAGGACCTTGTTAGAATTGGTGTGCAGTGGTGAGATGCAGTAGTTATAGCTCCGGACAGATATGCTTGGAGAACTAAATTGCATGATCTGGTTGGACCTCCGTAGACCATGGCTGTTTGAGGATGATGATGATGGTATATTTTTTGATATTTGTCAGCATTTGTCCAAGGGGATCCCCTTCTAACCATCTATGAGCCCTTGGTTGTTGTTATTTTCATGACCTGCCATTTTGACCACTGTATACAAAAATACCCCACTCAGATGCAAAACAATCCTACAAACAAATCCAGTGTCATTTATCACAGGTGCAAATACCAATGAATTTATATATCAGTCATTGGCAGAGTCTATTAGTTTGCAAACTCTATGCTAGGTACTTCTAATCAGTAGATTTCTTAAAATCTTTTCATGATTAAGGTGTTTTTAGATATAATCATATATGTATAGAGCATTAAACATTATAATATTAATATGTCTGCTTTGCTAAGTGAGTGTATTGCAAGTGTAAGTTGTATTATATGTATGATTGAAGTACCATTCACTTTGGATTTCAATTATATATTTAACGCGGTAGTGTTAGCAACCTTCTCATTAACATCTGACAATCAAATGCAACAACTGAAAACGTTGCATCTACTTGAGTATAGATGGCACTGTCTCAGTCATGTCTCAAGAATGAAGATTTAAAAGGTCATATTCTGAAAATATTCGTTGTCCGACGCGTGGTGCAATGGTTAGCGAGCTCTGACATGAATCTGGAGAGATACGGGTTCGATTCCCGCCGTGGTGGCAATGAATTTTTTTTCAGAATCTATTAATTAATGTTTCTTAACAGGAATACTGTGCATTCACTTTGGATTTCAATTACATATATGCAATTATATATATATGTGTAAGAATGAATGAAAAACAAGATAGTAAAAGTCATGTTATAATATTAAATTTATAGTGGAAGAAATATTTTTCCTTTTGATACATTTTCTGTTCTTATTGTCTTATCAAAATGCAGATAGCAAGTTTCGAGAGTTTCAACCATTAGCCATTGCCGCTTCATGTGTGGCAGCATCAAGAATGTCTTCTTTTAACTCCACATTGGCCTCTCTTACTCCAGCAGATTACCCACTTTAAGACTGGATATTTGAGACCATGTGTAGAACTCCTACTAAAGTAAGTCATTTCTGTACCTTTTGTCATTTTTCATTATCAGATGTTGCAATTTAAGATTCAATTTAACTGAATTACTAAATGTAATATGAATGAAAATGAAATGGCATGGCATGTTTTGGCTAAATTCAGTGAGTGTTGGGCATATTCCTTGGCACCACTCAAAATTTTAAAAGATCCCACTCTCACTGCACCTCAATGATTATTACTTCAAGCAGACTATTAAATCCCAAGTAGTGCTTCTCTCTTCACATAAGGTCTTCTCCCGCTGTAGGAAGGCAAATGTTAAGGCAAGCTAAATTGATAGGAGCCTTTTTAGTTTATAGTGGTTTTTGTGGCAATCCCTTAAGGTGATATGCAGTCACAGTACTGCGGTGCACCGGGGTTGTCACGATTCTTATTCATTGTCCTAGATCCCTGCTGGATCAGAGTAATGCTCTGATCCATGTGGGACTTCAGCCGGCCGCCCTTTCTCTTGCTCTACTCTTCTCCTCTCTCTCCTCTTCAATTTAATGTAACTCATTTATGAAAGTATCTCTTTCAAGATTGGCATTCTAAATTCAAAATTTAATACCTATGTTCAGATTGTATATATGTTTGGCAAATTTTATTAGATTGAAATTTAAATAATTGTTTGGCAATTATGTTTAGGCACCGATCAAAATTCGAAAAGACCTCCCACTCACCTCAATGATTAAACACCCAGAATTATCCTGATTTATAAGTACGGTCTTGCTCGTCATAACAGGTCCTTTCTCCACTAAGCTGATTACAATTATTTATCATAAGATTCTCTGGATACAGATGGGGGGAACATGGCATCACCCACATGATGTAGTGCTGTCTTTGTATAGTGGAACATTGGGTGCTGCCATTCAATTTACTACAATTGTTCCAGATGCTCCCGGTGGAGAGGACGAAATTGAGGGTCATGCCGAAAGGGAGCGCGGCCCTATTAGGTGCGAGTTGTCAATGGGAGAGCCTGAGGACTCTCCATCATGATGTCTTCCCTATGTAAAAAGTTAGGACTTCATAAAAATTTAGGCATCTAAATTCAAAAATTAACATCTTATCTGTATTGGCAATTGATGTGGTCTAAATCCAGTGAGTTATTTTGGCTCTATTAGGCAAATTTCTAAATTCAAAAAATCCCACTCACTGCACCTCAATTAGTTCATCAGACAGACTTCTTTCTAAAAGTAAGGTCTCTCTCTACTACAGGTCTTCTCCCGCAGTTAGGAATGTTTAAAGATGGCAGAATATAGAATGTTCTCTGGCTAGTGGATGTGGTTTCGTGGTAACTCCCTTAAGGTATAGTGCAGTCTCTACACCTTGAGGGGAAACCGGGATTGCCACACATTATTACGTTGTCCCAGATGCCCCCCTCCCCAAATGGGACCACCGTGTGTGTGTGTGTGTGGGGGGGGGGGGGGGGGGGGGGGGGGCTACGGTGCCTCTGAGAAGTTGGGTTTGGATCGCTGTCTGTCTGGAGTTCACGATATCTTGTGGCCCCCAGTGGAGGGGGCCTGTTGAGGGTCTGCGGACTGGTACTAGGGGTGGGGGGGTGGGGGGGTGTCCAGTGGGCTTATTGACTTGTCCCCTGAGAAGCTAGGGGTTGCAGCCCCGGTTGAGGGGCTGCAACCCCTAGCTTCGTATATCGTGGGTCTATGATATCGTGGGTCGGAAGACTGTTCACTGGGCGGCTTCGGCCCACTCACAATGGAGAGGACAAAGTTGAAGGGTCGCAACCAGAAGTGGCTAACCTGGTTGACGGGCTTATCGATGGAAAAGCCAAACTAAGAGTCTCCACATGAGATATTTGGGCAGAGCAGATAGATTTCGTAGTGGAGGGGCTTAGGTGCCTGTGCGAAGTGGGGTGGCTGGTGGTCCTTATGTGTGCAGCCGAGTCGACAACCCCCTGGAGATGCCTTGAAAGGGATGGTCTGTTGAAAGGATGTGGTGAACCCAATTAGGCAGACTCCTCCTGCATCTGCTGAAGGCCTGTTGCAAGCCCTGAAGTGGGTGGCATCCTGTGTGCTGGGGGCCGCGAGTCGGCTCCATGGAGAGGATGAAGTTGAGGGTCATGCTGAAAGACTGGTGGTGGAAACCGATTAGGCGTGGCTTATTGACGGGACAGCCTGAGAGTATCTGCTGAAGAAGACTCAAAAAGTTAGGATTACCATCTAAAGTTTGGCTTCTAAATTCGAAAGATACCATCTGATATGATTTTGGCAAAGTATTTGGAGGGAATTCAGTGAGTTATTTGGCTTTTTCCTAGGCAATGTTCAAAATTCAAAATGACCACTCACTGCACACAATGATTATCTCAACAGATTTGTTTCTAAAAGTAAGGTCTTTCTCTTCATCAGGTCTTCTCCCGATGCGAATGGCAGGATCTATAGAATGTTCTCTGGCTAATGGATGTGGTTTAATGGCAACTCCCTCAAGGTGGTATGCTATCTTGTATAGCGGTACACCAGGATTGCCATACTATACTAAGTTGTCCCATATGCTCCCCCCTCCTCCCAATAGGGGACCACCTTGACGTGGTGGTGGTGGGTGGGGGGGGGGGGGGGCTGAATGGTGCCTCTGTGAAGTTGGGTTCAGCTCATTGGCCCTCCAGGGTTCATGAGATCTTGTAACCTCTGGTGGAGGGGCCTGTTGAGGGTCTACGGACTGGTTTTGGGTGGGCCAGTCCAGTGGTCTTATTGACATGTCCCCTGAGAAGCTCCGGGTTGCAGCCCCGGTTGAGGGGCCATACTTGAGGGTTCTATGGATAGGGCTTGGGGAACCTGGTCCAGTAGGCTCATCAATTCGCTCTCAGTGATATCGTGGGTTTGGAAGACTGTTCACTGGGGGGCTTCGGCCCACTCACAATGTAGAGGACGAAGTTGAAGGCTCGTGGCTGGGAGTGGGATCCCCGGTCGACGGGCTTATCGATGAAAAGTCAAACTAAGAGTCTCCACCCCAGGAGCCGAGTCAATTTGGTTCTATATATCATCTTTGTGGCTAACTGGAGAACAGAATAAATTTAGGTTTTGACCGATGGATGAACCTTCCTTCTATAGGATTGTTCGCCATAGGTAGCCATGGATGAGCTGTGTCCATGTGGCACTGTCTTGCCCTGGCATAGGTAGTGGTGTTGCAGGCATTATCCCCATAGATTCTCCCCATAGCAGTCGATGTATTGCGGAGCATCTGGGACTTGCCTTTATTATAATGTAATGTCCCAGATGCTGTTGATAAGCCTGGCAGACAGTGGAGTCAATGGACAATAGTCGTGCAACCTTGCCTCTGCAAGCCATCAGGAAATGGTTCAAGTTATGGATTGATGTGAGGCTGGCTGAAGGTGGCTAGCATTACTGTTGATACAGTTGATGCCTGTCACAAAATAAGTCTATCCTCCCTTGGGATTGTCCTCTGATATGCACCAGATCCTTGATGACTGTGTGTCTTTTTGCAACCACTACATGTTGGCTTGCCCTTCCTGCCTCATTCAGTCCAATGATTTGTGCTCTGTCAAGCACCTTCACGTAGCTGACATACACGATGAAGAGACTTCTTCTAAGTAACATCATGAAAATAGATGTTAATATACATGAATAATCACAGGTAAGGATCAGATGTTGAATCAGTTGAAATATGATGAAAGCACTCTTGAACATCAGACTCGGCAAGATTGTGTTGAGACAGGTGGGATAAGAACCCAAAACCTTCTGATAACATGTCATATATTCTTACCACTGAATGTTTCTGAGGGGCTAGTCTGTTGTTTTCAGCAGTTGCAGGTTTTGTCTGATGGACAATTAGTATCCATAACAGTGCTAATTTCAAACTTCAGTTAGTGGTATTAGGGAAGACATTCAAAACATTCTTGACACATGTCTGTAGATTTGCACTGGTTCCTCTGAAGTTAACAAATTATGACTTGTTCGATAGCTTCTCTAAACTTATCATTATGTGTTAAAAGCAAAGGCTGTATCTGGTGGCACATAAAGTTCGGTTTGTGAAATCTGTGCATTGTTGCTGTGGAGCCTACTAAAGGCAAGAAAAAATTTTACATTTTCACAAAGATGCAGCTTGGGGACAACACAAAAAAGAATTGTGCTGATTTATCACAAGTATATCTGGATTATGCCTGCTTAATACAGCAATGTTACAGGATGAATACGCAAATTCAGAGAAGGATGAGAGAGCTTTGATGACCTCTCTCGTGCAGTAAGATCTAAGGAGGCCATGAATGAGAGAACCATCGCTGCTATTTGTGAACTCATTAAAGAAATCCCACATGTCACCATTCAGGTAATAAATTTAAAAATTTAAATGTCAATGTATCAATTGGCAGTGCTAATTGTGTCAAATGGGTACACCACAAACTGACAGAACAGTAAAAAAAGGCTAGAATCGACTCGCACAAAATACTGGCAATGTTTGAACCTAGTGGTCCAAATGGTAAACAGAAATTTTCATAGGTGATGAGACATTGTTTTATTACTATACAACTCCCAGAAAGATCAACAACTATGTTTGGGTTGTGGGAGATGACCTGCATCTCCAAATCATCTGACACGATTTTAACTCAAGGAAGAGAATGTTAATAATTTTTTTCTTAGTTCTCAAGGAGTGGTAACCGTGGACATCATCCTCAAGCAGCCATGGGCTATGAAGGTTCAACCAGATTATGCAATTTAGTTCTCCAAACACATCTCTCCTGAGCTACATCTGCTGTATCTCGCTAGTGTAGATCTATTCTAACAAGGTCCTGTTTGACATTGTCTGCCCAACATATCCTAACATATCCTAATATATCCAACATCCCCTCTTTCTGAGGCCTTTAGGCACATTCTTCATAATCCTATTTGCTTATCTATATTTATGCATATGGGCAACATGGCCAAACTAATGGAGTCTCTGCACAATATACTGCTCAAAGGAGGTTACTGACTTCTTTCCCTAACCTTATCATTATTTACAAAGTTGAACCACCTAATGCCCAAAATACTGTTTAAGCATCTAAAATCAAAAGAATCAAGCTTTCTTGTTTACACAGGGTCTATATGCCTATTTCCCTAAACTCTCCATAGATTTTTAAAAGTCCCAACAGCAATCCCTGTTCATCTGTTAATCTCATGCTGCATGTCACCAGTATCTGTTATATAGCTCCCAAGATAATTAAACTGAGACACCTCAAGAATGCAGCCATTAAGAGTAACTGAACCATGGGCTGCCTGACCAATTTTCATCACTTTAGTTTTCTCTCCATTTATCATCAAACCTACTCTACTACCAGTCTCATCAACAGCTGTAATGAAAGAGTTCATCTCATTTCCCAAAAGTGCTAAATCGTCAGCATAATCTAAAACGGAAATTTTCACATCTCTAGACCATTTAAGCCCAAAATCTTTCCCTTGCAGTGAATTTTGCACAACATAATCAATAACCAAAGAGGAAAGGTGATAAAATGCACCCTTGTCAAACACCAGAAGCAATGCTAAACCAATTGCTACAAGCCTTACCAACTCTCACACACCTCAGTGTTTTTATAGAGAGCCTTCCTTATGTTAACTAACTTGTCAGGTATGCCATATGATCCCATGATCAACCATAAATTATGATGGTCAACCTTTTGAAATGCATTTTGAAACCTACAAGGCTAATAACCACAGGTTTCCAAAGCTAAATATTTGTAAAGAATTTGCTTAGTGAAAAAGCTGTTTTATTCACTCCTACGATGTCTTGCATCATGTGTTGCGGCTATACCAACTACTGATATCTCTTTTTCTCATTAAATATTAGAACTGTCAGCCTCTGTAATCATTGCTTCTTTGTGTTCTACAACTTATTTGGTTAACATGCAAGTGTTCCTTCTAGGCAGGACAATTTCAAAGGAGGGCAGTGTATATAACACAAGAAACCAATTACCATCTACAGTGCTTCTTGATTACTCAACTATCTTCCCAACCACTCTTTGACCTTGAATGCAATAATGGATTTGAAATTTTTAATCATTCTGAGCTTTACAACTTTAAATGACCCTGTGCATCAAATGTTTTTAGAATAGGTAGATTGGCATTCCCTCTCTCAATAAACAGTATCTTTAAACATCCCACTAATATGTAGTTGAAATGTGAGGACTCTACACAGAGCTTATTCTCTTGATGTCCTCACACAAGAATTCCACCATTATAATCTAGATATTCTTAGCTTGCAAGAGACCAGTGGACAGATAAAGGTCAGATTCTTAAAAATAATGTTAAATTTCTCTTTTCAGGGAGGGACGACAATAAGCATCTCCAAGGCATAGGTCTGCTTCTCAGCAGACATGCTAGTGATGCTCTTCTAGGATATGAGGGCATTAATGAAAGGTTTCTTACAGCAAAATTTCAGACAAGCATTAAAGACTTTAATGTTATCTGCTGTTAAGCTCCCACTGAGGATGCCAATCATGATGAGAAAAATAGGTTTTATGAACAACTTCAGGATATTTTGAATTCTGTCAAGAAAGGAGATATTACTCTTGTTCTTGGTGACTTCAATGCCAAAGTTGGTACTGACTCTGACCTTTGGGGAGGGGTGATAGGCCCTTTTGGTATTGGTAGCTGCAATGGCAATGGGCAACATCTCCTGCAGGTAAGTAAACTCAATGGATTCAGAATAACTAACACTTATTACAAACACTGTGACATACATAAGTACACATGGGTTTCACCCGATGGGCTGCATAAGAATATGATTGATTATATATTAATTAACAGCAAATGGCCTAGTTCTGTTAGGAATACCAGGTCATATAGGGGAGCTGAAATTGGATCTGACCATTACCTAGTTAAAAGTGTCGTGCAACTTAAAAAGTGTTGTGCTTGGGTTAAAAATTTTACTTTTAATACTGAAGCTCTGAAAGACCCAGTTGTAGCCAAAGCTTACCATGATAGGTTACTTAGTCATTATGACAGTCATGGTATGCTTACTACTGAAGTTCAGAAAGAATGAACTATTTTAAACAGGCTTTTCTTGAAACTAACAGTACTCTTTTAGGAAAAACAGAGCAGAGGAGGCAAAATTATTTGAGTGATAAGGCACTTGAGCTTATTTCAGAAAGAAAGAACTGCAAGAATGTACTTAATCAATATCCTACTAGTCCTAATAGAAAGCACTGCAGAGAGCTTAATAAACTCATAAACGATCGGTTAGCAGCTGTTACGAATCTTTGGCTTGATGGCTTAACTGACAAAGCCAAGGAAGCAGTTAGACAGCACAACAGCAGAGAGCTGTACCAGATAATTAATATTTTGTGTCGTACAAAATGGACAGGTATAGATTTAAGGATAAACAAGGTGAGGATTCTGTCATGGCTAGGTGGGCTGAGCATTTCAGTTATATTTTAAACAATGTGGTTAGTTCCTGCTCCCATTGTTTGCAATGATGATAGATACATTGGTGGCTTTAATGTTGGCTCTATAACACAGTCTGAAGTTATTTTGGCTATTTCTAAACTTAAACTTCATAAATCCCCAGGGGTTGATGAAATTACTACGGAAATGCTTAGATCTGTGAATGTTTCAGTTACCACATGGATGACTGAAATTTTGAATATCTTTTATGATAAAGGCATGTTTCCTAAGGATTTTACCAAAGCTATTATTATCCCTATTTTCAAAAAAGGTGATCGCAGTTCTTGTGATAACTATAGGGATATCAGCCTACTTTCTGTTCCACGTCAAGTTATCTGCTTGATTGTGCTTAACAGAATTAAAAATCTGGTTGATGGGCAGTTGTGTGATGAGTAAGGTGGTTTCTGAAGTGGTAGGCAATGTGTAGATCAGATATTTTCACTCAGGCAGATTCTTGAGAAATGTTCAGAGCTTCAGAAACCTTTGGTTACTATCTTTGTTTATTTCAAAAAGGCTTGATTCTATTAAATGCCATAATTTGTGGTTGATAGTGCGATCTTATGGCTTACCACACAAGTTAGTTAACATAATGAAGGCTCTCTCTAATAGCACTGAGTCGTTTGTGAGAATTGGTAAGGCTTGTAGCAATTGGTTTAACATTGCTTCTGGTGTTCGACAAGGGTTCATTTTTTCCCTTTTCTCTTTAGTTTGGTTATTGATTATGTTATGCAAACTTCACTTCAAGGGAAAGATATTGGTCTTAAATGATCTGGAGATCTGAAAATTTCTTATTTAGATTATGTATATGATTTGGCCTTGTTAGCAAATGATGTTGATGAGATGAATCCTTTCATTTCAGCTGTTGATGAGATGAATCCTTTCATTTCAACTGTTGATGAGATTGGTAGTAGAGTAGGTTTGGTTATAAACAGAGAAAACTGAAGTGATGAAAATTGGCAGGCAGACTGATCCAGTTAATCTGAGTGGTTGCAGTCTTGAGCAGGTGTCACAGTTTAATTATCATGGGAGCTATGTAACAGATACTGTTGATGTGCAGCATGAGATCAACAGACTAATTCCTGCCAGGATTTTTAAGAATCTATGGAGAGTGTGGAGAAATAGGCATATAAGCCTAAAGACTAAAATTAGACTGTGCAATAGTTTGGTTCATTTTAGAGTTAGTTATGATAGTGAAACTTGTACCCTTTTCAAATAGATAACAGGAAACTTGATGCTATTGATTCTAGATGCTTGTGCAGTATCTTGGGCATTTGGTGATTGAACTTTGTAAGTAATGAAGAGGTTAGGCAAAGGAGTCAGCAACCTCCTTTAAGCAGTATATTGTGCAGAGAGAGACTCCATTGGTTTGGCTATGTTGCCCATATGGATAATTAATGATTAGCAGTCATACCTTAAATAAACAAACCTCCAACTCTCTAAACCACAAAATACTTATATCCTCATACATTTCAGAAGTATGCAGTTGTTTGGACAAAAGAAAGGACTTGAAAATCACCCAGTTAAGAAGTGGCCATACCAGATTGAATAATAGACTATACATCATAAAGAAAACAGAATCTAACAAATGCTCAAACTGCACAACAAATGACCTAACCGTGGCCCACGTGTTATTGATCTGTCCACGTACCACACTTCTAGGAATATATTCTTTGATGAATTTAGAGAATTAGGAATACAAGAGTTCTCTTTATGTGTGAACACAGTGAGTGAATAATAAATAACAAATATTCACTGTTGGGAGATTTATTCTCCTGTGTTGTCAAATAGGATTTTGTTAGAATTGGTGTGCAGTGGCCAGATGTAGCTCAGGACAGATATGCTTCGAGAACTAAATAATCTTTTTTGTTAAATATTATGTTTTCAGAAAATCCAGAATTAAATATTGATTAATGTGGCATATAACATGCATAATTGCTTTCATTAGTTATTTGGCAAAAAAGTTCTAAAGTTAAATTTTTTTTGCTGAGCATAGGAGAAAATAGCTTCATTATCATCAACATGAGGATCATTGTTGATCAGAAATCGCAAACACCCCCAGTTGTACATGAAGTTACCAAGAATAAGATAGAAAATGTCAGAGTATAATTTGAGATTGGGAAAAGTAATACCACTTTTGAAACACTGCAAAGTGGAAAACGGAGTTTTTCTATCTGGGTGTATTTTTTGCATTGGGCTGGATCTACTTTTGGATAAGTTCTGTGATACAAATTGATTCTGGGTCAGCGTTGAGATTTATCTCTGGAAAACTCCCCGCCCTGCCCACGGTCAGTATGGGACACTGATGGGCTTGGAAAGGCCGTCGTCCGTCAGATGGGACGTTAAGCCCTGGCCCCATGTGCGGGAGAGCCATACCTTTGCACGTTAAAGAACACACTGGATGGCCTTGACAGGAGGCTACCATCTGTCTCCCAATAGGTGTTCCAGTGGGTTCCCTCCCCCAACCTTCTCCAAATCTTCGGGGTACTTGTGACCTGGCCATTTAGCCCATTGTGTGCAAAAAAGTGCTGCTCAGAGGTAAAACAACCCAACAACAAATTGATTTGTTTTAGTAGTTAAGTTCAGGTAAAGTTTTATTCTCACTTTAGGATTTTTTTTCTCCACTAATCTTTCTAGTGAGAACTTTTGCAAATAACAGATTTATTTCACAATTATCACTGTTGGGAGATTTATGTTCAAGGTGTTACAAGTTTATGGTGAAATTAGCCTCCAATGAGTGACTCCCTACACCAGTCAAAACAGGAGGGTGAGAAAGCAAAGGAAGAAGATACTACCTCAGCTATCTCAGGAAACTAACTATACTAATCTAGAAAAATTTCTGTTATAGAGCAGGACCTTAGTCATGTACTTAGTAGAGCAGGACCTTAGATCACTTACTGCTGAACTGCTTCCACTACAATACTGAAAGTGAAGCTTTGTTTCAGGAGATTCATGGATTTGGGACCACTGATTTTTCCATTACCTTCCTGATTTTTCCATCTTACCTGATTTTTCCATTATATTCTTGGTTCCCACCAGAACAAGCAGCAAAAGTGCATGCATCTTCTCACAGATTTCCTTCAGGACATAAAGCCTTCTGCAAGGTCTAAGGTCCTGCATTTTAAGGTTATAGAAGGTGAGGATTCTGTCATGGCATTAAGGTTATAGAAGGTGAGGATTCTGTCATGGCATAAGGTTATAGAAGGCATTTACCTTGCATGTGATATGCAGGACCTTAGACCTTGCAGAAGAAGCCAATGTCCTGAAGGTAATCTGTGAGAAGATGTGCACTTTTGCTGCTTGTTCTGGTGGGAATCAAGATATCAGGTGTGCTGTTTGTGGCACAGTTTGGGCTATGAGCTCTGCTGAGAGTGTGAAGTGTAGTTATTGTAGATGACACCAACTCAGATATGATGAAGGAGGGTATCCTCAAATCTGCAGAGGTTACCAGGGTTAGAAGTAGTGAGAGAAGGGTCAACCAGGTACCTGAATGAGGAACAACTGGAGTCCCCCTGCCATTGGGCAAGACAATACTAGCTCAAGAGTTATGTACCCTTTGTTGCAGCTAGAAATGCTAAAACGACTCAATGGTAATAGTTCATTTTAGGTGTTGTGCAGTTAAAAACCCAAGTGTATTTACTGCTATGGGAGGATAATCTGTGGCTGGTACATTAGTAGTAGTTGTAGCCGAGGCTTATGCTCGATTGCTGCAGTGCTCTAATCATCGGTTTACCAGTCCAATAGCATTATTGGGTGGTTGTTGGCACTCTCTGCTGAAGCATGGAATGTTCATCTGTGTGCATTTGACATATATTCTCGAGCATAATGCATTTTGTTGGTCTGCTTTGCCCACATCTTCAGATGTTATCAACTCCTTGGCAGATGTGGTTGATATAATGTGCTCAGGGCCAGACTTGGACCTTCTGAGGCCTTAGCTATAATAAGTTTAAGAGACCGTAAGCTTTGTTAAGTTTAAGAGGCCTTAAGCTAAGTTAAATAAAATAAATGCTTGCCACAGAGGTCTGACAGGAGCCTGTCAGTTTATATGCCATAGTAGAAGGTCTGAGAGGATGGCAGGACCTCAGCAGAAAAACAACACGAACATCTATGCCTTACCCGGGGCTCGAACCCAGGTCCCTTAGATCAGTAGCCAAGCACGCTAACCATTCAGCCATGGGACGGCTAAAAGCTATGTTAAATTTAAGAAAACCTTAGCTAGAATATAAGAGGCTCGAAAAATTCTAAAGTTGAAGATATAGGCATAATATACACTGAAGAGCTGAAACATTATGACCAGTGCATCTTTATGCAAATCGAAGCAACAGCACACAAAGCTTAGGGTCTCTTAAACTTATTATATAATAACGGCACTTGTGAAGGTGATGAGATGGTATAAATTACACCTTATACTGAGCTCTGTTAATCAGCATTATTCTTGTTCTTCAGATGTGAAAGATTGTGGATTTAAGTGAGTTAGACAAAGGCCAAATTGTAATGGCCAGATGACTGGGTCAGATCATTGCTCAGATGGCAAGGCTTGGGAGTCACAGTCATCCATGGTTAGTACCTTCAAAAAGTGATCCAAGGAGAGAAAAATCATGAACTGCTGGCAGACCACGGCTCATCGATGCTAGAGGTAAACGAAAGCTATCCCATATGGTACGAGCCAACAGAAGGGATTCTGTGCAGCAACTCGCCCATAATTTGAATGCTGGTGATGGGAGTAATGTGTTACAACACACAGTACATTGAACCCTGCTGAAAATAGTGCTGTGTAGCTGCAAGCCCATTTTTCTAAGGAGTGCCCATGCCAACTTTGGTTCACCATCGAAAGCGCCTACAGTGTGCATGCGAGCATTAAAACTGGATCTTGAATGATTGGAAGAAGGTTGTCTGCACCAATGAATCTTGTGTGTGTCATTTACCTGGGGAAGTGTTTGCACCAGGATGCACCATGGGACAAAAATAATCCGGTGGAGGAAGTGTAATGCTTTGGGAAATGTTCTGCTGGGAAATCCTAAGTCCAGTCATGTGCAGGAAACTATGATGTCTACCACCTATCTCAACATCATTGCAGACCAGATACATCTTTTTATGGCAATAGTACTCCCCTCTGGTAGTGAATTTCCCCTTCTTTCAGCAGGTAATGTGCCATGCCACACTGCCCGGATTGTTCGATATGGTTCACAGAACACGAAGAAGACTTCCAGGTATTTCCCTAGCCTCCAAAATCCCCAGACATCAATCCAATCGAGCATCTGTGGTTTGTGTTGGAACAGCATATCCGACCTGTGGTGGCTCAACCACATAACTTACAAGAGTTAAAGGATCTACTGGTGATGTGTTGGTACCAGATACCTTTAGAAATCTTGTGTCCATGTCTCGCTGGGTAAGAGCTGTGTTGGCGGCATATGGAGGACCAACATCATATTAGGCAGGTGGTCATAATGTTTTGGCTCTTCAGTGTATATTAATACTATATTTAGTATTTTGATTGAAGAGAACATTAAAAAATTATGTGGTTGAAAGCATTATACTTGCATTGGTATACAATGATGATTGTGTAAAGCTAAGATGAATAATGTTTGCACAATAGATTAATTTGAATATGAACACAAAAAAAATTTTTTTCTTAAATTTCAAACTCAATTTTTTGAGACCCCTCATAATCGTGAGGCTCTGATCTGTAGCTTAGTTAGCTTATGCATAAGTTCAGCCCTGAATGCGGTCTCTATTGCAGTGCTCCTATAACTTTAAACTGGATATTTTGTAATAGAAAGTTCCAGGCAGGTGGTGGGGGTGGTGTGTGTGTGTGTGTGTGGGGGGGGGGGGGGGGGGGGGGGGGGGGGGGGGGGTCAGATCAGTGTTGCATAGTTCTTTTCCATGTAGTTTAGTGGAGATTCTATTATTTTATAATTGAATATAGTTGCTGTTAGATTGTGTTGAATTATTGTTTGCATTATATAGCTGTATGGGCTATTTTTTTATTTTTAATGTGTGTTTTGTGTTTGGTAATGCTCTCCCTTGGCTGAGTGGTTAGCGTGATTGGCTACTGATCTAAGGGACCTGGGTTTGAGCCCCGGGTAAGGCATGGATGTTTGTTGTTTTTCTGCTGAGGTTCTACTATCCTCTGTGGGGTTCGAATAGACAAGATGTCAGAGGCGATATGATTCTGGATTTTATCCATTCTGCTGATTTGATATTATGAAATGATTTGGATATTGTGGCTACTTTTCATGGCCCCAGAGGCCAGAGTTGGATTGACTTGGTTTGACTTTGGAGAGTTGGATTGACCTGGCTACTCCACGGACGATACCACTGATCCAGGACTGGTGTGTTAGTAACAAGCTCACTAATAGCAACCACAGTTACTTAATGTTCCTTGTGGGAGGCACAACACTGCCCCCACACTACTCCAAAAGATTTGCGGTTGGCAAAACCCCTGACAGGTGCAAGCTTGTGTGCTGTGTCACACCGGGACTGGGTAACATCTGCCAAGCTTGTCTTCAGCATTGGTGATTGTGGCTCTCTGAATAACATTATTAGAGATTTAACAGAGTGTATAAGTTCTGGTTGTGAGAAAACCTTCATGTTCAAGGGGAAACTCCCTAAAGGTAGAAAGTCTGTACCCTGGTGACACCAGAGTTCATTATTAAAAGAAAGTGGGTCCGAGCTCTTAGAAAAAGGTACCAAAGGTGCCACAATGGGGAAAGAAATTCCAGAGAAAAGATTTATAGGAAGGCTGAGGCGGAGTACAAGCTCGCCATCCGCCAAGCCTAGTTAGCCTCTTGGCAAAGATTTTTTAGTGCAGTTACTGCACGGAACCCCTTTTACTCTGCAGTATAAGTTGCCTACAGGGAAGGACATTAAACTGCTGGATATTGAGTATGTTTGCAAAGAGAATGGGTCCAAGACCACCTCTTTTGACGAAAATATCCAGGTATTACTTGAGGGATTATTCCCAGAGGACCATAGGAGCTCTGATGATGCCAAACATCATCTCCAAAGGGACTGCAGCAGGATTCCACCGGACATGGAAGATGACGTTCCATTTACGGAAGAGGAGGTGGGAGAGGTGATAAATATTATTGCCAGGGTAAAGCCCCTGGCCATGATGGTCTTACAGTGGAGATTGTGATGCAGTTGTTCAACAAACACAAAGATCTGTTCACCCAGCTCTATAACAACTGTCTGAGGCTGGGAAACTTCCCACAGGCCTGGAAAGAGGCAGACTTGTCTTTTTTAACAAGGCAGGTAGAGATCCGGCAGATGTAAGATCCTACAGACCAATATGTCTGCTGCCGGTAATGGGAAAGATTCTGGACAAACTACTCACAAATAGGTTGTATTAGCACTGTTGTAAGAATAACTTCCTGAACAACAGGCAATTCGGGTTCAGGACAGACCAGTCCACCACTGCTGCTTTCAAACAGGTGGTGGACATTGTTAAGGTTGATATGAATAACAAATTGCACACTTCTCTCATCGCCTTGGATGTGACAGGCACATTTGATAATGTCTGGTGGCCTGTGATCCTAGGCAAGCTAAAAGATTGTTCCTGTCCCAGGAACATCTTCATTCTGGTGTCCATTTATCTCAGTGATAGAGTGGTTACCTACTCCCATGCCAGTGGGGCAGTCTCAAGAACTTGGATAGGGGCTGCCCACAAGGTTCGTACAGTTGCCAATTTCTCTGGAACTTAGTTGCAGACACAGCCCTGGAATTGACCTACCTGAGGGTGTCTGGCTCCAGGCTTATGCAGATGACATGCTGCTTGTTGTATTGGCCTCCTCCAGAGTGAGACTGGAGATCGCTGGCAATGCAGCACTGTCGGTGCTCAAATGATGGAGTCTATGCTACAAGCTTGGGTTCAGCTGTGCGAAGACTACATCAATGACAGTGGCAAAAGAGGGTGTCCCCAACAAGAGGTACCCGATCTTTAAGCTTAATGGCACTAATATTAGCTACATGATGACTTTAAAATACTTGGGGATCACTCTGGATGAGCTGGATCTTGCACCTGCAGAACCTTAAGGTGAAATGCACGAAGATTATGTGCAAACTGGGGCATATGGCTTGCATCTTATGGGGACTCTGTGGGGAGGTCCTCAAAGAAATTTGTTTAAGGGGAACAGATAGGATCCTGACTTATGGAGCAGGTACCTGGTAGCACCCGATGTAACAATCCATCATGTGCAGAAAGCTGCTCACAGCCCAGAGACCAGCTTTACTGCGAATCACCAGGGCTTACAGGACTGCATCTACAGATGCCCTCCTGGTGATAGCAGAGATCCCACCTCTGCATTTAATGGTTGGTAAGGAAGCGGTCATATTTAGAGTCCTGCAGGCTAGGGAAAAGGCAACATTTCTTGGAGTCCAGTATGACCCCGAGGTCTATGAGGTTCAGACCGCTAAGTGGGATACTGATCCCACCAAAGTGACTGCATGTGTCATGGTCTATGGAGTTACCATCAGGTCAAAGAGTAGAAATATACACAGATAGCTCCAAGAGCGAAGATGGTGTAGGTTTAGCCTACACTGTCTACAGTCAAGGAGCCAAAGTGTATGACTAAGAGGAAGGTCTCTGTAAATGGCTCGGCCTTCCAAGCAGAGTTGCTTGCCATCAGAGAGGCCCTTAAATGGGCCCTCAATGACTGCAGTTATAACAACATCCAGCTGTATACCGACAGTCAGGCAACTCTGCAAGTGCTTGAGGATGCTAACAACAGGCATCATATGGTAAACGAGGTCAAGCGCCTCCTAGGGACAATTGTAGTAATTGAATGGCAACACTACATTGTTTGGGTGATGCCATGTTTCCCCTATCTGTATCAAGAGAGTCCTTCAATCAAATAATGTAAACAGGCAGCAGAGAAAAGGACCTGTCATGACGAGCAAGACCATATTGATAAATCAGGCTATGTCTGTTTGTTTAATCATCGAGGTGAGTGAGAGGTCTTTTTGAATTTTGAGCGGAGCCTAAGCATAAAAGCCAAACATATCAGTGAAAGTTCATTCAAATACAATTTGCCAAACAGAAACTGAACTTTGATGGTAAATTTTTTAATTTAGAATTCCAATCTTAAAATAATACATTTCTAACTATGAATACTAAAGGAAGCTCCTGTGGTGGAGACTCTTAGTTTGGCTTTCCATCGATGAGCCACGCCTAATAGGGGATTCCATCCCTATTGGAGGGGATCAAATTGATCCCCTATTGGAAGGGATCAAGGCACACTTAGGTAATGAGGGGAACGAGTGGGCAGACCAACTAGCCCACTCAGCAGGTACTAACACCCAACCTGAGATAGCGGTCAAGACTTCTAAAAATACCCTGAAGTCTATTCTAAGTCAGAGTTATGGACGAGTGGCAAATGGCTTGTCTGCCAGCTCTGGGATTCTCTCCTTTGAGACTGGAGCTGTTTTCGCTTTACTACTTATCTTCCATATCTTTCTAGCCGGGCTGCTCTCCGCACCCCCTTTAATGCCACCCATACTCCGAAGTCCTTACTGGTCTCCTCTGAGACGAACCTTCATTTTCTACTTCCAGGCTTCTCATGCCACTTGTGTAGTGTTGGAAGACAGAATATGAGTTTTTCCCCATGGGGGGGTGGGTCCCAAAGAACCCACCCCCCCACCCCAATTATTGAGAGACCTTCTACTATGGCATATAAACTGACAGGCTCCTGTCAGACCTCTGTGACAAGCAGCTGCTTGAGGGGGAATGCGATTATCGATTTTTTTTTTTTTCTATGCATTTTCCCTACATAGTTATTTTTGTTTTATAGTAATTGGTTTGGTCATTGATTGTTATGTTATATATTCCTCTGGTGGGTTGTTTCGTCTGTCATTAAGTACCATAATTTAATGTCGCAAAATCCATAAATTACGGGAAATCCCTATGTTAAGCCAATGGGAAGTTAATGTCAAAGCTCTATAACTCGTAAAACAAGTTTTTGGTTTTGAAAAATGTAATTGCAGATGGAGATCTGACTCAAATATATCAATATCTCTATTTTCAAAAATTCCATTCAATATTTAATGAGTTATGGAAGTTTGAATATTTAACAACAGCAATGCCAGTCTTAAGAAACTTATACAAATTATGTATGATTTAAACATAGCTAACTAGAACAAAGGTTTAATAAAACACGATAAAGCTGTTACATTTAGATAGTTCAGAGTATCAAATCCTAAACATGTGAAGTGCATAGTATATTATGAGTTGGAACCATAATAACTAAGACATGTTATTAATCAAGTAACTTATAAAGTCATAAATGTAATCTTAAAACACATGCTAAAATACATTAGACCTTAAAGTATAACAAAGATAATTATCACATCCTAGTTGCTGGTACATCTGCTTTAACCAAGGTTTTCACTCGTGATATGATGGAATTTTCACTGCTAAAACACTTCAAAGCTACCAGTCCTTAGGGGATGAACGGGAAATGCAACTTAGGTCATAAATAGAGCAGATGCTGCTGATGACTTCCATGATATTAATCATTTTCAAAGTCATACAATCATTATTACATGAGCACATAAGTCCCAAGTAGAACAGCATAATATTTGATGCTATTCTGTCGATGTTCTGTTAGTAGTCCTTGGAAGTGATGAGCATGAAGTAGGCATTGCTATACATAACGGTCCAGGTCTTCATTACTTGTGTATGCACACCAGATAGTGCATGCTGATCATAATGTATGTAACTTAGAAGAATGGATGTTTCCAATAATATTCTGTTATATACACTCATATGTTATAACTAACATTGGATGAAATTGAATAACCAGGGTTCAAGATCTTAAGTTAGCATCTAATACATTAGCAATATCTTCAAAATAGCGGCAGCATACACAATAATGCACTTGATATGTTGTTAATGTCATTACACAATTCAATTTATAGATGGTTACTGGTCAATATCCTCATTTGTCCAACATTGCACATTCTTACGTATTAAGATTAAAATATTACTACTACTGAACTTTCTAAAATGTCGATAAAAGTGGCTGACTTACAATTAAAATATTAAAAAGTTCTCTAGCCTGCATCCTGGTGACCTTGAGTAGTGCATTTCGCCATACCAACATCTACAAGCCTGATGATCCTCTATATATAATTCTTCTTGGCTGTCCCAGAATATTGAAATATTGTCTGTGTAACCTAGTTATAGTGTCAGTTTAAGTTTACTTCTAGCCACGGCTGTTTCTTCTACACACCTCATTACTACATCAGCCATTAGTCCAGAGAGAGGGGAGCCCATGGGTACCCTCCATCTGAACCCAGATTTCTCCATTTACCACAAACCATTTGGATGAGGTAGCTAGGTCAAGAGTTCCATGTATGCTGAAGTACTGTTGTGTTGTTCGTCGGGTGTTTTGTGACCATGTTGTTTGCAGTTGCATCACTGCATCTAGCACTGGTGTGTTAGGATATAGTGGCAACGTCAAATGAATGCATTGTTGTGCTTGAGGTGATAGGGGGGGGGGGGTGTTTAAGGATGGCTCTGACAACATCCTTGCTATGTTAGGAGCATATTGTGTAGGTGGAAAGAAAGGTTTAAAAAAAGTGGTAGAGTGTTCATTTGAGGTTATATGTTAGCATTTTCCTTTTTGAGATTAAGTGTCTGAAGAGATGATTGGATTTATGCAGTTTAATTTTGATAAACATCGGTGGTATATCCATGTACATGGGGAGGTGTGCATAGAGATTTTGGTGGGTAGGAATGGATCACTTCTTAATTTTGTTAATTTGTATAGTGTATTAGGTATGGGGTAGCTAGTGATTTTTGACAATTTAATTCCTTTAAAGCAGTGATTCCCAACCTTTTCTGGACCATTGCCCCCTTTAGAAGAGAACAAAAATTTCAATGCCCCCCTAGTCGTAATAGTTAATTTTATATGAAATATTAAAATATTGTTGCATATTATCTGTACCTAATTTATCTGTTTATTTATCTATTAAAAAACATAAAGCAGAAATTAATAAAACGACAACCAAATGTATAATAAAATTGTTTATTAAAATTTTAAAAATAAACACAGAATCAATAAGAAATAAAAAATAATGAGATAAACACAAAATTAATAATAAATAAAAAAAATTAATGAGATGGTTGAGGCTGGTGGAGTGTTAACAGTTTGTTAATGTCGGGTTCCAATTTCGTTAACATCAATCGCAGATCGCCACATTCAGTGATGTTTAGTCTGTTCCTCTACTTGGACAGTAAATTAGCTACTGCACTGAATCCACGCTCAGCCATATAGGACGAAGGAAATGCGATTAAAAACTTCTGTACTATTGCCCACAATCCAGGGTAGAGAACTGGTATTGATTTTTGTAGCCAGAACTCTTGGTATCCATGTTTGAATTTTACTTTTAGTGTTTCATTAGTCATGAGTTCTAAGAGTTCCTCTTCCAAATTTGATGATTCTTCAGTATCTGTGTTTGCGAAAGGATCTAAAACCCAACTCGGTATATTCATGTTTAAAATATCTTGGAAACGCTCCATAAAATCAATATGAAGAACTTCCAAGTGTTGGCAGTAAGTAAGTAAATCTTCCGGTTTTGCAGAGACTGCTGACATCTCAGTCGACTTCAGACGTACCAGTACGCTAGTAGGCGGTAGCAGGGAACTTATTGTCCAAGCTGCAGTTGAAAACCTGTACATGACGGATGAGGTAGTGGATGACCAGAATCACCAGGAAGACACCACAGAATAGAAAAGATAAAAAGGTTGTCACAGAAAATTCCATTAAATTTATTTGACCGCCCTTCTTGACTGCCTCAACGCCCCCCATTTGCCTCTGGATCCGCTACTGCCCCCATGGAAGGCTTCAGCGCCCACTGGGGGGTGGTATTGCCCCCGTTGGGAATCTATGCTTTAAAGTATTTTTTATTTTGGTGTTATAATCTTCTAATCACTATTTGATCAGTTTTGTCTGCTAGTATAATTATAATGTCTTTGTTATATTTTAAACCTTTAAATATTGTTATGTCTTTTAATGGTGTCTTTGGTTTTAGTTGTGGGATTGTATTGTTCTATATAATGAAAGTGGATTTTATCCTTTTGTATTGTGGGAGTTTTATTGAAGATATGTTCAATATGTGGTATTGTAATGTTCCAAAAATTTTTTAAACTTTTTCTCTTGGGACCTTTTGACTGATCCAAATTAAACTGAAACTCTGGATAGCATATCAGGCACCAGACAATATTAGCTTGCCAAATAAAATTAAATGAGGGTTTGTTAAGTATATGGGCATTACTTATTGAGTAAGAAATCGAAAGATTGTGAAATTTATTTTTTTTTGCTCAAGAGAAAAAATAGCAAAGTCAAAATATTAGTATAACAAAAACAAAATTTATTTCTATAAAAAAATTGCTACTCGGCATATAAACAGATGAATACAAAAGAAATCGAGCAAAGGAAATGATATAAACATCTCCAAAACTGACAAACTTTTCAGTTATCGTTCTCATTCTCTGTTTTCACTACATTCTTACTAGCTCCACTATCATCACTGACTCTCTATCTCCATTACCTAATGTCACTTAGTATTACATGCCACATACAACTGACGTGTGCATTGCACGCTGGGTAAAACATTTGCATAATCTTATGATTGCGTGCTAGCTATGATGTAAGAGGGCATGTCCTTAACGTATGCATTAGTGGCTGTCAATCAAAGTTATATTAAATAATCGCCACTTTGTCTGCATTGTTGCATGACTCCTGATAATACGTCAGGTGCTCTGGACCACTAAGCTATTTGCTGCCAATCAAGATCTCTAATTGATGATATGAACATTCTCAACCTACAGTACATATTCCATTATGTCACATATAGGTGCTGTTTGGGTGATCTTAGCCACAATCAGCAGATAAATTGTAGGTTGAGAATGTTCATATCATCAATTAGAGGAGATATTGATCGGTAGCTCAGTGGTCCAGAGCACCTGACATGTTATCAGGAGGTGTGGGTTCATATCCCACCCGGCTCAAGACAATTTTTCCTCTAAAATTAAATCGGCTTACAAAATGATGATTATTTAACATATACCAAGAAAGTCGTTTATTCAATATTTAATCAATTGTATACTTGTAAGATATACTTTCCATCTATAAGGCATTTATCTGCTGATTGTGACTAAGATCACCTGTACAGTGCCTATATGTGACATAATGGAATATGTACTGTAGGTTGAGAATGTTCATATCATCAGTTAGAGGAGATCTTGATCAGTGACAGGTAGCTCAGTGGTCCAGAGCACCTGTGATGTTAACAGGAGGTCGTGGGTTCGTATCCCACCTGGCTCAAGACAATTTTTCATCTAAAATTAAATTGACTTACGAAGTGGTGATTATTTAATAATATACAAAGAAAGTCGAGTTTATTCAATATTTAATCAAAGTTCTTTAGCAGATCAGAAGAGAGAAAAGTTATCAAGTTCAACTGAAGTTTAAAAGCCCCAAAATAATAAATATAACGTAAATAGAGTAAAACTGGTTAAGGGAAAGTAAAAGTGAATGGGTGGACCATCACAGTATTATATTTGGGGGGTAAGGATGGATGCAAACTTAGCTCCTAAAATAAGTAACACTTCTTTCTTCTCATTTAACTGTATTTTAGATAAGTTAATAAATTTTTGTTTGTTATTATTAACTTTAGCATTTCTGCTTGTAGTATGTTTATCTGTATTACTGTCATCTATTAGATTTATTATGTGTTTGTTGTGTAATTTCTTAATTTGTGTTTACTTATGCTGTGTGTGTCTCTGTCTATTATAGTTTCTAATTTCTGTAGTAGCTGATCAAAATAACCTGGTACTGTTTTTCTTGCTGATTTAGGATTTTTTCTTTTAGCACTATATCCTTTTTAAATTTTCTGATAGCTGTAGTAAGTAATTTACGTTCTGCATTATCTAGGGTGGAGTTTAAAAACTGGGAATACTTTCTCAGAGGTTTTTTTTTAATTTCAATTTTAAGAGCATCCAGTTGAGGGATTGTTTTAATCGGTAAAACCGACTGGCTACAAGTGTCTTAGCCATGTATTTTAACTTGTATGGGATTTTAAATCTTTTTAAATCTTATCTGGGTTCAGACTAAGGGTGTACCCATGGGCTGCCCTCTCTTGAGACTAACTGGTGATGCAGTAATGAGGCAAGTATATACATTATACATCAGTTAAAGGCAATTCCCAGTTGTACCGCAATATGGCTACACACCAACTATGGGGAGAATGCCATAATCTCCACTAATTGTGCCGGTGCAAGACAGTGCCACAAGGACACAGCTCATCCATGGTTACCTATGGCGAACAATCCTATAAAAGGAAGTTTCATCCATTGGTCAAAACCTAAATTTAATCTGTTCCCCGGTTAGCCACAAAAATGGTATATAGAACCAAGTTGACTCACCTCCTGGGGTGGAGACTCTTCATTTTTTCATCAATAAGCCTGTCAACCAAGGATCTTTTCCAGTCGCAAGCCTTCAACTTCGTCCTCTCCATCAGTGCCATGCACTCACTGCCTCCCAGAAGCAGTCTGTACCCCAACTTCACTGAGGCTGCACTGATAAGCTCACTGGACCGGTGCCCCCCAACACCAGTCCGCAAAACTCTCAGCAATCGGGGCTGTGAATCTAAAGCTTCCCCGAGCAAGCAAATAAGCCCACTAGACTGGCCCCTCTCAAACCAGTCTGCAGACCCTCACAAGCCCTGCCACCAAAGGTCACATCCCATCGTGCAAATGAGTAAACAATGGGCTGTGACCCTACTTCACAGAGGCACCATTAAGCCCTCCCACCACACCAAGGTGGTCCCCTATCTTGGGGGGGGGGGGGGGGGAATGAGGCATGTAGAAGAAACAGCCCTGGGTAGAAGTAAACTTAAACCGACACTATACCTCCTACGTTACATAGATGGTATCTTAATATTCTCGGACCATGGCCAAGATGAATTATATAATCTTTTAGATACCCTTAATAACATCTTACCCACCATGAAGTTTACATGCGTCAAAGAAACCAACCAGCAATTACTATATTTAGACATAATGATAACACATAATAAGCTAAAATGCAATACAATGATGTACAGAAAGCCCACCTTTGTACCAAATCTAATATCAACTAACTCTAACCACCCCACTTCGTATAAAACAGCAGCTTTCAACACAAACTTTTATAGAGCACATCGCTATGCATCATCTAAAATTTTACTAAGAAATGAAATTAACTATATTTGCAAAATAGATAAAAAAACCGGCTATGACAAAACCTTCATAGCAAAAATCCATAAGCAAGTCAAATACAAACAAAATTAAATGTGAGGAGGATGAGGATATTAAGTAATCTAGTAGATCATTAAATTAGGATTTATCTAGTAGATCTGTTGATTATTGTACTGTAATTAACAAGTATGACAGAATTTGATAAGGTGACTGATTCTGTGGTAAAGAATCATTGTCAAGTAGTTAAAATAGATAAACCTGCGATAGAGGGTAATCTTACAATCACTCAACCAACACAAGCACAACAAGTATCAGTCAAACCTAATAATTATACTAGAGCTTTCCTATACATACCAGGCTTCTCACATTCACCAAATAACATCTTAAAGAAAAACAATATGAAAGCTCGTAGCTCTATAACAAATATAATAAAGAGTGCTGTGTTTAATGGCAGAGACAAAAGTAAACCCATGGGAGGAATTTGCACCGAAGAGTCAATACATTATGACCACCTGCATAATATGATGTTGGTCCTCCAAGTGCCACCTAAACAGCTCTTACCTGGCAAGGCATGAATGCTACAAGGTTTCTAAAGGTGTCTTGTGATATCTGGTACCAACACGTTACCAGCAGATCCATTAACTCTTGTAAATTATGTTGAGTAACACAAACCAGAGATGCTCGATTGAATTGATGTCTGGGGATGTGTGGGGAATGCCTTGGATGCAACATTTCTAGGATGATGGATTGGTCGGAGTGGTCCCATCGCTTGGCTGCCACGATTGCCCGATCTTTCATGTCTGAAATTTTTCCTGTGGGGCCATATGAAAAGCCTCATCTATGATAGCCCCATCGATTCCAATGAGGACCATGTTGCCAGGATTTCTAATGCCACTGCTGCTGTACGAGAAGTGCCTGGTGTTTTCGTCCATGTATGCTGATCACTACATCGAAGGTGTGAAACCTGCATTAATGTTGGCGGTCGCTCTTTTGAGCAGTTTCTGTAATTTGTTCAATAAAATTCTGTACTTTCTGTACTGTAATTTCTGCAATTGTTTCAAACCTCTTCTGTCATTCTTGTGTTTCTTCATTTCCTGACACAGTAACTGCTAACCCCTAGCTCTTCACCACTTGACTTCCGACCATGCATTGTATGACGAAAAGTGCTTGTTTACGTGTGTTCTATCATCCCTTAAAGTTTGTGCCAAGAGTTTTGAATCACCCTGTACATGACTCATTTTTCATGAAATGTGGGAGGATGCAAAGAATCTCTTCTTGCTCATTATTGCCAAATCCCAAGGCACCATGTAAAAAAGTAAGGGTGAGTGGGAGGAGGATAGTATTAAATCACAATTAAAATGCTAAATTCAAAACTAAACGTACATTTCTACTGACAAACCAAAAATTAGCATATAAAATATTATTTTTACCTCATTTTCAGAAAAATGAATTGTTTTCACTTTGTTGGCTGACTGTTGATATTAAAATTCTTTTATTTTAGTGATAAATTAAAAATGCTTTTTGGGCCAGATGGGTGTTTATAAAATGTTACATTTCAAACATTCAGAATTTTCCAATAGGTATAATTGCACCTTCTAACAGTGGGAAAAGTTGAAAATTTGCAAAATTTTAATTGAATATTGCAAACAATATAAATATAATAGAATTTAAAAATTAAAAATGAATCAAAGAATGCATAAGTAGAAAATTTAAGGAGTATTATATTAAAGTGCACATGCTGAAAAATAAACTAAAGAATTTTAACTAAAAAATAAATATTTGCTTTTTATAGCGTATGATTTAACAATAAACACCTAGGTAAAAGCATGAGTGTGTACATAACTAGTGTATTATATTGATTGTGAAGTGTATTCGTTTGGTATTTTGAAAATGTCACTTAATTGTGTTCAGTTTGCTGCCCATAATTACATTACAAAACTTCACCTAGAAATGTTCTATAATATTACATAATTCGTGGTCATTAGTTATTTCATCAGCCATTAGTATTCACTTTAAGATTCTCTCTTCGGAAAGATTTTCTTCTACTGCTATTCAGTTTTAATGTCTGAACAGCCTATAAAAACATTAGCACTTTCAACTATTTCCTATATTAAGCAAAGAATTAATAAGTGTATGGAACATTTGTTCAAAATATATTTTATAACAAAAAAAATCATATCAGGCTAATTGTCAGAGTGTAACCTTTGAAATTTGCAAAACTTTGTTGTTGCTAGGTGATCCCCTAAGAGAAAAATTCTTTGTGTTATTTGTAATTCTTAACTGTTAAAAAGAATGCCTAACCATACATTTCTTTGCTACTAGTACTCTTTAAATATTCAATGTATGTTGCTGAAAATGCAGATCCTCAAAGATTTCATTTATATACTTGTATTCATCTGTTAAAAAGTTTATTTAAGAGGTTACTGAACTTCGATCCTGTCTTGTTTATTGATGTGACAAAGGACTTTAGACATTCTCTGTACAATAACATAAAAGAATTTTTCCCTTAGGAGATCACCTAGGAACAACTAAGTTTTGAAAATTTCAAAGGTTACAATCTGACAATTAGCCTGATATGAAATTTTGCTTGGGGATGAAGTGGAATTTTTAATGTTTTTCACTATATCACCAAAAAATCATTGGAAATTAAGATATTAAAATTAAATGTGAAAAAAAAATAGTGTGTTTAGCCATAAAAACTGCATTTCTCCATACATCAACTTTAGAAGTACGATAAAAAGTTTATACTATTTAAAAATAAACAAAATGTCAGTTTCAGGTACAATGAACAATTGGCTTGAGTATGATATATAATTTTTGTGATTTGTAAAAAGTCTATTTTCCACTTTTGTGCGGATATTTTTCCTTATTTCATCACTGCGAAGTGATGGTCTCTTCTTTTGGGTCTGCCTAATATCTGTGTTTTGCAACTCTGTCCTGAAAAATCTATACCCATTGCTTTGAGATTTCAGTTTCATTCTTTTATATTTTCCACTAACTAATTTACCACATTTGATCATGTCCTCAGTGCATTATTTTTTAATTTAGAATCAACTACTGACCAACTAGCCTGAAGGTAAGATTTCATGACAGACCTACCAGGAAATCTTCTAGTTCCCCAGTGGCCCAGTCTGCCATTGTTATTTATATATAACTTTAATATTTAGCAAACTCTCAGCAATTTATTATAATATAATTTAATAACACGATTATGCTGTAATTAAAAGCACAATAATACCTGAATGCACCATTATGTCTGTAATGAACATACAGAAATCTGCTTACAACATATATATTGCAAATTTATTTTTTATATGATATTGAAGCTCTAATACCATCTAAATAATATGCTCCTTTTTGAACTGAGCAACTTAATTCTATAACTTTTACAATCATGAAATCACAAGTCTATTTCACAGTTAAGTTGTAGGGATGTTAATTTCCTGCTGGTACAGTAATTATCATTCTAGCATTTAGTTTTCCAGCAGATACCAGGACAGGTCTGTATCACAGGTCCATACCACTTCAGGTGTCCATCTGATACCAGGATGGGTTGAATACCAGTTTTGGTATCTGTTGCGACAACTAACAGCTATAGCAATGATGAGAGTGCCAGCAGGTAATTAACATCCCTACAACTTAACTGTGAAATAGACTTGTTTACCTTCATGATTGTGAAACATATTAATGGGAAATGAATTAAGTCACCCAGTACGAAAAAGAGCATGTAATTTAGATGGTATCAGAACTTAGAGCACTGAAATATATTGTAAGCAGATTTCTGAATGTCCATTGAAGACATATTGAGCTTAATCGTGATATTAAATTATTATACTTATGTAACTCAATTAAAACATAACATAATTGATAATAACTAATTTTATCAGTAAAAAATATTTTAATTAATCACCATTAGCATAGCTTATGCAATACTGACTTCACCCCCTTATCCCAGCATAGAACCTTTTATTGCATCAGAAGTGGATGACTTGCAACAACACTGACAGATGGCATCACTCTTAAATTACCAACTGTTACCTACCTGAGGATGCTGTCAGAACACAGAAAAAATGCAGGAAACTTTATCAGCCAGTAATAAATAGGCACTTTGACGTCGATTTCAATTTTAGAGGGAAAATTATCTGACCCTGCTCAGACCATTTTTCCTCTAAAATAGTAATCGACATCAAAGTGCCTATTTATTACTGGATGTTGAACCATCGAGTTTATCTCAGTTTATCTCAATATTTATTATAAACTTTATCAGTTTTAACTGTAAGAGCTACTTAATTTTTTAAGTGTAGTTTTTCATTGATGCTCTCAATATCTTTTTAGGTACATATTGAGATCATCAATGAACCAACACGGCTGGGTGGGTATCACCGTAGAATATATTTTTCAGAATCAGTAGAAGGAAAGATGTTAATGAACAGTAATGATTATAATTCACCCTAATGATGGATTGTAATCAACTATCTTGACAGTTAGTAATATCAAGAGACAAAGTGAATGTGGCCAATTAAAGAGGAGCAAGCACATGTGGAGCAACTGAATGTTCCATAAACAGCTATTGACATCAACCAGTGATGATTCTGTGTGCTTCAGAATACCACAACCATCTTGCAATGGTGTGAACCAGCCAATCTACAAGATTTGCTTGAAAAACAATAGTTGGTAATGTATAACCTTGAATGCCCATCTTGAATAACCTTTTTACATAGGTTAAGGAGCACTATAATATTTATAATGGTTACTAAATGTCAGTTAATGGCAAAATAAGAAATTAGGTATTAGGATTTAGTTATTAGACAAGTAACAATAATGTAAAACCCAATAAGATGTCATATGAGTCTCAGTTGGGTCAGCATTGAGATTTATCTTTGCTAAACTTCTTTCCATAAACTTCCAAGCCCATTAGTGTTGGAGGGGGGACACCTATGGGCTTGGATAGGTGCCATCTGTCAGATGGGACGTTAAGCCTTGTTCCAATGTAAGGAGAGCCATAACCCTGTGCACGTTAAAGAACATGCTGGATGGCCTTGATGGGAGGCTACCATCTGTCTCCCAACAGCTGTTCCAGTGGGTTCCTTCCCCCAGGATCCTTGTAACATGATCATTTAGCCCATGGTGTGCAAAAAGTTTCACTCAGAGGTAAAACACCCCAATTTATTACAGTGATTTTTGTGCTTATTGAAATATATATAGATTGCAACTTCTATAACATGCTCAATGTTTAATATACTTTCTTTTCCAAACTTCAAAGAGGTCACCAAATATTGAATGAGAGAATCTCTAGAAGACTGAATTTGATTAAATACTGAGGATTATGAAAATGATGTGTGGCAGCATTTATTTTTTGTAATATATTGAGATTGTGGGAAATTATTTTACTTTCTAAGTACTATATGTCAAGTAATACACAACATAGGGTTTATTTTATGAAATTACATGGAAGCTGTTTCTATTGTATAAGAATGTTTCTGAAACCAAACGTAGGTGCCTGAAAAATTAGTCTAGAAGTTTTATAAGGCTATATTGCTGTAACTGAAAATATCATACAGTTTGTTTACATTTTTAAGATTCCATTAGCAGCAATGGTAAATATGCTGAGTTGTGGTAAAACATTGATTTGATAAACAAGAAGATTTTTAGCACCTACATTATGTAAAACACTGTCACAAATAATGATGTATAATTTTTGTGGATTGAACTGAATATTAATATTAGGATTGAAATCATAGAGACTGGCTTAGATATCCTCAATGGTGCTTTTGTTTTGCTAAGAGAATGGATCACATTGATTCTTAGAATATGCAGTTAATCTTTAATTTATTTCTGACATTTTTGAATAAAAACATTCTTTTATAAGTTATGGAGCTCTGAATTTAGCATCCCATTGGGTCAGAGCTAACTTTTGTATATCATTAAGAACATTGTTATGTGCACAAGAGGACTGAACAGCATTCTTAAATCTGTGTCCAGAGCTTAATTTATAAAATAAACCAAATTCTGAATCTTTGGTCTTATGAAGAAATATAACAGAATAAGACTGAATAATCTGATCTGGCTCTACACACAGGAGACTGAATAACACATATCTTAGATGAAATGTGGAAATTTGTACTTTCATTACCTTAATCCCTCAAAAGTTTGGTGACAGCACTCCAGTAAAGACCAACTCTTTAGTATGACGACACCTCCTCAAGATTACTTTTCTGAATACTTCACTCTGTAATGTCTGAGATTACCCTCTTCTAATCTCTAATGATATTACCTCCAAAAACGTCACAGTATGTTAGAATTCCTGTCTCTCCCTATCATTTCCCTTGGGAGGTTGAGGATTACTAATTGCTATTGTCTCTGTGCTTTTAGTATTTTAATGCACATGCAGTGAAGATAGTTGCAAACAGGAGCTGGAATGTCTGTGGCCACACCGAGTTTTGAAACCTTAACTGTATTCTCCCAATTTGGACCACATCACACACACTCTCTCTCTCTGACACTTGGTGAGCCCTTGGCAACTGCTCACTTTGCTCATTGATAATGGTGGCCCTGAAATGATAAAACTCTTTTGTTCGGTGTAATTAAGATATCTGTTGCCTAGCAGCTTTCACTGCTTTGTCAGTCATGTTATCAAGCCAAAGTTTTTACTAGATTTCAACTACTTTTGTTGAAACAAACTTACGCTTTCACTACCATACTTGGCCCAAAACAACCAAGATTTTAAATGGACTCTCCCATCCAATGCTATTCCTTTCTCTTCAGTATCTCTTACCTACAGCTTGGGTCGTTTTGGGCAGCTATGGTAGTGAAAAGGTTGAAAAATTCATGAATACAATTTTTTTAATCCAAATATTGTAGCAGTATTATTTAATAACAATAGAATAAACAGTTTAATGAACAAAAACGAAATAATTTGTGTGTGTTGGGAGAGTAATCAAAAATGTTTGGTGCTCTCAAAGTCTGTATTTGAGACTAGCTAAAAACTTGAATCTTGAATGCTTTGTTAGTCTCTCTTAAATGGTTTGTGGACTCCTTCCTTAAATACTTATTAGGTTTCCAGTTAAGACTAGTTGGATAGTGATTCATTTTAGTTCTGTACTTTTTGCAGAAATAAACTGCATTCTTATCACTGAAATATTTGCACTTCTTTTAACCAGAACAGCACTCTGATTTCTCCAGTTTAAAATGGCCCCCTTGTTCCCCAGCTTCAGTAGTAACAAACCATATTCATCATAGTGACCAAGTAATTTGTAACAGCAGGTTTTGGCTATTTCTGTTCTTTCAGAACTTCATATCGAAGGGTAATATTTTTAAACCTTTACAATATTTCTTAAATTTAAGCTTAACTAATCGGATCTATTCTTGTCTCCCATTAAGACCTGATGTTCTTAGCAGAATGAACTAACTTATTTAATATACAATAAACCATGTTCCTATGCATTCCATCAGGGGAAATCCATGTGTATTTATAAAAGTCTTTATTCCTAAAGTAAGTGTTAGCTAGTCTCAAACACTGATCTGTATGAGACGTTCTCTGTTATTTTCCATATAACATGTCAAAAAGTTACAATATTGCAGCCCAAAGTTCAGAATCAGTACCACTGCTGGATATCTAAAATTTGGCAGAGGAGATGGATATGAGAGAAATAGTAAACACATATATTTCAAGAGCGTTTTTTGAAAGCGCCAAAATTGAGGAGCAAGTTATGTAGTGACATAATATTCTGGCCTCAGCCAGTCTAGGCACTTTCACCCCACTCTAAATTTTTTTCTAGATCCTTTAATGATCAGAACCAACTTTATCCATTACCTATCAGTCACCTAGTATGGGAGCAAAGTTTTGTCAGGAAGAATTAAAAAAACTATCTCCACCGACATTATGTTTTGTAGCATAGCAACAGGTGACACTCAATACTTGAATGCTTATTTTAAATTTAGCTATAAAAACTACTTTTGTTAATGCAAGCATAATCTGAAAGAGCATTGCTGGCATTCCTCAACAACAGTTGTACATTTTGTCTAGACTTGTCATCACCTCTAGCTGCAAAGATAAATTTCTGATTATTTTTTATTGTTTGAGTAACCTGTCATCTGATTTTTTCTGTACCCGATGTCTTGACTATTTGTGTGAGCCCATCAAAAGAAAAATCATTGTTTAAAGTCGTTAAATTCCAGATAGCTGTGGAAATTTGAAAATTCTTTTTTAGATGATATTATATAGTATTACAAAGGTTTTACAAATTGGATAATGAAGAGGCACAACAAGAATCTTCAAGCACAAAAGTCTTCAGCCTCTTGTACAAAAAAGTTTACATCTCATAGAGTGGGTTGAAACAAGAGATGTAAAGGAATAAGAAAAGACTTGCTATAAATAATCTTCATCTTGGGAATCTTCACAGAGTGGATGATGTTAAGTCCAGGTGGAGAATTATCATGAAGAATAAGCCTGTATAGGGGAGGACGAACAGGCCACCAGTAGGATGCATAAAAAGAAAGCTCGTTGAATTTCCTTGATGTAAGTAGGCTGGAAGAAGAGCTAAGGATGGTACTAGTTCAATTCGCAGAGAACCATAGAAGACAAACAGGAGAAGAGGTCTTCACATAGGGTCTGCGGTTCCAGGATCAAGGAGGAAACCAAGTTTGACGAGTAGAACGTTCCCAGTGGAAACAGTGGGCTTATGGCGAGAGCTGTTTCAAGAAGGCGATCTTGTTTGCAGGAAGAGATGATGGTTAAAGTCCTCGAAGAATCATATAGTGGAGACATTTAGCAGACTTTAAGCAAGCAAAGTTTGGTCCTAAGTTAGTAGGAAGGAACGGCTAAAGGTACACATGAACCAGTGGACACTTTTCAACACCCTCGGTGTGAAAATGAACCTCTGCACTATACAAATGGAATGGTGGAATGAAAGTCATCGATGGAAGTTCCACGTGGGTCGAGGAAAGCAGCTACAAAAATAATCATGTCAATAATTAAGGGATGACCATTGAAGAACCTTCGGGTAATACAGTGGAGTAAATAGAAGACATCAGCCAGGCAAGATTCAAACCTGAATTAATAGGAAGGAACGACAACAGTCACATGAACCAGCAGACACTTTTCGACACCCTCGGTGTGAAATTGAACCTCTGCACTATACAGATCAGAGCAGAGGAAATTCAAGAACTCCTGTAATCCAGGTGTCTGGCGGCCATGATCACCGTCAGAAGAAAAAATAAAACAACCGACGTAGCACTGAGACATGGTGTCAGTAGGGGCAGGCAGTTGAGGTGGTGAAAAAGAAGGATGTCATCGCTGGAAGCTCCACGTGGGTCGAGGAGTGTCATTGCAGGAGACGATCTTGCTTGCAAGGAAGAGATGTCAATTGAAGCCTCAAGAAACCTTGGAAAAGGTTAAGAATAAAAGGAAGACATCATCCAAGCAAAGTTCAATCCTGAATTAATAGGAAGAAACCACTACAGGCTATGTGACACAGTGGACACTTTTCAACACCCTCGGTGTGTATATGAAACCCTGCACTATACAAATCAGAGCAGGGAAAATTCATGAACTCCTGTGATCCAGGTGTCTGGTGGCTTTGATCACTGTTGGAAGAGAAAATAAAACAACCAACATCCCCATAAGGGAGGGGGGCATAGATATCGCCGTTAGTCCGCACAATCCATTTTCAGAGAATCCAACCCCAAGGATAAACTGGGGGCGCAATCAACTTCTACCTTTACACAAGAGATAGTCAAAGAGATATTACCCTCCCACAACCCAATGGACAGGGGGGGGGGGAAGAGATGTCTTTAAGAAGGCTGTCCATCTCCTCCCTCCTTAAATCAGCACATGCAGCCTCAATCTCAACAGTAGTAGAAGACAATGGAGTGTCGGTTTCCTCCAGCCCGTTGGGGGGGGGGGGGGAAATAAAATCAGGGAAAGAGGCATCCGTCTTCTTCATCATTAAATCAACACAGTCAGTCTCCAACTCGGCATGATTAGTAGTCAGTAGAGTGCAAGATCTTCCTAACCCAATGGGAGGTGTGGGGGGAGAAAAAGTATCGGGGAGAAAGACATCCGTCTCCTCCTCCTTCCTTAAATCGATCCCAGAAGTCATCGATGGCTCACAGTCAATTAACTCAAATCCTGACATAAGCTCATCTAGAATGTTCTCCGAGGATTTAAAAATGTCATCCAAATTCACGATATCAAGGGCAGCAAGGAAAGTCCCACCCAAGTCCTCCTCGTCCTCGAACCTCGGTTTCTTCGAAGAATCAACTTTAAAGTCCTCATAGAGAGAGTCAATAATGTCACTATTATCGGACACTACACATGGTTTGCAAGAACCATTTTTGATAGCTAAATCCCAACTCACATCATCATTCACCGCTAATTCAAGACTTAGAAACAATGAGTCCAAAGTAGGGGGGCTCATTTCACTACAAAATGATGTGGGAACCTGTAAGTCGGTAATAATGGCCGACTCAGGTGAAATGGCCTCCTCACATCGAGTGCCGCCATTCATAGCATGACCTGAAGTCCCATCAGCAGCAGAACATGTATCATTCTGCCAACAAATATCCTCGTTAAAATCAGTCATACAGGAGTGTATTTTCATATCTTTCATGCTCAAAGTCTCTAAGTTACAAGACCGACAGCGAAAACAAAATTTCTTAACTGGATGCATTAAAATAAAATGATCCAATAATAGACCATAATTGGGAAAGGTGCCATACGCACGTGTGCCGCCCTCCTCCGTACACAGATGGCAGCTAAAGGTCCCGAAGGGATACAAAATAATCAGTTCGTCTATTATATAACAGATGTCACTCCAGACTCTCCCAATTCCAATATACTCAAAAGTCACTAAACACAGTAGTCCCCCAGTCCAAAGGCAAGCAGAACTATCTCACCTATGCCTTACATCGACAAGGCAATCCTGACCTTTCAACAAGCAATCCATTCCTCCTCCAAAAATCAGTCAGGCAATTAATCAGTCAAAAATTCAGTCAGCTAGTCGATAATTCCAAAACCAAGGCACCTCAGCAGGCAAGCAGCTCCACTCCAATCCAGGCGGCCAAGCAGCTCCACTCCTATCCGGCTCCACTGACAGCAGGCAAGTCGATAGCCATCCCAGGACCTCTCCAAGTCTCCACAGCAGCAGGCAAATGGCTCCCTCGTACTCCTCCCGGCAAACAGGCAAGCAGGAATCCGACTCCTATATCGGCAGGCAAGTCGGCAGAATCCAAGGCCTCTCCACAGCAGCAGGTAAGTGGCTCCCTCGTTTTCCTCCAGGCAAGCAGGCAGGCAGGAATCAGACTCCAAAATCGGCAGTCAGCAAGTAGATATTCCCATACCTCTCCAAGTCGTCACAACGCAGGCAAGTGGCTCCCTCCGACAACTAAAGGTAGATGATCGCCTCTCGGTCCCTGGTCATCAGCTTCCAAAAATCCAATCGTCCACTATAAAAACTGTAAAGGGGTAAGAAAGAATAAAAATATTAAGCTGATAAGAACAGAGTTAAAAATTCTTTATTAGTCCATGATAATAGATTACAACGATTATTTTTGGAGTGATGAATTATGATGATGATAGCATGGTAGCACGATAGAGGGCACAACAAAATTCTTCTAGAGACATAAATCTTCAGTCCACTTTACAGAATCAGCAAAATACGACAATAAGAATGATAGGCACTACGAGAGTCTTCAAAAACAAATGTCTTCAGCCTATCTAATAATCAGTGCGGGGATGGGAGTGTGACCCATACCATGGGTTTACAGTTGACGTTTAGTTGAGAAGCAGACGTGCCGTAGAGCAGGAAAGCCGGGCCGTCCTGGAAGAGGGTGAACTTCGGGATGTCGGATCAAGGGAAAGCTCACAGAAGGCAGGTGGCGATTCCACTTCGGAAAGATGCATGCAATCGGGAGTAGCATCGGTCGACAATGCAGGCACTCAGGACCATGTCTGGCCGGGAAGTCATCTTCAAAGGATGGCAAGAGATGATCGAGGCCTCGTAGACAGTGGGCTTTGACAGGCACGAGGCACGGGAAGACTGCTACAGGCAATATAAAAGTTGGATCAGCTACTAATCTGGAAGACAGAACAAGCGGTTAGCATCCAACGTAGGGAAGCGGGCATAAAGCAAAAAGAAGAAGCAATGAGTGGAGACTTCACAGGTGGTAGTCATTGGTTGAATCAGTGCCACAAGGACGGGGGATAGCAACAGAAGGCCTGGGGTCCATCAGACCTGATACTGTCTGTGGCCAGTGATATGCTCCACATAGATGTTCCTTGACCAGGAAATAGTTTGGGATACTATTAATTTCCTCATCAATTTAGCATATTGTATGGAGATACCCAGGCTTCTGATTGTCGTCTCATTATTTCGATCCCAGGAGCCCAGGGAGCCAACAATGATGGTCTCCACGATCGTGTTGATCCCCTTGTTAGCAAGGTGGTCAACAATGGGCTGATACTTCTCTACCTTGCATTGTTTGGCCAGATGAAAGGCGTTAAGACCATCTTCAAATGGAACGGTGACGTCCACTATGTGCACCCTGTTGTTTCGATCCATTAGTGTCAAGTCCGGCCTCAGATTTTGAGGGATATCTGGGAACCTCTGATTCACCCTCACATCACGTGAGTCACGGGGAAGGACCTTAACAATGCGACTCAGAATGTCATTATGCCTTCGCTGCCAGGCGTCAGAGTGGGGAGGGTAGTGATTTAAGACATGTGGAACTGATTCCATTGGGTATCCACACCTCCTACATCTCCGGTCACCCTGGCCGAATCTTCTTGCTCCATTTAGTTGCAGGCATCCAAGCCTGGCCCTGAAGATGAATCTCCAGTCGCAGAACCGGAAGTGACTGCCTTTGGGGATGAAATGGTTGGAGCAGTTGTGGGCAGAGAAGCAGGGACTTGTTTTGCCCTGGTCGGGCTTTCTGCCAAGGAAGGAGAGGTAGTGAAGGGCGAGGGAAGTTTTCAGCTGCTTAGTGGCAGTGTTTCTCCCAGAGGGTGTGGTGTAAACAGGAAAGTCGGCATTTCCAAGCCTAAGCTGCATCTCCTCCCTGGCTGAAGCATAAATCCAGCTGATATTGATTTTCTTGGCCAGTCTTTTACAGGCAGCTCTTGAGGCGGACCACATGGAAGCAATGTCACCACCATCCCTTGACAGACCACTCTCGGAGCTCCCGTTGAGGTAACCCAGGATGTCATCAGTGGTGGGAGCTCTGCAGAGTTTCCTCCTGACCTCAGCAGATAAGAGTGGACAGGGCCAGAGAGCTGGTTGTGGGATCATTGGAGGAGAGGAACTTGAAGGCATGGCTGATCCTTAGTACATCGATCATGTCGCATAATTGGAGAATGCCAGCACCACCCTTCCAGGTTGGAATGTAGATGACCTCATTGCTTGCTTGCGATGGCAGGTTGAGCCAGATCTTGATGTTCTTGATAGCTTTGTCGAGTGATCTTATGTGCTTCTTTTGGACAAAGCTATTGGTTAGGAAGAACTCGAGGCTTGGTAGAAGAAAGGTCTTGGTGGCGTGCAGCTTCTGCCACGGATCAAGGAGGGACATGCTGATTTTTCCCAAGTCGGTCAGTGTACTAGCAATGCGCTCAGAGGGTGTCTGGTCGCACTTGAAGCCCAGTGGCGTTCCCAGGTGGTGTAGCTCTCACCTTCCCTCCGTGACTTGATGGCAGTGTCATTGATGTGGAAGGTTGTGGCCTTGGCCCTTCGACCCTTTCGACAGTCCAGGTGGAGCATCGCACATTTAGAAGGGTTCAGCCGCAGGTTGGCAGTGGAGCATGCTGACTGGATACATGTGATCAAATTTTGCAGGCCAGAGGGAGATTTGCCAACGATGACCATGTCGTCAGCAAATAACAGGATGGATGATAATGCAGACTGGAGGAAGGGGTAGCTGGCTTGAGTTGCAGTGGCAGCACGGATGACAGGTTCTATGGCCAAGTTAAAAAGTAGGGGGCTGAGTGGACATCCCTGCTTAACTCCGGAGTTCATTGGTAGCGGGTGGGTCCATCCACCCACATGGCGAATTCTGTTGACACATCCGGAGTAAAGGTTTTGGATGATGTTGATCAGGGGTGACGGGAGGTGCAGATTTCTAAGGACTTTAAAAATGTACTCATGGGAGATGGCCCCAAAGGCGTTCTCAAGATCCAGCCAGGCCACACAAACTTCACAGTTGTTTCTTCGGGCATCACAGATGATCTGCTGAAGGGTGAAGTTCTGCTCAGCACATCCGTCAAACTCCCGGAAGCCCTTCTGGCATGGCGGAAAGGATGTTGCAGGATTTTGACCATGAGTCCAATCTCATGCAGACTAGGCCTGAATAGAGCTTGCTGATTGTTGACTGCAAGGCAATGGGCCTCCAGTTGCTGGGGTTTGCAACACTGCCTTTCTTATGGATTAAGATGACATCAGCTTCTTTCCAGGAGGATAGTATGCGCCGGAAGGTGAAGCAGCGGTTGAAGATGTTGCAAAGAACCAAGCAGCCTGGGTCCATCTTCTTGAGGTCATTGTAGAAAAGGCCATCAGGGCCAGGGGCAGAGTTGGGGAATTGACAGAGACGCTCCAAGACTTCGTGTGGGGTGAACGGGGAGGTCAACTGGATGGTGACATCAGGTGAGGGCAGGTCAACTGGGAGTGGAGAGAGCGTCGAGAGGTCAACTGGGAGTGGAGAGAGCATCGAGAGGTCAACTGGGAGTGGAGAGAGCATCGAGAGGTCCACCTCCTTGGATATGTAGACGCTGGTGAAGTGGTCCTCGAGGATCTTACAGTCGATGCCACACATGGGATTGCTGTTCTCTAGGATGGAGTGGATGTCCTTCTTGCAGTTGGTGTAGTATAGCTTTTGTATACATGAGGCCTCTTTTGCGCTATAATTCGTGGTGGTGCATTCCGAAGTGGCAGCCGGGTGATGCGGGTTCTCATTGCTCGGCTCTCTTGGTGTTAGTTGAGATGATCGGCGTGGAAGATGTTTACGCCTTCTGCCTAGACTGCCAGCAACCATTGCAGTAAAGTCATTTACCGCGACCTCGAAGTCGTGCCAAGTGGAGGTGGCATCCAGTCACTCAAGCCAGGTTTGTTGTGTCTGGCTGGGATGATGACCAGCAGGATCGTCATCGATTATTTCGATCCATTCGTTGTCGCGACTGGGGCTGGAGGCATCATGTGGCTGGAGAGGCACATCTTCTGCCGGAGTGTTCCCCACAGAGGTGGTCAGAGCTGCAGTGCAGGCAGGTTGAGAGGTGATGGGCGGAACGTCCAAGACAGGGGCTGCATGGATAGGAGGTGGAGTCGCCAACCCGATGTTAATGGGGGACTCAGCAGCAGTGCAGGTATGCTCGGGAGCAATGCTAATGCTTCGGTCCAAAATGGAGGCCATTGTTTCATTCCACAGCTCATCATTGAAAGCAGCGACTTCAAGGCTCCGTAGTTGACTTTGGAGAAGGGATCCCGGGGTAGAACCATTGTTAGAGGCCACCGGGATGTCAGGTGTGACGTGCGCAGGAGTGCTAGCAAGAATGGGTGATGGCGGACGGTCGGAGAGGTGGAGCATGCTGTAGCAGGAGTAGCGACAAGAGAGTGGACGTCATCTAAAAAAGTCAAGGCGAAGGGCTGTTGAGGAGCGACTGGAGGTTGGGCAGTGGAGGCAGTTGGAGAGTTGGCCTTGGAAGGTTCATGGATGAGAGTGGTGCCAGAAGACCTGGGATGAGTGATGAAGGAGACAGAGCAAGCTGTAGATGGTTGACTAGGAGCAACGGTGGATGACTGTGAAGGAGTGGCCAAAGATAAGCAGGCAACCTCTGGGTGTGCGGTTTTTAGATGTTTATTGATGGACTTCCTATTATTCACAATGAAGGGGCACATCCGACACTTTAAGAAGTAGTTAAAGTCTGGATGCTTCAACTTGAGATGCTTGGCCAAGTCACTGTAGGTCTTGTAGGAGCCAGCGACTCGTATTCCAGGCCTGGAGGAGCATGATGTGCACTTGAAGGAGTCAAAAGGGAATAAGATGGGATAATCCTTCATGCTGTCTCACGAGGAGAGTACTGACACGAGTTGCCAAGGAGAGTCAGTAGATGGCGCCACTATATGGACGCTGAGTCCGTCAAGTGCAGACTGGAAGTGCAGCTGGCAGGAGCAATGCACTGTCAGACCCAGCGCTGTCAGGGACCGTCGGTGTCGAGAGCGGCGACACACCTCTGGTTAATACGGGGTGGGGAGTGGGTCCCGAAGGACCCACTCCCCATGGGGAAAGCACGTGCTCCGTCTCACGACACTACACGTGCATAGCAACTAGAGGCTTGGAAAAAGAAGGTGAAGTTTGTCTCAGGGGAGACCAGTAGGGACATGGAGTATGGGTGGTGTCAAAGGGGGTGCTGAGTGCAGCCCGGGAAGAAGGTAGGAAAATAAGTCCAAGAGAGACAGCAGCCACGGGGCTCAAAGGAGAGAGTCCCGGAGCTGGCAGACAAGCCAGCCTATGTCCCTCAAGTGTGCCCTGACACGGGCACTCTCAATGGACACTGAGACCAGTTCGCCTGCTACCTCATTGATCGCTTGGGAGTCCCTGAGTTCGTTAGCGAACCCTTCTGTGAACGGGCACCTGAGGATATAGTGCCCAACATCTGCGTCTGGAGCCCCACAGCCGCAGTAACTGTGGGTAGAGATTTTAAACCTCTCCAGGTATTTGGGGAAACTCCCATGTCCTGTTAGGACCTGCGTCAAATAGTGGTTTGAGGACATCAGGGATAGACTGACCCTTCTCAAGAATGTCTTTGTTTGAAGACCATTCTCAGTCGTATCCCAGAGCCTCTGCCACTCTTGAATGGTACCTTGGCCAATTATAGACTTCAGGGTAGTTTTTGAAGTCTTTATCGCTATCACAGGTTGAGTGTTATTACCTGCGGAACGGGCCAGTTGGTCGGCCCGCTCATTTCCTTCATGCCCTACATGTGCCCTGATCCAGGAGAAGGATACCCTGGGCATGCTCTGATTACCCAGGATGCACTTGATCTTATTCACTATCTGATGCCTGTTGGTTGCATCTTCAAGTGCATGCAGAGCCGCCTGGCTGTCCGTGTACAGCCTTATGTCGTTGTCCAGACCGCCGTCATTGAGGGCCCAGTGAAGGGCCTCTCTGATAGCGAGCAGCTCTGCTTGGAAGGCTGAGCCATTATTTGAAACCTTCCTCTGAAAATCATACACTTTGGCCCCTTGATTGAGGACAGTGAAGGCTATACCCACACCCTCCTCACTCTTGGAACCGTCGGTGTATATTTCAATATCTGTACCTGATGGTAACTCCGTGGACCAGGGCACACATAGTCTCCTTGTGGGATGTAGATCCCACTTAGCGGTATTTGTCTCGTATTCCTCAGGGTCATACTGGACTCCGAGGAATGTTGCTTTCTCCTTAGCCTGCGTGACTCTGAATATGGTTGCTTCTTTACCGACCGTCAAAAATAGCGGAGGGATCCCTGCGAGCACCAGGAGGGCATCCGTAGATGTTGTCCTATAAGCCCTGGTGATTCGCAGTAAAGCCGGTCTTTGGGCGGCGAGCAGCTTTCTGCACATTATGGCGTGGTTCGTCGGGCGCCACCAGGCACCCGCACCATATGTCAGGATCCTCTCCGTTCCCCTTAGATAGATTTCTTTGAGGACCTCACTTCTGAGTCCCCATGAGACGCGAGCCATACGCCCCAGCTTACACATAATGTTGGTGCATTTAGCTTTCAAGTCCTGCAGGTGTGGGATCCAGCTCATCCTCTCATCCAGAGTGATCCCCAAGTATTTTAAAGTCGTCATGTGGCGGATATTTGCGCCATTTAATTTAAAAATGGGATACCTCTTCTTGAGGAACACCCTCTTTTGCAATTGTCATTGAAGTTGTCTTCGCAACGCTGAACCCAAGCTTGTTGCAATGACACCAACCTTCTAGTGTTTTAATTGCTGCATTGCCAGCGACCTCAAGATTTGCTCGTGAGGACGCTGATATGACAAGCAGCAAGTCATCCACGTAAGCCTGGAGCCAGACTCTCTCGGGCACAGTCAACTCCAGAGCAGTATCAGCGACTAAGTTCCAGAGGAATGGTCCGCTGCACGACCCTTGTGGGCAGCCTCTTTCCAAGTTTCTTGAGGCTGTTCTGCTAGCATGCGAATATGTGACCACCCTCTTGGAGGTAATTGGCCACAAGCGTGAAGATGTTCCTAGGGCAGGAACACTCCTTCAATTTTGTCAGAATCGCAGGCCACCAGACATGGTCGAACGCGCCCGTCACATCCAAAGCAATGAGAGAGGTGTGCAACTTGTGCACTTTATTTACCTGAGCGATGTCCACCACCTGTTTGATAGCAGCGGTGGTGGACTGGTCCGTCCTGAACCCAAATTGCTTGGGATTCAGGAATCCGTTCTTGTGGCAGTGGTGGTACATCCTGTTGGTCAGGAGTTTATCCAGCACCTTTCCCAACACTGGCAGCAGACATATCGGTCTGTATGATCTCGCGTCAGCCGGATCCCTACCTGCCTTGTTTAAGAGGACAAGGTCAGCCTGTTTCCAGGCGGTTGGGAAGGCTCCCAGATTCAAGCATTTGTTGAAGAGCTGGGTGAACAGTTCTTTATGTTCATTAAACACCTGAGAAACAATCTCCACTGTCAGACCATCGTTACCCGGGGCCTTGCCCCGGGTCATTTCTCTGATTACCTCTCTCACCTCCTCTTCCGTAAACGGAACGTCGTCCAGCGGAATCCTGCAATTTTCCCTTAGGAGCCGATGTTCTGCATCATCAGAACTCCCGTCGTCAGTGGGAAACAAATTGTCCAAGAGCACCTGGATAGTTTCGCTAAAGGATGAGGTCTTGGATCCATCTTCCTTGCGAACATATGCAATATCCAGGGGTTTAAAATCCCTTCCGTGGCTAGCTTATATTGTAAAGTAAAAGGGTTTTGTGCAGAGACATCACTGCAGAATTTCTGCCAGGAGGTCAGCTGCGCCTGACGTATTGCGAGCTTATATTTTGCCTGCTCCCTCCTGTACACCTCCTCTCTGCTACTTCTCTCCCCAGTCCTGCATCTTTGAAATTTCCTTCTAAGAGCTCTCACCCTTTTCCTTGTGATGCTGAGCTCGGGTGTCCACCAGGGCACCGATTTTCTTCCTGCTCTGGGCTGCCTCTTGTACCCGAAGGTTGCCTCGCAACCAGCACTTAAAGTCTTCGTCACCTCACTAATGATGTTATTTAGTGATTCGCAATCTCCAATATTGCAGACACTCTGGCCGATCTTCGCCAGTTCCGGTGACACACAGTGTAAGAGCTTGCACCAGTCAGGAGCTCTACCCATCGCAAACCGTCGTGCATATTGTGGGGGAGATGTTGTTCCACCCACCTGGAACACTATATAGTTGTGCCGTTAAAAGTAGCTGGCGTATCTATTTCATTTAGTAATAATAGATCAGCAGAGTTGATAAAGTCCAGAGTCATATCACCTCTGACATCTTGTCGGTTTGAACCCCACAAGGGATGCTTCGCATTGAAGTCCCCGCCTATTATAATGCTCTTAGAATTAACACGAGTTAGGACGTTTTGTAACTCGGTTAATAAGTCCTCAATGTTATTATTTGGAGGACAGTAGATGGAGATGGCGTGTACTAATAATCGTCCATAGCCGATCTCCACTACTACAATAGTATCAGTGTGATATGTCAGAATGGCATTCACCTTGGGGTTCAGAACGACAACTCCAGCCTTTTATACAAAATAGCCTACTGGTCAGAGGGAGCCCCCTTATGACATTCTCTGTGCAGTAAGGCTCTTGCACAAGAGCAATGTCGACTCCTTCCTTTATCTCCTGGCTGAGTTGGGCCATAGCAGCCCTTGCCCCGTTTAAATTAATCTGGAGAAATTTCAGACTCTCCCACAGACCACCAGGAAACCTACTTCCCATAGTCGGTGCGTCTACGCAACAACTTTATCTCACGACAGTACGACGGACATTTCACGTCCATCGCACTGTGGCCAATATCATATTTGGCACTGTGCTCCTTATTTGCCTTATTGCATACGATGCACTTCGGTTTGGGCTTCGTGCACTCCTTATATGAGTGCTTACCTGCACACTGTGAACACCATTGTGTCTTTAGCTCACACTCACTCTGCTTGTGCCCAAATGCATAGCATTTGTAGCACCGCAGGACTCTAACGTAGTCTTTCACGTAGCACCGCGACCAGCCTACGTTAATCTTACCTACTTCGAGTATCTTTCCATGAGTGGCACTACTGGCTTCAAAAACCCAGTGGACCATATTGTCCACTCGGGCTTTCACCGAGAACATTGGTGTTAAGTCTCCTTCTTCATCATTCAGCCTATTCTGGCTGCGTATGACCCTCTGGAGGTCCTCGCGAGGGATGTCCTTATCCACGCTGCAAACCATGATTTTAGGCTTCAGCCTTACGGCCGATTTAGCCTCTAAAATTCCCTTGAGTGACTCGTGGCTTTCAATTGCACTTTTTAGGCTAGCCCGGTCACTCTCTGAGCTGCACTCCACAATGACTCCGTTAGTCCTCATCGGCTTAACGGTCATGACCCCCAGGTTTAGGTCTGTGGGGTTGATATTTCCTTTGAGGCTACCCCTTACCTCTAATGCTGACTTTTCTTTATCTTTAGAAAAGATCAGCAAGGTATGCCTCTGCCTTTTTTCAGGGGGAGTGGGCTTTTTAGCTACCACCGAACCGCCCTTTCCCTGTCCCTGCCCACCAACAGCCTTTGCGTAGGTTGGTGGCCTCTCCTTCCTCTCTGGTGGATGTGCAGCCCGCTCTAAAATTTGTCCCCTCATGGTTGCAATTTCTAGTTCTTGCTCGCAGACTATGGCGTGTAGCTTACGAGCTACACCCATAACTGCGTCCCTTAACTCACTATCTGCTCTCCGGCGGAACATCTCCACCGCAAGTTCCTCCAGAAGGCCAGCCGCATTTGCCAGCCTTCCTGAGCCCTTCTCCTTACTGCTGGGCTCTTTCTGACTATCCGGGGCTACCTCCTTGGCTAAGCACCCTTCATCCCCGCCGTGACTTGGGTCCTCTCCTTCCTTTGGAGGCCCATCTACTTCTGTAATACTGTTTGTGGTGGGAGGGGGAGTCTCCGGGACTTCCTCCACCACAACCTCAAGAACAGCAGCCTCCTTGGGCTTGCTGTCTTGTTTACCTGTCCGCCTCTCACTATCTCCTGTCACCATCGTTGCCTTTTTAGACTTCATGGTGAGTTTAAAAATTTTCTACCCAGACGGTCTCCACCCACAACGGAGTCCTACAAGGGGAGGCCTCAGAGTTAAATTCGTCGCTCGAGGTACCTCAGAGATGCGCCCAGGTTATACCCAGACTTCGGATCTCCCCTCGGACCAGAGCATGATCCGAGCCGAGGCCCGGTACTAGTCCGGGTCCCGGTCCGGACCCAGCCCCTATCGTCAAGAATCACCTCCACCCGGTTGACACCGCAACCGCCCCTGACCCACCCCGGTCAAGGGGCGGGACAGGGGATGCCTCACGAACCGATTGATCCGAGAGTGCCAGCTCAGACCTCCCGTTTTACTGAAGCGGAGGCCAAGGACAGTGTATTGGGATACCAGCTTGCCTGTCCCTCAACTGCCAGGACCCTCTTTTCCATGTTATGGGTCTCCACCCACGGTAAACAGGTGGGCCACTCATAGGTGTGGCGACCATGATACAATCTCCCCACCTCGCCCATCAGGGCACAATCCAAACCTAATCACTGGCCACTTTTTCCCTATTAGATAAATTGTTCAATTTGAACAATCTCGGCCAGTCTCCTCCCTTGAGTCCAACTAGGAAGTAGGCCCGCACCCCAGGGACGTCTTGAGGTGCGCATTCCAGGTAGAGTCCATCCTAACCTCCACCCGGAATTGGAAAAATCAGAGGCGTAAAAATGGGGGAGGACGGAAGTCCCCTGTCCAAAGGACCAGGATTCCCATCCTCCCCCGTGTTAATGAAACGACCTCAGCCTAATCTCTACGAATGATATGATTTTGAGACCAGTGAACCTAAAAAGAAAATAAAACGGGTTGGAGAGGAACCTGTGCCTTTCGACACAGACCACCTCTCCCCTTTAACAACAGACCTGTAATATCGGCTCTCCTCATAGCCACAGGCGTCTGTACGCCTTTACCTTTATAGTGTGTTCACCCTCCACACTTTCCATTTCCTAAACCTTTACTGCAGTCATTCTAAGAACCTTGACTGCAGTAATTAAAATTTTCACAACTTTTTCGTCCATCACATCAACTTAATTTCACACCTCCATTCCAATCATACACCCAATCTTATGTGCTGCCCTCTGCACTGTTCCATCTCTCATTGGTTACCTTCACTCCATACCACTTCTCTCCATTCCTCTTGTCCTCTTTTACAGCCCACCTCCAGCTGTGCTCAAGTCACAACATTGTTGGCCTTGCTAACCGACCACCACACACCTTGGTGTTCTCCTGTGGGGTCCCACCTTTCCTCTCCGCCATCCTCCATATCTCTACTCACTCACTTCTAGTCATCTCAGTCCTTACTTGGGAACTCTTAGTCTGGCCTTTCCATCTCGGCCTGTCCGACATGTGTAACTCTGGTCGGCATAGCCCTCGACTTCATTAAGGCACGCAAGCCCCCCCACCACGACAAGGTGGTTCCCTTCAGGGGGGGGGGGAGCGGCGACAGATGGCGCCACTATATGGGCACTGAAGCTGGCGAGTGCTGACCGGATGCAGCTAGTTGGTGCAATGCGCGGTCCAACCCAACCTGTGGGTGATATCTGGGCAGTGAGGAGATCGGTAGCATCTTGAGGTAGGGTTAATTCAGTCAATGGGCCTTTTGGGTGATGTGTGTCATCGTGTTCCTTGTGGAAGATATTCGGCGTTAATTCAGTGGAATTTTGATTATCTTGACCCTGGTGCTTGCCAGTGGATTGAGGGATGTGATGGGAGAGATCAAGGAAAGAGTTATATGATTCGTCAGTAATTTCAATCCAGAATTCATCCTCGGTGGTGCCTTTGATGTTGGTAGATGTCGAGGTGGAGAGGTACCAAGATGAAATTTCGTTCTCGTTAGGAAGCTCAGTCCATTCATCAAGTGTGTACCATAAGTCAATGTCGTCGTCATCAATAATTTCAAGCCATTCATCTTCCTTGAACGGGGAGAGGTCAAAGTCGTTGAAGTCATCCCATATTTGGCCAGTTTTATTTAGAAAGACTGGAGGGAGGTCGTTGTCAGGGTAGGCTTTATTGGAGACAGAAGATAATCTGATGGGATGTAGAACAGTTGTTGTTGTAGCGTTGAGGGAGAGATTGGTAGTTGAAGATGGTTTCGAAGAATTATGAAATGGAGATGAACAAAGATTCGCAGAGATTTTAGGGTCTGTGCTGAGGACTGTAGTAGTGGATGTTGACGAGGCAGAAGCTGGTGATAGGTCATGTCTTAAGACAGGCGACTGGTAGCATGGTGGTGAGTCAAGGAGAGGTTCCATGATTCTTGGCACTTGTGACGTCTTGGGAGCTTGGATTTTAGGAGTAGGGAGTCTAGTAGTTATGGTTGACAAAGCAGTGCAGAACGGAGAACTAATCAGGGAGATTTTGGAGTTAGTTGACGATGAGCATGGTGACATATTATAATTGGGAGCAGAGTTATTGAGCAATGAGTGACTAGCGATGATGGATGGGGTGGAGGTGATTCTTGGAGCAACAAGTAGAGCCATGGATGTTGAAGTTCCAGTGTTGAGAGGAAGACTTGAGTTGATTGGACTTGGTGGCCAAACAGGATTCTTGTGTCTAAGTTTTATATGCTTATTCATGGATTTGACATTGCAGTCATTAAAGGAGCAGAGTCTGCAATGAAGGCGTGGTTTGAGGCAGGTGTGCTTCTTTTTGATGTGCTTTATGAAATCACTATGTGATTTATAGATTCCAGCTACACGTAGACCTGGAAGACCCCAGCATAGCTTGCACTTCAATTTTCCGAATGGAAAGAGAATGGGGATTTCATTCATGTTGAAATGTGGATGTTAAAGGCACATGTATTGTAATCACAGTTGTAACTGAAAATTGGAGGTGATAAAATCAAAAGTTAAGCAGTAGCTAAAACAAAAGACCGCTTTTTCCCGCCTTTCTCGGCTTCAAAGTGGGAGCCCAGTAAATATGCTGATGACCGTTAAGGGTTTAAAATTTAAAACATACTTACCGAAAAGGAGGCTCCAGGCACCTGTTCCCCCAAAAGGTGGTGTTGGCCAACGGAATTTTCCAGCGCTTCGGTAGATGTAAAACCCGCTTGGGTCGTTGGAAAACCCGAATTAAGCTGATAAGACAGATATGAAAATTCTTTAATAGCCAATATTACAACAGTATTACAATGGTTTTTTTTAAGGTTTAGTAGTAGGTGCAGGTACAACATAGATCTTCAAGTACAAACGTCTTCAGCCTGCATTACAAAGATCAGTCACGGTACAATAGTTAAAGTAGTGAAGTGGTGAACCTTTTTGATGAGACGAATGTGTAGACCCAGAAGAGGCACAACAAAAATCTTCTGAAACATAAATCTTCAGCCTCTTTTACAAAAGTGGCATGACGATGGGTCATTAGAAGATATCAGGAGAAAGATGTGAGCCTTAATACAAGGACGACGAGGAGGAGGCCTGAGGGTTGCATCCAATGAAAGCTCGTCGAGGTACCTTGATGACTGGAAAAGGAGCTGAAATTATCAGAAAGCAGCAGTGCAGCACGGAGGCAACCAAGGAGAAAAACAGGCAGGTCACAGCTCGCGGTTCAAACCCCCGTGAGCGAGAGGGTTCAAAATAACAGAATAAGAGCAGGCGTGGCAGGAACCTGAAACAAAAGTTAGCGTGGTCGCAGATGAAAGAAGATCTTCATGAAGGCTCCGCGGGCATCCAGCACAGGGAGGATAAACAGACTTGACGAGCAGTGTTCCCGATGAAAGTCCGTGAAAATTATATTGTTCATATAGTGAAGTCATGGAGAGATGAGATGATGGGAGTCAGGAGGCAAAATGAGAGATGCAATGAGGACAAAGGCACGATTCCTCGGAGCTGAGCAAGGGAGCTCAAAATGTGGCCTGGAAGAAGTCGTGATCCAAGAACCAAGAGCAACCCTGAATCAATAAGGTTGATCGTGTAGAGACGGAGCAGCTTAGTAGGCTGTAGCTGTACCCCCGGTGTGAAGAGGAGAGTGCCTCAATTTCTGTAATCAGGGTACCTATCGCCGCGGTCAGCGTTGAGTCCTGGATGAGCAATGAAGCACTAAGCTGCAGGAGTCGATAGAACAAAAGATGATGATGGGTGAGAAAAATGTCCTCAAAAAAGTCTATTAATGGTGAAATCGTAGGTTGCTGAGTTGAATGATGTGAAGATTGAGATGCCTGAAGAAATTACAGGAAGGACATCAATCAGGTCAAGGTTTGGCTCCAAATCAACGGAACGAGTGAACATCTAGAGACGTAAAGGCTTAGTAGGCTGTAGCTATACCCCCAGAGAGAAGAGGGGAGTACCTCAACTCCTGCAATCGAGGTACCTATCGCTGAGGTCAGCGTTGAGTCCTAGATGAGCAACGAAGCACTAAGCCATGTGGGTCGGTAGAGCAGACCAACAGTGTGAAGAGAGGACATCCGAGCCACGGTCAGCAGGAAGCAGTAACATCATTGAAGAAAAAAGTCGTACATCGTGAGAGAAAGGAGACGAGTTATCTGTATGCAACTTGTGAAACGGGTGGGGGCTCTCAACTCCTGAGATCCAGATGCCAAAGGTGGAGCAGGCAGCAGAAGAAGTTGTTGAGAATGTTCAAAGTTCAAGCTTCACCTATTGACCAATGTGTGAGAGTTCGTGGAAGTCAAATGGGAGATTTGGGAACAATGCAGGTCCACGTGGCAAACCGTCGGAGTCCTTGGTTGCCAACGCTGGGCTGTATGGCGATGATGGTGATCAACTTTTGGCGTTTTGGAGAGAAGGTAGGTACCGCCAAAGAAGTATGGGAAATTAGCGGTCGAGCGACAGCACAAGTGCAGGTCACGAAAATTTCGCAAAATTCCACGGCGGTAGCTGTCGCACGAACCGCACGAGGAAGGATAAAGAGCCTTTAAGAGGCCCCCCCCTGGGGGTTGAGCGTAGCTCGAGTTTAGGATAATGTCGTCCTATACTCACCAGGGGGGTGGCTCCTCTGTGGTAGCCCCGGGGCATCCGTCCATCAGTCTTCGGAGGTCTTGGGTCTTCTCAAAACCTGGACAATTCCATTTCTTTTCACTCGGGTGTTAGGAAAACCCGATTAAGCTGATAAGAACAGATTTCAAAAGCCTTTATTTCAAGGAATGTTCATAATTAGCGGTTACAAGAATAAAATAGCAGAATAGGCACAACAATAATCTTCAGTCACATGTATCTTCAGCCTACTTTACAGATGTGTGCTACCCCATTGGAGTTTTAGAAGGAAGGGGTAGCAACATGTGATGATTACAATGGTTTGATGAGATATCAGGCACTACAAAATTCTTCTAGACATAGTCTTCAGCCTGATTTACAAGTCTACTGGGTGAAGGAATCCTATTTACAAGTTGTCAATGTAGAAGCATCCTAGTCAGAGATATGATCGTGGGAATTCACGTGGGCTCCAGGGACGTCGGGGTACTCTCGTAGTAGGTCATGATCTTGTTGAGTGGTTCATTCAATTGGCACCGGGAGAGATCTACTAGTGGGAAGAAAGCAGATGTAAGATTAATAGGATGGTTTTGGAAGAGAGGTTTAATACTGACGTCGGTTGGTGACGTGCTCGATGTAGATGCCACGTGACCACGAGATGGATTTGAACCAAAGAATTCTCCTCATTATATTGGAGTATTTACATGGGATGCCAATTTTGCGTAGTAAGGCATTATTGGGGTCCCATGAGCCAAGGGCTCCGATGAGGAAAGCATCGGTGATGATGGTGGTTCCCTTGGCACGCAGATGGTTAGTAATGGGCTGGTACTTTTCAATTTTCCCACGTCTGGCGTTATCGAAGGCTTCGACACTGTCCTCAAATGGGATTGAGACATCAATAACGAACGTGGGGCCATTTGGCATCGAGAAGACAAGGTCGGGGCATAAGTTTGCATCAGTTCCAATGAAGCGTTTGTTTTTAGAGATGTCGGTGGCTTCTCTTGGTAGTGATTTAACTAGCCGGTTCAGAACTTCGTTGTGGCGTTTTTGCCATGTTGCAGAGTGGGATTTGCAATGCAAGAGGACGTGTGGAATCGATTCAATGTAAAAGCCACATTGTCGGCATCTCTTGTCATTGGTGCCGAAACGCCTCGTCCCGTTCAAGTTGAGGCAACCCAGGCGCGCACGGAAGATGAAACGCCAATCGCAGAAACGACAGTATAAGCCAGTTTTGAATAAGTGATTGGACGCCTCATGAAGGGAAAAGCATCTGGCTGTTTTGCCCTGCTGGTCTTTCTTTTTGATGAGGGAGTTAAAGTAGTAATGCGAGAGAGAGATCCTGAGGTTTTTAAGCAGTGTTCTCTTTGCCGCATAGGGGAGATGCAATTCGGTGTCATCGTTCGTGTTGATATTGATGAGCAACTCATTGGTTTGTTTAGAGAATTACCAATTACAGATGTTTCTTGTGTAGAGTCGTCTAGAGGACGCACGAATCTTTGACCAGAGGGAGGTGACATCGCCTCCATCTCTTGCAAAGATACTCTCAGTGGAACCATTAAGGTAATGAACAAGCTCACTCGAGCTGGGGAGGTGTGCAATTTTCCTCTTCACAGTGGCATTAAGTGCAGAGAGGGCTGCTGATCTGATGTAGGGAACAGTGGATCCAAGAAGGCGAAATCCATGGCACATTTGAAAGATATCTAAGGCGTCTGCAAGTGTAGGATGCCTATGCCTCCTACAGATGGATCCATGAAAAGGATTTCGTTGCTCGCCCTGTTAGGGAGGTTGAGCCATAGCTTGAGATGCTTTTTGATCAGTAGGTCGAGCTTCCGTAGATGTCGCTTCTGGCAGAAAGAGTTCATGAAGACGTAGTCGAGTTTGGAAAGGAGGAAAACTTTGGTTGCATCGTTTTTTTTTGCCATGGGCAGAGTGGGGAGGCGCTAATTTTCAAGAAGTCGTTTTCGATGCTTTCAATTAGTTTGAATGGCGTTTGATCCATTCTGGCCCCGAAAGGAATGCCAAGATATTTAGTCGAGTCAGTGTCCATCAGCGTAGGGCAAGCGTTCATTACCGAATTGGAACTTCGTGGGCAGCACACGTCTGTTTCTTCTGTGGTCCATGTGCAGGGTTGCACATTTATGCACATTTAAGGAGAGACCAGCAGAAGGGAGAAGGTTGTGAAGAAGGTCAAATTGGGATTGCAGGTCATTCGGGGAGCTTGATAGCAGTGCAATGTCATCAGTGTAAGCCAGGACAGAAGTGTTCTTTCCGTAGATGGTGAAAGGGGCGTTCAAGGGTGAGGAGGAAGGGCTTGATTGCAAGGTTGAAGAGGATGGTATTGAGCGGGCAACCTTGCTTGACTCCACGATTCATCCGGATAGGGTTTGTCCAGCCATCAGCGTGCCGAATCACATTCGAGCAGCCACTGTAGATGTCAGTGATGATGTTTAAAAGTGGCAGAGGAAGGCCCATAGCATTAAGAGTAGAGATCATGTATGAATGATTCAATGAATCATTCATCCGTCCATCAGTCTTCGGAGGTCTTGGGTCTTCTCAAAACCTGGACAATTCCGTTTCTTTTCACTTGGGTGTTAGAAAAACCCGATTAAGCTGATAAGAACAGATTTAAAAGCCCTTTATTTCCAGGGAATGTTTACAGAAATTTGTTTTAAAAATATAATAAGAAGAAGAGGCACAACAGAAATCTTCAGGCACATAAAGTCTTCAGCCTCTTGTACAATAATTGCTACATCTCAGCAAATTGGTAAAGACAGGAGATGTAGAGGAATACGATGGGACTTGCAGTAGAAAATCTTCATCTTGAGAAACTTCGGAAGTGGTGATGTAAAGTCCAGGTGGTGAAATTTCATGAAGAACAAGTCTGAGGATGGGAGGACGAACAGACCACCATAAGGATGCATAACAAAAATAGGCTCGTCGAAGTACCTTGATGTGAGCTGGAAGAGGAACTAGAGATGGTGCCAGTAGAGTTCACAGTGAAACATAGAGGACAGTCAGCAGAAGAGGTCCTCGTTTGGGAACTGTGTCATCCAAGATCAAGGAGGGAACCAGAATTGACGGCCGAAGTGTTCCCAGAAGAGAGCAGTGCAGATTGAGGTGTGCCTTTGATGGGAGCAGTTGCAGGGAGGTGAACCAGTTGACAGGAAGAGATGATGTCGGAAGTCCTCGAAGAATCTGACGGTGGAGGCAATAAGAAGACTTGAAGCAGGCAGTGTTCAGTCCTGAATATTTAGGAAGGAACAGCTATAGGCACGCATGCAACAGTGAGCACTTTTCGACATCTTCGGTGTGAAAATGGCTCCCTGTACTATACAAATCAGTACAGCGGAAAACATTAGCTCCTGTGAACTAGATGTCTGTCGGCCATGGTCAGCGCCGGAAGAAAAGATAAACCAACTGGCGTAACACTGAGGCATGGTACCGATAGGGCAGGCAGATGGAGAAAAAGTCATCAGAGGCAGTTCCACGCAGACCGAGGGAGGCAGTTGTAAATTGAGCAAATCAGTGGGTGAGAGGTGACCATTGAAGAACCACGGTGAAGAAAATAGGAGACATCAGCCAGGCGAGGTTCAGAGCTGAATTAGTAGGATGAACATCTATGGGCAGCTTGAAACGGTGGTCACTTTTCAGCACCCTCGGTGTGTACATGAGACTCTGCACTATAAAGATGTGAACAGGGCAAGTTCATGTACTCCTGTGATCCAGATGCCTGGCGGACATGATTGACGTTGGAAGAAAAGATAAACCAACCAACGCAGCACAAAATCAGAAGTCAGTAGATAAGGCAGCTGGGAAGGATGGAAAGAGGAGGATGTCGTCGAAGAGAGCTCCACGTGGGTCGAGGAGGTGCCATTGCAGAAGATGATCTTGTTTGCAAGGAAAGGATGTAAAGTGAAGCCACAGGGAAGTGAAGGGTTAGGATCGGAGATGAGGAAGGCATCATCGGAGCAAAGTTCGATCCTGAATTATTAGGATGAACTACTACGGGCAGCATGAGACGGTGGACACTTTTCAGCACCCTCGGTGTGTAAGTGGGACCCTGCACTATAAATATGTGAGCAGGGCAAGTCCACTTACTCCTGTGATCCAGGTGCCTGGCGGACATGATCACCGTTGGAAGAAAAGATAAACCAACCAGCGTAGCACAGAATCATGGAGTCAGTAGAGTAAGCAGCTGGGAAGGATGAAAAAGATGTCTTTGAGGATGGCTTCGAAAGGGTCCAAGAGCAAACAAAAATAGCATCTTGAGATAGTTGATGAGTCCTCCGGGTCACGGATGTGGGGCTAGCAACATCATGTATCAAAGAGAAGCAGTATTTGCAAATGAGTTGACTGCCTGAACAAATTGTGAGGCGAAGGGAGCTCAAAAACACATGATATAGATGATGGGTGGCAATGGCTCAGGAACACAATGGTAAAAAAAAAAGCAATGTAGGGGATGGAAAACCGTGTAACAGTTCACAAGGTTGAAGCATGAGATTGGGAACTTATGTGATCCAATAGAACTGTCAAAATGTCCTTGATCGTCAAGGCGAAGCAGTTGGCGAGGGTGATCAGCTTCTGGCGTTTTGAAGTAGTGACAGGTACCGCTAAAGAAGTGTGGGAAATTAGCTGTCGAGCGACGGCAAAAAGTGCGAGGTGCACCAATGCAAGTCGCGAAAATTTCGCTAATTTCTTCAGCGGTAGCTGTAGCACGAACCGCACGAGGAAAGATAAAGAGCCTTTAGGAGGCCCCCTGGGGGTTGAGCTTAGCTCGGTTTACGGATAATGTCGTCCAATACTCACCAGGGGGGAAGTCTCCTCACGGCGGCTCCGGGTCATCCGTCCATCAGTCTTCTTCAGCGAATTCCGGCACCTGGGTCCTTGGAAAACCTGGAATCATCATTTCTTTTCACTCGGGTGCAAGTAAAACCCGATTAAGCTGAAAAGAACAGATTTGCAAATTCTTTATTAGACCATAATATTTAGTAATACAGTGATTTTAAGAAAGATGGTGAAGATGTGTACAATAAGATGACTTAGGAAAGTTTAATCCCACTGGGGATTTAAAGAGTAAATAGCAGGCTAAAAAAGGTACAAATATCTTCAGTCCATAAATTGGACACACACATAAACGCGAAAATAAAGAGGTGTGAGAATTAAAATGGTTTACAGCATTCTTCACCCCCTCAAGGGACACACATAAAAACACGGGAGTGTTGGTCAATGAAGGGCGAAAAGAATGTTGAAAGTCAAGCAGGGGACATTCATTTGAGCACGGCCAGAGAATGGTGCGAGCAGTCAGTAATCAAAGTCCAATTAAGAGGTTAAAGCCCAAGAGATGATGCAAATGGCATGAGGTCAGGACAGAGAAATCACTGAAAACGTATAGAAATGAGTCAATGATTCATTAACGTAGCTGAAAATGAGAGAAGACTCATAGAAGAATCTGAAAGGAAACAAAAGTTAGCATCTCAATCATCAACAATGTGAAAAATCATTAGGAGTGAGTAAATAAAAAAGTGCAGAAAATGCAAGTAGCAGTAAGCAAGGAGTTGGCTAGGCCTTTAGTTAATATTGTTTATGTCCAGTAACGTGCTCGACATAGATATTTCGAGACCAGGAGATTGTCTGTGAGACCACGAGTTTTCTCATGAGCTTGGAATACTGATGAGAAATCTTCAAGCTACGGAGCATTGACTCGTTGTTACGGTCCCACGAGCCAAGAGAGCCGATGATAATAGTTTCGACTATTGCGTCAATCCCCTTTGTGGAGAGGTGGTTGACAATTGGTTGGTACCTCTCAATTTCTCTTGATTTTGCTAGTTGAAGAGCTTGAAGACCGTTTTCAAAGGGGACTGTAATGTCAACAATGTGAACTTTGTTACTGTTGTCAGTAAGGATTAGGTCAGGTCGCAGGTTGTGACTTTGATCTTATCCAAAAGGCCGAGAAGCGAAAGGCAAAAGGCACACGAAAAATCCATAACCGAATAGGCATATATCTCAGATTCCTCAGCCTGGTCTTCAGAAATCCTCGAGCCACAGAAGTTCCGCCTGGAGATAACCTCAGTACGCAAAGCATCAGTCAAAGGATAACTGTACAGCTGTTATGGAGGGTTGACTGATAGTCGAAGCAGAAGCAACCAAGCAAAGGAGGCAAGGTATAAAGTTCCTTTAGGCAAATGATGAAGAACATGTTAATGGCGCGTGCGATCAATGCAACATCTGTCGATGGAAAAAATGAAGGAGATTTGTAAAGAGAAGGTCCAGTATAACAATGAGACACACTGGTGTAGTAGCTCGAATCATTCTTGCGCACCAAGTTGTAGAACATAGTCTTGGAATGATGACACCTCTCTTTAATATGGGCCCCACTCTGCTGTAATCAGTATCCCAGCCAGAAGGGGTGATGGCAGTGGGAGAATGGATAACAAACAGATATGTACGTATCCAAATTGGAGGAGGAAGTGGCCTGGTATTAAGCAATTCCAGAACGGGAGTTCTGAGCTTGATAGTTGGATGACATCAAACAAGAGGCGTTGGCTTGGATGAAAGACATAAGCTAAGCATGAACTACGGGGGCGAATAGGCGCACGAAAAACCCATAACCGAATAGGCATATGTCTCAGATTCCTCAGCCTGGTTTTCTGAAATCCTCAAGCCTCAGAAGATTCGCCTAGAGAAAGCTTCAGAACACGAAGCGTCCTTTGGAGGACAACAGTACAACTGTTTTGAAGGGTTGACCTAAGATAGAAGCAGAAGCAACGATCAAAGTTCCTTTAGGCCTTGTCAAAAGACATGTAAGTGGCACATGTGATCAACGCTACATCTGTTGACGGAGATGACGGAAAATTGTAGAAAGAAGGTCCAGTGAAGTAATGAGGCACACTGATGTGGAAACTAAAATCGTCCTCGCACGCCAAAGTTGAAAAGAAAAAACAAAAACAAAGTCATTGATTGATGACAGCTTCTAACAGGTACCCAGTCAGAAGAGATAATGGCAGTAGGCTAATAGATTGAAAACAGGCATGTGTGTATCCAAATTGACTGAGCATATGGCCTGGTAATAAGCAATTCTTGAGCAAGAGCTCTGAGCTTGATTGTTGGATGACATCGAACAAGAGGCGTCAGTCTGGTTGAAAGACATAAGCTAAGCATGAACTATGGGGGCAAAAAGGCACACGAAAAACCCATAACCGAATAGGCATATATTTCAGATTCCTCAGTCTGGTCTTCAGAAATCCTCAAGCCACAGAAGATTCGCCTAGAGAAAGCTTCAGGACAGGAAGCGTCGGTCAGAGGATAATAGTGCAACTGTTCTGAAGGGTTGACTTGAAGGTCAAAGCAGAAGCAACGATGTGAAGGATGCAGGGTTAAAAGTTCCTTTAGGCTATGACGAAAGACATGTAAATGGGAGGCCGACAAGAAAGACAGGCCTTGACACTGAGGCGATCCTCAACCGGTCACGTGATCAACTTAGTCCAGTAGCTGCAAACGCCACTCAATTCGTTCGCACAGAACCTTGTATCTCGTTTTTGCAATTTTATTTCACTTTTTTTCGTATCGACATTAAATCACGTGAAAAATTCCTTGTGTAGAATAAATAATGGCTGTATTCTTTTTCCACTTTTTTTTTTCAGCCTTTTATATAAGCGAATTTAAATTTGATAGTTAATCTAAAACTAGCTGAAATTTACAAGAAACCTATTTTTTTTTCTTTCTTCATACCCCATTTAATCTAATTTGTGATAATTCTTAAAATACCAGCAGTTTCCTTAAAAAAATTAAAGGCATAATATTATAGTCTTTAGAATAAAGAGCAAAATCAGAAAACCAGAGGTGTATTTAAACGGGTGGTTTGGGATATGTATATACAAATATATATAATTTTAAAATTCTTTTATATTTTTTTTTTTAAACATTTAACAACTGCAAGGCATTGATTCCGAATACGCCACTGGTTTTCATTTACTTACCAGTTGCGGTATCCTTAATATTGACTTATTGAGTACATTTTTTTAATCTTTTGGAAAAGAAATCGGCCGGCCCAAATATAATTAAAAAAATATATACTTTCAGTGGTCACTTATTAGATATATTTCCATGATATGCAAGCAGTAATCGAGATTTTACAGCGCAATTTCTTAATTATTAAGGAAAATTGTGATTACCTACGTTGCACGTTTGGTATTTAATTATGGAATATTTAATAACAGTTATTCCACTTTATATAACTGCTGTCGCGTAAACAGGTTGAAATGGAAGCAATAACCGGTACATTAAACTTTAGTAAGATAAATACTGTGAAAAGTATGAATACATTTTAGTAGTTCACATACTAATTTCCATCAATTTTGAACGAGCTAAGTTAAATATTTCTACCTTCATAACTATTTAAATACTGAACCTGATATTTCTAAAAACCTAGATTTAATGGTTTATTTTCAATTGCATTTTCCTATGAAAAGCACAATGAAAAAATTGCTGTGCCCTATTGACAGAAGTGTACCTAATAAAGTGACTGTTTAGCACTTCTGATTGCCACATTTAATAGAACAGTTCAATGAACAGAAACAGCATATTTGATAGGAATGAACATATTTTTCATCTTTATTCTTCATTTGAGGTAGTTTACAACAAATTATTTTCAGTGCAAACATGGGCATAATGTCCCTGAGGCAACATAATGCAAATACAGTGAGGAATATACAGATTTGAATAAAACTTGTACTGTATTCAGCAGTAATATTTTAGAATATGATACAGAAAATTACAAAACTCATAAAAAATTAAGATTTTTTGCATATTGGTTTTAACAATATACTAGTGTATATCATCACAGCTTTGGAATATATTTAAGTAAATATTTCACTACACTTTTTTTGTTTCTTTTCAACTCGTAAGAGATGCCCAATGAAGATGTGACAAGAAATATATTAGATCATGTAATATCGGTTCATTATAAAACATTTATCTAGTAAATTGATTTTAATGAAAATTATGTATCTCTTCCTAAAAGACTCATACATAATCTAGAACATGAAAGATATCCTAAAATTCATTAATTTTGCACTCACATAACACATCACAGCTTCTGAAAGAACATAATATACTGCAAAAGTAATTTTCAAACACTAAATTTTGCCAACATTCTTGGCACTCAATAAATTTGTTTAAATTTCTTACCGAATTTCTAATGATAATAAACAACATAAGCAACTCAAAAGCAAACACTTGACTAGGTTGACATTATTTTTAAAGTCATATTTATGAAGTTACAAAATTTTATTAACTGATCAGTCATTTAATATTGAAAATGATCAATACAACCTAATTCTCATGAAGCATCTGAAATAAGCAATATATAATATAAATAATATTTCTTCAAATTGAGAATGTCAATAAAAGGATGATTATTTTATTTAGAGCAAATAATGGGTGTTACAAATTGATGACTAGTCGGATTAGACACCTATATCTAAGAGATAATGTTGAACCCAAAACTGGTTACAACAGTTTAAAACGGTATAAAAATTAGTGACATTTTTCCTTCGCAGAATATCGGTAAAATTCAGCTTTCATAACTCTTTAAAAAGGTATATTAAAGGTTCTAAAGGTTATGTATTTTCAGGTGAATAGGAGAAAATGAATTAAAGAGAATACGAATTTTACATCTTTCAAATACATGTATGAGCCTGAAGCATAACAATGGGAGCTGACATTAGTTAATTATGCATAATTTATCTACTGCATAAAAAGTCAAAATTAATAGATTATTGTAAATGGCATATTAAGTTCAAGGTACAAAAATTGCCAAATGATAAAATTTTTTTTTTTTTTTTGAGTGACTTGACTTGGGAATTCAAAATTGGGAACTGGATACCAATATGCAAAAGATAATATTGAATCCACAACCAACTTTTTTTTTTCTTCTTTATAATTATAGAAATGTATTATGTGCTCATATATATCAACATATATTTCTTTTCGAAAATCTCTAGCTAGCAATCACAGCCAGAAAAACCAAGCATTATATATTCATATATATAATACTGTTAAAATACAGTCCATAAATACTGTCTCAACCTCATAGAGCTGTATTGTCGTGTGAAAATCCAGTAAAACTCCTGCTGGCACAGTGGCAGGGGTGGCTCAGTCGGTAGAACGCCAGATTCATAATCTGCTATTCCCAGGTTTGAATCCCATCTGGGATCTTATCTGTCAATAGGGGACACTGATGGGTTTGGAAAAGACACCATCTGTAGAATGAGACATTAAGCCATGGGTCCCATACCCTGTGTATGTTAAAGAACACTGTGGATAGCCTTGATGGGAGGCTACCACCTCTCCAGTGTGCTGCCTCCCGTAAACTATCAGCCCTTGGGAACTGGCCATTTAGCCCATTGTATGAAAGGAAGTGCCATTCAGAGGTTAATAAAAAACAACTGGTAGACACATAGTAGTATTCTAATATATACATAGTATGTTACTTTACTGAAAATTAAAAAGTGGTGTATGTGTTGCATTAGTTTTTTTATAAACCTTTAGAATGATTTTGTAAATAAAACTTTAATTTTCGTTAGGTAATGGTTATAAACTGAAAGTCCACTCTCACTACAAGTATTCAGCAATATAAATTAATATCTGATTAATTAAATTTTAATGTTTCCATAATATTTTTGAATTTAAGCTTTAATTACATTATCTGCTATTTCATGGACATAAAAACAACACGAAAATATTTTTTTTTCCATAGAATAACTAAAAATTAAAAGGTTTTAAATTTAGAAGAAATTAATTAAAATAGAAAGAAAAATAACTGTTTTTGGGTTCAACAATATCTTTTGCACATTGGATTTCAATCTTACTAAGCCATTAATTAGTAACATCCATTACCTGACCTATATAAAATAATAAATAATCATCCTTTTATTGACATTTTCAATTTCAAAAATTGTGATCGACATGATATACTCTAAAGACTGATAAAACCTGTTCCTATGGATACAAAGTTACTCTACCTAGATATATGAAATATATATATTATGAATAAGAATACAAGTACAAATTTTGCAGTTCAAACAAGTGCTGATAGCATATTTATGTCTAAAGTACTTTTCCTTTCAACGTATAAAACTTATTAGCTCAAAAACAAAAAAGATTGCCAAGAGAATTGTTTGTGCAAAGAATATCAAACATGGACGCGACAATTTTTGTGGGCAACGACAAATATCTTGTTTGCCCCTTAAAAATAAAAAAGTACCCGCTCAAGCAACTGCTTGCCACAGAGGTCTGACAGGAGCCTGTCAGTTTACATGCCATAGTAGAAGGACTGAGCGGATGGTAGGACCTCAGCAGAAAAACAACATGCACATCCATGCCTTACCCGGGGCTTGAACCCAGTTTATGAAATGAAAAATGCTAGCATTCACCTGATCATCCACACATTTATAGCAATTTGCAAAAGTATTAAATATGAGTAGTTAAAATATCAAATAATTAATGCTCTCAACTTCAAAACTAGGCCAAACAAATTGTATCGTGTTTGTGATCAAAGGAACATGGGTTGAAGTCCCAGGTAAGGCACGGATGTTTGTATTGCGCCTTTCTGCTGAGGTCACACCTTCCTCTCAGACCTCTAAGGTATATTACACTGACAGGCTCCTGTCAGACTTCTGTGGGAAGCAGTTGTTTGAGGAGGTATTTATATTTTTATTATAATGGAAGGAACATCAGCCTCACATCTTTAGAAATTTTTATACACGATCACTAAGCGCACAATGTTACTGAAAACTGTGTTGTAAAAGAAATGATAATTGCCTTTCATGTAAAACATTTGCATCAATAAAGTCGAAAAAAAAAATTCAGTTAATTAGTTTTCCAATGATGAAACCACTGTTTCATAAATGAGTAAATGGCACGAGTGGGACACAAGCTTCTTTGTGGCAAATGAGGGCATTCAATGACAGGTAATCTGCTAACATGAATAAAGTTCAATACATTAGAGCAAAACATATTATTGCAACCAAACCCATTATACACATTAGGTGCTGGGTTATTTCCCCTCACAACAGCATTTTGTCCACACAATGACCCCTTCCCTAATTAAAATGGATTCATTGGATAGCAGTTACAAAATATGACAGAAACCAGAGATTCAGCATCTTTCATAACATATGCAGGATATGATTCTCCCTCTCACAGAGCCATGGCTTAATATCTCATAGAATAGAGAGCAGCCTTTCCAAGTCAATCAATATCTCCTTCAGAGTTCAGTGAAGAAAGTCTGAATAGAGGCAGAGTAAATATTCAACCTGGAATTTCAGAGTGAAATTGACATGCTCTTCTATGCTACCAAATGAGCCAACCCATATATATATATTCAGTAAAAATATAAAATAATGCAAAAAAACTCAACTAGTAAGAACATGCCTGTTTTTAACCACTGAAAAGGAAGTAAATACCCCTTGTCATCATTTGCAGAAGAACCTTTCAGTTAGTGGTGAAAATTGTTTAAATTTTTTTCTCCTTCATTAACACTTCACCTATTTATCTAACAACTATAATATATGCTTTTTACTCATGGACACAATTTCTTTATTTTTCTTTCAGAGCATTTTTTTTTGTGTATTTGATCATTTCTGAAATTTGAGTAATTATTTAACATTAGCTATGCACCAATCCCCTGTGATGATGCATGGAACCGGCCAGGCCTAGCACCTAATGTCCGACCCCGCCTTCGCGTGGTGCAGACCGATAGTACCTTTCAAAAGAGATACTCTCTTGTGGAAGTGAACGGAAGGGGAGGGCTGCCAGATTAGTGTGGCCTACTGATCTGGACAACTATGGCTACTTTTCTTTTTTTTCTACCCTGCTGAGGAGTGGTCAACCACACAGGGTCCTGGTGCTGACCATATAAACCTACTGGACTGATATATGGCTCTGAGCTTGATTATGGATCCTGATTTTGCTGCACTGGTGGGCTTCTGTGGAGGGAAAATCTTCCGCTGTGTTTTCTGTTTGTTTGTGGGTTGACAGCCCCAAGTGAATATATTCACAGGATATGTTATATATATGGTGGATAATCCTGAGCAGAAGTCATCGCAGGCACCTGAACTCTTTGCTTCTATTGGCATCGTCAAATTCTACATTGGAGGAAGTCTTCCAGTGTAGATGGCTTCAGCCTTTAGTAGTGGGGGAACGGGTCTTTGTCCCATGTCTGCGATTAGGGGGCTGTTTGATATTGTCGGCATTTCCTCTCTCAATAAACATAGTTTCTTTAAACATCCCACTAACAATTTTCTCTCCATAGGTAGTTGGAATGTGAGGACTCTGCACAGAGCTTTTTCTCTTGATGTCCTCACACAAGAATTCCACCATTATAATTTAGATATTCTCGGCTTGCAAGAGACCAGATGGACAGATAAAGGTCAGATTCTTAAAAATAATCTTAAATTTCTCTTTTCAGGGAGGGACGACAATAAGCATCACCAAGGCGTGGGTCTGCTTCTCAGCAGACACGCTAGTGATGCTCTTCTAGGATATGAATGCATTAATGAAAGGTTTCTTACAGCAAAATTTCAGACAAGCGTTAAAGACTTGAATGTTATCTGCTGTTATGCCCCCACTGAGGATGCCGATGAGGATCAGAAGGATAGGTTTTATGAACAACTTCAGGATATTTTGAATTCTGTCAAGAAAGGAGATATTACCCTTGTTCTACGTGACTTCAATGCCAAAGTTGGTACTGACTCTGACCTTTGGGGAGGGGTGATTGGCCCTTTTGGTATTGGTAGCTGCAATGGGCAACGTCTCCTACAGGTAAGTAAACTCAATGGTTTCAGAATAACTAACACATATTACAAACACCGCGACATACATAAGTACACATGGGTTTCACCTGATGGGCTGCATAGGAATATGATTGATTACATATTAATTAACAGCAAATGGGCTAGTTCTGTTAGAAATACCAGGGCATATAGGGGAGCTGAAATTGGATCTGACCATTACCTTGTTAAAAGTGTCTTGCAACTTAAAAAGTGTTGTGCTGGGGTTAAAAAATTTGCTTTTAATACTGAAGCTCTGAAAGACCCAGTTATAGCCAAAGCTTACCATGATAGGTTACTTAGTCATTATGACAGTCATGGTATGCTTACTACTGAAGTTGAGGAAGAATGGGATAATTTTAAACTTGCTTTTTTTGGACAATAACAGTACTCTTTTAGGAAAAAAGGAGCGGAAGTGGTAGAATTTTCTGAGTGATAAGGCACTTGAGCTTATTTCGGAAAGAAAGAACTGCAGGAATGCCCTTAATCAATACCCTACTAGTCCTAATAGAAAGCATTACAGAGACCTTAATAAACTTGTAAAGGATCAGTTAGCTGCTGATAAGAATCTTTGGCTTGATGATTTGGCTGACAAAGCCGAGGAAGCAGTTAGACAGCACAACAGCAGAGAGCTGTACCAGATAGTTAATGTTTTGTGTGGTAGGAAACGGACAGGTATACAGGGATTGAAGGATAAACAAGGTAAAGTTATAGAAGGTGAGGATTCTGTCATGGCTAGGTGGGCTGAGCATTTCAGTGATGTTCTAAACAATGCGGTTAGTTCTATTCCCATTGTTTGCAATGATGATAGATGCATTGGTGGCTTTAATGTTGGCCCTATAACACAATCTGAAGTTATTTTGGCTGTTTCTAAACTTAAACTTCATAAATCCCCAGGGGTAGATGAAATTACTATGGAAATGCTTAGAGCTGGGAATGTTTCGGTTACCACTTGGATGACTGAAATTCTGAATATCTTTTATGATAAAGGCATGGTTCCTAAGGATTTTACCAGAGCTATTGTTATCCCTATTTTCAAAAAAGGTGATCGCAGTTCTTGTGATAACTATAGGGGTATCAGCCTACTCTCTGTTCCAGGTAAAGTTCTTTCCATGATTGTGCTTAATAGAATTATGAAACTGGTTGACAGTCAATTGCGTGATGAGCAATGTGGATTCAGAAGTGGTAGGGGATGTGTGGATCAGATATTTTCACTTAGGCAGATTCTTGAGAAATGTTTAGAGTTTCAGAAACCTTTGGTTGCTAGCTTTGTTGATTTCAAAAAGGCTTTCGACTCTGTTGATCGTCATAATTTGTGGTTGATTGTGAAATCATATGGTATACCAGACAAGTTAGTTAACATAATGAAGGCTCTCTATAATAACACTGAGTCGTGTGTGAGAGTTGGTAAGGCTTGTAGCAATTGGTTTAGCATTACTTCCGGTGTTCGACAAGGGTGCATTTTGTCTCCTTTTCTCTGTAGCTTGGTTATTGATTATGTTATGCGAAATTCACTTCAAGGGAAAGATTTTGGCCTTAAATGGACTGGAGATACGAAAATTTCTGATTTAGGTTATACTGATGATTTAGCCCTTTTGGCAAATGATGTTGATGAGGTGAACTCTTTCATTCGAGCTGTTGATGAAACTGGTAGTAGAGTAGGTTTGTTTATAAACAGAGAGAAAACTAAAGTGATGAATATTGGTCAGGCAGGCTGTGATTCAGTTAATCTGAATGGTTGCAGTCTTGAACAGGTGTCACAGTTTAATTATCTTGGGAGCTATGTAACAGATAATGGTGATGTGCAGCATGAGATTAACAGACGAATAGGGATTGCTGCCGGGACTTTTAAGAATCTATGGAGAGTGTGGAGAAATAGGCGTATACACCTAAAGACTAAAATTAGACTGTATAATAGTTTGGTTCTTTCTAGGGTTAGTTATGGTAGTGAAACTTGGACACTTTATAAACAAGATAACAGGAAACTAGATGCTTTTGATTCCAGATGCTTATGCAGTATCTTGGGCATTAGGTGGTTCAACTTTGTAACTAATGATGAGGTTAGGCAAAGGAGTTTGCAACCTCCTTTAAGCAGCATATTGTGCAGAGAGAGACTCCGTTGGTTTGGCCAGGTTGCCTGTATGAATAATTATAGATTGGCGAATAGGGTTATGAACAGTGTGCCTAAAGGCTTCAGAAAGAAGGGGAGACCTAGGATGTGGTGGGCAGACAATGTCAAACAGGACCTTGTTAGAATTGGTGTACAATGGCCAGATGCAGTAAATGTAGCTCAGGATAGACTTGCTTGGAGAACTAAATTGCATGGTCTGGTTGGACCACCGTAGCCCATGGCTGCTTGAGGATGATGATGATGATGACTTTTGATTAAAATCAACTTTTGATGCCAATAAACATATACTTTCTAAGCACTGTCCAAAAGTTCTACTGCAATCACAATCATCACTAAATGGCAAATCTTGTTGAAATAAGAGAATAATAAAAATAAATAAAATAAATACCCCCTCAAGCAGCTGCTTGCCACAGAGGTCTGACAGGAGCCTGTCAGTTTATATGCTATAGTAGATCTGTGATGATGATAGATCTGTGAGGATGGCAGGACATGATGTAAAATTATCTGCTCCAAAATAACCATACAACAGAAATGGCAATAAATACACTTTCTGATGGATTTATTAATTTTCCACGATCTAATTCTTTAATAAGATCACGTGGCCCATCTACAGTACTTGACTTGTGTAATTGCAGCCAAAAGGAACATACATCACACTTTTTCAATCTCAGTTCTTTTCTTGCTGCATATCCACCAATATATGTTATTACAGGAATGATATTTTTGGACACACAATCATCTAAAGAAATAATTTTCTAAAATATCTGAATATTGCAAAATATTTACATTAACAACTTTCTTCTCTACATGTGGCAGCAAAGATTTCAGAAAGACATTCACATTGTTAGCACTAATTAGAATGTTACTCTTAAAACGAAGTCTACATTCACTTTCTGGCAACTGAACATAGCTTATATAATAGTTAGCACCAGACATCTGACGATACAATCCAAAACGACCTTCTATATCATCATTTTGAAATTTACCTAACAGAACATTATCGTATAGATTATATTATACAGGAAAAGACTGATGCCAGTTTTTTAACCATAAAGAAAAGTCTTGCAAATATTTAATTTGAACACCTGTAGTTTTTCTAATAGGCATTCTGTTAGCATCATTAAACCTTTCTACCTCATTCACACTTTTACAATTTACTATTTTCCACCATTTTATAAAGATTGTTAAAAATGTGCATGTATCTTCAACACCAATGAACAAATTTGGATGATCTTTACCGACACACTTCAAAGCTGCAACATTATTTTCATTAAGTTTAATAGCTAAATTAACATTTTGTTTCTGAATGCTGGATGGATACAATACTTGAAAGCTAATGACCATCATAGTTGGACCGGCATCCAGCAACACTACAGCGTCTAGGCATGATTAATTTCCTCACCTATGAATTGCAAGGGACCAGTAAATTATTCTATTCACATTCCTCTTTATGTCAAAAAAGTAAAAGTACTGAGCAACTTACAACATTAAATGTGGTTTTCATTCTTTGATGAATAAAATGTGAATATTACTACAAATCATTCACTAATTATCTTAATATTTAATAGTCATGGTATGTAAGAGAATTAAAAGTCTGTAGCTCTATATAATGATTGAAATTCTTGTTAATGATAAAAATTTGGGAACTAATGTAATACATAATCTTAATATTTAATAGTTATGGTATGCAAGAGAATGGAAAGTGTGCAGCTCTATATAATAACTGAAATTTCTTTAGTGATAAAAATTTGTGAATTGATGTAATACATTGTACATTTTGCAGGTCTCATATGGTGTTATTCATAGAAACAAAAAAAAAACATAGTTATCAAACAAATAAAAACAACACCAAGCATCATTTATTAACTGCACAAGTAACATTTCTGTTTATACTGCTTTATCAGTGCTGTTAAAGTAGTCAAAATCATTTTCAATTAGAAACAGGTCAGTTATGAATTTGGTCAATATTATTAACTCATGTACCAGGCAGAAAATTTACCAAGTCTTAACATTTAAAAAAAGCTTGTCAGCAGGAATTAAAAATCAGGATTGACCAATTGTTTATTAAACAGAACATTCTATCACTCTATAGCAAAGCTTTGTTTATATGATTCGAAAAACAGGATATATTAATTGGCTATTCCCCTAATAATCTAATGAAGGCCACAGAAAAATTCAATATTGATTTCTCAGACAATAATTAGTATGGTGACTATAAAATACCTCTATGGTGATACAGAAAGGTAGATAAATATAGGGCCATATCATGGCTGTATCAGAAAACTCAGTGCAAAAGAGAAATGATTTACTCAAGAGATCTGGTAGCTACTCTCAAAGCAAAATCACATAACAAAATGTTACTTAAGTTTTAAAAAGCAATTGCTCATTTCTCAACTCATATAATAATTGTATAACACATTAGTAATATTTATGTATAATAGCACTGCCACTTTAAAATGTGACTCTTACCAGAGCATTAAAAAAACTAATTTGATAAACCAGTGATAAGAGGCATGAGTTTAATAGCAAAATATCACTGATAAATTAAAATATGCTGTTATTAGCAATGAAAGAATAAGTTTTTGCAATTTCTGCATTTAAAATATTCTCAATTAGTACCAGAGGTCCTTATGCTCAGATCAGATTTTATGATCATATCTATGCAAGTAACATATAAAAGTTACTGAACAGTTGTGTTTAGTATTCACAAATTTTACATTTGATTATTGATAGCATTTCATATCACAACTGTGCTATTTCGATGGCACTATTCAAATATAAAAATTTAAAGGACATTTAAGTTCTGCTCTGAAATAATTCTAAAAGTTAATTTCAGCAAAGGAATCTACGACTTTACCTGTTAATTTAAAGCATATATTAGAAAAAATAGTTTTTACTATACAAAACATTAGAAAATTTATTTGCAGTTTAATACTTAAAAAAATGAATCAGGGGATTCAAAAATAACTATTGTAGCGGATCATATATTTCGATACGGGCAATTTCAATTTTTCACTGTATAAAAAATTACGTATATTACTAACAGTTTAATTCCTTCAATTTTTTCAATCAAAACAGCGATAAGTTATATAAGGGCAGCCAAAAAAGTTTCTAACTTAATGAAAGAAATCTATTATAATTTTGTTTTAGATCACACCATCATTCAACACGTTGAAACTAGGCCTAAGAGAGCAATGCACTCAAAACACTTTTCAAGCACTAAATAATTATTTTTATCAAACCACTAACTGCAGGAAATATTTCGTGCTACAAATAACAATAAGGAGAAATGCTTACCACTTTGGGGTAATCCAAATGAAGACAAAAACTATTGCAGTCCCGATTTCACGATGAATGAGGCAAGCGACTGTAGAATAAGCACTTCAGACTAAGTTGATCACGTGATATTCCAGTGTCTTAGCCTGTCTTTCTCGTCGGCCTCGTGTAAATGGCGCACGTAATAGACGCAACATCAGTTGACGGAGAAGATGAAGGAAAACTAGAAGGAAGGTCCAGTAAAATGACGAGGCTCACTGATATTTTTGGAAACAATCAAAAATCGCATGGTGCAAGATCGGGTGAATATGCAGAATAAAAAAAATAAATAAAATAAAAGGGTAGCTTAAATAAGATTGAATGATGCATCCGACGTTCCACTATACAGGACAGTACTACATCGTATGGATGGCACCAAAAGTCACCTTCGTGTGCTGGTTGCGGCCTATCGGAATGAATTACTGAGGCATTACTTTATATCTTCGGAATCTTCTGTTTATTCATATCTCTAATTTTGGTACTTTCGAATTTTGAGCCTTGTTGATGCCTATCACAACGTTGACATTAAGGCTGCAGAGCAGCTGGGAGAGTACCTATCGTCTACATTAGTTTAATGTTATCGAAATCAATTAGTTCATTCATATCTGATTATGAAACTTTCGAATTTGAACCGTGCCGATGATTTATTGCCCATATGGTTAGGTAGCATTATGGCATAACTTTTACTACAACTCTGCACATGAAAGTCTACTGTTTTCAAGGGTAAATTCGAGCTCTCTTTTTTTAAAAACATGATATTCGCTACTTAAATATCAGTTACTTGGACAGATGTCCAAGTTCGAAGGTCTCGTAGTTTTGTGGATGGTTGGGTAAGGGGACCCACTGGACAGCTGTTGGGAAAAGGGTGTCGGCCTCCCGTCAAGGCCATCCAGCGTGTTCTTTAGCGTGTGCGGTGCGGGTCTCTCCCACACACGGGACCAAGGCTTAACGGTCCATCCGACGGACGGTGGACTTTCCAAACCCAACTGTGACCCCTATTCACTGTAGACAGGGAGTTTGGCAGAGAATAATATCTACACTTGCCTAGCTGGAACCCGAACCTGATAATTGCAGGCTACGAGCCTGACACGCTACCAACTGAACCTCCCCTGTCCCCGTAAAAAAAAAGTGTAATAAGAATAGAAAGGAAAAGGGAAAAAGAAATGGTGATTAAATAGTAATGAGGCAGAGTGAAATAAGAAAATAATGATAAAAAATAAGTAAAAAGGGGGGGGGGGAGAAATGGGGGATGGAAATAGCGAGAAACAAAATAAAAAAGATGGGTGATAGAAAAATAGATATAAAATCTTGAAGTCCAGACATTCAATTTGTTATTTGTTTATGGTTAGAAATGTCAATCATGAGAATTATTTATAAATATTTAGAAATAATGATATATTAAGAAATATTTATTATTATTAATATAATTTTAATTTTGGAAGAATGCGAAGTAATGTAAAGTGTAAAAAGGGGGCATGGCAGCAAAAGCGTTCACAAAATCCGTCTCGACGTGGATTGGTGCTGCCACGAACATCGAACCACGCACGCCAAACTGAGATGAGGGACGGACGCCGTTAGCGCTCCGCATGTTGTGGCATATCGGAGATTGCGCGGGTATCCCTCAGTCCAGCAGTCACGTGGAGGATGGCACAAGTCGAGGTAATCCCCGACAGGCATCATCCGACCTTGTCTTGTAAAAATACTTGTGGCTTTGGAAAGAAGTGAAATATTGAGACACATTGGATAATCTAAAAAATAAATTTTCAAGTAGGCGATTATGGAACACGCACTTCATTAGAAAATAAAGTTAAAGAAAAATGGCTGTTTGGTGCCTAAAGAGAAGGGATATTCATTTCCGTTTTGAAGATATTTATGATCTTATAGGGAATTTGTTTTAAAGTAGAGGTTTTTATATATTGAGGGAAGCTAAAGGAGTTTTAAACTTAATCTGGTTTTTAAAAATAGGTTTGATTCTATTTGTTTATTATTTTTTTTTTGTTTTTAAGGTTTTGTGTACATAACGACCCTAAGGACCGTTTTAAAATGTGCAGAACCATATCGATATCATTAGCTTTGTTAATAATAATATTACGAATAAAAGAAAAATGTGAGAAAATAAAAGAATTTTCTCCATTTTTCCAATCTTAAAGATTTATTATTTTCATATCTGAGTTTGGGCGAAAGCACCTTACATGGCAGCAGAGAGATAAAGATATGAAATGTTTTTTTTTTTGGGGGGGGGGGAGAGCGGTAAAAGTGACAAGCCGAGTTCTGAAACTTAAATTTAAGATACGGAAATTCGGTCAAGGCCAGCAGAAATGGCTTTAGAGGGTAAATATAATTTCTGACTGAGTTTGTGAATTTGTGTAAGTAGAGAACTCATTGGAGTGTGGGGGAGAAAGGAAGAGGGTAAGCTGAGAGCGAAGAAGAAAAAAAATTATATATATGTTAAAAATGGGAAAGGGGAAATAAAATTTGGGAATTAATATAAAGGGGAATAGAGATAATACCAACCACAAAGGGAAGAATTCTTCACTGCTTTAAGAAAATTAGGTATTTTAGATTTTCAAACTAATCTTAAATCAATTTTCTAAATTTAGAATCTTGAAGTCATAAAATTATTGCTGAATTTCTTACTACAAACTCCCCTTTGGAATAGTCTAGCAAATTAATTAGAAGTTCTTAAAAAACAGTTTAAAAAGAAAAGAGTTTAAAAAAAGTTTTTTTAAAAAAATTTTAGTTTTAATTTTAAAAAAAAAGTAGTAATATATAGATTGAAAAATGGAAAAAAAAAATGAATGAAAATATACGAAAATAATCATTACTTTCTTAGTTTCTAATCTCCCGTTAATCTATTAACTAAAAAATTACTTGAGAAAGCCTTAATAAGGACCTCTCATCACCCAGTCACGTAGAATAATAATAATAATAAAAGTTTTTGAGATTGGCTGGAAATGAATATTTACTTTGAATATATTAAATAAGAGTGGAAGAAGCTAAGGTTTAAATTTGCTGGCGCTGACAGAGGTCACCGTTTAGTACAATATGTACTGAGGGAAAGGGATTAAGTCCCCTTAATCCCCTTTTGGAAAGGGGATTAGAGTGCGTGAGGAGAGCTTCAATTCCGAGAGAGAGGGGGGGGGGGGGGCGGGTAGGAAAGGAATGCGAGTCTGCTAGGAGGTTAAACGTTGTACTTTTGTAAAAGAGATGGTCCAGTCAGAGCAGAAGAAGGAAAAATAAAAAGAAATTCAACAGTTACAAACTTTCAGCTTTTTAAGAAATATATCACTACGAAACATACACTGTTTATAATATTTTATTTGAAATGCGTTTTAAAATTAAGGAACATACAATCTGATGGCTTTTATTATTTTTATGTTAACAGATTTCTTGATTCATTCTAATGATATTTCATATTTTTATATATTATTTGTTTTCTAAGAAACATTTAATTTCCATCTGGCAATGTTGAATTCTAATTCGCTAACAGGTGGATTAGTTTGATAAAAAGTCGCCTATCATCAATTATACAAATTTTATGTATTTTAAATATATTAAAAATGATTTCATTTATGTAGACATTATTTATTGTAATTGCACTATATTGCTCTATAATATGTTCCCATAATTTCGTGGTACCTAATACATTTTTGCGTTTGGAAATCTTAATACCAATAAATCAAGAATTTTTGCAGTTTTTTTTTTCAATCTATCTTATTTGCAATAAGAACACTTCCTCTGTGAATATCATTTTGGCTAACATCGATACATTTCCCTATTAACAAAAAGTATAGTCATGCGTTTCCAAGGGGAGCTCAATCGCCAACCTAGTAGAGACTTGCAGCGAACCACGCGCACCGTGCTGGGGGACAGACGCCGGGTGACTGGCGCGAGCTTAGGCCTTTGCTTAGGCGAAGTTCCAACTCCTGCGCGCGACCAAGGTCGAATAGAGTGTAGTGGGGGGAGGGGAGACGGGATGAGAAAGACAGGAACAGATACCTAATGTGAAGCAGGGACAACTGAAAAAGTTTAGAAGAATAATGTAGATAATATTATAATCATGTAGTAACAAAAATATTATAATCATGTAGTAACAAAAAAAAAAGACGTTGGCTACCTGTACAGCTAAGTAAAGGTAGAAAATAAAGTTAAAAAAAATGGCTGTTTGGTGCCGAAAGGATATTCATTTCCGTTTTGAAGATATTTATGATCTTATAGGGAATTTATGTTTTAAAGTAGAGGTTTTTATATATTGAGGGAAGCTAAAGGAGTTTTAAACTTGCGCTGGTTAAGGACATAGGTTACTGTATCTGTACTTCGTGTGTTTGCTTCTTGGGGAGAGGATTAGTATCGCTGGAAGGTCGTGCTGCATTGAGAGTGCATGCCGAGGAATGTAGGAGGGGGGGGGGGAGGAGAGAGGGAATGAGCCCTATATGGAGCTAAGCTGGGAGAGGGAGTGTCTTGTATTTTGCTTTGAAGAAAGGAAAGAAGGAGAAGAAACACTGAACTGTTACAAGCATTTAGCTATTTAACAATAACGCTACAGAAACATACACTTTTTGTGATTAATAACATGAAATAACACACAATATGATAAGTTAGTAACTTGTTAATAAAAATTAAGTAACATACACTGTTTTTGTAATTTTAGCTTTTATATATATTATTTATATATATATTCTTTTTTTTTTGGTTTAGACATTAAACATGAAAAGAATTAGTAGCACAACACAGATTGAATTGTTATTTTGTTAGTAATTAAGAGAGCACAATAAAACATTTTTTGATAGTTTTCTATTTTTCATTTTTTGTTTATGGGACGTCCTTCAACCTGTTTGTTAAGCCGGGGACACTGCTATAGTGTCCTGACCTGGCATGAGGCTACTTTCCTGAAAGCCACCAGCTGCCCTGCTACCTAGAATTTCCTGAGTGCCTGTCTGCCACACAATCGAACTGGATTTATTTCATGCTGAGAAATGTTAGTCTTCGGGTTGTGTAGAGAAAAAATTATAGTTCATAATGAGAGTCTTCATTGCAATGGATATTATGTCGAGATTTTCTTGGTCTGTAATTCTTGAGTTATTTGAATTTGCTGGATCGAAGTTTTTCTGTTGATCTTTTAAATTCAGTAGGTTACATTCGAACAGATAATGCTTACTGTGACCCTGACCGCCGCATCTGCATAATGGGTTATCTGTTTTTCCAATTCTGAGATGTTCGGGAAATTTTCCATGTCCTGTTAATATTTGGTTAGCGTAGTGATTAAAATAATGATTTGATTCTTGAACTTGTTTTATGTAGGTGAAGAGCGTTCTTTCCTTTTCGTTAGTTTTCTACGTGTTTTGCCATTCTTGTAAGATTTTTTTCCGGAAATTCTTCTTGATATGACTAAGCGGTAGGGGTAAATAATCTGTTACGTTATCCATCTTACTTGCGTCTTTGGCATTTTGATCAGCAAATTCGTTTCCTACGTAACCTACGTGAGCTTTGATCCAGGTGGAATGAAATGTTTCTTGTGTGTTTGATCCTATTGTATTTCCTTTTGATGTTTAATATCGTGTTTCTGTCCGTGCCGTTCCCTAAGGCTTGAAGAGCTGAAAGAGAATCGCTGTAAATGTTGATGTCTTGATTTCCTTTAATTAATTTCTGGAATCTATTCTAGAGCCTTTAAGATGGCATAGGCCTCTGCTTGGTAGTTAGATGTGTTGTCTGTTAGTCTGTGTTTGCTTGAATCGATTGCTACTCCATTATACTCGACGACGAATGCAGTGCCGACTTTTGTTTCTTCTTTCGATCCGTCTGTAAAGATTTCTATCCCTTGTCCTGTAGGTAATTTTTTGTCATACGATATTGTTTTGTGCGCTGGGTGAATTTGCCATTGGTCTTCCTGTTGTTCCATATTCTCGGCCGTGAATTGCTCATTATAGAAATTCACATTTTGTTTAAGTGCTGTAATTTTGAATAGGTTAACTTCTTCCAGTGCTTTTCAGTTAGCAAGGATCAGTCCCCCGAGGACGAGGGCTGCTTCTGTGGGGACTGTTCTGTAGGTTCTGCTAATGAGGAGAGCTGGGCACTAAGAATGCAGTTTCCTATCTTCTTTTTATCTTTCTCCAATCGATAGCTTGGGTTGGGTTGTTTTACCTCTGAGCGGCACTTTTTTGCACACCATGGGCTAAATGGCCAAGTCCAAGGACCCCGAAGGCTCAGAGAAGGTTGGGGGAGGGGACCCACTGGAACAGCTGTTGGGAGACAGATGGTAGCCTCCCGTCAAGGCCATCCAGCATGTTCTTTAACGTGCACAGGGTATGGCTCTCCCGCACACGGGGCCACGGCTTAATGTCCCATCCGACGGACGGCGGCCTTTCCAAGCCCATCGGTGTCCCCTACTGACCGTGGGCAGGGCGGGGAATTTTGCGGAGATCAATCTCAACGCTGACCCAGCTGGGACTCGAACCTGGGAACTACAGATTACGAGCCTGGCGCGCTACCGACTGAGCCACCCCCGGCCCCCAATCGATAGCCCCAGATCCCGTATCCGTAGAGTAATATTCTTTCCAAACTTCTTTTGTATATCTGTTTCAAAATGTTTCTTCTTTTGCTATACAAATCTTTTCCGATTTTTAGTAGACTATACATTAATTCTGAAACTCTATCTCTTATTATCTGAAAATGTGTATAGAATTTTAGCCTGTCATCGACTGTGACACCCAAAGTTTTGAGCACTCTTTTATGTTTTATGCTGTTTAATTTTTTCCTTCTCCAGACATGTGTAACTTGCCTGGTTTTGTGAGCACTAGTATTGTCATGAAGGAGAACCCTTGACACGCCAATTGTTCTTAACCATTTTGGGCAAAACGATGTTGGTGTAGTATTGACCATTTATAATCAGTTTTTCACGTAAGGTGACTATGGATACCACTCCTTGGGAATAAAAAAAAAACAAATTATTAAAACAAATTGTGAATACCCTCTCTTCCTTGAGCAAAAGTCTTATGGGAGGATGGGGTGGGGGTGGCTCAGTTGGTAGCGCGCCAGGCTCGTAATCTGTAGTTCCCAGGTTCGAGTCCCAGCTGGGTCAGCGTTGAGATTTATCTCCGCAAAATTCCCACCCTGCCCACGGTCAGTAGGGGACACCGATGGGCTTGGAAAGGCCGTCGTCCGTCGGATGGGACGTTAGGCCATGGCCCCATGTGCGGGAGAGCCATACCCTGTGCACGTTAAAGAACACGCTGGATGGCCTTGACGGGAGGCTACCATCTGTCTCTCAACAGCTGTTCCAGTGGGTTCCCTCCCCCAACCTCTGAGCCTTCGGGGTCCATGTGACCTGGCCATTTAGCCCATGGTGTGCAAAAAAGTGCCGCTCAGAGGTAAAACAACCCAACCTTACGGGAGGATTTGGGAATGCGGGTCATCTTCTGCATCCCAAACATAATTGGCAATCTTTCTGGGAGTTGTGGACGTCTCGTCACCTGTGACAATGTCTGTTAACAGTTTTGGGCCATTTGGCTTAAACATTACATGCATCTCCTTGCACGAGTCGACTGTAGACTTTTTTTTTTTGCTGTTCTCAGTTTGTGGGGGTAACCATTTGGCACAGATCATTCGGAACTCTAAATGTTGATGAATAATTGTTTCCACAATCAATACACTGATATCTAAAGCTATTACATGAACGGTGATGTGTGGGTTTTCCTAATAAGTTCACGAATAGCAGTGATGGTTCTATCGTTCACGGCCTTTATCTTCCTGCACTAGGGAGATCTTTGAAGTTTTGACGTCCTCTGAATGTGCGCATCCGTCTGGTAACAGTGCCATATGAACAGTCATGATCCCCAAATACTTGTGTTAGATCGGCATGAATGTTTTTCCATTGTCCCCAAGCTGCATCTTTGTGAAAGTGTAGAAAGAATCTTTCCCAGAGTTTAGTAGGCTCCATAGCAACAACGCAGCACAGCTTTCGCAGACCGGACTTGATGTGCTGGCAGTAAAGAGAGAAATGATGATGCAGCCTTTCTTTTCAAACAAGTGGTAGCTCATTAACTTAGGAAGAACGAGTGCAAACTACAGACATGTGTGAACTTTTTGAATCTCTCCCTAATAGCTTATAATACCTCCTGATGAATTCCGACCTAATTTAGAAACAATGCGAAAGTTTTTTTCATGCTCTACATATCAGAAAAAAAAACGTTAAAAAATTTTTAATTTTGCTTCGCACCGTTCTATCAAGTACAAGAAAAAAAAGTTGAGGCTTGAATCCATATAAAAGATGGAAATAGTATTTTAATTTAAAATAGCTTTTATCCATTTTGAACCATTGTGGGCCTAAGAGAAAATGAAAAAAGCCATAATACCAGAACGTCTCTTGCATATTCTACTCCACTCCAGAGGAGAGAATATTTCATTGAAAAGTACTAATTGCACCGTCAGAAGAGGGAAGGTCGAACATTAGGTGCTATGCCTGCCCAGTTTTTTCATCACAGGGGGATAGTGCGTAGCTTTAATTTCACTCTGTTTACTTACAATCAGCAAAAAATAATGTATTTGGACGGTGCAATTAGTACTCTCTTATAAATTAATAATTTTTTTGTTTTCCTTTTTTCCTTTGGTTAAACCACGAAATCGGCCAAGGTCAATATTAACCAATGTCTGCTGTCTAATCTAAAAAATTATAAAAGTTGGCATTGACTGGATGTCCCTCATTATCAGTAGCATATAATAAATAAAAAAGTAATTAATATTAAAAAGGTAATAAATATTAAAAATATATAGATATATAATTAATGTTAAGTGTAGGGGCAAAAATTGTTTTGGGTCGAGTGGAATGTGAACCCCTCGACTTCCAGATATCGTGCAAAATGCTATTATTATGAGATGATCATGCATTAGTGTTCTGTTATGATGTAATCACCGCATTTGATTGAAAATAATTTTCATTTACGGTTAAGATTGAAATCAGTAGGAAAGTTTTGTAAAATTATCTTTCGTTTTGTAATACGTATGATCTCTGTTATATATATATCTATAGAAAAAAATAAATACAAATTTTCCACAATATAGTTTTCTGTGAATTGTAATGAGTCTTTTGTATTTCCCCCTTTCATCTTTATTAACTGGTTGGGAAAGTAAGCTATAGGGGCGTGAATATAACGCTATAAATTTCACGGAGATGAAAATTGAACGCGAATTCAAAAAGAATATTTAGTAACAACAGTAATTCTAAAATAGCGTAATTTATTACAAAGGTATGGATAAAAACATATAAACTAAACACAAATCTATACCTTCATCAATATGAAAATAAACCAGAAGAATATAAGCTCACTGGACAAAAAATTAGTCACCTCTGGTGGCTGAATGTCGCCTAATAGCACGTAACGCCTTCGTGCAACCGAAGAATAGCCGAAATCCTGTCTGGCATGAATGCCATCCGTGTGTGGATGTAGTGCAGATCAATATTCATCCACTCTTCCAGCAGCAAATGCCACAGTGCAGCCAGATTGGCTGGGATGGCTCTTCACTCGTTGCTCCAAATAGTCCCACAAGTTTTCTATGGGATTCAAATCCGGGGATTTGGCGGGCCAATTGAGATGTTCGAAGGCTTCAGAATGCTCGTCGTGCCAATCTGACACACTTCGTACCCAGTGCACACGACAGTTGTCATCTTGGAAGACTGGGGTATCCTGGTGTTCACTGTGGAGATGCTGCACAAAAGGCAACGTGGTCGTGCAGTAGCTCAATGTAGCCCTTTTTGGTTCAAGTGTGACGTTACCTCAACCAAAGGACCCATTTCCTTGTACGTGAAACCCCCAGAACATCGTAGAGCCTCCTCTAGCTTGAACAGAACTTTGCACACATTCCTCATGCAAGGCTTCATGTGGCTTACGATGTACTGTCGCCTCGCATCATTCGAGTACAAGCCAAAACATGGCTCATTCGACCAGGTCACATGCTTTGAAGAGTCGACAGTCCGGTCTTTGTGGCACTGCTGCCATGCAGCCTTATGCACTGGTCTCTTCCGTGGTACTCTGCTCCAGATAGCCATGGCATGCAGTTCCCTTCGGAGTGTTCATTCAAAAACAGCTTGTAGGCCTGCATTGACTGACTGGAGAAATTCCTGCCTCGTTGCAAAGCAGTTTGCCCTAAGAGTGCGTGACACACTGCGGTGGTCCCTATTCGTGAGTACAGTCTGCCGCAGTTCTGGTGACGAATAGCGGTGAACAGCAGTGTACACTACTACTGGAAGAACCTCTTGACAGTACGTTTCAACACACCTGCAAAAGCAGCAACCTCTTGTACTCTGCTCTTTGGCTCGGCCAAACGCAATAACACCTTTTGCCCACTCATTCACATCTTTGGCGTGACCCATGGTTCACGGAGCGACTAACACACTCGTGGCACATAACCTCTTCTTGTTACTGTATGAAACCCTTAGCGCATGGCACATCTATTTGTAGGACATGCTTCTTACTGGTGCGTCCTCTGTTGCTGTCGAAAGGACGTAACCCTCTTACAGCGGAGATGACTATTTTTTTTGTCCTGTGAGCTTATCAGCTGTTTACTATTCCTACAAATATTTGTTTCTAACAATATCTACAAAAAAAATAAAATAAGGCTTTTTAATTATCTACTCAAAACATAAAATAAGGCTTTTTAATTATCTACTCAAAGCATAAAATAAGGCTTTTTAATACTCAATAAGTGGCATAATCATACTTGCGAATAAACCTGAAATCTATCAAGAATAACCTTACCAATACCTAAATAACTATGCACCAAAAGACTTCCTTCTAGGATTCCAGTCATCAAATACTCCAAAACTGTGGCTAAGTATGCCGGTTTCTCGGAACCAATTCTTTTCAGACGATGAATTCTTTTACTTTACTAATTTACTAACACTGTCCACACTAATAAACTTATATATCCTACAGCGCACACACACCATCTAAAAAATTTCTCCTTTAGACTAGCCTTCACAGTAATTCTTCCTAATTAGAATTATTTTTTCTTTAGTTTTTAAGTTCGTTCGAAGTGTTAGTGACGTAATTCTCACGTTGAAGTAAACTCAACGCGAGCATAAAACGATACAAGTTCATTGTAGCACGTTCATCTTCATTAATGCAAATTTTTTTACGTAGATAAGTGCAATTGTTTAAAAGTAACTGGAAGTATCACAGAAGAGCAATAGGACTGTGTTACAAAAGTATTGCCAGATTGGTTATTTTTAGATCTGAAACATTTTTTTACTTTTTGGTCCCTGGAGGAATCTAAAGGACATTTTGTTTTAGTGTTTTGGGCATTTCTTACAATAAAATTAAATAAGATATTTTGGTTAACAACTGGACCAATTGTGATTCTAAAACAGTATCGAGTTGCAACATGCCTTTCAATTCGATTAGATCAAAACAAATAAAATGAAATAATACACTCTGTGACCAAAAATCGAAGCGCCCTGAAGCAAGTGCCCGACTGTGCTGAAACTTTGCACGTGCAATGAGAGTGTAAAGTGGTTAAATTTTATAGCAGCAGGACTTTATTGCAGAACAATAGCTCCATGAGCGTAACAAGTTAGTATGTAGTACAGCGACCTCTGGCAGCAATGCATGCTGATATCCAAAGTGGCATTGAGTTAAACAAGGCTGATGTCCTGTAACAGATTCTGCCATGCATACTCTATAAAGAAAGCCGTCGACATTCTGGGATGGCTGCAATGCTCTTCTCAGAATGTTTAGCAGCATGTCACATACGTACTCGATTGGCGAGGGATCTGGCGACCTGGCTGGCAATGGGATGGTTTCAAAACTACGGAGATATTTCCGGGAGAGGTGAGCCATGTGCAGCCAGGTATTGTGCTGATAAAAAGCCCCCAGTGAACGACAAACCCTCTGTTGTGTGTGGAGGGAATTCTCATTCTCCGTTTTGAGAAGTCCGAGTCAAGATGTCTCTCGGAGGAGACTAATAAGGATTAGAATATGGGGTGGCATTAAACGGGAGTATGGTGACCAGTCTGGCTAGAAGAATATGGAAGATAAGTAGAAGTGCAAAAGCAGCTTTGGTCTCAAAGTAAGAATTCCTGGAGTTGGCTGATGAGCCAGCCGAAATCCCTCGGGTTTGCCCTGACTTGGCATATGCAATGGATACTGTGGTTGGCCCACCTGCTACATATCTGATTGCCTGGGATTCTGTGTTCATTAGCGAACCCTTCTGTTACCGGACACCGGAGGATGTAGTGCCCGTCATCTGCGTCTGGAGCCCCATAGCCTCAATAACTGGGCAGAGATCTTAAAATGCTCTATAAATGCTGGGAAGTTCCCCTGTCAGTTGTTTCTATGAATGTCTTCGTTTGAAGGCCATTCTCAGTTGTGTCACAGAGCCTCTGTCACTCGAGTCACCTGCTTGTCTAATGTAAGTTTCAAAGTATTTCTAGAAGTCGACCACAATTTCAGGCGGGGTGCCAATGCCTGCTGAGTGGGCCAGTTGGTCTGCCTGCTCATTTCTTTCATGACTTATGTGCATCTTGATCCAGGAGAGAGAAATACTGGCTCTGTTATTGTTACCCAAGAGCTGTTTCATCTCGTTTACCGTTTGATGTCTGTTGTTTGCATTTTTGAAGTGTTTGCAGAGCTGCTCAGCTGTCAGTATACAGCCTAATATTATACTGACTGCTATCATTGAGGGCCCACCTAAGGGCCTCTTTGATGGCAAGCAGCTGTGCTTGGAAGGCTGAGTCATTTTTTGATACCTTCCTCTTGAAGTCAATACTTTGGCTCCTTGATTTTAGACAGTGTAGGCCAAGCCCACACCTTCATCACTGTTGGAACCATCTGTGTATACTTCATTCCTCTACCTGATGGTAGCTCCATAGACCATTGCACACACAGTCTCTTAGTGGGTTGTGTATCTCATTTTGCAGTCTCAGTTTCATAGTCCTTGGCGGTTATACTGGACTCCGAGAAATGTTGCCTTCTCCCATGTCTGCAGGACTCTAAAAATGGTCGCTTCTTTACCTACTGTCAAATACAGGTGGAATCATCAAGAGTGCATCCATAGATGTAGTTCTATAAGCTCTGGTGATACGCAGTAAAGCTGGTCTCTAGGCTGCAAGCAGCTTTATGCACATCATGGAAGGTTCATTGGGCGCCATCAGGTGCCTGCTCCATATGTCAGGATCCTCTGTTCCCCTCAAATAAATATACTTTAGGATCTCTGCTTGGAGTCTCCATGAGATGGAAGCCATTCGCCCCAGTTTTCACATTACTTTCGTGCCTTTAATCTTCAAGTCCTGCAAATGGGATCCAGCGTGATCCCCCAAATATTTCAAAGTCGTCTTTTGGCTGATGTTATTGCCATTCATTTTAAATATAGGGTGCCTTTTGTTAAGGACTCCCTCCTTACCAACTGCCATTAATATTATCTTCATATAGCTGAACCCTAGCTTGTACTGAAAACTCCATCCTTCGAGAACCAACAATTCTGCATTGCCGGCAATCTCTAGTCCTCTGCAGGAGGCTGATATAAGCAGTATGTTGTCTGCAAAAGCTTGTAGCCAGATACCCTCAGGCAGGGTCAACTCCAAAGTCATGTCTGCAACTAAATTCCAGAGAAATCGGCCACTGCACAAACCCTGTGGTCAACCAACTATCCAGCTTTCTTGAAGCTACCCTACTGACATGGGAATACATGACCTTGCTATCACTTGGATAATTTGACACTAAGCTATATATTCTAGGCATGCTAAAGGAATGTTCTTGGAACAAGAACATTCCTTTAGCTTGCCTAGAATAACCAGACACCAGACAGGGGTTTATCCATGGGGGGAGGCTCCCCCCCCCAAAGTAACTCAAAGTTGGCAAAATTCGAAACGGCTTCGTAAAATCTAGGTGAGTTGTGAAAATTTAAATTTTTTTTGGAAAATTAAGGGGAGTTGTCAAAATCAAGGCAACTGGCAAATCTAAGGCAGTTTGGAAAATGGAGAGACGGCAAAATTTAGAGCAGTTGGCAAAATTCGAAGCCACTTAGTAAAATACAGATGAGTTGGCAAAATCTTGGTGAGTTGGCAAAATTCGGAGTGACTTGGTAAAATCGTGGAGAGTTGGCAAAATTCGGATTGAGTTGATAAAATCTTGGGGAGTTGGCAAAATTCGGAGTGATTTGGGAAAATCATGGTGAGTTAGGTGAGATGTGAATATTTGGATTTTTTTAATAAAATTATGGCGAGTTGGCAAAATTTAGGAGCGTTGGCAAAACTTAGGGAGTTGGCAAAATCTAGCAGCAGTTGGTAAAAACTAGGGGCAGTTGGCAAAATTCGAAGTGACTTGGGAAAATCTTGGAGAGTTGACAAAATTCAGGTGAGATGTAAAAATTGCAATCTTTTTTCTGTAAAATTATGGCGTGTTGGCAAAATCGAGACAACTTTGCAATATCTAGGGGAGTTGGCAAAATCGAGACAACTTTGGAATATCTAGGGGAGTTGGCAAAATTCAGAGTGGCTTTGCAAAAATCAGGTGTGATGTAAAAATGGGATTTTTTTTCTGTAAATTTGTGGTGAGATGGCAAAATCGAGGAAACTTGAAATCTAGGTCAGTTGGCAAAATTCGAAGCTACTTGGTAAAGTACAGGGGAGTTGTGAAAATTGTGCCTTGTGCAATTAAGGAGAGTTGATAAAATTCGAAGTGACTTGGCAAATTTAGGGAAGATGTAAAAATTGCAATTTTTTTTGTAAAACTACGCGAGTTGGCAAAATTCGAATCCACTTGATAAAATATAGGCAAGTTGTGAAAATTGAGATTTGTTTTGTGAAATGAAGGAAGACAAATATAGGAAACTTACAAAATGTAGGGCAGTTGGCAAAATTCGAATCCACTTGGAAAATACGGGCGAGTTGTGATAATTGGGATTCAGTTTGTAAAGTTTAGGATAGTTGACTAAAATCGCGAAAAGTTGGCAAAATCTTGGGGAGTTTGAAGTGATTTGGAAAATTTAGGAAAGATGTATTGATTGGGATTAATTTCGTATAATTAAGGAGAGTTGGCCAAATCAAGGGAAAATTCACACTGACTTGCTACAATTCAGACGGAGATGAAATTATTGGAATTTGGGAAATTATAGATAGGTGGCCAAAATTGGAGGTTAAATGTCAAATTATGCTTAGTTGGCAAAATTGGGTAGCCTTAGAACTATCGATACTAAGGTACTTCCCTATACAAAGGACAGATGATCTAGAAGCTATGTTGGCTTGTCCTGGTTACTCATATAACATACAAACACTTACACAAGGAAATACCCCACTATACAGTCAGGTACGCTAACCATAGACCAGGTAGGGTCTTTAGACCAGTACGACTTAACTATGTTTTTCTATAAGCACCTCAATGAGCATATCTCTGGAAGATTCATTAACAAGGACAGTCATTTTTTCCGAAGGGAAAAAAATCAAAAAGCAAAAATTCTGTTGTGAAAAATAAAGTTGTCTGTTTATATCTTCGTTGAAAAACACTCATTTAAAAAATCTGTTTTGGGGATTATTTCTGGAATCCACCCTACCATGGACGATGAATTTATTATCGAAATACTTGACAATCAATAAGTCATCAGTCTCCGATGTATGGTTAATTTTTATACTCATCCAAACCAAAGAGCAACCCTACTTCAAAAATACTGCTGAAATTCGGAGCAGAATCGCTTCCTAGTGAAGTTTGGTTTCAATATACAGAGCATCAGAACATATACAACTCCAAATTTATGTTTGAAATGTTATAAATTCGGCCACTCTGCTTCAAGATGTAATGGCAAATTAAAGTGCAAACGTTGCAGTTGGTAATCAGTCACAAAATATGTAAAAACGAATTTCTTAAATGCCCCAATTTTGCCGGAGACATCTGGCAACTTGGTGAAGATGCCCAGTGAAAATAATTGCTTGTAAACAAAAAGCTGTACAACTCAAAGAGGATCTCAATTGGAATTCAGAGGGCAAAAATTAATTGTAATGAAGAACAAACGACAAGGAACTGTAGGTACCAGAAAGTATATTGAGAAAAAAAGAATAATATGCAGACAAAACATTTCAGAACTTTAAATTACTCTTCAATTTCCCCATCCTTTCCATCTAAATCTTCAGAAAATGCGAGTCCTGTCACAACTAATTGCAACTATTCAACTCAAACCTCGTATGCAAATTCAGTTCAAAAACGTAATGTTAGATTAAATCATCCAACAATGCAAAACCAGGACTCAGTACCAATATAGGTAACCCATCAAACCATATACATAAACTACTACCAGAAGAAGGTGTAGCAATTAATCTTGAGTCTAAAGGCCAGATAATTAGCCTTATACAAACTTTTAAATTTGGTGCTACGAAGTAGCCCAAAGTAAGTAAGTTTGTCTTTAAACTTACTTACCAAAGTAAGTTTAAGTCTCGTAAATGATATTATTACTTGTGATGTCATCTGTGGAGATTTGAACTCCCATCAAAAATTATGGTATTCATACAAAACAAGTACAAAAGGCATATAACTATACAAATTTATTGAAAAACAATTATATTAAATGAAAATAAAAACAGTAACAAATATATATAGTACATACTCTATTATTGATCTTATAATAATCTCCCCAAATCTTTCCAGCTCTATCCAATGGTCAATTTCAGGAGATTCACTTGGCAGTGACCATTTCCCCATATATTTATCTCTACTATCTAATAACATAAGGAAACCTCACATTAATATTACAAAGTGGACTAAATTTAAACATGACTTCACCACTATTGATCCAAATGAGCTAAAGATTGATTATTTTTATTTAATTGATACATTAAAAAATCGGAAAAATAATGCAATCACAGTAATTAAAAAAATTCCGAAGAACAATATACATATAATTTTCACCAATAAATTAATAGCTATAAGAAGAGCTCAAAGAATAGTAAGAAATTACACCTTCAGAGAATGCTTAAATTGCAAAAGAATTTCAGCAGCAGTTACAAAAAAAATTTAAAATATCAAAAAACTGAATTGGCAACATTTTTTGAACATTTATCCCCTCCCACCACAACATCAGATTTAAGAAAATTTTTAATAAATTACATAACTGGCATTACTGCAAAAAATCCTGTTAACTCAGTTATCTCTTAAAAAAATTAAACTACCAAGAAAGAGCAGACAAATTTGCAACACATTTTATGAACATGACTAAAAATTCACCATACCTTAAAATAATACAATAGTGAAAATTTTATTCATGAATTTTGCAAAGGTAAATCGAATATCAATTACCATTCACATTTTACAGGGAGATTCAAAACTCTTGGGCCAAACTTTAAGGGGTAATAGAACACACCTAAACAAGCACTTTTTTTCATACAATGCATGGTTGGAACTCAAGTGGCGAAGTGCTAGAGGGCACTTTCCAGTGAACACTTATAAGCACTGGTTTTCGCACTCATCGTCATTTCTACCGTGTATTGAAGAACGGATTGATTGTTTCATGAATCAGGAGAAGGCGGACATGCATTTCACGTACGGAGCTGCGGACGGGAATGCGAGGAAAGCCCAAAGACTACCGGGAGTGCTTTCGGACCAGATGCATGCCTGATCATAAAACCTTTCAGCGATTGCACCAGTATCTGTGCGAAACGGCCTCCTTTGTCAGCAGCTTGCAGGATACAGGGCGTGTGAGGATGCCAGGTGTTCCAGAGGAAATTCTATGCAGGGTTGGAGATCATCCCAAATGTAGCGCGAGCAATTTCCCATGCTGTAAGTGTGCCCCAATGGACGGTGTGGCGAGTTCTACGAGACGAACGATTACACCCCTACCATGCACAGAGGATGCATGCCTTGGCACCTGCAGATTATCGACCTCGTGTGGATTTTGAACAGTGGTTCCTGCAGTGCAACCGGACTTTGATGCATGTCTTATTTACTGACGAATGCACCTTTACATGATTTACATGTGAGGGCATTTTTAATACCCACAATTCACATGTGTGGGTCACCAGTAATCTGCACGCCATACGTCCACATTCGTACCAGCAGCGTTTCTCCATAAATGTTTGGGCTGGAATTCTCCATGACCATTTGATTGGCCCATACCTTCTGCCAGCCTGACTGAAAGGGAGAACGTACCTCGTATTTTTACAAGAAGTCTTGTCAGAATTACTGAACCCTGTTCCAGCAAACATTCAAACACATATATGGTTCCAACACGACGGAGTGCCACCCCATTTCAGCATGGAAGTGTGGAATATCTTGGATGCAACATTTCTAGGACGATGGTTAGGGTGGTCCCATCGCTTGGTTGCCACGATCGCCCGATCTCTCATGTCTGGACTTTTTCCTATGGGGCCATACGAAAGCCTAATCGATTCCAATGAGGACCTGGTTGCTAGAATTTCTATTGCCGCTGTCACTGTATGAGAAATGCCTGGTGTTTTCGCCCATGTATGCCGATCACTACGTCGAAGGTGTGAAGCCTGCATTAATGTAGGCGGTCACTCTTTTGAGCAGTTTCTGTAATTTGTTCAATAAAATTCTGTAGTTTCTGTTCTGTAATTTCTGCAATTGTTTCAAACCTGTTCTGTCATTCTTGTGTTTCTTCATTTACTACACAGTAACTGCTAACCCCTAGCGCTTCACCACTTGAGTTCCGACCATGGCATTTTATGACGAAAGTACTTGTTTAGGTGTGTTCTATCACCCCTTAAAGTTTGGCCCAAGAGTTTTGAATCACCCTGTATAAACTAAAATATGTAATTAAAAACCTGAAAAAGCAGCTGCTGGTCCAGATGGCATCATTAATAAGACGATTAAAAATCTTCCACATTCTTGAATTATCAAAATTTTGAATGTCTTTAATTCTTTTTGGCTTTCAGGTAAACTTCCAAAACATTGGTATGTTAATTACACGATTTTTATTGACAAAAATGAAAAAGATATTGTAAACATTGAATCCTACAGGCCTATTTACCTTTCCTCAAATAGGCTAAAATTTTATGAAACAATTGTTAATAACATTACTATGGTTTATTGAACACAACAATATCCTTAATGAAAATTTTTAAGGATTTCGACCTGGCAAATTCGCAGAAGATCTTATTGATCTTACTTCATTGCTTTTCTGATATTGAAAATGCTTTTGTTAAAGATAATATTTTAGTTTGTTATAAATATTGATACTAATAGTGCATTCAACTCTGTGAGTCATGCAGCTCTTTTACACAAGCTTAAACAAATTAATTTATATGGTAATATTTACAAAACATATTATTACAAATAAGACATTCAATGTTAAAATAGGCAACATTTTTTCAGAGGAATATCCCTTTGTGACTGAAGTTGTCCTAGAACTCTCTAAAGATAAAACCCCAATCATCCCATTTCACAAAATAATATTTATACCAAAAGATTTCAAAATTGTAATAGATAATTCAAAATTTAGCATCGTAAGAAACCTTGATTCTGGGCTTATATTTGATTCCAGACTGACTTGGAAAAATCATACAGGCAAAGCCATAGACTTAAGAAATAAACTTATCAATTACCTTAAATATATGGGTAATGTTAAATGGGACTGCAAAACTAAAAACACGTTAATCATATACAAGAGCATTATTCCCCCCAAAACACGTATATGGTATTGAATTACGTAATATTTCAAATTACAAAATTAATTCTCTTGAACAAATTGGAGCAAAAATTATCAGATATTGTTTGGACTTACCTCCTGGCAATAAAAACATCAACCTCTATGCACAAACAGCAATACCACCAATATTTGTTAATTAAAAATACCTACTATCTAACTTAATATACAGATTTATCTCTAAAAATAATAAACTTAGCTATCTCAAATGTTATTTCAAACTTCAATGACAAATCCATTAACTGCTTAAATCAAAAGCAATGAATGTTAGAAATCATTAATTATAAACTAAGTGGGGATTACATATCATAAATACCTACTTGGAGTAGCAGTTATTCCAATTATCCATACTGACATTCCTGGCAACACTAAGAACAATAACATGGATCCAATCTTACTAAATAATCTGACCAATCTATATATTAACAATATATAATACTAATATACACAGATGATAATATTTCTTCTGGAACTTTCCTCTGCCCAGAACAAAACTTTTCTGACTCATTCAAAAAACATCCTCCCATTATCTTAGCTGAAACATTTTCTCATTATCTTAGCTGAAGCAAGTCTATTTTAGCCATTAACTGAGCCCTTAAATTCTAAAATTCACCTATTGTGATTTTTTCAGGTTGTAAATCTGCAATTGAGTCATTAATTCGAAATCAATTTAAAACTAAATTTCCTGTTTTCTTCAACGTTACTCATAATCGTTAAATAAATAAAATAAATACTCCCTCAAGTAGCTGCTTGCCACAGAGGTCTGACTGGAGCCTGTCAGTTTATATGCCATAGTAGAAGGTCTGAGAGGATGGCAGGACCTCAGCAGAAAAACGACACAAACAGCCATGCCTTACCCGGGGCTCGAACCCAGGTCCCTTAGATCAGTAGCCAAGCACGCTAACCACTTGGCCATGGGACGGCTACTCATAATCGTTACTTACCTATAAATATATTCCTCAAAATAAAAAAAAAAATATTCAATAGACGCCCTCCAATGTAGGTATTTCATTTAATAAAGGGGGCAGGGGTGGCTCAGTTGTAGAGCGCCAGGCTCGTAATCTGTAGTTCCCAGGTTCGAGTCCCAGCTGGGTCAGAGTTGAGATTTATCTCCGCAAAACTCCCCGCCCTGCCCATGGTCAGTAGGGGACACCGATAGGCTTGGAAAGGCCGCCGTCCGTCGGATGGGACGTTAAGCCGTGGTTCCGTGTGCGGGAGAGCCTTACCCTGTGCACATTAAAGAACACGCTGGATGGCCTTGACGGGAGGCTACCATCTGTCTCCCAACAGCTGTTCCAGTGGGTCCCCTTCCCCAACCTTCTCTGAGCCTTAGGGGTCCATGTGACCTGGCCATTTAGCCCATGGTGTGCAAAAAAGTGCCACTCAGAGGTAAAACAACCCAAACAACTCATTTAATAAAGAAGTTGATATTTTGCCCAAAATCTGCATTACAAAAAAAAAGTTTCAAATCCGTTTTTTTTAATGCATCTACTAAAACAAAATAGCCAAAAAAATATCAATTCCAAGAAACTCAAAAATATATTGAAGATAATACAATTAATTCTCTCAGATTTCTCATCTCTAATAAAATCAAAAGATTCAACGATTTCAGTTTCTCAAAAATAAAAATCAATTTAATAACAAAAACTGAATCGAACTATATGCTCTTACAAATGCAATGTTATTTCGATTTGAAAGCATCTCCCCCAAACGGCTCTTTTTGTCCAATCCTTCATACCTTGCATCACATTATATTTGAATATAAACATTATAAAGCTCAAAGAAAAAATATTTTCCAAAATAAATGCAACATTCAAATATTTAATATTAATACTGTTTTAAATCATGATAAACTTAAAATTAAAATCATACTTTACAAATTTCTAATCTTTTTCTTTAAACAATGGCAACTACTCTGCAAAATATAAAAAATTAAAGAAAAAAATTAAAATAATGATTTCTAAATATTACAGTTTCATAACTTCCATTTCAGTCTTCACATAATTCAACATATCCAAATGAAGATTTTTACAATAATTTGCACTTTAATCTCAAAGCTCAAAAAGGAAAATTCATTTTAAACCAAACATAACTAACATGAAGAATCAATAACAAAATTTATCACACTTTCCTTGCTTCACCATTTCATTGCAAACAACATGAAGATTAATTTACAAAATATACAAATAAATAAACCCAAACTTTGAAACTTTTTTTTTATTCTTTAACTCTACACTTCTTACAGTACCCCTCTCCTTAATGTCAAGCTTTATTGTTCTGAATGAATCGCAATCTCCTGAATAACTCAACTATGAGGATATTTTGTCGTTTCTTCAAGTAGTAGTAGTTTTCTCTATCAGGTTTGGTTGTTTAGGTTATAATGGCGCATCGGCAAATAAGGCCATTATATGCCAAACAAGACAAATAGTTAAAAAAGATAAAAACATGAAAACCCACAACCAAAGCAAAGAGCAACAGTACAGGTGATAAAATACAACACAAAAGCCAATAAAAATAGAGAACATAAAAAGTCAACGAGTGTAAAACCATAAAAATAACAACGGGTGTAGAAGGCCCATGTAAAAATTAACAAGGGTAAGAGATTAGAACCAGTTAAAATAGCCACAATAACGTATAAATTCAAAGACAGGAGTTAAAAGCGATTCATCTGATAATAGTTGTTCAAGTGTAAGAGGCCTGGACGTAAAATCATGAAAGTTAAACTACATTTTACGTTCAAAGTTAAAAGCGGGACATGAGATTAAAATATTTTAATAATTAAAACGGTGTCACAAAACTCGCACTTAGGTTCGTCGTCTGCCTGTAGAAGACACGAATGACCTAAGCGGAGATGAGCAAGTACTTCTTGCGATTCCTGCTGTAACATGACTGCCATGGATTGATAATAGGTTTCATCTCAAAGAGCTGGTTTTTAAGCTGTTTTGACCAAGATCTCTGCCACTGTCCCTGGAGCTTGATGGTAAAATGCTGCCGGAAATCCAAATATGGAACCGGCAACGGAGAGCCAGACAGTGGCATGGCTGACCTGGCAGCAGCATCTGCCAAATCACCAATGTGACCAGCACCCAACAGAAATGGATGGTGGTTGTGGCTGCCAGACGATGTAGCTGCTGGCATATCTTAGAAAGAACTGGGTGAGGCCGATGCCTCACCGAGATCAAAGCCTGTAACAAGCTAAGCGAGTCGGTGTAATGCAGACACCGACAATAATGCTTAGCCACCACATGGTCCAAGGCGAGACTGATAGCGTGCAACTCTGCAGTGAAGATGGAACACTGCAGTGGGATCTGGTCTGCAATGATTACATCACAGCAGACATGGCCGATCCCACTGATGTGCTGGATTTTGAGATTCTGATTAGCAGGATCTTCCTGATTATTAAAGACAGACAAGAAGTCCGGGTACTCAGCACGATGGCTGGCAAAGAGTTGCTGATACACACAGTTGAGTGCAAAGGCCTTCGGCTTCCTGCAAAATGAGAAATCAGGAAGAGAAGACAGCAAGCCATGGTGGAAGTGGCTTGACTGTTGACTGTGGGATGCTATCGAGACTGGTGTTGATGAGCCTGGGACTCGCAAATCAAAAGGATGAATGGCAGTTGGCTGATAGGGTAAAGAATTCCCACTTTGGGCTGAAAACACAGTCCCAAGTGGGATGACCAGGCAGGGATCACAATTTAGATACATATTGTAGGGAGAACTGCTGATGGCGAAGAGATAAAGAGGGTTCATCGGTCTCAACATAAAGACTCTGGACTGGTGAGGTGCGGAAGGCTCCCATGCAAACACGGAGGGCCTGATGATGGAGGGGGTCCAGTACCTTCACCACCGAATTCTGGGTGGAGTCATACACCTTGGATCCATAGTCCAGTTTCGACCGGACAAGTGCAGGGTACAGGTGGAGCAGAGAACATTGGTCAGCTCCCCAGGGGAGAGAGAGGAGAGGACCTTGACAATATTCGAAGCCCGCACGCACTTGGACCTGAGATGATGTATGTGTGGTAAAAAGGTCAATTTCTGATCGAAAATGAGATCGAGAAACTTGGTGTCTGCCACAACTGGAATGATGTTACCCCCGAGCCATAGCTTGCGATCCAGGTGAAGATTACCTTGTGGCAAAAGTGCACAAAAGCAGTCTTCTGTGGGGAAAACTGAAACCATTTGTGGTTGTCTTTCAATGATCCTCTTGCTGGACGAAGATCAAAAGATGCTAAAATCGTCAACATAGAGGGCATTACCTACAGATGGAGGAAGTTGTCTAGTAGTAGAATCAATCTTGACAGCGAAAAGTGTAACACTCAGAATGCAGCCTTGTGGAACCCCCTATTCTTGTGGGTACGGCTGCAACAGAGTGTTGCCGACACGGACACAAAAAGTACATGCCGATAAGAAGTTGGAGATGAAGATCGGCATGTGACCTCTCAAGCTACGGAGGTCACGAAGAATGCCGAATCTCCAAGCTGTGTCATGTTTTTTCAATGTTGAAGAAAATTGACACCAGGTACTCTACGTAACAATGAAATTCTAGCGTTGAAAAAACAATGAAATTCTAGCCAATTTCAGGCGTATCAGATGGTCAAGAGTTGACCGTTGCCTACGAAAGCCACACTGGGTGTTGGAAAGAAGGTTGTGGTGTTCTAAATATCATAGGAGTCTGGCATTTACCATTGTTTCCAACACCTTGCACACGCAGCTCGTCAACGCAATGGGACGATAATTGGAAGGAATCTTGGAATCCTTTCCTGGCTTATTGATGGCCAAGACAATGGCCTCTTGCCAGGAGTCCGGAAATGGCTCCTCGAGAAAAATACGATTTGAAAAGATGGAGCAGCTGTCCCTTACTCGATGGTGAGAGATATTGGAGCATGGCATAATGGACATTGTCCAGTCCAACAGCAGATGCACGACAGGTGTGCAGAGCAAGGCGAAGCTCCTCCACTGTGAATGGTCTGTTGTAAGGCTCCAGGCTATTCGAGTCGATGGACAGCGGAGAGTGTTCCACCCTGCTCTTCTGGGCCAGAAACTCGGGGGGTGTAAGAAAAGGAAGAAGAGATGGAGGAGAATGATTACCCCAGAGTGTCGGCAATTGCCTGTCCATTGTGCTCCAGGATCGATAAAGAGTGGGACGTGTAGTTCCCACCCATCTTCTTGACTTTATCCCACATGACCTTAGAACTGGTTGTGCGGAAGATAGAAGACGTATATTGATCCAAGATTCCTTCTGGCTCTGGCGCCGGACAAAACAAGCTTTCGCTGTGGTGCGTTTGAACGTTTCAAGATTGAGGGAAGTTGTATACCTCCGACTCCCCCCCCCCCAAGCCTTGTTCTGAGCCTTACGAGCTGTGGTGCAATCTGAATTCCACCACGGTTAAAGAAAACTAGGAAACAGTGTCGAAGTTTGAAGAATTGTCTTTGCAGCTGCATCTACTATACAGTCCGTGATTTCTGCTACTGCTACATTGATGGGCTCCTGGCTGACAAGAGTGGTCATCGAGCTCAGAAAGGAGCTCGAAGCCGCTCCATTCAGCCCGATCAAGCCTCCACCGTGAGATGCATGAAGGGCTGCAAGGTCCTCCACAGGAAATGATGCACACCATAGATAGTTGCTCACTACTATAAGGGTTGTCCCAGATCACCCATGCAAATAGTGAAAGGATCGAGGAGGAGCAGATGGTGAGATCAATGGCAGTGAATGTGCGAGTTGGGGAGTGAAAGTACATACTGACACTGATTTTCAACAGTAAGAGAAAAGGATCCAGGAGCCATTTCTCCAGGACCTCGCCCCTTCTGTTGGTGGGAGCACTGCTCCAAAATGGACTGTTTTCTTTGAAGTCCCCCATCATTATGAGGAAGGGGGACAGCAGCTGCAAGATGAGATCATCAAGGTCTTCCTGATAGATGATGCTCCCTAATGGAAGATATACCGAGCAAACAGTCAGAGAGAACCCTACGAAGAGGTGTATGGCTACCACCTCTAAGTTAGTGGTGAGAGGTATGACCTGGAATGGAGAATGGTTGCTCATGAGGATGGACCATCTCCATCCTGGTCCCAGCGAACTAGTGAAAAGTTCCAATTGTGGGATCTGGGACTGTCTGCAAGTATGTCTCCTGCAGGCACACACAGATGGGTTGGTGTGCCTCAAGGAGGGCCTTGATGTCATCAAGATTCCTCTGGAATCCACGACAAATTCCACTGTAGGAGTGTGGCCATCTCTGGACTTAGGTGGGAGGAAGATGAATTCCTATTCAACTTAACTGCCATAGAGGACGGTTTAGTGAATAGGGGGCAGTCGGTATCAATGTCCTCGGAATAGTCCAAGTGGCATAGATGGGTGACCGCCCTTTGTGGAGGAGTGATGATTTTCTTTTTGGGCTCCGGTAGTTTGGGCCCTTGGTTTGGAAGGTCTAGCTGTCTGTGTAGAGGAAGGAGGAGGCTTTCTGGTGGAGGTGGAAGGCTGAGTTACAGGAGTGGAAACTGGGGTTGATGTCGAAGTCAACACCACCCTCGGTTTCGCCTGCATCAAGAGGTATCTTGCTGCAGGTGAGAAAGATTCAGTAGGTAGTACACTGATGTCAGTTTGCACCAACACAGAAGTCATTGGAACGATGGGCTTTCCAATGATTGCACTGGCATAGGATACCTTGCCAGGTGGGGCATGCTGTGCAGCAAGCTTTCTCTCCTCAGCATACGAGATGTTCATTACTTTCAAGAATTGAACCTCCCTTTCCTCCATCCACTTGGGACAGTCGTGGGAATACACCGGATGCGGGCCACTACAGTTCACATAGTTTGCCTTTTCTTTTTTGAATGAAGACACAGACAAAAAGTCTACGATGATGTAGACCTTCACTGTGATATGTCAGGCTGAATGTGATCCTTACACACCTGTGACACAGCAAGCACAGATTTACACACCTGTGCCATAGTGAGCACAGGTGTGTTTGCTCTGGCAAGCTCTGCTGGCATGACTGTATATTTGGCATTGAAAGCAGCGCAGAGTTTTCGGAATATATGGTCTTACTTCACAATGCAGATAACCTGCCTTGATGGAAATAGGCAGGCGTGGCGTGTTAAATGTCACAATCAATACCTGGGTGGGTATCAATTTACTGTCACAACGTATCGAAACCCTATGGATCACTGTTACTCCTTGGGGAGTGAGCTCTGAGAGTATTTTCTCCTCGGTGATTTTGAGGATGCCCCATTCAGTAATCACACCCGGAGACGAATTCAAAGTTTTGTGGGGAATGACTTCGACAGCCACCCCACCAATCTCTCTGACTTTCAGGAGCAGTTCCGAGTGTTTGGAACAAACAGTCTCAACCTGCAAGTCGCCAGATCATAAGCGCTTGATGGATTTTGGCTCTCCTGCAAGACCTTTCAAACCTTTGCTGACAAAAAATAGGGACATGTCCCCAAGTACCTGATCATCTGTGGAGTGGATGATCAGGAATCTTGGGAACGAAGACACAGACAAAGAAGACGACAGCATAGATAACAGAGACAATGAGGAAGATGGGGGTTCATGTCGAGCCCTCTTGTAGACATTGATCGTATCAATTTCATCATCAACTCTCATGTTTCGTTTTGTGTGGTCCAGTGCCCACTGTCTCTACCCTCCACGGAGCCCAACAAGGGGACGCCCAGTCGTGCTCCAGGGCTACCCAGGCACTATACCGAAACAGACAGTGAGCCAAGCCCTCATAAATAAATAAAAGGAAAATGAAAACACAAATGTGGAGAAATAAACTTTATACACAAAAGGAACTAAATGGAAAATAACAAAATTGTGAACGATGAAACTAGCCTCACATAGAAATTATCCTGTACCCAAACTGTACCTTTAACCTGTACCCAAAGGTGGGAAAGGTTCCTCACCGCTCTGCACGGTTGACCCTAGCAGGACCTACCCACCTGCCGATTGGTCCTGGGGGGGCGACCCCAGGAGTTCCTGTTTACCGGAAGCAGAGGCCAAAGCAGTGTGTAGCAGTGGTCCCAGAAACTGCTGCCCAGTCCCATGATGACATGCTCCCCAATGACAAGATGACCAAAGGGGACCCTACCAGTCATGAGCTGAGGAGAAAAGATGCGGACCCTACCAGTCATGAGCTGAGGAGAAAAGACGGGACCTCCGAGCAACTACCAGGAGCCTCCTTTCCAGGGGCAAGGGTCTCCGCACACGACAAACATGTGGGAAAGCGTTCAGGACCCTGTGAAGGTACCTGAGCCAGCGAACCTTCACAGGGTTGTCCCCTTTCCACGTACAGCAGCTCGCACTAAGGGATCTCTATCAGGTGGACACACCCATAAAGGCGTAGAAGTATAAAAGGCTGAGCTTAATCTGTCTTCTCTCTAAAATTCCTTTATGAATGATTTTAGTTTACATATTTTTGTTCATAGTTTTCTTAAAAAGTTAACTGCTAGCCTAGTGTGCTTGGTTGCGGATCAAATGGATTTGGATTGGAGCCCCTGGATAAGGAATGATGTTTATTTTTATATGTTTTCTTTCTGATGGTCTTTTGCTTTCTTGACAGACCTTTACTGTGATATGTATTACACCTACGGCTAAATTCAAAATATGTAGCTTAGTTTCCGAGCAAGTTGTTTGCTGTATTAATTCTTTTCAATTACAGATGAATGGCAAAAAATTTCTATTGAAAATCATCCAATCTGAGACTTTAATTTAGAGAGATTTAGTTTCATTTTATGCCACATTGTTAACGCGATTTTATTTATTTGAAATCAGATTCATTTTGTTCTTAATCTCCTACTAGGAAAATGAAACCATATCTGATAAACTGATTAATGTAGTGTGATCATAGGTCCCCGTTTTCCATTAACAGTCCCTGCATTAATACTCTGTCCGCAGCCAATAAACTTCCTCGGAATTCGGTTTTAGCTATTTTTTTTATATTAAATTGACTGTACAGCTTGAGCATATCTTTACTAATAGAGTATTAGTGTCTATATACTATACAATAGTATATAACTCTTAATATATAACTATAGAATAAAATAGTAAAGGCAACATGGTTATATAAAATTTCGTTGCAATTCAGGATACTGAAAAATTTAATCTCGGATCACCATCATAATCATAGTGGTATTCCTGCTCACACTAGTAGAGAATGCATTTCTTTCTTCTACTTGTTGACACCACCACGTTCCTAATGGTTGCCGATAATTGATATGCAAATTCTATCTCTGTTTTAACAGATTTCGGTGCCAACAGGCAATTCAAATACTTGATCGACAAGTTTCAAATTCGGAACACAAGTATCCCCTACGTTTACGTAAAAAATTAAGTCAAAACTTGTAATATGATGAGATTTAAAACCTTAACGGCTTTGCGAATATGGGAGATCTCGCATGGCTCTGCCGCGATTTTCTCAGCTGTGAACGAAGAAAGTGAAGAAAATTGCTGAGAATTTCCCATTCCATCTAATAAAAAGAATTTTTTCAAACATAAATTTATCATGGGCAGATAACACATCACGTATAAACTCTGTGCAAAGTGGACATAAGTCTCAAGCATGAAGGGGGCCATTTAGAGACATGGACATCCTCTGAGGTATTGTCCTTTGGACGACTCAGACAATATGGACATGGACCACTCCAAATTTTCAAAACCTTTGTTGGCGACAGTTAAAATAAATCAGAAGCTGTCTGCCAATTCTACTAAGACCTGAGATGGCCACACTTTGTACCATGGACCCATTACCAGAGGAATATTGACAACATTAAGGTCATCCTGAGGGCACATCAGCTCGCAGAGGTGTCGCCATCCTTGTGAGCAACTATTTTCCATTCCAGGTTTTCCCCCTCACCACCACCTTAGAGGTGGTTACCATCGGTCTCTTTGTAGGATTTTCGTTGACTGCTCTGTCTGCCTACTGCCTGCAAGTCTTGCTTCTGTAAAGACCTAGATGACCTCGTCTCGCAGTTGCCATCCCCCTTCCTGATCATGGGGGACTTTAACAGACACAGTCCACTCTGGGGTAGTGCTGACATCAACGGAAGGGGCGGGATCCTTGAGCAGTGGCTCCTGAATCCATCACTCTCCCTGTTGAACAGTGGAGTCAGTACATACTTCCACTCCCCCACTTGCACATTTACTGCCATTGATCTTACCATTTACTCCTCCTTGATCCTTCCACTCTTTAAATGGGAGGTCGAGGACAACCCACATGGAAGTGATCACCTCCCCTTGTTGTACCATCTCCCTTGCAGCTCTTCTTATGTCTCATGGTGGAGGCTTGAGTGGGCTGACTGGAGTGACTTCGAGTTGCTTTCTGAGCTCAATGAGCACTGTCAACCTGAGACCGATCAAAGATGGCATAGGCAACATACTGTATCATCCATGTAGTTGCCTCGACTATTCCTCAGACCTCAACTCGGTTTCCACAGTTTCCAAAACTGTGGTGGAATCCCTACTGCACTGCAGCTTGTAAGGCTTGTGGGGAGAGTTCAGAGATATCCGACATCCCCCCAACCTTGAAGCTTTCAAATACTCCAGGGTGAAAGCTCATTTCATCTGGCATCAGAGCCAGAAGGAATCTTGGATCAAAGGAACATCTTCTATCACCCGCATGACCAGTTCTATGGTCGTGTGGGATGAAAGATGGGTGGAAAGTACATATCCCACTCATTATCGATTCTGGAATACGATGGAAGGCAGTTGCTGGGATGGACAGGCAATTGCTGACTCTCTGGGGGAGTCCTCCTCTGTCTCTTCTTTCTTCTCATACTCCCTGAATTTCTGGCCCTGAAGAGCAAAGCTGAATGCTCTCTGTTGTCTTTCCACTCCAATGTCCTGGAACCTTACAACAGGCCATTCACTGCAGAGGAGCTTTGCCTTGCTCTGCATTCTTCCTGTGCATATGCCATTGGGCCAGACAATGTCCATTATGCCATACTCCAACATCTCTCACCATCAAGTACGGATCGGCTGCTCTGACTCTTCGGCCGTATTTTCATTGAGCAGCAGTTTTCTGGAGGGGGACTATCGTTTTAGCCTTCCCCAAGCTAGGCAGAGATCCCAAATTCCTTCAAATTAGCGTTCAATTGCTTTGACTACCCATGTGTGCAAAGTGTTGGAAAGAATGGTAAATACCAGGCTCACATCGCATTTAGAACACCACAGCCTACTTTCCAACACTCAGTGTGGCTTTTGTGGGCAACGGTCTACCTTAGACCAAAGGAACCACCTCGAATCGGCGATGAGGAATTCTTTTTACGCAGAGAGCACCTGGCGTCAATTTTCTTCGACATTGAAAAAGTGTAAAACATGGCGTGGAGATTCGGTAATCTTTATGAGATCCATGGTGTTGGCTTGAGAGGTCACTTGCCGATCTTCATTACAAACATTTTATCTTCTGGTACTTTTCGAGTTCGTGTCGGCAACACTCTGCCACTGCCTTTCTCCCAACACCGGGGGGTGGTACCACAAGGGTGTTAGAAGAGGGTACCACAAACGTTACGCTTTTTGCTGTCAAGATCAATTCCATTACAAAAGAACTTCCACTGATTGTACAAAATGCCCTCTATGTTGACGACTTTAGCGTCTTTTGCTCATCATCCAGTATGAGAGTCATTGAATGACAGCTGCAATCTGCCCAGAACAATCTCTCAGTTTGGGCGATGGCCAATGTGTTTCAGTTCTCCCCACAGAAGGCCACTTGCGTGCACTTTTGTTGTAAGCATACTCATCATCTGGACCCCGAACTGCGGATCAGAGAGGTATTACCATTTCAATTGTGGCAGAGACCCAATTTTTCTTGGTCTCATTTTCAACCAGAATTTACGTTTTTACCACAAATTCGTCATCTCAGGTCCAAGTGCATATGGGCTATGAATATCCTCAAGGTCTTCTCCAGTGGTGAAAGTAGATTTTACTTCTATCCGGTACGCTTCAAAGTATAGCTATGTGTGGAAAATCACACGCAGGCGAACACTCCAGTGAAGCCATAGTATAGGGGTAATAATGACTGTGTGGCGGCGAAAGTACAGTGGCCCTGTATTTTCTTTCACTCTATGTTTTCCGCAAATAACGAATGATTTATGCAATTTTAATGTGAAAAAAATATTAATATTCCTAAATACTTGCTAATTGCGTTCTATTCTTGTATTTCAGCCTTTTTGAAAAAAATATAATATGTAGATGTTTTTAAAATTATTTTAGAATTTAATGCAATTTTTTAGAAGGAAAACTAAACTTTCGACTGATATTATGATCACTCAACTTGCATAATCTAAACCCAAATGCCAAATATAGCATTTTTTTAGAATAACATTTATTGAAGTTTCAGAGTAACCTTTAAAATTCATAAAGTTTAGTCAATGATTATAAAAAGTACGGAAATTTCGCTTCTGTGATATCCCGACATACCATACATGCAAAATGCAGGGTTCGCGAATCAAAAATGCGCTAAGAGTGACTTTTGCCAAAAAAAAAGATGCGAGACGATTTTGCTAAGCACTCTTTTGAGTGCCAAGCGAAATCATCTAGCTTTCTACTTTGGTCACGAGTACCTAGGTTAGCCATACCTGCAGTATAAAAAATAAATTTTCAGACCATACCTGCATTTTACACGATAGATATATTTGTTGGCACACTTAATTTTCCATACGCGTGTTTTCACCTTAATGAAAAATGCTTCCCGATTCAGCAACCCTAAAACCACAGAATTAAAATATTACGTTGGCCAAGGGTTGGTCGTGCGTTCATGCTTTTACCCTTTGGTGACCATTTCAGCCTGATGTGCAAAAGACCATTGCATCCCAAAGCCTCATTATCCGATGCTTGCTTCCTTTCCCCCTTAAGAGGAAGCTCTAGTTGATCAGCCACAACGCCAGTCTTCTAATGGACCTGTATTCTTTCTGTTATTCCCTAGCCTTAATCCTCTCCGACAACTGAAAGCTTCCAAGAAAGGGAATATCAACTTAAAGTAACTTCGCTTGCATATAATGCAAAACAGTTGGACTTTTTCGTTCAATTCTACAGCCATTGTTTGTCAAGGAAAAAAATTTTTGTTTGGTCCAATTAAAAAGTTGATAATAATCTTTATCAAGGAGTTTGCAATCAGTTATTTTTGTTATTTGATTATTATGATTCTGACATTTCGGGATCCGAAACGGCTTGACGTATCTAGTATGTATACCAATACCATAAGTTGCGACATCGAAGGTTAAATTCCAGGTGATGTATAAAGTGAAAATGCAGTAGAGAATTAAATTCTTAGTTGATTATTTTTTTTACATCTCTCAAATAGCTGTTTTCTCACAGGTCTCATAAGAGCATGCCAATTTAAGATGTCAGAAGACCAGTTATGAAGACAAGATCTCAGCAGAAAGACAATGCGAGAAAGAAAATTCATAACTATAGGGTCCTGAAACCAGGTTCCATATATGGATGCTTGTTTTGTTTTTCTACTGAGATCTCCCCTCCCATACTCACAAATATTCTCGATGGTGATCCAGGTTCGAATCCTGTACTGGGATGGTTGTTTGTTCTGTGCTATTCATGTACCAGAAGGCCCGTATAATCTATTAAGTAGCTTCAACTGCCCTTCTCTGTTCTCTATGTAACTTATCAAAAAAAAAGAAAGTTATAAATATTTCGCGTACAGTTCGGGATGCCACCTTTCCGGTTTTCATCCAGAGACTCCACGTTTTGAAATCTATCTCAAGACTCCGGTGTTTGAAAGCAAATTTCTGTTTTCTGCAATTACGGTTTTCAAATGATCAAAGAGTTGCCGCCATTTTTACTCCCACGGCCAACGCAGGTTATGAAATGGGCGAAATCGTAGATTGTACACACGATTACCGGGTTCAACCAAGCTCAACTCGCTAAACTGACTAGAGACCAGCTCCAAAAATTAGCACTTCTCTTAAAAACCAATGCTAAACACATTTTATTTTAAATCTATTATAAAAGCCAAACGAAAAAGGCCCAATTGATTTTTTTTCTTGTGAGTATGAGGGGGAACTCAGTAGAAAAACAATACAAACATCCATGCATTATCCGGGGCTCGAACCTAGGGAATGGGCCGAAACGAAAAAAAGGCCCTATATTTCAATTTAAAAAAAAAAACGAACAAGATTCGAGTGAAAGCAGAAATATGCACGAAAACTGATTATAATGTGAATTGTGCAATATGTTTAGAATATATTCAGAAGCCGAAACAAAAAGTTTCTAAACAGATTGTAAAAATAATTGAATGTATGAATCTAAATTTAAAAAATAATATATTTTCTTTATTAATTAATAAAATTTTGAAACAACAATAATGATTGTGTTGATTATTTTAAATAAATATATCATTATTAAATTTTTTTTTGGGGAGGGGGCGAGCGGAATTTACTTAAAGCCAACTTTATGATCTCTGGATATTTAAATCTCTAAAGGTGGCATCCCTATTTATAGTTCTAATCGAAAATTATATTTAAGAAAAATAATAGCCAGCTTTTATGGGATCCTCTTCCAAACTTCAAACTCATTAGTTAAATTTGGGGAAGTATGTGCCCCATCGACCCCATTAAATTGCCTTCCTTTATGCTCAGAAATGTTAGGATTTTCAATTCAGCAATATATAAATTATTTACAAAAATATATTTATACCAGAAGTCGCTGCTTGCCACAGAGGTCTAACAACAAACTGTCAGTTTATACGCCATAGTAGAAGGTCCGTGAGGATGGCAGGACCTCAGCAGAAAAACAAACATTCATGCCTTCCAGGTCTCGAACCCAGGTCCCTTAGCTTAAAAGTTCCCAGGTTCGAGTCCCAGCTGGGTCAGCATTGAGATTTATCTCCGCAAAATTCCCCGCCCTACCCATGGTCAGTAGGGGACACCGATGGGCTTGGAAAGGCCGCCGTCTGTTGGATGGGACATTAAGCCGTGGCTCCGTGTGCGGGAGAGCCATACCCTGTGCATGTAAAAGAACATGCTGGATGGCCTTGACGGGAGGCTACCATCTGTCTCCCAACAGCTGTTCCAGTGGGTCCCCTCCCCCAACCTTCTCTGAGCCTTCGGGGTCCATGTGACCTGGCCATTTAGCCCATGGTGTGCAAAAAAGTGCCGCTCAGAGGTAAAACAACCCAACCCAACCCTTAGCTTAAAAAGATGAAAATTAGAAAACCAGAAATATTATCTTGTAAAGGATTACATTTCAACGTCTAGGTCATATCCTTTCTTTGATTTGTCATCCCATCTTCCCATTTCTGCTTCTGGTAGGGATTAAGACCGAATCCGGACAGCTACTGCTTCAGTAGTGGCCGTGGATACTTAACGACTCCCTGAGAGACGGCTTTGGTTGGAATCACCTTTGTCTGTCTAGTTCTGTTCTCTTTTCCCAGTCTGCTTTTACTAATTGCTCAAAGAGAGAAAGCACTACTTCAAATATTTGGATTAGCACTCCCCCTTGGCACTCCCTGTCGGCAGAAATGGAACCTCAAGCTTCTCAAGTATGGAGTTTTCAAGCAACCGGTATCTAAAGGGTTGAACTATAGTAGTATAATTAAATATCGAGGAATTTTTCTTAAAAGGATATTTTCGTTCTTTAAAAAATTAAATGCTAGGTTGAAACTGCATTAATGTGTAAAGAAAATCATTAACAGAGCCACTACTGAAAAATGTTTTACCGGCAAATAATTTCTTGCTGGTACAGCGTACTGGCCTACATTCACCACTAGTCTTCTCCTCCCTCTCTTGGGGGACGCACCAATGCTCTTTGCTCCACCAGTACTGTGCACTTGTGCAGTTTAAACTGGACTACCGATCCCAGGTATATAACTGCCCACGATTCAGTGGTGAAGGTGCTGCACCCTGTACACCATCCGGCTCTCTGTTTTTGCACAGGGTCCTTCCACACTTCACCTTTCCAGAGTCTTTATGTTGAGACTGATGAACCATCTTGATATATTTGCTATCAGTAGTTGTCCCTACAGTATGCAGAAAAATTGTGATCCCTGCCAGACCATATCACTTAGGTCTTCATTTTCAGTCCCCGGTGGGAAACGTTATACCAGAATCAGCTAATTGTCATTTGTCCTTTCTGTTTGCGTGTCCAAGGTTACCTGCAAGACATTAACACCAGTCTCGATAGCATCTCACAACCGACAGCTGAGCCACTACTGCCTTGGCTCTTTGTTTCTCCTTCTTGCGACTTTTCTCTTTGCAGGACAAGGAAGGCTTTACACCTGAATGTGTTTACTGGCAACTCTTTCCAGCCATTGTGCTGAGCACCCGGACTTCTTGCCTCTCTTCACAGATGCTCGAAGTCTGTCACATCAATGGGATTGGCCATTGTCTGCTGTGATATAATCATTGCAGACCAGATTCCACGGCAATGTTCCATCTTCACTGCAGAGTTGCATGCTTTCAGCATTTTGCTTTGGACCACATCTTGGCCGGTTCCATACAGACTCTAGCAGTGTTTTTTCCATCGAGCTCCGGGCACAGTGGCAGAGATCTTGGTTTGAACAAGTGAATAACAAGCTATTCGAGATCAAGCCTATTATCAAACGGTCCGAGATGTTTCGTCTGATGATGCTTGGTCCAATGCCAATCCTGTTTGGTCCAATAGATTATTCATCCAAAGGTCCGATTCGTCCAATAATTCTTATAATGATAGTGTTCGGATAGAGCGGGGTGTAGAGGAAGGGGGCATCCCTCTATTTGAGAATGCTAGTAATGGTAATGGAGAGAAATAATTATTAAACTTGTACATATTTCACGCAATTTGTTAAGAAATTTTTAAAGATCTCTCAAACGGAGGGTAAAATGTTATTACTTCAATAGCACTCCAGTTTCTTGGCCCCTTCTTTTCACCTATCTACCTATTGCTTTTGGCTTTGACATTTCCCGGTTGGTCGGTTTGTGGATTTGATAAAACGTTCCACCATATCTTTCGAATGCGATGGAGATACTTAACGATTTATGTACCAAATGAAAGCTTATGACGTTGGGAGAGTCCTAGGCTATAAAAAAAATGACTCCCCGTGCTTTCTTTCCCTTTAAAAAAGGGGAAATATGAAAACTATTCGTAATCTATATCAGCAGAATGCGAAAGGCTGAAAGTAGCAAACTATAAGTCAAATGAAAGCATGTGATGCGGGGAATGTTGTAGGATACGAAAAATTGACCCCTATGCTGTCTTCCCCTCTAAAAATGGGGAGGGAATGAAAATGATTGTTTTCCTCTATCTCCTGAATGCGAGTGCAAAAAATAACAAGCTATGTGTCGAATGAAAACTTGTCACGCATAGAGTGTTGTAGACTATAAAAAATATATCCCATGCATTCCCCCCTCTAAAAAGTGGCAATGCAAAACAATTGTTCCTCTATGTCTCAAGAACGCGAATGCTCAGAGTGACGAACTACACATTAAATGAAAGCTTGAGATGCGGGGAGTGTCATAGGCTATGAAAGAATGATACCCCATCCTTTCTTCCCCCTAAAAACGGGAAATATGTAAGTCGTTCTACTATATCATCGAAACGTAAGGGCTTACAGTTGCGAATTAGGTGTCAAATGAAAGCTCTTATAATAACAATCGTAAACTATTTCGAATTTACTCCCCCCCCCCCCACTTTTCCTCCTGATAAAATGTGGGTGGGGGCGGATTTTCGCGAGGGGTCAACTTTAACGAGTCGCATCTGAAATTAAAGTTTATTACGTTTCCAATGTCGTGGGCTTCAGCCTTTAGTGGTGGGGGAACTAGTTTTTGCCCCATGTCTGCGATTAGGGGGCTATTTCATATTGTCGGCATTCCCTCTCTCAACAAACATAGTTTCTTTAAACATCCCACTAACCATTTTCTCTCCATAGGAAGTTGGAATGTGGAAGCACAGAGCTTTTTCTCTTAATGTCCTCACACAAGAATTCCACCATTATAATTTAGATATTTTCGGCTTGCAACAGAACAGATGGACAGATAAAGGTGGTCAGATTCTTAAAAATAATCTTAAATTTCTCTATTCAGGGAGGGAAGACAATAAACATCACCAAGGCGTGGGTCTGCTTCTCAGCAGACACGCTAGTGATGCTCTTCTAGGATATGAGTGCATTAATGAAAGGTTTCTTACAGCAAAATTTCAGACAAGCGTTAAAGACGTGAATGTTATCTGCTGTTATGCCACTGAGGATGCCGATAAGGATGAGAAGGATAGGTTTTACGGACAACTTCAGGATAGTCCTTCTGTCAAGAAAGGAGATATTACCCTTGTTCTAGGTGACTTCAATGCCAAAGTTGGTACTGACTCTGACCTTTGGGGAGGGGTGATAGGCCCTTTGGTATTGGTAGCTGCAATGGCAATGGGCAACGTCTCCTACAGGTAATTGTTGTGGCTGTTAGATGATGGAGATGCTGGCGGATCTTAGAAAGAACTGGGTGAGGCCAATGCCTCACCAGTACCAAAGCTTGTAGCGTGCTAAGAGAGTCGGTGTACAGCACACACCAATGATGATCATTAGCCACCACATGTTCCAAGACGAGACTGATAGCGTGCAACTCTGCAGTGAAGATGGAACACTACAGTAGGATGTGGTCTGCAATGATTACATCACAGTAGACCATGACCGATCCCACTGATGTGTTGGATTTCAAGCTATCTGTGAAGACAGGCAAGAAGTCCAGGTACTCAGCACGATGACTGGCAAAGATTTGCTGATACACACCATTGGGTGTAAAGACCTTCCCGGTCCTGCACAGGGAAAATTCACAGGAAGGGGAAACAGCGAGCTATGGTGGGAGAGACACAATGTCGACTGGGCGATACCATTGAGACTGGTGTTGATGTCTGTGAGGTAGCCTCAGACTCGCAAACAGAAAGGAAGAATGGCGGTCGGCTGATTAGTGTAAAGCATTTCCCACTTTGGACTGAAAACGCAGTCCCAAGTGGGATGGCCAGGCAAGGATAACAATTTACATGCATATTGTAGGTATTTGCTAACGTCGAAGAGATAAAGACAATTCGTTGGTCTCAACATAAGACTCTGCACCAGTGAGGTGCAGAAGTCTTACGTGCAAACACAGAGGGCCTGATGATGAAAGGACGTCCAGCAACTTCACCACCAAATCCCGGGCGGAGTCGTACACCTGGGATCCGTAGCCCAGTTTCAATTGGACAAGTGCATGGTGCAGGCGGAGCAGAGAACATTTGTCAGCTCCGCAGGAGAGGACCTTGACAATGTTCAATGCCCATGTGCTCTTGGACCTAAGATTACGTATATGTGGATAAATGCTCAATTTCGAATCGAAGATGAGACCGAAAAACTTTGTCTCCACTGCAACTGGAATGATGTTATCTCCAAGCAGTAGCTCGAGACCCAGATGAAGATTATGCTTGTGGAGAAAGTGCACACAAGCATTCTTCTATGAGGAGAACCAAAACCAGTTTGCCGTCGCCCAAAGTAAAAGATTGTTCAGGGCAATTTACAGTTCTCTTTCAATGACCCTCATGCTGGATGAAAAGCAAACGATGCTAAAATCGTCAACATAGAGGGCATTGCCTACAGATGGAGGAAGTTGTCTAGTAATAGAATCAGTCTTGACAGTGAAAAGCGTAACACTAAGAATGCAATCTTGTAGCACCCCCTGTCATTGGGGTTATGGCCGCAACAGAGTGTTGCTGACACGGACATGAAAAGAACGTGCCGATAAGAAGTTGAAGATGAATATCGGCATGTGATCTCTGAAGCCGAAGCTATGGAGGTCATGAAAAATGCAAACTCTACAAGGCGTGTCGTATGTTTTTCGATGTCGAAGAAAATTTACACCAGGTGCTCTCTATGTAAAAAATGAAAATCCAATAGTCGATTCGAGACGTATCAGATGGTCAAGAGTTGGCGTTGCCTGTGAAAGCCACATTGGGTGTTGGAAAGAATGTTGTGGTGTTTTAAATACCAAATGAGTCTGGCATTTACCATTCTTTCCAACACCTTGCAAACGCAATGGGGTAATAGGAAGGAATCTTGGTATCCTTTCCTTGCTTCAGGAAGGCCAAGACAATGGCCTCCCACCAGGAGTCCGGAAACTGCTCCTCGAGAAAATGCAATTGAAAAGGAGGAGCAGCCGATCCTTACTCAATGGTGAGAGATGTTGCAGGATTGCATAATGGACATTGTCTGACCCAACAGCGGATGCACGAGAAGTGTGCAGAGCAAAGCAAAGTGCCTCTGCTGTGAATGGCCTGATGTAAAACTAGACCATTCGAATGGAACGACAATGGAGAGCATAATTTTTGAATGCTTCAAGGTTAAGGGATGTCGGATATCTCCGAAACACTCCCCAAGCCTTGTTCTGAGTCTTATGAGCTGCGATGCAGTTGGGATTCCACCATAGTTTTGGGAACAGTGGAAACTGAGTAGAGGTCTCAGAAACAGTACAGGCAGCTGCATGGACGACGCATTCCGTCATCTCTGCCACAGCAACATTCATTGGATTCTGGATGACACAATGGTCATCGAGCTCAGAAAGCAGCTCAAAGCCACTCCACTCAGCCCAATCAAGCCTCCACCATGAGATGCGTGAAGGGCTGCAAGGCTCCCCATGGGAGATGGGCACATCATGGGGAGGTGATCACTTCTATGTGGATTGTCCTCGACCTCCGATGTAAAGGGTGGAAAGACTGAGGAGGAACAGATAGTGAGATCAGTGGCAGTGATTTGCAGGTTGAGGAGTGGAAGTATTTACTGACACCGGTGTCCAACAGGGAGAGCGACGGATCCAAGAGCCACTGCTCCAGGACCCTGCCCCTCCCATTGGTGTCAACACTGCCACAGAGTGGACTGTGTTCGTTAAAGTCCCTCATGATGAGAAAGGGGGACAGCAGTTGCGAGACGAAGTCATCTAGGTCATCCCAGAAAACGATGCTTCTGGGTGGTAGAAAAGAGAACAATCAACGAAAATCCCACAAAGAGGCGGATGGCAACTGCCTCTAAGTTGGTTGTGAGGGGTACGACCTGGAATGGAGAATGGTTGCTCACAAGGGTGGCGACCCACCCACGAGCTGGATCATTTGCATCTCAGTCCTGGCAAATGAGAAAGAAGTGCCGGATAGTGGGAACGTTGGCTGTCTGCAAGGATGACTCCTGCAGGCACACACAGATGGGTTTGTGTGTCCTCAGGAAGACCTTGATATCGTCAGAATTCCTCTGGAATACACGACAGTTCCATTGTAGGAGTGTGGCCACCTCAGGTCTTAGGAGAATTGGCGGATGACTTTCGGTTTATTTTGACTGTCCCCTGCGACTCTTTGTGAAAAATGGGACAGTCTATGTCCATGTCCTTGTAGTCGTCCGAGTGGCACGGATCAGAGACCACCGAAGGAGAAGGTGTTAAAAGTTTCTTTTTGGACCCCGGCAGGGACCCCTTGGGCTTGGAAGGTCTTGTTGTCTGTGGGTGGGGTGAAGAAGGCCTTCTAGAGGTGGAAGTGGAAGGCACAGATACAGGAATCGAAGCTGGATTCAATGTCGAGATCGACACCGACTTTTGCTTTGCCTGGGTCAAGAGGTACTTGCCAACAGGCGAGAAAGATTCAGTAGGTGGGACGCTGATGTCGGTCTGCACCGCCATGGAAGCCATCTTAACGATGGCTTTCCGACCACCATACCGGCATAGGAGACTTTGCCAGGTGGTGCACCCAACCTCATCATCTCTGCATAGGAGATGTTGTTTAGGGTCCTTAGCCTCTGCACCTCTTTCTCCTTCAGCCACTTAGGACAGTCGCCGGAGTACGCCAGATGCTCACCACTACAGTTCATGCAGAAATGCCTTTTGTGCTGTGCAGTCAGGATTAAGGTGATCCAGGCTGTCACAGTGAGATCAGGTGGGTTTGCCTCTGCATGCTGTGTGGGTATGGCTGAACCTCTGACATTGAAAGCAGCGCAGGGAGTTTGGAATGTACTGTTGTACCTCGGAGTGAAGGTAAACTGCCTTGATTGAAGCAGGCAGTCATGGCATGTTGAATGTGATAGTGATTAGTACCCAGGTGGGTACTAATTTCCCATCAGAGTGTTGTGAAACCCAGTGGACTGCTATCACTCTCTGGGATGAGAGCTCCTAGAGGATTTCCTGCTCAGAAACTTTGAGGAGGCCCCACTTGGAGACCATGCCTCAGGACGAATTAAACATCTTGTGTGGAGTGACATCGACTGCGAATCCACCAATCACTGTTACCTACAAGAGGATCTCAGAATGTTTTGAGCAAGCATTTTCCACCTGCAAATCACCAGATCTTAGGCACTTGACTGATAATTGTTCTCCCACAGGACCTTTCAATCGCTTATTAATAAAAAATGGGGACATGTCCCCAATCACCTGATCACCTATAGAGTGGATGACCAGGAACCTCGGGGATGAAGGAAGACATGAAGACAATGGCAATGATGACAAAGAAGGCACTGAAAATGGGGGCTCGTGCCGAGCTGTTTTGGCTGCATTTGTCTGTAAATTTTCATTTCTTCGACTCCTGTTTGAGCCATTGTCCCCACCCACCAGGGAGTCCAATAAAGAGATGCCAGGGCACAATACCCACACAGCCAGTGAGCCAAGCCCTCACAATTAAAGAGAAGGAAAATAAAAAGAGGAATGTGAGAAACTCACTCGGTCTTCACAAAATAAAATAAGCGAAAAAATAATAAAATGTGAGGAAAGAACTGGCTTCAGAAAAGAAAGAAAACTAGAAAATTAGTGAACGTGTAAGAAACTCATAAACCACTGCCGGGACGTGGACAACGTTACTCACTGCTCTGCACTGTTGACCCTAGTAGGACTACCCACCAGCCAATTGATCCCGAGGGGGCTGCTGTTTTCCTGAAGTAGAGGCCAAAGCAATGTATAGCAGCAGCCCCAGAATTCACTGCCCAGCTCCACGATGGATGGGCTCCCGAAATGCAAAATGGCCAAAGGGTCCCCCCAGTCATGAGCTGAGGAGAGAAGACCGGGAACCTCGAGCAACTTCCAGGATCCTTCTTCCAGGGGCACAGGTTTCCATGCATGACAAACACATGGGAGAGAGTTCAGGACCCTGTGAAGGTACCCGATCCAGCGGAACCTCATCATGGACAGGAAATCGCATCGAGGGGTTAATGTGTATATTGTCGATAGTGTTTTCATTGATTTTATCAACTATGCTGCAAACATCCAAATCAGTAATTTCAGGTAAGTAAAAACCGGTGCCTACGTAATGGGAATAAATGCCGATTTCAAGACGTGAAGCAATAGCCACGGGTGTTTTTATTGCTACATGCTTCATAAGAGTTATACATTGTTTACCGCTAGTTTCAAAATAGGATACTGATCTGGACTTGTTCATAGGTGAATTATTTACTCTTCTGTATATTTGCTGCATTTTTAACTAAAAGTGTGAACGATGATGTAATACTGTGTGATGTTCTGCAGAAGTGAAACTTATGGAACAAAACTCAGTTTCTATCGAATCCCTTCCAAGCTCGATCTGTGAGACAAGTGGCTGAATTCAATTCAGCCACTTGTAATTCAGGCACCGTAACGTTGACCTGATTTAATAGGAAAAAAAAACTTCAGGGATCACTTTAAAAAAAATAATATTTTAGAATTTCAGGAATTGGAAACAAGGGAAATTTATTACCATTATCACAAAACGATGAATATCTTTACAATATAAGGAACTGAGTAACACTGCCCTAATAAAATAATTAGAATTTTCCTGTTATGTGAATGGAACTGTTTCTGAAAATAAATTAAAGAGCATAATCTTACCTATTTAAACCTCTATTTTCAACAGAATTCGGCAAGTATTTAAGTAATTATGGAAACTAGAATATTTCAGAACAATAATAGGTCTTAAAAACTTACCTAAGAAATTTATTAAACTTAAATAATAAGTATTATTTCAAATCATTTAATAAAATACACGTTTTAAAATTTGAATAATGATTATTTTGATATCAGATTAGTTTTTACTTGATGAATTTTTATGCAACAAGACAATTTATTTTTAAATGTTCCAGCTTCCATTAAATGCATATTTTAAAATTTACAGAGCTTCGGAGTTAGATTCCCGTTGACAAAACATGAAAAGATAATGCTATAGCTAATCTGAGCTATTAAATACCCACTCACCTCAAATGATATTATTCAAAATCCTGATCATGGTGGTTTGAAATATTCAAAATTTGAATTTCTAAGTGTTTTAGGTGTTAACAAGGTGTTGCGAAATTTGAGCTTGAAGAGAAAATTATTAACCCTGTCACCATCTATATATTCTGCAAAGGTTATGCAAAAATAAACTCTTTCATTGTTCTATTAGCGATCAAAACCATCCAAAAATTCTTTGCGAAAGGACAATACTTCTATTTTTAAAACCATTTTTAACAAGTTATGGCAGTAAATGTACTGAAGAAGCTACAGAACTGAAAGGCTAAATTCTAAACCTTTCTCAAGAAAAATGCTTCACTTATAAACATTTCAGCTGTCACGCTTGACATCTATCCCATCCCGAAGAATTATGTTTCATAAATGAAGCATAAATAAATGATTAAATAAATAAAATCAGCGATCTGACACCAACTTTCTTTCTGTCTGAAATTTATAACAGCTTGTCAGGGTTTTGAACTGCACAAATACGTGTATTAACATAGCCGATTAATCAATTGGGAGCAGTGGAGTCAAATTCTAAATAGGACCCTTAGAGCTATACTCTAAATTGAAAAATAATGAAAATCTAACTACTTTATGTAACATCGTCGATTGAGGTGATGAACAATAACATTACTTTAAACAAGTAACAAACAGGGGGGGCCCTGTAGGTCGGGAGAAGTATCATTGAAGTAAAAAAGTTAACATATAAAGAGTCAATTCTGTGCTGCAGCATAAACTTTGTACCTATTGCATTTAAAAATTATCACTTTTAATCATTAATTCTTTTAGCAAAATTTCTCCTTCAAGCTTAATTTAAAAAAATGGGGTATTAATATCAAAGTGATCTTGCTTTTATCTATTGTTTATACATTTCCCTTAACAATAAGCTCTATGACAATAGCAATTAAAATTATTAAATTAGTAAAGAATTGCTTCGGATGAAATTTTAATTTTGTTCTTTAAAGAATTACCGTTAAATAATATTACTGAATAAACACTCAAAAATTTCGAATTTTAATGAATAATAATTTTGAATTGTAACACTTCTCTGGCAAATTACACTAGACAACAATTTGAAACTTTTTTTATAACAATGGCAAAAAAGATGTTTTTAACTAATTTTGGGGTGCTGAATTCAGATCTGGCTGTGAAAAAACTGCAGCACGTACAGTTTTTTTAATTACGGATTGATATATTTCAAATTTCAATGAATATGCAAATCTGGAAAATGAAAATAAATGTGACTATTTCATTAAATTGCAACTTAAATTTCATTAATTAATTACAACAGCCCTAATGAAAGAATTTATCTCATCAACATCATTAGCCAACAGGGCCAAATCATCTGCATAATCTTAATCAGAAATTTTGAAATCTCTAACCATTTATGACCAAAATCTTTCCTTTGGAAAGAATTTCGCATAAGATAATCAATCACCAAAAACAGGGGGATAAAATGCACCCTTGTTTGACTCCACTAGCAATGCTAAACCAATCGCTACAAGCAGTACTAATTCTCACACACGACTCAATGTTATTATAGTGAGCTTTCACTACACTAACTTGTCAGATATTCCATAAGATCTAACAATCAATCACAAATTATGTCGATCAACAGAATCAAAAGCCTTTTAAAATCTACAAAGCTAGCAACCAAAGGTTTCTGAAACTAAACATTTCTCAAGAATCTGCAGAAGTGAAAATATTTGATCAATACATCCTCTAAATCAATACATCCCTCAAGCAGCTGCATGCCACAGAGGTCTGACAGGAGCCTGTCAGTTTATATGCCAAAGTAGAAGATCTGAGAGGATGGCAGGACCTCAGCAGAAAAACAACACATACAACCATGCCTTATCCGGGGCTCGAACCCAGGTTCCTTAGATCAGTAGCCAAGCGTGCTAACCACTCGGCCATCACCACTTCTGAATCCACACTGTTCATCACACAGTTGTCCATCAACCAAATTCTTAGTTCTATTTAGTATAGTGATTCAAAGAACTTTACCTGGAACAGAAAGTAAACTAATTTCCCTGTAATTGTCACAAAAACTTGTTTAAAAATAAAGAAAACAATAGCTGATGTAAAATTCTTACAAACACCTTTATCATAAACAAATATTCAATATTTCAGTCATCCACGTGACAACACAAGTATTCCCAGCTCTAAGCATTTCACTGGTAATTTCATTTACCCCAGGAGTTTTATGCAGTTTTTATTTAGAGACACTCAAAGCAACTTCACAGTGAGATTGTGATATAGAGCCGTCATTAAAGCAGTAACGTATTTATCCTCATTACAAGCAATGGATGTAGAAATAATCACATTATTTAGACATCTCTGAAATGTTCAACCCACCTAGCCAACACAGAATCCTCACCTTCAACTACCTTACCATGTTTATCCCTCAATACCTGTGTACTTGTTTCTTCCCACACAAAACTTTAACAATCTGGTACAATCCCCTGCTATTGTGCTGTCTATTGCTTCCTCTGCGTTATTTGCCAAACTATAAAGCCAAAGATTCTTATCAGCTGTTAACTGCTCCTTTACACCTTTAGTAAGCTCATTGTACTGCGTTCTGTTAGGACTAGTAGGGTGTTGATTCATATTAATCCTACACGTTCTCTTTTAAGAAATAAGTTCCATAGCCTTATCACTCAAATATTTTCTTCCTCTGTTCCCTTTTCCTCAAAGGAGTACTTTTAGTTTAAAAAAAAGCCTGCTAAAACTTATCCGATTCTTTCTCAACTTCAGTAGTAAACAAACCACGATTATCAAAAAGACTAAGTAGCTTACCATGGTATGCTTTGGCTACAACTGGATCTTTCAGACGTTCAGTGTTAAGGGAAAGTTTCTTAAACTTAGCACAATATTTCTTAAGCTACAATTGCAAGAGGCCTTTGATAAGGGAACGATTATACTGAATTTCTGCTCCCGTGTATGATCTGGTGTTCCAAATTGATTGCTTTGGTTTGGTTGTTTGGGGTTTTATGGCACGTGGGCGACTAGACCATAATGCGCCAAACAAAACACAATATAAAAGATGAAAGATGTGTGTACCCCCAAACAATAGTTGAAACAAAAACACTACATTATAAAATTGTAGACCAACAAAGAACAAGGGTATAAAGTAAAACAAATTCAAAAATACAAGTTATTAAAAACCCAGGTGTAGAAGACCTGGGCTAGATACACAAAATACGAGTTAAAATCAAAATCTATTAAAATAATCACAATATTTTAAAAAAGAACAAACGGTGGTAAAAAGAAATGATCATTTAAAAGATGTTCGAGTGTAAAAGGCTTGGATGTAAAATCATGAAAGTTAAAATAGAGTCTAGGTTCAAAGTTAAAAGTGGGACATGAAATTAAAATATGTTTAATAGTTAAAACGGTGTCACGAAACTCACACTTAGGTTCGTCGTCATCCTGTAGAAGAAATGAATGAGTAATAAACGAATGACCTAAGTGGAGACGAGCAACTACAACGTCCTCCTTGCAATTCCTGCGGTAATGTGACTGCAATGATTTGATGATAGGTTTGATCTTAAAGAGCTTGTCCGTAAGCTGTTCTGACCAAGATCTCTGCCACTGTGTCCAGAGGTCGATGGTAAAACAGTGCAGTAAATCCAGATATGGAACTGGAAACAGAGAGCCGGTCCTGGGGCGTGGCCAACTTAGCAGCAGCATTTGCCAAGTGATTCCTCCTGACACTGACGTGACTGGGCACCCAACAGAAATGGATGGTGGTTGTGGCTGCCAGATGATGAAGCTGCTGGCGGATCTTAGAAAAAACTGGGTGAGGCCGATGCCTCACTGAGATCAAAGCCTGTAGCAAACTAAATGAGTAAGTGTAAAACACATGAAATGATTACATCACAGCAGACCATGGCCAATCCCACTGATGTGCCAGACTTTGAGCCATCTGTGAAGACAGTCAAGAAGTGCAGCTACTCAGTACGATGGATGGTAAAGAGTTGCCAGTACACAGAGTCAGGTGTAAAGGCCTTCCCCATCCTGCACAGGAAGGAGAAACAGCAAGCCACTGTGGGAGTGACATGACTGTCAGCTGCGCAATGCTATTGAAACTGGTGTTGATGTCTCTTAGGTAGCCTCGGACTCGCAAACCAAAAGGACGAATGGCAATGAATCGATTAGTGTGATGCATTTCCAACTTTGAACTGAAAATGCAGTCCCAAGTGCGATGGCCAGGTAAGGATCACAATTTACATGCATATTGTAGGACTTATTGTAGTATCTGCTAATGGCGAAGAGATAAAGATGGTTCTTCGGTCAAAATATAAAGACTCTGCACCAGTGAGATGCGGAAGTCTCCTGTGCAAACACAGAGGGCCTGATGATGGAGGACGTCCAGCAACTTCACCACTAAATCCCGGGTGGAGTTGTACACCTGGGTAAGTAGTCCAGTTTCAATCGGACAAGTGCATGGTACAGGCGGAGCAGAGAACATCAGTCAGCTCCCCAGGAGAGGATCTTGACAGTGTTCAATGCCTGCATGCCCTTGGACCTGAGATGACGTATGTGTGGTAAAAAGGTCAATTTCCGATCGAAGATGAGACCAAGAAACTTGGTCTCCGCCGCAATTGGAATGATGTTATATCCGAGCCATAGCTCAGGATACAGATGAAGATTACACTTATGGCGAAAGTGGACACAAGCGGTCTTCTGTGGGGAGAACCGAAACCAGTTTGCCATTGACCAAACTGAAAGTTAGTTCAGGGCAATTTGCAGTTGTCTTTCAATGACCTTCATGCTGAACGAAGTGCAAAAGTTGATAAAATCGTCAGCATAGAGGTCATTGCCTACAGATGGAGGAAGTTGTCCAGTAATAGAATCAATCTTGACAGCGAAAAGCGTAACACTCAGAATGTAGCCTTTTGGCACCCCCTGGTCTTAGGGGTATGGCTGTGACAGAGTGTTGCCGACACAGACATGTAAAGAACAAGTCGATAAAAAGTTGGAGATGAAGGTCGGCATGTGACCTTTCAAGCCAAAGCTATGGAGGTCATGAAGAATGCCGAATCTCCAAGCCGTGTCTTATCCTTTTTAGATGTCGAAGAAAATGGACACTAGGTACTCTCGACGTAAAAACGAATTTCTGATCGCCGATTTGAGGCATATCAGATGGTCAAGAGTTGCCTGCGCAAACCACACTGGGTGTTGGAAAGAAGGTTGTGATATTCTAAATACCAGATGAGTCTGGCATTTACCCTTTATTCCAAGACCTTCCACACACAGCTTGTCAATGCAATGGGACGATAATTAGAAGAAATCTTGTAATCCATTCGTGGCTTCAGGAAGGCCAAGACAATGGCCTCCTGCCAAGAGTCCAGAAACTGCTCCCTGAGAAAAAATCTGTTTGAAAAGATGGAGCAGCCGATCCTTACTCAATGGTGAGAGATATTGGAGCATGGCATAACGGACATTTTCCGGCCCGACAGCAGATGCACAAGAATTGTGCAGAGGAAAGCAAAGTTGCTCTACTATGAATGGCCTGTTCTAAGGCTCCAGGCGATTCGAGTGGAAAGAGAGCGGAGAGAGTTCCGTCTTGCTCTTCTGGGCCAGAAATTTGGGGGAATGAGAGGATAAAGAGAGATGATGGAGAATGACTCCCCAAGAGTGTCGGCAATTGCTGGAGGATCAGCAATTACCTGTCCATTGTGCTCCATGATCGATAATGAGTGAAACCTGTAGTTTCCACCCATATTCCGGACTTTATCCCACACGACCTGAGAACTGGTCATGTGGGTGATAGAAAACAGATATTTTTTCAAGATTTCTTCTGGCTCTGGTTCTGCATGAAATGAGCTATCGCCCTGGCGAATTTAAACGCTTCAAGGTTGGGGGACATCGGATATCTCCAAAACACCATCAAGACTTGTTCTGAGCCATACAAGCTGCGATGCAATCTGGATTCCACCACGGTTTCGAAAAACGAGTCGAAGTTTGAGAAATTGTGGATGCAGCTGCATCTATGATACAGTCCATGATCTCTGATATAGCCATAGTGTTGGGCTCCTGGCTGACAGAGTGGTCATCAAGCTCAGAGAGGAGCTCGAAGTCACTCCAATCAGCTCAATCAAGTCTCCACCATGAGACGCGGGAAGGACTGTAAGGCTCCCCACAGGAGATGGTGCACAACACAGGGAGATGATCCCTTCCATAAGGGTTGTCCTCGACCTCCTATGTAAAGTGTGGTAGGATCAAGGAGGATCTGATGGTGAGGTCAATGGTAGTGAATGTGCAGGTTGGGGGAGCGAAATTATGTACTGACAACTGTGTTCAACAGGGAGAGAGAATGATCCAGGAGCCACTGCTCCAGGACCCTTCCCCTCATATTGATGTCAGCACTGCCCCAAAGTGGACTGTGTCCATTGAAGTCCCCCATGATGAGGAAGGGTGACAGCAGCTGCGAGTTGAGGTCATCAAGGTCTTCCCAGAAGATGATGCTTGCAGGTGGAAGATATACAGAGCATACAGTCAGGGAGAACCCTCGAGGCGGCGTATGGCTACTGCCTCTATATTGGTGGTCAGGGGTATGACCTAGAATATAGAATGGTTGCTCATGAGGATGGGAACATCCCCACGAACTGGGCCATCTCCATTCCAGTCCTGGCGAACTAGTGAAAAGTGCCGGATCACGGGATCTGTGACTTACCTCAAGTATATCTCCTACAGGCACACACAGATGGTCTGGTGTGCCTCGAGGTGCTTTATGAAGAAGGGCCTTGATGTTGTCACAACAATTCCGTTGTAGGAGTGTGGACAACTCAGGACGTAGAAGAGCGGACAGACGACGAATTCCTATTCAACTTAACCGCCGCAGAGTATGGTTTAATGAATAGGGGGCAGTCTATCTCCATGTCCTTGGAATCGCCCAATGGGCATTGATCGGTGATTGCCCTTTGTGGAGGAGTGATAGTTTTCTTTTTTGGCTCTGGTGGGGGTCCCTTCGGTTTAGAAGGTCTTGCTGTCTGAGGACGGGAAGGAGGATACCTTCTGGTGTTGGTGGAAGGCTGAGTTGCAGGAATGGAAAGAGGAGTTGATGTGGACATCGAAACCAACCTCGGTTTTGCCTGAGTGAGGAGGTACTTAGCTGTGGGCGAGAAAGACTCAGCAGGTGGTACACTAATGTCAGTCTGCACTGACATCAAAGTCATTGGAACGATGGGCTTTCCAATGAGTGCATTGGCATAGGATACCTTGCCACCTCCTTCTCCCATTTGGGACTGTCGTGGGAATATGCCAGATGGTCGCCACTACAGTTCACACAGCTTGTCTTTTCTGCTGTGCAGTCAGGATCGAGGTAATCCTAACTGCCACAGTGAGCACAGGTGGGTTTGCCCTGGCTAGCTATGAGGGCATGACCGTAACCCGTTTGCCATTACCCAAACTGAAAGTTCAGGGCAATTTGCAGTTGTATTTCAATGACCTTCATGCTGAACGAAGTGCAAAAGTTGATAAAATCGTCAACATAGAGGGCATTGTCTACAGATGGAGGAAGTTGTCCAGTAATAGAATCAATCTTGACAGCGAAAAGCAATTTGGCACTGACAGCAGTACAGAGGGTTCGGAATATGCGGCCGTGCCTCACAATGCAAATAACCTGCCTTGATGAAAGAAGGCAGGCATGGCATGTTGAAGGTTATAATCATTACCCAAGAGGGTACCAATTAACCAATTTCTTCCTCAGTGACTTCGAAAAAACCCCATTCAGCTATCACACCCCGATTGGAATTCAACGTTTTGTGGAGAGTGACCTCGACAGCCACCCCACCAATCTCTCTGACTTTCAGGAGCAGTTCCGAGTGTTTGGAACAAGCGGCCGACTAGAGTCACTCATGTCGGATAGGCCAAAACAGAAAGGCCAGACTAAGAGTTCCCAATCTAAGCAGACTCCACAGGGGCAGCACAAAAGTGGGTGGATGTCAGTTGACAATAAGTCAGCAGCCTTTAGGCTGGAGTGCAGTTGGAGGTAGTCTGTAAGGAAATGATAGAGTAAAAGAAATGGTGGTGATGAAGGTGAATAAAGGTGATGAGGGAGATGGAGGAGAGGAAAGAGAATAGTGGAAATGATGGAGCAAAAGGTGGCTAAAGGAGATGAAGATGAGTGGAGATGGAGGAGATTTGAATCTGGATTGGAGTAGTAAGATGAGTATAATGAGTTGGTTGAGAATGGTGGATATGTAAAATTAATACATTGCAGTATGAAAGTTTGGATATGAAAACTGCAAAGTAAGGACTGAGGAATAAGTGTAATTAAAGCTTAGTGAATATGCTATGACGGAAGAGAGGCGAGTTAATGCCTAGTGGCTTGGGAGAGCCCAAAATACAGGTCTGTAGCTATTACTAGGAGGAGGTTTGGGTCCAAGGACACAGGCTCCTCTTCCATTTTTCTTTTTCAGGTTCTCTAGTCATATAATCATTCGGCAAGATTAGGTTGAGGCTGCAACTCTTTAACAAGGGGGAGGTGAGGAGCCCTTAGTCCATTGGACATGGGTTCCTTTCCTCCTCCCCCGCCTTTTTTTTTTTTACTTCGCCAATTTCCCGTTTCCGGGTGGTTTCACCCACGAACTTAACCCGGAAACTGCACCCTTTTACGTCCAAGGTGTGCGGACCTCACCTCCAAAAGCTGGACTCAAGGGAGGACGCTGGCCTTAGGTTGCTGAAATTGAACAACATATCAAATAGGGAAATGGCAGGCCAGTTGATCAGGTTAGGATGGGCACATTTTGGGCATGAGGGTGATATATCATTGTTGCCACGCCTATGAGTGGCCCTCCAGTTTACCGTAGGTGGAGACCCATAATGTGGAAAAGGGGATCCTGGCGGTTGAGGGTTAGGAAAGCTGGTAGCCCAATACACCGTCCTTGGTCCCTGCTTCAATAAAACGAGCAGTCTGAGCTGGCTTACTCAGATCAATTGGTTCATGAGGCATCCCCTGTCCTACCTCTACGTCCGGGGTGGGTCAGGGGTGGTTGCGAGAGCCAACCAGGTGGAGGTGATTCCGAAGTCTGGGTGTAACCTGGGCGCAGCTATGAGGTATCTCGAGCGATGAAGACCTCCTCTTGTTGGGCTCAGTAGTGGGCGGAGACTGCCTGGGTGGAATACCCTTATACAAATATGAAAACGATGATTGTGACGACGGAATCAGGAAGTACCCGATCAGGACGGACTGGAAAGAAAGACAGCAAGCCCACGGAGGCTGCTGATCTCGAAATGGTAGTGGAAGAAGTCCCAGAGACACCCCCTCCCACCACAAGTAGCGATGGTGATAAAGAAAGGCCTCCAACATGTTCAGAGGACCTTAGCAAAGGTATAGAAAGGGTGCCAAAAATAGCAGGATGGCCCCTGATAAAGAAGTGGAACCCAACGGTAACGTGATGGGTTCAGGGAGGTTGGCTACTGCTGCCAACATTCTGGAGGAACTCGCGGTGGCAATGTTTCAGTCGAGGGTGGATAAAGATCTAAAAGATAAAATAATGGGTGTAGCAAGGAAGCTGCACGCCATAGTGTGTGAGCAAGAGCTCCAAATTGCAACTATGAAAAGGCGCATCACCGAGAGAGCTGCGTGTCCCACAGTGTCAAAAGGGAAGCCTCCAACTTATGCAAAGACTGTCAGTGGTCAAGGGTCAGATAAGGGCGGTTTGGTGGTGGCTAAAAAGCCCATCCCTCCCAAGCAAAGGCACACCCTGCTGATCTTCTCTAAGGATAAAGAGAAAACAGCCATTGAAGTAAGGGACAGCCTGAAAAATAATTTTAACCCTTCCGAGTTAAATCTGGGTGTTGACCGTTAAACCAATGAGGAAATACAGTGTCATCATGGAATGCAGCACGCAGGGTGACATGGACTGTCTAAAAAAGGCAGTAGACAGCCATGATGTGCTAAAGGATGTGTTAGAGACCAAGTCAGCCAAGAGGCTAAGGCAAAAATCATAGTCTATGGAATTGACAAGGACATCCACCGAGAGGATCTTCAGAAGGTCATCCAAACCAGAATGGGCTGACAGACGAACATGCGGATCTAACCCCATTGTTCTCTTTGAAAGGATGAGACGATAATACCGTCCACTGGGTTATGGAAGCTAGTAGCACCTCCCACAGAAAAAGTACACAGGTAGGTAAGATAAATGTGAGTTGGTCTCGTTGTATAGTTAAAGAATATATGCGTGTGCTCAGGTGCTATAAGTGCTATGCCTTTGGGCACATGCAAAAAGATTGCACAGAAAAGACGCAACGCAACGGTGTTCTCAATGCATGGGCATGCACTCGTACAGGGAGTGTAAGAAACCCAAGCCTAAATGCATAGTTCGCAAAGAATGCAAACAAGGAGCATGGAGCCAAATATGACCTTGCCCATAGTGCGATGGACAGAATATGTCCATCGTACTGCAGAGAGTTGAAATTGTTGTGGAAGCACACCATCTATGGGCAGTAGGCTTCCAGGTAGTCGCAGGGCAAATCTGAAATTTCTTCAGATGGCCATTCTAAAAGAATATGGTAAGCACCTGTCTTAGCCAACTTCGTCCCAATTGGCGCTCAGAGAAAGTGCTTTGCGGTAGCCAGTAAGAGCTACCTACAATGGAAAAGAAAGGAAAAGTCTCCATTCACGAAGAAGGAAAACAGAGCAATTACAATGGAGTGAATATCCCAGGAATATTACAATTCCCTATGATCCACTTAAACTCTTAGAGAAGACGTTGTAGGTTGTAGGTGGGGTAATTTGGGTATAGGACATAAAATGGAGGAAAAGGCCATTCACAATAGTCGAAACTTTTGGTTTTGGGGTTCCCACCAACAAATTTACCCGCCCCCATAAAAAAACATTCACAATCAGCCTTGCCTTGTACATACGTTAAAAAATAATGGAGATAATTCTTATTTTTCAATCTCTGCAGCTCCTTTATGAACAGACTATTGGAATATTATACAATATATCGTAGTTGTTATTAATATTGTTAATTTTTACTTTTTTCCAATTTTTTCTGTTTTTTAACAAGTGGATTGATTGAACTGGTGCGAATCGTTGGATGACGTTACTGCATTCATATATAATGAAAATGATAACATATATTTCATTGCATTTGCATTATTTTTGCATCTGTACTAAAAATATTTCGAAATAACGTGAACGTAACGTTATAACGAAATTGAAATTTTCCTGTAACGAAAAACGATATTAAATTTTTGGCTCTAACGAAAAACGTAACGAAACGTTTTTTGTTTCGTTTGCAAACACTGTCATGAAATATTACTGTAAATGAAAATCGTGATGCTAAATGAATTTTTTATATTGTAAAAGTTACTATTAATTGCAATCTCAATATTAGCAATTTATATGCCAGAGTGAAAAGTATACGCTTTAGAATATTGCATAAAATTTTGCATCTGCCCAATAACAGATAGAGTTATGAAAGTTGACAGCACTTTTATTATTTTTTTGGGCAACATAAAGTGGACAGTGAAGGAATTAATGAACTACTATTAGTTTGTAGAAGCCTTATCATACAGCAGCATACCCTACTAAGAGAGAAGTCTGTGCTGACCATTACCTCAATCAGTGAATACAAACACACAAAGTTGGCCTTCAGCAACAGCAGATTTTTACTAATCACTATGCCAATTAAGGAAAAATAACGCTTTCTTAAAATTATCTTTCTTTTTATCAAGTACGATTAAAATTTGGCACGTCATTGATTATGAGATGTACTGAATAATTAAAATTATACTTTTTACTGACTGACCTGCTAGTCTCTACTTAAAATTTAACTTAGTAGCTCTTATTTTATTTCACGAATTCAAAGCATACAGGGGCGTAGCTATGGGGGCGGGGGGAGGCTTCCTCCCAAAGTGACCCAGAATTGGCAAAATTTGAAGCGACTTAGTAAAATCTAGGCGAGTTGTGAAAATTTCTAAACTTTTTTGTAAGTTAAGAAGAGTTAGCAAATCTAGGGTAGTGTCGAAATCGAGGCAACTTGGCAAATCTAGGGCAATAGGGAAAAAAAATACCCCCTCAAGCAGCTGCTTGCCACAGAGGTCTGACAGGAGCCTGTCAGTTTATATGTCACAGTAGAAGGTCTGAGAGGATGGCACGCCCCCAGCAGAAAAACGACACATACATCCATGCCTTACCCGGGACTCGAATCCAGGTCCCTTAGATCAGTAGCTGAAACGAGACGGAAAAATCTAGAGCAGTTGGAAAAATTCGCCACTTAGTAAAATACAGGTGAATTGGACAGTTGGCAAAACCTTGGACAGTTGGCAAAACCTTGGAGTGAGTTGGCAAAATCTTGGAGAGTTGGCAAAATTCGGAGTGACTTGTTGAAATCTTTGGGAGTTGGAAAAATTCTAACCCACTTGGTAAAATACAGGCGAGCTGTGGAAATTGGGATTAATTTTGTGAAATTAAGGAAAGTTGGCCAAATTGAGACAATTTCGCAAAATCTTGGGGAGTTTGAAAAATTTAAAGTTACTTCGAAAATTTAGGAGAGATGTAAAAATTGTGATTGGTTTTGTAAAATTAAGTAGAGTTGGAAAAAACGAGACAACTTGGTAAAAATTCAATTCGTTTCGTAAAACACGGGAGAATCGTGAAATTTGTGATTGGTTTTGTGAAATTAAGGAGAGTTGGGAAAATTCATAGGAATTTCTACAATTGATGCGAGATGTAAAGATTGGGATTTTTTCGGTGAAATTATGACTAGTTGGCGCAATTCGAAGCCACTTAAAAATAAAAGAGTAGATGAGTTCTGAAAATGCTCCCCCCACCCCCTGAGTGAAATTCAAGTACGACCCTGACAGAGACATTATTTATGTAAAAGACTTTTTATTCTCAGTTGGCAAAATTTGACTTTCGAGATGGAAAATTTTCGTTTTATCTCCCCCCCCCCCCCGAACAAATATAGTCCTTTGCTACGCCCCTGAAAGCATGTCCTCCTTTGTCCTCCATTTCTACCATTTTTTTCCTCCTATTCAAACACTTGCATCTGATAACGCTACCGATGGTGCTGGGGCCCTTTGAGGCTTAAGGTCTCCCATTTTATGCAATACTAGCAGATTTGCCCGGCGTTGCTCGGGTCTGAAACTTACTAAATTGTAAAGCAGATGGCACTCTCCACGTCGCGCTCTCATTTGACATAAATATCAATAACACTTGATCTCCTCCCCCTCCGGGGGGGGGACTCGATCGATAGCTCGCTAGACATGTAATCTGTAGTCCCCAAGTTCGAGTCCCAGCTGTCTCAGCGTTTAGATTCATCTCCGCAAAACTCCCCACCCTGACCGCCGTCAGTAGGAGATAGCAATGGGCTTGAATAGGCCGCAATCCGTCGGATGGGACGTTAAGCTGTGGCACTGTGTGCCGGACAGCCACGCCCCGTGCACATTAAAGAACAACTGGATGGCCTTGACGTAAGGCTACCATATATGACCCAACAACTGTTCCAGTGGGCGCTCCCCCAATCTTCTTTGAGCCTTTACGGTCCTTCAGGGTCATTTCTTCAATGATTGCAATTAGGATATTTTTGTTGACATGGTTACCACAGTTTTCTTTTTTAAATAGTATGTTTTCCCAAGTTTTTATAACAGGTGTCATTCAGGTCCGTATAGGAAGGGGTTGTTGGGTTGTTTTACCTCTGAGCGGCACTTTTTTGCACACCATGGGCTAAATGGCCAGGTCACATGGACCCCGAAGGCTCAGAGAAGGTTGGGGGAGGGGACCCACTGGAACAGCTGTTGGGAGACAGATGGTAGCCTCCCGTCAAGGCCATCCAGCGTGTTCTTTAACGTGCACAGGGTATGGCTCTCCCGCACACGGGGCCACGGCTTAACGTCCCATCCGACGGACGGCGGCCTTTCCAAGCCCATCGGTGTCCCCTACTGACCGTGGGCAGGGCGGGGAATTTTTGCGGAGATATAGGAAGGGGGGATATTAATATATATATATATCTTTGTATATTACTATTGGCCATTATTAGATGCTATCTTATTGTTTTTTATAATTTCTGCTTTGATGGTGCACTTTTTGATTTTGGTGAATAAGGGATGATTGTCGTGTTTGATTACTAGTCTGCAAATATCTTGTATAAAGTGTGTTGTCATTCCTGATGGCTATGGGTTCGATTCCCACCGATGACAATAGCAAGGGAATGCAGTTAGTTGAATAACACGTCCTCAGGGCTCTACTTTGCAGAACTTCAAGTGGTTTGAGTTTTTTGATATTAGCCGAGTGTAGAATAACACTGCTGTAGTCGATTTTTGAGTGAAGTACTGTATGATATAGATACAGTAGCTGCTGCTGCCGTGGTCCCCCATTTAATTCCGCAAATGCATCTAACAAGGTTAAGAATTTTATTTCCACTTCTAATAAGTGCTGCGATTTGGAGTTTTCCATTGAATATTTTGGTCTATTGTGACTCATAAGTATATGTAATGTTCCACTTGAGGTAGAGTGAAATTTCGGAATTTATTTTGATATGTGTAGCTTTGTTTTTTAAAGATGAGCGATCCTAATCGTAATCATCCGTCTGATGTAGATTGCGTGATAATTAATGTAATTATATTTAGTGATAGTAGATGAGTTTTATTCTAAGCAGCTTGTAATATGACAAAGGAAATCTGAAAATGAGGTTTCGGTTGATTCACTCTTTAGCGAGGCTGCTGACTGAAAGTTTTACGCAAAAGCTGTCCAGTTGAAGCAGGTGTTAGTCATTTTTAAGGGCGGGTTGATTGGAGAAATCCTTCTATTGAGATGGACAGGAGGTCACTTGAAAGTTGGTCATTAAGTAGGTTCCAACTTAGTAGGTGAGTGATGTCTGGAGAGGTTAGTATGATGTCGATAACAGTCGTCCTAATGAGTGGGCGGAAATATTTGTTTCTACTGTCATTGAGGAGAACAAAGTCGAATTTATGAACGGCTTGTTCATTAAGTCTACCCCTAGGATCCAGTTCGTCATCACCCCATAATGGGCTGTGGGCGTTGAAGTCACAGCAAATGACCCAGATGGAGGTGCTTTTTCACCAATGTCCCAGTAGCATGTAAGGTCTAAATAAAATAAATAAATAAATGAGCGAGATAGGGGGAGGGGGGGCATGCGTCTAGTATGTCTCCAATTTGTTTCACGGAAATATCTTCACCAGGATTATAAGTGGAAATAAGTGTAGAAATTTGTTGTCTTATTTTTAGTCGTACTACCAGGCTTTCCTACTCATATTTATCTCTATGTGTGTAGTATTTGCTATTATAGCAGGAATTATTCACAATTCTCCTTATTTTCAATCCCTCTTTCAATCCGAAATGACTTATAATATACTTTCAGTATTCTTAGTGGTAAATTTAACATTCTTCCGTCAACACTAATGCGGGAGGGGGCTTAGTCGGTAGTGCACCAGATTCATAATCTGCACTTCCCAGGTTCCAGCTGCGTCAGCATTGAAATTAATCTCTGCCAAACCCCCTGCCCATGGTCAATAGGGGGACACAGATGGGTTTGCAAAATCCGTCGGATAAGACTTTAAGCTGCGGTTCTTTGTGCTGGAGAGCCATATCCCATGCACATTAAAGAACACGCTAGATGCCCCTGACGTGAGGCTACCATATGTCTCCCAACAGCTGTTCCAGTGGGCCCCTCTCAAACCTGGCCATATAGCCCATTGTGTTAAAAAAAAGTGCCTCTCAGAGGTAACACAACCCAAACGAAATCACTCAATATTTTTTAAGATTAAATATTGTACCTCGACGTTACTTTGATTACCTGATGCATTCACATCCTGAAATGTAATTTCTTCTTTAGAAAGAATATCATTCTTTGCAGTTACAACATTTATTTTAATTGTATGAGAAAGATTAACTTAACAACGTCCTATTTTCTTTCCTCCCCAATTCCCTTACTCCATGGAATGAACTCACAACATTCCCCCTATGCACCATACCTTCAATCAACTTAATATGACTAAGTTTGCTCGTGTTGGTAATGATTACTTATCTTTTAAGCCTCTCCATTAATAGAACAACTAATATTTTTCCATAATCATACAATCATTGCCCTCATTCTAATCACCATTCTAACAGGATATATCTTAGATCAATGCTGTCCAACTTCTCTAAGACCGAGGTCCATTTTTTCTTTTTCGCGGGCCGTAAAAATTATTTCGCGCGCCAAAAAAAGGAATAGGACAGGATAGGTAATTGAAAACTCAGTTCATGTCATCTCAAAAAATTATTTTATTTAAACGAAAAATAATAAGTAATAATAAACCAATATAAATTTTCTAAAGCTTATGAAATATTTAAAACATTTAATGGGAGCATTGTGGCCGTAGTTGTTGGGCAATAAAAATAGAATGAGTAAGTTGAAATAATGCAATTAATGCAATAATATTTGCAAATAGAATGAGTAAGTTGAAGATTGCATATCAAGTAAAGTAATATAAGTTGGCGAAAAATTATAAGATGGATTACAGATATTTATTTAAAATTTCGAGTAAAAACTTGATTTTGTTCGGGGCCACAAAAATCCTTGTGCGGGCCGCTAGTTGCACAGCGCTGTCTTAGATAATATTATGCTAACCCCATTTTTTAATGTTTCTTCTGGAAGGACAAGAATTAGAGAGATTTGGAACTCTTGATTCTTATTACACTTATTACAATATAATAAGCTGTTAATAATGATAAGAGTCTGCGGGATTTTTTTGTGTATTGAAGTTTCAGCCTCTATGGAATTATGATATTTATCCGAGAAATAATTTAAATAATTTAGTGTTTTGACATTATTTTTATATTTGTACATAGGAGGATTCTTGTATGGCAAGTAGAGCAAAGTTTTTCTACGACCTCCAAAAGAGGAGGAATCTTGTGGGGAACAAGATGACCATTCCAATGCAGGATAGAAGAAGAAATTTCGCAGACAGCACTATCCATAGAGGAGGGGATTAGGGTCTGGTAGGCGACATCCGTCTAAAGAAATTTTTCTCCACTGTCAATGGGATGCGAGACAATATCATCAATGGTATGAATGATCAATATAGCTCTTTGGGTGGGTATTCTCCCAGAGGAAGTAGGCATATCCTGCGATATGGCTTGATGAATAAGGTCTGTTAATTGCATGGTGTACCTGCAATTAAGGGGCTGTTTGATATTGTCAGTATTTCCTCTCTCAATAAACATAGTTATTTTAAATACCCACTTAAGCATTTTCTCTCCGTACGTAGTTGGAATATGAGGACTCTGTACAGAGTTTATTCTTTTGATGTCCTTACACAAGAATTCTACCGTTACAACTTAGATATTCTCGGATAGCAAGAGACCAGATAAACAGATAAAAGCCAGATTCTTAAAAATTAATGTTAAGTTTCTCTTTTCAGGGAGGAAAGATAATAAGCATCTCCAAGGCGTAGGTCTGCTTCTCATCAGACACTCTAGTGATGCTCTTCTAGTATATGAATGCATTAATGAAAGTTTTTCTACATCTAAATTTCGAACAAGCATTAAAGACTTCTGTGTTATCTGTTGTTATACTCCCACTGAGGATGCCAATGAGAATGAGAAAGATAGGTTTACAGAGGGACAACTTCAGAATATTTTGAATTTTGTCAAAAAAGGGAGATATTAACCTTGTTCTTGACGACTTCAATGCTAAAGTTGCTACTGACTCTGGTCTGTAGGGAGGGATGATAAGTGCAATGGCAATGGGCAACATCTCATACAGGTAAGTAAACTTAATGATTTAAGAATAACTAGCACTTATTACAAACACCGCAAATTACATATGGGTTTCACCGATGGGCTGCATATGAATATGATTGATTGTATATTAATTAACAGTAAATGGGTTACTTCTGTTACGAATATCAGGTCATATAGAGGAGCTGAAATTGAATCTGACCAATTCAAGTCAGAATTGGATCTACCTTGTTAAAAGTGTCTTGTAACTTAAACATAAGAAGTATTGCACTAAGGTTAAAAAATTTATCTTTAATTCTGAAGCTCTGAAAGACCCAGTTATAGCTAAAGATTACCATGATAGATTACTTAGTCACTATGACAGTTATGGTTTACTTATTACTGAAGTTGATGAAGATTGTGACCGTTTTAAACAGTATTTTCTTGAGACTGACAGTACTCTTTTAGGGAAAAATCGCAGAGGAAACAACATTATTTGAGTGATAAAGCACTGAAACTTCTTTTGTAAACAAAGAATTGCAGAAATGTTCTTAATCAATAGTCTACTGGTCCTAACAAAAAAGTGTTACAGAGAACTTAATAAACTTATGAAGGATCAGTTTACTGCTGATAAGAATCTTTGGCTTGATGGCTTGGCTGACAAAGCTGAGGATGCAGCTAGACAGCATAACAATAGAGAGCTGTACTATTGTGATGCCCCATCGTTCACTTTTGCTTTACCTTAACCAGTTTTTGTTTAATTTACGTTATATTTATCATTTTGGGGATTTTTTATTTCCTTTTCGGCATCACAGCGCTCGTTTTCAAGTTTCTAGGAGTTGCGTACGTGCAACTCCGAACTTCCGACCGTAACCGTTAAAGCGCGTGCCAAGGACACGCCCCCTCTTGCGTCATACCGCGTCGTTCGTCATTGTATGCAAATGTCTTTCCCGGCATGCGCCGGCCCATTGTCAAAACCGTGACCTGTGAGTCACTGAGAGCACTAGAGCACTTGAGCACTTGAGAGAAGCACTAGAGCACTTGAGAGGAGAGTTGTAGAGAGAGCAGAGAGATGTAGTAAGGTGCGTAGCACCGTGCGTGTAGCACAGAATTTAGTTTTTTCATTGATGTCTTGGTGAGTTAATTATTTTGGAAATAAATCTATTTTATTTTGTTATAAACTTTTGAGTCTATAGTTTTTTATCTTGAGCAACGCTAATTTAGGATCTTTTTTACATTAACTCTAATTTTGTTAAGAATCATTTTTGACTCTTACCTATGAACGCTCGCTGGCATTTGAACCCTAAATCAACTTATTCTACATTTTGGCAATTTGTTAATGATTGCCTGGCGCCCGTCTAAGCTATCCGGAGCATAAAACTTTAAATATTTTGCATTGTTTGGAGCGTTACAGAGTCACATAAAAGAAGTGGCGCAGCGAACAGGGACTCGCCAGTATTTAACGATAGTATATATATTTGTGGATAAATTTTGTATGATTGTCAAAGATAGTAATTTTTTGAGCTCAATAGTTGTATGTACTAGTTGTAGATTTAACGGCAGCTTAAGCCGAAAATTTTTGTTGAGCAAGTAGCTTAACATTTTTGTGTATTATTCAAAGGTACTGAAGTTTCAGCGTAGATATTGCTGAATATTTAAGATAATTGTCGTATGTAATGATTAGAAGTGTCCGGACACACAAGTACGTAGGACGATAAGACAAAAGAAATTTTTTATAAGCAAATTTATACTTTTGTAAAGCTTAGTTATAGCTTTAGTATTGTTGTATAGCAGTACCTTTGAGCGCTGCTCAAGATAAAAAAGGTTTTCAAAATTTCCAAAATTCCAAATTTCGGCAGACCGCTAAACATGTCTGCTAACAGTATGGCCGATTCCGCCATAATGACTCCCAACATAGAAAGAGTAAAGGATAGATTGAAAGATGTAATGATGGAAGCAGAAGTGCTAATGAATCTGCTTGATGATAATCGGGAGAAAAGGGGAACGACAACAACCCCTAAAATTGCTGACAATGCTACGTCAGTTCACCAACGAAGAAACTTTGAACGTAAGGTTCCATTTTCTGTTCCGTCAGAAGCAAGCGATAGAACAGAGTATTTTCAACCGCCACAACGACGATTTGCCAACCCATCCATTAACTATAGTCCTTATGTTAATTGGCCTTTACCTGAGATAAGGTTCGACGGTTCGAAACGTCCGTCATCGTGGACATTTGTCAAGTCCATGGAGGAGCACTTCCGTTTACATGAAGTGCCAAGCAACAAAAAAGTTGTTTTAGCAGTATCTTGCCTAATTGGATGTGCTAAGCAATGGTGGAATAACGTAGGATGTCGTCATGGCATAGAACTTTGGGAAGAATTTAAAAACGAAATCATGGACATATATCCGACTTATAATGATTTTACAGAACTAGCTACAGAGTTGTTTTCACGAAGACAAAGGGAAAGAGATGACATAGAAAAATTCATATGGGGTACAGTAGAGTTATACCAGCTGTACGATGCTGATGCCGCTGAAATTGATATTGTAAATTGCATATTGTCTCAATTACTTTTGCCCATCCGAGAATTCCTAGAAGTACGAAACATAAATTCAGTTTCCAAGTTAGTCAAATTGGCTCCGCAATACACTGCAAGAAGAGAATCTGCAGCAAATACACATAACCAACAATGGATGCCATTCCCGCCAAAGCAGCGATATCAGGTTGAGTCGCGTAGAATGACTCCCGCACGACCGCAATTTACACGGTCCCGACAATTTGCGCCGAACGCGCCAAGAACTATAGAATATGAACGAAGTAGAGACTTTTTGCCACGTCAAGCTTCAAACCATAACACTAGACCTAAAACTTTGGTTAAACAAAAGAGAGAAACTATCACTTGTAACTTTTGTGGCCGACTAGGGACATATTGAGAAATACTGTTACCAAAGGAATGAAAATTCGGGAAACTCTCATCGGGATCTTTGAAGCGAGAGGCCAAGGTTCCTCAACAAAAGCCCTCTCATGAGTTAAGTCTTGCTACTGTGGGTATACATAATGTCTTACATTTACCTTTTGTGAAGCTTTATCACGATAAGACAGAATTCATAGCTCGCATTGATACAGGAGCTGATCTTACATGTCTACATAAGAAAGTATGGGATAAAATTCAGAAAAATTGTAAACTGAATTTGCAGCCGTGGTCCGGTGGACCTTTGAACTTAGCTTGTGCTTCCAAGCAGTGTTTTCCGCAAGGAACTGTTGAGTTACCTATCACTTTAAATAATGTGGAGATAAGACTTGAATTTTTAGTAATAAGTGAATTATTATACGACTCTTTAATAGGAATAGATGCGATACGGAAACACTTGATTGAATTTGATTTTGCCAACAATACTATTTCATTAAAAGCAACAATGAAAGAAAAACTTGATATCGATCAGATAAAATTAGACATTAGAAAACATGCTGACAACGCTCATTTGGGAAATAGCGAGAGAGTTAAGTTAGAAACTCTGCTCAATGCTAATTACGAACTTTTTAACAACAAGCCCGGTAGATGTCAGATTTTAGAACATCATATCGACACCGGCAATAATAGACCTGTTTACAGCAAACCATATAATTATCCTCCCAGTAAAGAAGAGATAATTTCAACACAAATTAAAGAAATGTTAGAGGATGGGATAATAGAGCCAAGTTTTAGCCCTTGGGCTTCACCGGTCGTGCTCGTTAAAAAGAAAACTGGTGATTTGAGATTTTGCGTAGACTATCGAAAATTAAATGCTGTTACAGTCCCCGACAGATATCCACTACCTATTATTCAGAATCTACTAACACAACTGGCTGGCAAGAAATTTATTAGCACACTAGATTTGTCTTCAGGATATTGGCAGGTGTCCGTATATCCACCAGATCGACCCAAAACAGCATTCCTCACAAAAGATGGATTATTCCAATTTCGTTGCTTACCGTTTGGCTTATCAGGAGCACCCGCCATGTTTCAACGTCTTATGTCCGTAGTTCTGGGTGACCTAAAAGGAAAAATTTGTGAAGTATACTTAGACGACATAGTCATTTTTTCTACTGATTTTTCAGAGCATCTACGTGATTTGAATTTGGTATTTGCAAGGTTAAGAGAAGCCGGACTCACCATAAAGTTGTCCAAATGCACCTTTCTCCGAGAGGACGTTCAATACCTCGGTTTCACTGTTAATAAGGATGGAGTAAGAACATTACCTAATAAGGTCGAAGCCATAGAACGATTTCCCACACCGCGCAATTCGAAACAACTTAGTAGATTTTTAGGAATGTGTGGATGGTACAGACAATTTGTATCCAATTTTGCTAATTTGGCCGAACCTTTGTGTGAATTACGTCGAAAGCGAAAGCGGTTTCACTGGACACCTGTTTGCGATACAGCATTTCAGACATTAAAGGATGCATTGTGTCATGCTCCCGTGTTGGCCTTGCCACAGTTAGGCAAACCTTTTTTCATCTACACTGATGCTTCCGATGTCGGTCTCGGCGCCGTGCTGAGCCAAGTACAGAATGACAATTGTGAACACGTCATCATGTATGCCAGTCGCAGTTTGAGTCATACTGAAAGAAACTATACAGTGACTGAAAAAGAATGTCTAAGCGTAATATGGGCTCTAGAAAAATTTAAAGTACAATTAGACACATCCGACATAACTATTTTTACTGACCATGCTGCTTTACAATGGTTACAGACATCTACCAATCTAACAGGTCGTCTAATGCGCTGGGCATTACGCCTACAAGAATTTAATTTCAAGGTCGAGCATCGAAAGGGAAGTGCACATCAGCTACCAGATGCGTTATCCCGTGCTCCCGTGTGGCCGGCAGAAGTTACGCCAGAGCTCGAAGATAAGCCTTTTGCTCCCTCACTCGCCACATTAGTTCCCATCGAATACAAGGAACATTTAATTACTGAACAACAAAGCGATTTAGAATATGGAAACGTGTATCATTATTTGAAAACTGATGAATTACCTCTAGATCCTAGTATAGCTTCAAGTATTGTTGGAAGAGCCAGACATTTCAGATTAATTAACGATATTTTGTACTACTGCAGACGACCGAGTCAAACAGGCAGTTATCGCCCATTTATTCCCAAGAATTTAAGAGAGTACGTACTCCGAGAATTACATGATGTACCTTCAGCTGGACATTTAGGTACACGGAAAACCTATCAGAAAGTGGCCAAAAGATCATATTGGCCAGCTTTGAAAAAGGACGTAAAAACCTATGTAGAAACATGCCTAATTTGTCAAACCACGAAATTCGATCAAAACCGTCCTTGTGGTCTTATGAAAAGCACGATCTCCAATGAACCCATGGAATTAGTTGGCATGGATTTAATGGGCCCGTATCCACAAACACAAGCGGGATCCCAATATATTCTGTTCTTGGTAGATTATTTTTCGAAATGGGTCGAAATATTTCCTGTTAGAAATGCAACAGCAACAATCGTAGCAAAGAAATTTGTAAATGAATTTATATGCAGATACGGGGTACCCAAGAGTATAGTTTCGGACAATGGGCCCCAATTCATTTCCAATGTGCTTGCTGAAGTATGTGAAACGTTCCAAATAAAACATATATATATACAACTCCATATCATCCACAATCAAATTTGACAGAAAGAATTAATCGAAATATTGGCAGAATGATAGCTGCTTACGTTGAAAATAGACATAGTACATGGGATAAATATTTGCAACAGTTTTCCTTTGCTTTACGCACTTCATTACATGAAACCACCAAATTCACGCCTTCACGGATATTTCTTGGAAGAGAACTAACATTACCCTGGGACAGACTCATTGGCCAACCCGCATCTTCACAATCCATTGAGTTTAGAACGGAACAGCATATTAGAGCCATTTCAAAGGCACAAGATAATTCCCTACGAGCACAACAAAAGCAACGAGAGGATTATAATAAAAGACGACGACATATGGAATTTAAAGTAGGTGATAAGGTCTTGATTAAAACACATCATAAGAGTGATAAAGAAAGAGGATTCATCAAGAAATTTGCACCATTATATGCTGGACCATATGTTATAAGGAAGAAACTTTCCCCACTTCTGTATGAATTGGCCAATATGACCACTAATGCCTCAGTAGGATACTTTAATGTTGTGAATATTAAAAAATACAAAACTTCTATAGAATTTTCTAGATCAGAAGCAGATGCTCCACAACAAACCCAGGAGAATGATGGCTCTGATGATGATATTGAACCTTTACCACTCAGAAGAGAAAAGAACAGATTAGATTATCACCTACTGCACACAACAGGCCAAAGACTGACAAAGCCAGATTCAGCTGTTCCATCAACGTCAAAAGCGTGACGGAAGGCCGACGAAACGACCAGAGCCTGCAGAGCGACAACCGGCAGCGAACATCGGGAAGATGACGTCACGAGAGAGATCTACAGCGACGACTTGACTTGAACGAGATCTTCAGTAACAACTTTACGTGAAGCCACCCAACGACGACGGAAAGATGTTATCGGAAACGGACTAGATGATTTATCGCCACGGAGTGCCAACAATGAAATTTAAGTATATTTTTCTTTCACTTGGCACTTGATTGAGTTATAAAATGTTTTTTTCTGGAATAGATGAAGACGAAGAAGAAGCCTTATTGTGAATTATATAGTTAGCGATGTTTAATTTCTTGTTGAAACTTTAGAGTTCGATATTTATTTTTGAAAAGTGAAATTTTTGTAGTTCGAGTTTATACTTGTGTGAATAGAATTTTTTTTGCATTCTTGTTCATCGAGGTTCTAGTTATTGTATTTACGTGAGTTAAAATGTATTTTTGTAGATTTTTTTCAGCTGACTGATAGCTGAAAATTTTGTAAGTCGATATTGGAAAGTTTAGAAATTGTAAAATGTTTCTGGATATGAATGAGAAGAGTGAAAGAGAATTAGTGATTTAAGAATTTGTATTGTAAAATAACGTGCATTCCAAAGTGAATTTATGAAAAAAAAAAAGGAGATTCATGTAAAAGTTATTGGATGAAATGTTATCATCGTATATTATAAATTATTTACACTCTTTTTTCTTTATTCTTAGATACGATTTATGTATATGTGTTTAAATCTGTTCAGTGTCATCAGTGATATTTATGTGTCAATGATACGTAATTTTTGTGGATGACATTGGCAGTATTTATTTGGTATATATAGATGATGACCATGATGATGACTGCAGAATTTTGTTTTTTTTTGTGTGTACCTTTTTGGAGCTGTCCCCAAATGGCATAGTCTGATAACAGAGTTGTTATCAGCATAACTCCTTTGGGAGGGGGACGTTGGCTCTGAAGGGGGAGGTAACTAATGATTTTTTATTTCAGCTAGATCGCGATTTCTGTGAATAGGAGAAGAATTAGCGGATGATTACAATCCCGCTTGTTTGTAAATTTTGAATTTTCCTAGCTTTGCGTATTTGAATGTAATTAGGAGGAGATAACGGTGTTCGAATACCCGTTTTTTTATGTGATTTAGGAGAAGATTTAGCTTTCACGAATTTTTTATTGTGGTTAGGGTAAAAGCGGAAGTTATTACCCCGCTAACAACAAATGTAATGAATCATTTTTCTTTTCATCTTTTTAACAGATATTAACCTGTTTTTTCTGTACAGTTCAAGATATGCCAATTTCGAGTTTGTATCAGAATGTGATACTAGTTAGACCGATGATGCTAGTATACAGTTAACTGTCACAGCCACTGGTACGTAAGTACACTAGGTTAGCTGTTAAATACATATTTTTGTTAGGAGGAAAAGGGAGGAGGTACCTTTGGTTGTGCTGGAAAATTGTGTCAAAGTAAGAATAGTTCATCATATCAAAATTTGCGCTAGCATACTTTTACTTATTTATGTTCAGTTATGTGTAAATGACGTAAGATGTGTCCTTTATTCAAAATTGCTCGTCAAAATTTGTTAGGTCAAATATTTTGACTCCCTTTGGAAGGGGGAGTTGTGATGCCCCATCGTTCACTTTTGCTTTACCGTAACCAGTTTTTGTTTAATTTACGTTATATTTATCATTTTGGGGATTTTTTATTTCCTTTTCGGCATCACAGCGCTCGTTTTCAAGTTTCTAGGAGTTGCGTACGCGCAACTCCGAACTTCCGACCGTAACCGTTAAAGCGCGTGCCAAGGACACGCCCCCTCTTGCGTCATACCGCGTCGTTCGTCATTGTATGCAAATGTCTTTCCCCGGCATGCGCCGGCCCATTGTCAAAACCGTGACCTGTGAGTCACTGAGAGCACTAGAGCACTTGAGAGAAGCACTAGAGCACTTGAGAGGAGAGTTGTAGAGAGAGCAGAGAGATGTAGTAAGGTGCGTAGCACCGTGCGTGTAGCACAGAATTTAGTTTTTTCATTGATGTCTTGGTGAGTTAATTATTTTGGAAATAAATCTATTTTGTTTTGTTATAAACTTTTGAGTCTATAGTTTTTTATCTTGAGCAACGCTAATTTAGGATCTTTTTTACATTAACTCTTATTTTGTTAAGAATCATTTTTGACTCTTACCTATGAACGCTCGCTGGCATTTGAACCCTAAATCAACTTATTCTACATTTTGGCAATTTGTTAATGATTGCCTGTCGCCCGTCTAAGCTATCCGGAGCATAAAACTTTAAATATTTTGCATTGTTTGGAGCGTTACACTATATAGTCAATGTTCTGTGTCAGAAGAATTGAGTAGATACCCAGGAATTGAATGATAGAAAGGTAAAGTTATTGAAGATGAGGATTCTGTCATGGCTAGGTGGGCTGAACATTTCATAGATATTCTAAACAAAGTATTTAGTTCTACTCCCGTTGTATGTAATGACGATAGAAGCATTACTGGCTTTAATGTTCGCCCTATAACACAGTCTGAACTTACTTTAGCTGTTTCTAAATCTAGACTACATAAATCCCCAGGGATAGATGAAATTACTACGCAAATGCTTAGAGATGGGAATATTTCGGTTACTACATGGATGACTGAAATTTTGAATATCTTTTATGGTAAAGAAATGGTTCCTAAGTGTATAGGTAACCTAAATGTAACCTTACCAGAGGTATTCTTATCCCTATTTTTAAAAAAGGTTATCGCAGTTCTTGTGATAACTATAGGGGTATCAGCTTACTCTCTGTTCCTGGTAAAGTTCTTTGCATGGTTATGCTTAATAGAATTAAGAATCTGGTTGAGAGGCAATTGCGTGATGAGGAATGTGTATTCAGGAGTGGTAGAAGATGTATAGATCAGAATTTTGCACTTAGGCAAATTCTTGATAAATATTTAGAACTTCAGAAACCTGTGGTTGCTAGCTTTGTAGATTTCAAAAAGACTATGACTTTGTTGACCATGATAATTTGTGGTTGATCGTGAGGTCATACGGCATATCTGACAAGTTAGTTGACACAATGAAAGCTCTCTATAATAACACCGAGTCATATGTGAGAGTTGGTAAAGTTTTTAGCAATTGGCTTAGCATTACTTCTGGTGTTCGATAAAAGGGACAGTTTCGTCTCATTTCCTCTTTAGTTTGATTGTTGATTATGTTGATCGAAATTTCCTGCAAGTGCAAGCTTTTAGGCTTAAATGATCTAGAAATCTGAATAATTATGATTTAGATTATGCCGTGATTGGGCTAATGATGTTGATAAGATGAAATCTTTCATTACAGCTGTTGATGATACTGTAATAGAGTAAGTTTGATGATATACAGAGAGAAAACTAAAGTGATGAAAATTGGTGAGGCAGTCTGTGTGGTTCAGTTAATCTGAATGGTTAAAGTCATCAGCAGGAAATACAGTTTAATTATCTTGGTAGCTATGTAACATTTACTAGTGATATGCGGCATGAGATTAACAGGCGAACACGGATTGCCGCCAGGACTTTTAAGAATCTATAGAGAGTGGAGAAATAGGCAAATACACCTAAAGACTAAAACTAGACTGTGTAATAATTTGGTTCTTTCTAGAGTTATTAATAGTAGTGAAACTTGAACCCTTTGTAAACAAGATAACAGGAAACCTGAGGTTTTTGAATCTAGATTCTTACGCGGTATCTTGGGCATTAGGTGTTTGTACTTTGTAAATAATGATGAGATTAGGCAAAGGAGTTCGCAAACTGTTTTGTTCAGCATATCTGGTTGGACCTACATAGCCCATAGCTATTTCAGGATGATGATGAGGATTTGAAAATTCATTAGTATCAGAGAATAACACTAAGTAGGGTTTGGCAGATTTCATACAGCTGAGTTAAATTAAAAACTTAATCACTGTTCAAGCTGTTTTATTTTTGCTTTAATAGATCAAAGTAGCATTTAAGTTTTTAACCTAATACAGGAGAGGTAGTCACTTCTTGTCGAAATATATGAAATAAGTCCTTTCCTGTTGCATGGATCACAGAATGGTATTTAGACCACCGTAACTTGATATGTTTCAACTGCTTACGTCATCTTCAGAAGTTGGGTAAACAGTTCTACTTGGGGGATTGTATTCGTGTGAGTTGTTATGCGGCTGCGCCAGATGATTTGCAGCAGCTGGCACTGTTGCGGTTTCGTGGTCCTGCCCATGTACCTCGGGTAGGGGTGGGAATGTGGATGTTTTAGCAGTGATGTGCTGATCCAGGAGCAGTTTCCATGGGTAGGGTGGGTGGTAGATTTCGTTGCAGCACGTTTCTCTAGTTTGGTATATCATCAGTTTTTCAGAGAGATCCAATTGAAATGGAAACACAAATGATTATGGTGACCAGAGGCGTAGGAACGTGTTGGCATCGGGGCAGTTGCCAAGGGCCCCGAAATCACAGGACTGTCCGGGGGCGGCAGCAGCCGTTCCACGATATCTGATGTTTATGTGTTTTAATACATATTGTTTATACCGTCGTATTTTCAAGACAGCATATTATAAATTTTCGTTACTTCGTACAAAAATATTTTTTCTTTTTATCGGCGGACAATTGCCGCCCACTTCCCCCTGCACCGCGCATGCCATCAAACAGCTTTGGGGCGCAATTTCCAACTGCTCATATTGCTTTTAGAAATCATGCTGCTACAAAATAAAATTTTGATAGATTTTCCTGACTGGAGAAGCGCTACATTCATTAACAAGTGAATATTTGGAAGACAAGGGTGTTTCATTATGAAAAAAAAGCATCCTGAAATAAATGGAGATCAATTAACAATTGAAATAAAATGTTTAAAACACCAAATAAATCAAATTTTGAGAGAGGAAAAACCATCTAAATTGTATCACTTGAATATATTAAATATACTTGGCAGGTTGGAATTACAAGAAATTTACCCAAATGTAATAGTGGGTCTAAAAATATTATTGACCATGCCAACAACAGTGGCTACAGCAGAAAGAAGTTTCTGCAAATTAAAACTTGGTAAAAATTATTTGAATCAACATCAGGACAGGAGCTTACATCATCATTTTGTTTCCTATCAATCGAGCGAGAACTGACTCAAAAAATTAATTTCCATTGAGATTATTAACGATTTTGCCAACGAAAAAGTAAATTACTTAAAAAAATAATTACTTCCATAATTAAATGCTATTTCTTTTGCAATATTTATGTGCAATTAATATTTATTCATGTAACTGTATTAAAATAATGACAATAAGTATATATAATATAAATCACATGTGTATTTTTTTTATCAATAACTGAAAAAGGGCGAAAAATTACAAATTTGCCAAGGGCGCCAAAAGCCTACCTACGCCTCTGATGGTGACTGTTTACATAACTTCTGAACATGACGTTAATAGTCGAAACATGTCAAGTTACGGTGGTCTAAATACCATTGTGTGATCCGTGCAACGGGAAAGGACTTATTTCATATATTTCGACAAGAAGTGACTAAAATCCCTATCATCCTGTATGGATAACTGCTGGGATAGTGATTAAGTTTTTAAACCAAGTAGGGTTTCTCAGTTATAGAATATTCCATCGTATAGGAAAGGCTAAAATGACAAATCTATTTTTAGTGTAGTACATAAAATATGGAGATAAAATAATAGTATACAAAGACAACTGTTTTGGATTTCAATCAGGTAGACAAGTTTGAAATTTCGTATAAAACTACCAGATTTTCGGAGATTTGTTATTTTGTGAAAAATAATGGACAAAAAACTTTACGTGAAACATTGACTAAACTAATGACTTTATAAATATTACAAAAACTGGAATCTCTTTTCTTGAAAATAGTGATAAAAATAACTCTATTACAATCCTTAAGAACAACCTCTTTTGTCACAGATTTCTGTTATCATTCAGCCATCTGACAATAGAATCAGTCCAAGCGATTGAAAATTTCAGTAGTGATAACCATCACTGATGACTTTCGTACATTTCATTTAGAAATATCCAATGTAACTTCAATCGGGAAATACTACAGTAAAGCCAGTAAAATACGTATCGTCATTATAAACAATGGGAAATATGTCAATAACATTATCCAGGACATCTCTGAAATACAGCCAACTTGCTACTATACCTTCATTACCTTTCATATACATTTCTCAAGCCTTGCATGGCAGTCTGTTTTTACCAAAATATTTAATGTGCTCTGTCAGAAAGCATTTCCTGACGAAGATTCTTGTTAGCATTCAAGTTGTGCGAAAAAAACGAACAAAATAAACTGTTACCGATCTGTTAACATTTGATATGACAGAAGTAAACAATTCGGGCATGGCGCCTGCTATGAAAGATAGTTTTATAAATAAAAAACAAAATGTAACTGTACTTAGTAATACTTAGCATGGAGAAGCACTTGTAATTTACTATAGATCAATTGAGTAGGATATATGTTTAATTTTTATAGCTTTGTTTTGTGTTTCTCTGTATTTTAGATGTTTTTGCTACATGACTTTTAGTAAGAGCTATTTCATAAGTTCAGAAAATGTTAATGTGGAGAAGTACAGCGAGGAGGGTGTCCTTTGAATCCTAGCAAGGGTAATAACGGCAAAATTTATTATTGCACTTGTACATTTTTCACGCATTTTTCAAGGTATTTTAAAAGAAGTCTAAAACCTAGTGAGGAATGTTATACTGCATTCAGTTGCGTACACTGAAAATTTAGGTGCCTCACCTCAAGAAATGTCTTGGGCGGAAGTTTGTGAAACCTCCAAAAATTGGCACACACACACACATTGCATATTAATATCTTTGTTTAAATATTTTTACATGTTTTTAATAACTTATTTTTTTTGAACCCTGGATACTTTACATAAAAAAAAAATTATACACCTTGCAGCCAAAATACATATGTGTCTGTGTGTTTATTCAGACTATTATTTTTTTTTATATCTGTTGCCCCGTGGCCGAGTGGTTAGCGCGCTTGGCTACTGATCTATGTGACCTGGGTTCGAGCCCCGGGTAAGGCATGGATGTTCGTGTTGTTTTCTGCTGAGGTCATGCCATCCTCTCAGATCTTCTACTGTGGCATATAAACTGACAGGCTCCTGTCAGACCTCTGTGGCAAGCAGTTGCTTGAGGGGGTATTTATTTTTATTTATAAATACCTATAAATAAAGTGACTTTTTTTTTGGAGCTAAATATAGAACCATTGTTGAAAAATATATTTCTGGTAATTTTTTTTGATTGATACTAGTTTTGTCATGATACTATTAATTTTATGTCTAGAAAAGTAATCCTGGCAAAGTGGTAAATATCACAAAAATGTTCAAAATAAAACAAATGATATGTATACATGAATTTTATTTAAAAAGCAACAAAAAAATTTTTATATGCAAAGAAAACATATAAATAAAAATAACTTTTAATTTGCCAATGGTTTAAAACTGTTAGAAGAATTATTTAATAATTTAGTATATACAATTAAATTATTATGAATATTATAAAAATATATGTACTCACTCTTGGTTCATGTCAATGGCAAATTTAATGCAAAAATTGTCTTCAGCTATGTAGAATGCAAATGACATCCTAATAAAGTGTCAGATATTCCATTCGACTCAAGAGTTTTTCCTATAAATTTGATATTATCATGAAACTAAGAATGATTTTCTACATATCTATTCAACTAGCAGAAATTTATTTAGTATATAAATATTACATTTTGTGTTATTAATTCATCAGTCACATGAACGATAATGAAAAAAACTTATTGAAATTAATGGCAAGATATATTGATTTTTATTTCATATCAGAAGTATAGGACTGCTAAAGAGCAACAAAAACAAATATAGGAAAAAAGATTGTAATATATATATGTTTTATTTTATTCTCATTGTTATACTATAACTATAGTTTGATCTATCTATACAAGAGGTACGGCAGTTACACATTTCCAGGGGGGGGGGGGGGTTGAGAACCACTGCCCTAAATAACTAAGGAAATGCTTTGAGAAAATGACCTGCCCCACAAGGAGCAAAGAATTACTACCAGACAAAGCAAAATTGATTCTTCGTGATCAGTCATTTATCCGTTTGAAGCTGCAGTGAAAGAGTTGATTCGGAGCTATTCCTTTAAATTATATATCAAATATCCCCATTTATTTAAAAAAATGTTTTGCATCTTGTGCTCCTTCTATAGCATGGTGATTGTGGGGCCTATCAGTATGCCTTTGGAATGGAAATCCAGTCTATTGCCCCCTCCCCTCCCTACACTTTTCCAGCTTGATTGTGTCACATGGCGACTACCTTTTTGATTTTCTACATTCAAGAATGGTAAAATATTAATGAAAAATTTCTAAATCTAAAAAATAACCCTTCAAGTAACTGTTTGCCACAAAGGTTTGACAGGATCCTGTCAGTATATAAGCTTATAGTAGGTCTATGAAAATGACGAGACCTTACTTTCATGTAAATTATTTCAGTATTAATCTTGTATTTGTCTTTTGGTCACCCAGTGTGGATTTTTGTTATGGCTACTGCATAGAACTTTTGCCATTTCAACATTTCACTGCTGTGTGAACCCAGCAACCGGTCCAAAGGCCAATTCATGATTAATGTTGCTAGTCCATTTTTCCTACTTTGGTATATGTTGTTCGGATGAAATTTATTTTTCTTGCTGATGAACATTCAAAATACGATTTCGTTACACGTTAAAAACAGAAATGTATTAATTCCTTTTCACCCTTTCTGCTTTTTTCCTCAAATGTAAATCAAATATATTTTATCAAAATCTCTTTTCAATGCATTTTCTTAAAATTAAATATATACAAATTGGGAAAAAAAAGATAGGATAAGTATTTAGAAAATAGGATAAGTATTTAGAGATGTACATTACATGGCTAAGATATTAACTTTGAATAATATGCATCCAAAAGGAACAAACTACTTCTGGTTTAAACAAGAATAAACTACTCTATTTATTATTCCTATTATTAAGTGATATTTTGAGTTGTACAACATTTTACTTGTAAATTGTTATTTGATTTTTTTCTTTTTTTTAAATTTCAGTTTGGAAGAATTTACAAAGGTGCTTAAAACGATCATCATAAAACAATAAATCAGCTAAAATTAAAGCTATTTAATTCTCTATGACATTAAATGTTTTAAGTACTTGATAGCATAGTCCATGTGTCGAAGTGCTTAAAACATTGAACAGTGTCATAGAGAATTAAATAGCTTTAATTTTAATTACCGCACTGTGTACCTCTATTCTAATTTTTGATAAATTAGCTATGTCACAAGCAACAATTTTCATCCCTCAGAGTGCAATATTAATCCTTGTTGGAACCACTATTTCAACACTTAATTCTTATTTCAAATTATTGTATAATGAAATATTAACCATTCGTATAAATCGCGATTTTTGTTGCAATGAATGATCAATCATACCTTTATTTAGCATAGTTAATCATACTAAAGTATTTACCAAACAAAAATTTTTAATCAGCAATCCTAAATAGTTGCAATAAGAAAAAAGTGAAAAAGTATAAACCTAGGCCATTCCATGTCAATTCAACTTACCCAGTTCACCACCTACCACAGATTTCAATGATCTTTGGCATAAATGTTAGTACACGTAATATGGCTAATTGTCCAAAATGTTTTGAGTAAAAAAAATTTTGGTAACAAGTTGTAATCATTTAACCTATGGGGAAAATATACAAATTGTGATTGTCACTAAAGGTTTTTCTCTTTTTTACTTTGCTTCTTTGGTAGAGAAGACCAAACTTGCTGCATTGATGTAGATTTTCCTTATTAATTCAATAAAAACACAAATTCGAATAATTAAATATAGTTTTGAAAAAAATTGAAAAAAAAAACTGATAATTTTAAAATGTGAAAAAGAGTGATTAAAACTGACATGTTGTACATTATACTCCATATAAACATTGTACATTTGGAGTATGGACATTTTTGTTGATAACGAGAAAAAAATATTGAATTTTCACCAATGTTATCGCTAATGATGCACTTCAGAGGTCTGCACTGATGTTCTTATACATGTGCACTGTAGGAGACGTACACAAAGGCTACTGATGTGCTCAGCTGCTTGCACTCAAATGCATCTTTGTTACTCCAACAACTCCAACTGGCATGCAGCTACTACTTACAGCTATAATACTGCTATTGATAAAAGATCTTATCCTTTATTACAGATGAGCAAACAAAATAACCCAATATTTAGAGAGAACAAATATAGCAATACAAATGTTGACTTATACATAGTGACCAGATTGCGATTGGTAAAAACCGGGATATGTTATTAAATGTTCCGACATCAGTTCATGTAATTTGAAAGCAGTAAATTGTGCTTTATTTTTGGTCAACTGTTCTATAATAATTAAGGGGAAAAATGTTATTCCGAAATGTGAAAACTGATGGTGTAATCATGATTAACTCCATTTTTTGATCTTTGAGGAAAAATATTTCTTTCCTGATATCTTAAAAACTGTGCAAAGTAGAAGTGGATACCAGATGGTTTAATCCAATAATAGAAACTAATTGATTTCATTTACTAGACTATTTGGCACTTCTAAAATATATTTCTATATAAAATCAATTCTCTTGATCACTATATTGGTAACTTAGGCCTTTTCAGTTTAAATGATTATATATTATTATTATTTATGACTAAATTCTTTATTATCAACATCTTTTAAGATAACATTTATTTCATAAGCAATGAATATGACTTTGTTAAAATGAACTAAATTCAAACTTACGTATGCACAATTTTTTCTACTTATTAAATTCAAAGGGGCAACTTTTTCCTTGCCCATGGTGCCAAAAGAGCTATGAACGTAGCTTAGTTCAAGCTTATTATAGTAGCAAACTATGAACTTGGTTCTAGATTGAACGACTATTGTAATTTGAACTGCGAGTTATTAGTAAATAATGAGCGAACTATGAACTTAGTTCTTTGCTTTTTTGAACTACACTAGACCATTAAGCACTTGATTAATTGCACTAGACAACAAATTGAAACTTTTTTTTTATAACATTGGTCAAATAGGATGCTTTTAACTAATTTTGGTGTGGTGAATTCAAACATGGCTGTGAAAAATCTACAGCATGTCCAGTTTTTTGTTTTTTTATTCTGGATGTATTTCAATGAATATGCAGATCTGGGAAATGAAACTAAATGTGACTTATTAAATTGCAACTTAAAAGTCATTAATTAATTACATGATTACAGTGAAAAAATTAGAAACATCATAGTTATAGACCATTGAATATAAAGTAACAAATGAAATAATATTGTGATGCAAAAGAAGAAAATATGGGTAAGGATCTTTTATACTTAAAAGAAGTTCATTTTTGTCTTTTATGTGCTGAGGTATCTTTCTTGCAAGAACCAGCATATTCACCCATCATTGCTGGGTCCCACCTGCCTTGGTAACTCTCCTCCATGGTTCTTATATCCTGGTGAAATCTTTCCCCTTGCTCATTACTGACAGCTCCTAAGTTCTTGTGAAAGAAGTCGAGATGTGAGTGCAAGAAATAGATCTTCAAAGACATTCAGCAGCCAAGACTTTTATAGTTTTTGAGATCTTGAATGAGATGATGGTAGTTTTCCTATTTGTGATTCCCCGGAAAACCCTTGACTTCAAACATAAAGGATTTCCATGCAGTGTGCTCCTTCATATTCAGTTTTTCTTCAAAGACATATTATTCAGTAGTTTTCTGATCTGAGGCCCGACAAAGATCCCTTCTTTGAGTTTGGCATCACTTAGTTTTTAAAATTTTACCTTCAAGTGCAAAATCCCTTTACCAGTTTTGTCCATAGCCTTTTCAAAGATTTTCATAAGCCCTAGTGTGATGTGTAGTGGTGGGAGCTGAATCTCGGAGGGGCCAACTAGAGATGTACCTCACATTACTCTTTCCAAGAATAAAAACATCTCTTTTGGACCAGTCTTGTTTTGTAGTGTTTCTTTCTCGCCCTATTGTCCCACAAACACAGAAAACAGCAAAATTTTGTGAAGCCTCCTTGAAGCCCGAGCAAGAGAGAGATGACTTTTAGGCTACCACATATTGTCCACTTAAACTGGACATATTTTATAGAAGTGAGTATTTTTTCCATGCTTTCATAAGTTTCCTTAAATCCCACAGCATGTTTCACTGGAATGGAAAATTTTTGGTTTCCTTTATGCAAAAGGACAGTTTTTAAGCTGAATTTTCATGAATCTATAAATAGACATCATTCCTTAGGGTCGTGAGTTGTTCCAATTCTTCCCTTAGCCCTGAAATATCTGTGCAGAAACACAAACCATCTTGCAACTCGTAATAAGCAGATAAAGCCAAATTTCTCTTTCTGAACAGAGAAACTGTGGTACCCTTGGCCAGAAGATGCCACTCTTGAAGTCTTGAACCTCAGCTGGTTGTTTGAAAAGTCCTAGGTCTCGAACAAGATAGTTCATTTTGCTGAATCAGATGAGGCTCATCTAACATTTTAGGGGTATATGTAAAATCAGGATTTGTATGTGCCTCAAGTCTTCCTCTGATGAATGTGAATCTATCTCCTCCCAGTTGGTTGGAGGTGTTGGTATAGGAAGAACACCATGAGGAATTGGCCTTATGGCTGAAGACACATTTGGATATTGTATTTTGCTTTTGTGCTTTTGTTCTTTTTTAGAAAGCCTGACACTTTATTGAACAAAACTAGCAATTATGCAAATGACTAGTTGGCTTATGTAAACCATTAGAACTGCCAAAGGCATGGATTTTATCTTACATTTGAACCATTCACTCAGGCCAACAAAGCACGAAATGCAGCACACATGTGGAGCCTATATTTTGTCCTGATCTCGAACATGACATCCAAAATACAAGTTATAGGCTTTCTTCACAATCTTTGTCAAAGAACGACCCTGAGATTTTAGAATATAATTTCCACACATACGTAGCAAAACTTATCTGGCACATTAACACATCCTTGACACTGCCTTTCTGCCATTTAAACGCCAAATTTCATTCTTCAACGTATAGCACGTGTTCCTCCTACAATGAAACCAACAAGAATGGTGGTCTGAGGTAAGATTACTGTTACATATTTTCTCCCACTTGGCAATCAGTGTTGCCAGCCACAAAAAGTAAAATATTTAGTATCCCCCAACTGCCTGTAGGTGTTGGTATAGGAATATCTTAATAGGAGTCAAAATGACCAATATCATAAAAATATGATGTGCTAGCCATTTTTTAAGGCCAGATCTGAAATCAGCACCTGAAAAATAGTTAAAAGCAGCTACAATTGTTCATGCTATAAAAACCTTATAAACCAGTGTTATTATAGAACAATTGATCAAAAATAAAGCATAATTTACTGTTTTCAAGTTATATGAACTGAAGTCTGAACATTTAATAACATGTCCGTTTTTTTACTGATCACAGTATGGTCACCCTATGTAACATTCAGCATTTGTATTGCTAAATTTGTTCTCTCTAAATATTGGGCTATTTTGTTTGCTCATCTGTAAAAAGGGATATGAACTTTTATCAATAGCAGCATTATAGCTGTAAGTAGTAGCTGAATGCTAGTTGGAGTGATTGGAGTTACAAAGGTGTACTTGAGTGCAAGCAGCTGAGCACATTGGTAGCCTCTGTGTGTGTCTCCTACAGTGCACATGAGTAAGAACATCAGTGCGGACCTCTGAAGTGCATCATTAGCGATAAAATTGGTACAGATTCAATATTTTTTTCCTCGTTTTCAAAGAAATGACCATACTCCAAATTTTATAATGTACGACACATGCCAGTTTTAATTTTTTTACCTATAGGTCCACATCACTTTTTTTTTAACATTTTAAAATTATCAGTTTTTTTTTCAACCTTTTTTCAAAGCTGTATTAAATTTTTCAAATTCAATTTTTTTATTGAGTTAATAAGGAAAATTTCTATTAGTGCACCAAGTTTGGTCTCCTCATTTTCCGTAGAAACAAAGAAAAAAGAAAAGAAAAACCTTTAGTCACAATTTCTTTGTTTTCCCCTTAGGTTAAATGATTATACAAAATATTTTACAAAATATTTTTGATCAAAATATTTCGGACAATTAGACATCTTATGTGTACTAACATTTATGCCAAAGATCATGGAAATCTGTGATGGGTGGTGAACTTTTTCCAAACTTTTGGTTGATTTGACATGGAATGACTCACCTGATAAACATTATACATTGAAAGCACCCACCATCTTTTTACCACCATCTAATTTACCCACCCATTCATAAAAGTTCTCTACTCTACCACAATAATATGGCCAGACAAAACCCCTGGTGGGCTATAAATGATGCTGTGTAGCATACCTGCCAGTGTTATGGGTAAACAGTGTGAGAAAGATGGGAGTGCTCCATATCTGTCACTGCAGAATGTCTGAAATTTCTGTTTGCAACTGTCACACATGTGCACTAGGACCATCAATACCAACGAAACTTGCAGTTGCGTGGAAGAATGTGGCCGTAACTGGAGTGTTAATGTTCTAGGTGTGAGTACTGTCTCTCCTGTATTGGAACTGAGGGCCACAGCACTGATTATAATGTTGCCATTCAATGATGGGGCAACTATGAAGTTTTGTGCAAAGACCATTCGACATATGATGGCACGACTGGGCTATAGCAGTTGAATCACACTTCAAGTACTCTTCTTAGCAGCATGTCACTGGGCTATGAGGCTGCAGTGGGTGAAGGCACATTGCTAGTGGACTATGGAAGACTGCAAATGTATAGCATAGTCTGATGAATAGAGGTTCTACTTGCAACACACTGATGGGAGGTCGTGTGTTTGGCAAAGATCACACAAGGCCATGGACCCCAACTGTCTGGTGTGTTGCAGCCTGGTAGATGTGGTTTAGTGTTCTGGGGCATATTTATATGTGTCACCTTGTGGCCCCTTCTACTTATTGAAACCACCATCACCACACAAGCTAAGTTAATGTACTTGTCAACCATCTACACCCATTCATGGCTATCCATTTCCTACAGCAGGATGCCTTCTTTCAATAAAAGAGTACACCACATCTCATTGCTCCCATTATGTTAAAGATTGGCTGAAGGAGCATTCCAGTGATTTCAGAACCCTTTATTGGCCCTCACTCTCTGGATTCGAACCCTATTAAACATCTCTGGGATAAAGTGTAGTGATGCATTCGACCTGAAACTCATAATTGGCAGTTCTCAGTGTTTTATGTACAACTGTCCTGGAATCATGGGCTGTAATACCGACTAAAGTTTCAAACACTTCATAGAATCCATGCCATGGCATATTGCTGCTGTTGTGAGGGTGAAAGATGAACACACACATTTAGTGGGTGGGAGCAGGGGTGGCTCAGTCAGTGGTGATTCAGGCTCGCAATCTGTATTTCTCAGGTTTCAGTCGCAGCTATGTCAACATTGTGATATATCTCCGCAAAACCTCCCACCCCACCCATGGCCAGTAGGGAACATTGATGGGCATGGAAAAGCTGTCATTTGTTGGATGGGATGTTAAGTTGGGTTGGATGTGATGTTAAGATGTTAAGTTTGTTAAGCCCTGTGTTCAGGACAGCCACACCATATGCACTGTAAGGAACATGTTGTATGGCCTTGACAGGATGCTACCATTTTTTTCCTAACAAAAAATTTCAGCTTCCCAGTGGGTTCCCTCCCCACAACCTTCTCTGAGCCCTCAGTCCTTGTGGTATGGCCATTTACCCCATTTTGTGCAAAATTGTGCCATTCAGAGGTAAAACGACCCAACACAAAGTTAAGTGAGTGTGTATAATAAATTGCCCTTTCAGTGTATATCAACTGCACATAATAAAATATGGGGCGGGGGTGGCTCAGTCGGTAGCGTGCCAGGCTTGTAATCTGCAGTTCCCAGGTTTGAGTCCCAGCTGGGTCAGCGTTCAGATTTATCTCCTCAAAATTTACTGCCCTGCCCACTGTCAGTATGGGACACTGATGGGCTTGTAAAGGCTGCTGTCTGTTGGATGGGACGTTAAACCGTGGCCCCGTGTGTGGGAGAGCCATACCCTGTGCATGTTCAAGAACACACTGGGTGGCCTTGACGAGAGGCTACCATCTGTCTCCCAACAGCTGTTCCAGTGGGTCCCCTCCCCCAACCTTCTTTGAGCCTTCGGGGTCCACGTGACCTGGCCATTTAGCCCATGATGTGCAAAAAGTGCCGCTCAGAGGTAAAACAACCCAACACAACTCCATAATAAAATAGCATGTATTGCCTTATATAACATCATATTCAAATTAACCTTTTATTCACTTTCATTATATCTCCGCAAAATTCCCCGCCCTGCCCACGGTCAGTAGGGGACACCGATGGGCTTGGAAAGGCCGCCGTCCGTTGGATGGGACGTTAAGCCTTGGCCCCGTGTGTGGTAGAGCCATACCCTGTGCACGTTAAAGAACACGCTGGATGGCCTTGACGGGAGGCTACTATCTGTCTCCCAACAGCTGTTCCAGTGGGTCCCCTCCCCCAACCTTCTCTGAGCCTTCGGGGTCCATGTGACCTGGCCATTTAGCCCATGATGTGCAAAAAAGTGCCGCTCAGAGGTAAAACAACCCAACCCACTTTCATTATTTCAGTATCTTAACTGAAGAAAGATATATGTGCCTATATGCAAAATCTGGATTCCACATTTTTTGTATTATTCTGATAACATCATTATTGTTATGCCTGAACTGGCGTAGTGGTTAGGCAGCTAGTGACTGTTGCAGCAAGGCAAACTCTCTGTGCAATTACAAACTTTATTACCCAAAGTTCTGTTCAATGTAGCAGCTTCTAAGCCAAAACATGCATTACCATATTGGTTTTACAAGTTTTTACATTTAGTGGAACTTCAAATGTGTTTTAATCAAGGGTTGAGAAATAGGGGAAAATTTGATCAGCCAGAATGTGCATTACACAAAAGAGCATTAGATCAGGTTAATGAGACTGCAATCAAAGAAGAAAATTTTTATTTGGTGAAGATGTGTTTCTGCAGTCAATAATAAATAAACAAAAATAGCAATCCTCAGGCTGATAGTGTCACAGCATACTTTTTTCATTTTCCTAACCTTAACAGTGTAATTGCACTGCTATAACTTTTCAAATACCCCACTGGACTAAAAATATTTTACTGTTGTAATTTTTACTAGTTTTGAAGCTACAAGGCATACCAAATAATTCACTTGCCATTGGTTAGTGAATTTCTTTAGTCCTGGTTTTAATCATTACTGAATTTTGCAATGCTGAAATGTTTCTGGAGCATGCAGAATTAATTGTATTGGTGACTCCAGAATTTCTGTATAGAAGGGGTTTGGCGTGTCAGTCTGGTTGGAAGAGGGGGTGCGAGAGGCATTAGAGTACTTGCCTAAAAGCTGTGTTTCCATAGGAATGTTACAGATCAACTGGGGTATCTGAAAAGTTACAGCAGTGCAATTCTATTGTTTTGGTTGGAAAAATGGAAATATTAATCTGTGACACTATCAGCCTGAAGAATTTAAACACAACATTTGCCATTTTTGTTTCTTTTTATTATTAATTATTATTTTTATTTGGGATAGTTTGCTTTTCTCTTGGACAGTAAGTGTTGATGGAGAGTATGAGGGACTAAAACCACCCTTTGGTGCCACTGATTGAATGTCATATTTAAACCTTTGCATGTTCTGAAAAAAATATTGCAATTGCCAAGGCCTTTTTTTTTTATTTGCATTCAGCAATAAAAGTTGACTTTAGAACCTTATTTTAAGATTACTAAAAATAAGTATGTTCTTTACCAAGTTAAAAACCAGTTTAGTTTTGCAGGAAATTTTTTTTTTAGAAATTCAAAAGTAAAGAGAAATAAGGTAAAAATGCTGAGGTGCCATTGGTCTGGAAGGGTAATTATTCTTAGTATGACATTACTTACATTACTTAGTATGATATTACTTATTTTAGTATGATTTAATAGTTCTAATTCAGTACAAGTTAATATTTCTTTTATTTCACAGGAGTCTTGGTTGAAAAATGTGGTAATGATAGGCAACTACAGAAATGCCCAATTCTCCAAAATTTTCAGCAGAAACCAGAAGTTTTAAATGCTTATCATGACAGCCAACTATTGAATGCTATTCTGTTCATCATAATATGATAAATGAAGCAAATAGTTCCCTTCTTCCTATTTAAGATCATTGTATTGTTCAAGGCCTTAACCTTTTATTGACTAATGCATCATTATCAACTAATCAATGCAAGTCTTAGGTCATGACCAAAGCATAAGGGTTTTTCTTTCAAGTACATTAAATGAGCATTTCTTATCTTCAACACATGAGAGCCATGTTCATGACCAGTTTTAACAGGTGAGTTAAAACTGGTGAAGACTGTGTTGGATGGCAATAGACAATATCATAAGAGTAGTGAACCTAATTTCACAGATACTGCCAGTACATTACGAAGTAGTCGTCATATTCAATTTTTAATGTCATTTCCAGAAAAATGTGTTCCTTTTCTCCTGATTTCATGACAGAATAGGTAAGATTATAATTTTATAGTTCTTAAGATCCAGAATTTTGAATTATTAGAGATAAATAATTTTATCATTTACACCAGTTTCTGATAGATGCAGTTACTTTTAGACAATGTTTTATAGTATTTTGTCTTAAAAGAAAGTATGAAAATGCATAATATGGCTGTTTAAAAGTCAAACTATACAGCTTACAACCAATTTCTTAATTTTTTTATTTTAAGAGTATAATTATGTATATGTACTCTGATTGTAAACTAAAAAAGAATTGAATTATATGTTTTTTTATGCTGCTGATTGGAGCTTTTTTTTCTCAAATATCTAATTAAGCAATTGGTAAGTTACATTTCAGTTACTTTGCCACTGTTCTGTATCTGGATAACATGCTTATCCCTTCCAGGCAATGTCCATTATACAAGTACAGAATCTGTAATGAGAGCCAATGATGCCCGTATTTATTTTACATACAATACCTAAAAGTTCAATTAACAAAATTGCCACTTTAAAATTTTCTTACCTATCTAATATATAAAGAAGAAAGTTTGTTTGTGTCTGCCCACTTATGCACTTATCCACCAGAAGAGCTACAGGCACCAAACTTTGCATTAATGTTCCCTTCACTCCAGGGGAAGAGTACAGGCTATGTGCGAACCCACTGAGGTCAACCAAAAATAGGGTGAGTGGGTTTGAATTTCTCCAAATCCCTACAGACTTAACATTAATAGTTGAAAGTTATTCAAAATAAGCATTGCCATCAATAATTTTCAAATAAGTAATACATCAAACTAATTTCATTCTAATTTTGCATGATAAAGTTGTTGAGTTTGTTTGGTCAAGAACATGAATGACCAGAGATATAGAAGTGGTTGTAATTAAGCATTAGTAGGACATGAGATTCTTTGTTAAAATAAAAACTTTGAAAACTTGAATCTGTATTGGAAATTAAAATTATTAACTTAATTTGAAAAATATGCAAAAGTTAATAAATGTAATGCTTTAATAAAAGTTTTAATATGCTAAGTAATAAATAGAGTTAAGGAAGAAATCACTCTGAATTTAACGTCGTTCAATTGTAGAGGAAAAATAATTTTGAGCCGGGTGGGATATGAACCGACGATCTCCTGGTAACAAGTCAGTTGCTCTGACCACTGAGTTCCAGCTGCCAATCAAGATCTCCTCTAATTGATGCTATAAACTTTATACCAACAGTACACAATTTCATATGTCTCATGAAGGTATTGTCCAAGCTGCTCTCTTTACCCCTGGGTAATTATGGGGTGCAAAAAAAGTGCCACTCAGAGGTAAAACAACCCAACCCAGCTGCTCTCAGCCTGAAGAAGCAACGACAAGTATGTTATGAAGATGGCAAGTATATTAGGAGTATACAGTTGATTAAATTGAATTTTTTTTTATTATATCACTTCATAATCTTGAACAGATATGATATCAGGAGGTCATGGGTTTGTATCCCACCAGGCTCAAGACAGTTTTTCCTCTAATATTAATAACTGATTAATGACGATATCTTCCTTAATAATTCAACAAATATATTGAATAAATTTAAATTAACTAGACTCACAGCTATAAATTATACTATTTAATATATACGATATTAGCTATATTTACAAAATTAAAACTCTTGAGGAGACAAATAGCTCATATAAAGGAGTAGAGCATCAATTGACACATAGTATAATTTGCTTATTACTTCTACAATTATTCCATTATCTTCTACACATGCCTTTTCCTTGTAAAGGATGTTAAGAGTAAAACAGAAGAATAATTTTTGTCCCTTTAACCTCAGGTCACAAGGATCCCTGTTAATTCTACTTCTTTTTTGCTCTTGACAGCCTTTTCAAGTAAAAAGCATGTGTAAAATAATGGAATAATTGTAGAAGTAATAAGCAAATTACACTATATGTCAATTGATGCTCAACTCCTTTATATGAGCAATTTAAGCTCTCCTCAAGAGTTTTAATTGTGTAAATACAGCTAATATTGTTACATTAAAATTGTAAAATATATAAAAAAAATCTTAAATTTAATCAATTGTATACTCAAAATATACTTGCTATTTTCATGACATAGTTGTCATTGTTTTGTGAAACTGAGAGAAGCTGGGACAATACCTTCATGAGACACAGAGAATGTGTACTGCTGTAGAAAGTTCATAGCATCAATTAGAGATCTTGATTGGTCACCAATACCTCAGTGGTCAGAGCACCTCACATGTTATCAGGAGGTCATGGGTTCATACCCCACCTGGCTCAAGACAATTTTTCCTCTAAAATTGATCAACGTTAATTCAGAGTGACATCTTCCTTAATAGTTGAACAAATACGTAAAAATAATCTTCAATTTAAATAAATAGTGTTATTCGATAATAATGTTACTAATAATTTTTGCATAGTATCTATACATTTTATGTGCAACTCAAACCAGATTTAATTTTCTTTTTCTATAAAGTTACATCTATACTATTATACTATAAACTATCTGAGGGACCATGGTGGGATTTCAAAGTGAGAAGTGAGAGCTTAAACTAGAGAGAATTGATCGTAATGATATTTATGCCAAATGAAAGCTTTGCAATGTGGAGAGTACCATCTATTCTATATTCTAAAGAGTTTCAGACCTGAGCAATGCTGGGTAAAACTACTAGATCTTATAAAATACATTATTCATGCCTGAAAAATAATACTTTTTTTTCATGAATAATTTATTAAGTGTCGCCATATTTAAGACCCAATGTATGGTAAAGCTGATTTGCTTGTTTCTGTTTTCCTATACTAAACCAACCTTCTGATTTAAGCTCATGAGTTTCATTCAAACTATGGCAAACTCATTTTTGCTTAAAGTCATGAAATTCTCCAGAAAGTTAATCAAAAATGTTATTAATAGAAAGAGATAGGATTCATCATAATGTAATTTTTCTAAGCAGGTAGAATGAGGAGGATTGAAATTTATGATTAAATGTATTTTATTTTATGAAATCATAAATTTTGGAAGTAGTTATAAAGTATGTACCTCTATTGAATAACTTTATTGAATAAATACAGAGGAATTTAGGCATGGATGTGTGTGTCGTTTTTCTGCTGAGGTCCTGCCATCCTCTCAGATCTCCTACTGTGGCATATAAACTGACAGGCTCCTGTCAGACCTCTGCGGCAAGCAGCTGCTTGAGGGGGTATTTATTTATAATTGTCAATGTAAAATGAATGTTCAGCATTGGTAGCCCAGTAGTTGGAGCACCTGACACGTTATCAGGAGATCATGGATTCAGATCCCAGCCAGATAAGGGCAATTTTTCCTCTATATTTATTCATCATATCACCAACAGAGTTCGGTATGTTCTACCTCTGAGCAGCACATTTTTCACACACAATGGACTAAATGACCATGTCACAAGGACCCAGAGAGCTCAGAGAAGTTTGGTTGGGGGAGGAGACCCACTGGACAGCTGTTGGGAGACAGATGATACCCTTACATAAAGGCTATTCAGTGTGTTCTTTAACATGCACAGGATATGGCTTTTTTTGGACATTGGACCATGTCTTAATGTTCCATCTGATGGACGGTAGCCTTTCCATGTCCATTGCTGTCCTCTACTGACCATGGGCAGCACAGATAATTTTTGCAGAGATAAATCTCAGCTATGATCCAGCAGAGACTCGAACCTGGGAACTACAAATTAGGAGCCTGGCATACTACCGAGTGAGCCACCCCCACTCCATCACCAACAGATGCATACCTGTTATTTCCCGTTATTTGAATACATATCTCTATTTATTTTCCATTTTTTACTTTCACTTTTTGGACTTAACCTATTTCAATATTCCTAAATTTATTTTTGTCATTTATTCCAGCATTCTGTGTATTTTTCTTGCTCCTCGAATTGAAACTATATCTAGATCTTGTCGATGCTTCTAGAAGCCAGAGAAGTGAGAGCTTAAACTAGAGAGAATTGATCGTAATGCAATGATGCCAACTTCGAGTTATTTGGGGGGGGGGGGATTAAAGACATTGGTACTTTTTCCAAATTTCTGAAATATTCCATCAGTCAGTTGAAAATGATATTCTACGTAGAGTAAAAGATTATAGTAGTTTTTTAATATCAAGCACAGGGGCATAGTTATGGGGGGGGGGGGGGGAGGCTCCCCCCAAAGTAACTTGAAGTTGGCAAAATTCTAAGTGACTTCGTAAAATCTAGGTGAGTTGTGAAAATTTGTAATCTTTTTTATTTGTAAAATTAAGGGGAGTTGTCAAAATTGAGGCAACTTGGTAAATCTAGGACAGTTTGAAAAATGGAGAGATGGCAAAATTTAATGCATTTGGTAAAATTCGAAGTCACCTAGTAAAATGCAGGTGAGTTGGCAAAATCTTGGAAGGTTGACAAAATTCAGAGTGACTTGGTAAAATCTTGGGGAGTTGGCAAAATTTGGAGTGACTTGGCAAAATCTTGGGGAGTTGACAAAATTCGGAGTGACTTGGAAAAATTGTGGGGAGTTGGCAAAATTCAGGTGAGATATAAAAATTGGGATTTTTTTCTGTAAAATTCAGAGTGACTTGGCAAAATTCAGGTGAGATGAAAAAATTGATATTTTCTTCTATAAAATTTTGGTGAGTTGGCAAAATCTAGGGGCAGTTTTCAAAATCATGAAGAGTTGGAAAAATTAGGAGTGACTTGGGAAAATTTGGGGGAGTTGGCAAAATTCAGGTGAGATGTAAAAATTGCAATCTTTTTTGTGTAAAATTATGGCATGTTGTACAAAATCGAGGAGAGTTGGCAAATCTGGGGAAGTTGGGAAAAATCAGGTGAAATGTAAAAATTGGGATTTTTTTCTGTAAAATTGTGGCGAGTTGGCAAAATTTAGGGCAGTTGGCAAAATTTGAATCCAGTTGGCAAAATATGGGTGAGTTGTGAAAATTGGGATTGTTTTTGTGAAATTAAGGAGAGTTGACAAAAATCGAGAAAACTTGGCAAAATTTTGGGGAGTTTGAAAAATATGAAGTGACTTGGCATATTCAGGAGAAATGTAAAAATTGGGATTGTTTTGCGAAAATAAGGAGAGGTGGTAAAATCGAAACAACTTTGCAAAATATAGGGAAGTTGGCAAAACTGGAAGCCACTTGGTAAAGTACAGTTAAGTTGTAAAAATTGGGATTGGTTTCGTGAAATTAAAGAGAGTTGGAAAAACCGAGAACTCTTGGCAAAATCTAGGGGAGTTGGTAAAATTGGAAGCCACTTGGTAAAACACAGGGGAGTTGTGAAAATTGTGGCTTTCTTGTGCAATTAAAGAGAGTAGATAAAATTCGAAGTGACTTGGCAAATTCAGGGAAGATGTAAAAATTTTGATATTTTTTTTCTGTGAAATTATGGCGAGTTGGCAAAATTTGAATCCACTTGGTAAAATATAAGCAATTTGTGAAAATTGGAATTGGGTTTGTGAAATGCAGGAGAGTTGACAAAATCGAGAAAACTTAGCAAAATCTTGGGGAGTTTGAAAATTTTGAAGAGACTTGGCAAATTTAGTAGGGATGTAAAGATTGGGATTGGTTTTGTGAAATTAAAGAGAGTTGGCCAAATCAAGGGAAAATTCACACTGACTTGCTTCAGTTCAGATGAGATGTAAATAATGGGATTATTTCTGTGAAATTATGGCTATTTGGCAAAATTGGAAGAAAAGGAGGAGCGAAAATCTAGGTAAAAACGCGACAGACATTATTTGCTCAGTTGGCAAAATTTGATTTTTGAGTTTGAAAATTTTCGATTTATCACCGCCCCCCCCCCAACCATAGTCCTTTGCTACACCCCTGGTCAAACATATACTATGGGGTTAAAATAGAATTACATAAAATTGCTTCGGATTTCAAAGTATGTAGATCAGTTTGAGATTTTTTATAAGGTGACTAAATTTTGGGGTGAGGGATGGTGTCCCATCAAAAATTAGATTTTCAAAATGCCAGTAAGAGTAATAGTGGACAAAAATTTGTTCAACTATTTATATTTCATGTATTTTGCAAGAACTTTTTAAGACCTCCAATCTTTTGCAGAACAGGGGGAGGGAGGAATAAAATAAGAGGGGAGGTTATGTTATTCCAGCTCAATGGAGTTTCTTGTTCTCACCCTTTCATTTTTTTCTAGATTTGGGCCTGCAAACCACTGAGTGTGGATAGTTCTGTATTTTTTAAGCAAACATTTCAGTGATATTCGTATTATATATATAATGTAGTAGGAAGAAGAGGGATTGGGTTTAACTCTTCCAGGGCTTTTGGGTTTAACTCTTCCAGGCCTAAAAACCTTATTTATATCCAGAGGCCTAGATATTTTTTCACTATTCTCAGCCAAACAAAATGAATTTGAGAATTTTTTGCCAAATAACTAATAAAAGGAATTATGGCATATTATATGCCAAATTAATCAACAGTTAATTCTTGGTTTTATGAAAGTAAAATATTTAACAGAAACTAGTTTTATCTTAATATTGCTATTTTTGAGTCATTATTAAAAAAGGCATCTGGCAATGCAAATAATGTATTAAAAGAACCCTAATAGATAAAAATATAATGCATTTGAATATAAATGTCATTTCTCAATGCAAAAAAGAAATTGAAACAAGAAAATTACTTTAAAAAGAACCTTTTGAAAATTTCCCCTTTTTTTTAATTCTTTGTACTCTGATAAAAGTCCTGCTTTTCACCAACTGTGCTCAGTCAAATAAATGTCAGCTTTAGAGAATTTTTTTAAACAAATAACCAATTAACAGAAATTGGCTCATTGGCTAATTATAGCCATATTTCCTAATGCTCCATAAAACTCAAAATATACGATCAATGAACAGAAATAGGTCATGTCACTGACTTTGACATGACCTATTTTGTATACAGGTCTTTTTTTATGCACATATATACATTATACACCAAATGTATTACCATATACACCGAAGAGCCAAAACATTATGACCAGCTAATCTTTATGCAAATTGAAGCAACTGCAGGTAAACAACACATGTGAAGGTCATGAAATGTATAAATAACACCTGATACTGAGCTTTGTTAATCAGTGTTATTCTTGTTCTTCAGATGGAAAAGGCAGCAAACTTGAGTGAGTTTGACAAAGGCAAAATTGTAATAGCCAGATGACTGGGTCAGAGCATTTCCAAGACAGCAAGACTTGTGGGGTGCTTACGGTCAGCCGTGGTTAGTATCTTCAAAAAGTGGTCTGAAGAGGGGAAAACCATGAACCACCAGAAAGGTGTGAGCCGACCATGGCTCATCGATGCTAGAGGTGAGCAAAGGCTATCTCATATGGTATGAGCTAATAGAAGGGATATTGTGGCGCAACTTGCCCATAATTTGAATGCTGGTGACGGGAGTGTAATGTGTTGCAACACACAGTACATCGAACTTTCTAAAAACGGGACTGCGTAACCGCAGGTCGTTCCGAGTGTCCATGTTAACCTCGATTCACTGTTTGAAAATGCCTACAATGGGCATGCGAGCATCAAAACTGGACCTTGAAAGATTGGAAGAAAGTAGTCTGGTCTGATAAATCTCCATTCCTGTTGCACCATGTGGACGGCCGGGTACTTCTGCATCGTTTACCTGGGGAAGTATTGGCACCAGGATGCACCGTGGGAAGAAAACAAGCCAGTGGAGGAAGTATAATGCTTTGGGCAATGTTCTGCTGGGAAACCCTGGGTTCAGTCGGCAATGTTCTGCTGTGAAACCCTGGGTCCAGTCGGCAATGTTCTGCTGGGAAACCCTGGGTCCAGTCATTCATGTGCAAGAAACTGTGATGTCTACCATCTACCTAAACATCATTGCAGACTAGATACATCCTTTCATGTCAATGGTATTCCCATCTACTAGTGCCTTCTTTCAGCAGGATAATGTGCCATGCCACACTGCCCTGATTGTTTGAGAATGGTTCGCGGAACATGAGGAAGACTTCCAGGCCTGGCCTCCAAATCCCCCAGACATAAATCCAGTCGAGCATCTATGGTATGTGTTGGAACAGCAAATCCGATCTGCGGCAGCTCAACCACGTAACTTACAAGCATTAAAGGATCTGCTGGTAACATATTAGTACCAGATACCACAGGACCCTTTAGAAATCTTGTAGCGTCCATGTCTCGCCAGGTTAGGACTGTTTTGGTGGCACGTGGGGGACCAACATCGTATTAGGCAGGTAGTCATAATGTTTTGCCTCTTTGGTGTATATGGTAAATAATATACAAAATTAAACAGGAAAATTCAGAATTAAAAAAGAAAATTCTGAAACATATTAATTTTATTTTCATAGTGAGATAGTGAAAAAATAAATCTTAGTTAAGGCTTAGATTTAGAAAGTTGTAACAGTTTAGTTATATATCAGTAGAAAGGAAATATCTTTATGAATAATGTATTTTTTTTAACCTGAAACTAGACTTATGTTAACTGTTTATATTTTTGTCATTGTAATGATTTGAAACATGGGCTGAGCTGCCTTAGACCCTTTACAAAATAGCCCTACCAATCATAGGAAGACTGATTTCCATGCTAAAGAAGTCCATATTTAAGGCCATTTTCATGAAATTATAGTAAATCGATTCTTTTTATTCGAAATCGAAAAATAATTTGAAAAAAAATTCATTTAACCTGACAGTTTTAAAATCTGCAGTCACAAATTGTAAGCTGGCCATTGTCATAACTTATATAATATTTTTTATTAATAGTGATGTATCATCATCTCTAAAAAATCAATAATCTAATATATAAAGTAGAAAGTTTGTGTGTTCTATCCCCATATGCATTTTGTCCCCAGCTCCAAAGAAAAAGCTCCAAACTTCGCATGAATACTTTACCCAGAAGAAGAATATAGGCTATTTGCGAACCCAATAAGTCCAACCAAAATTTGGGTGAACAGGTCCATAGACTTAACATTAATGGTTGAAAGTTATTCAAAATAACTGTTGCCATCAATAACAATGAAATAAATGCATGAAATCAATTTCCGATTTCACATAATTAACCCTTTCAATGTCCAGCCTGAAAAACTGGTTTCCATCCAGAGGCCAAGCTATTTTCTCCCTATGCTCAGCCAAAAAAACTTTAGAACTTTTTTGTCACATAACTAATGAAAGGAATTATGGCACGTTGTATTCCAAATTAATCAGCATTTAATTCTGGATTTTTTGAAAATAAAGCATTTAACAAAAAAGACCATGCATTTCATTTTAATAGGACTATTTTAGAGTCATGTAGTAAAAAATACATCTGGCAATGCAAATAAAAATAAAAAACAAACAAAAAAACTAATAGACAGAAATAATTGTAATGCACATGAGTAGAATGGCTATATATTTCTGAATAACAAAAAAAAAATTTTTTTGGTTTTAAGTAAATATTTCTCAAATTTTGTAATTTTTTTCTCGATACCATACTTTAAGAAAATTCCAGGATTTTAGCCAGTGATTGACTTCTGAGTCAAATAAACAAGTCAACTTTAGAATTAAAAAAAAAATCAATGGAAATAGGTCATGTTATATATATGAAATTAAACAGAATTTAATTGCGAATTTTGAAAATAAATAATGTAAAGAAATTTGCAAGCATATTGATTTTAATAATCCCTTTTCAATATGATATGGTGAAAAAAAAGATCGCACTATTATAATTAAGGCTTCATTTTGGAAAACCTGATGAATATAATAGTTAAATTATATATTTATCGAAAAAAAATTTCCTCGCGAATAAAATTTAACCTGAAATATGATTTTTATTTCTTTTCATGATTCTTTTCAGTATCATATATTTTAAACACTGCCAGTGACTTGGACTTCTCGCATTCACAGGATTTTCTGAACTGGTTTTGAAATAGAAAAAAACTTCCTTGGCTGCTTTTTTTGCTAAATATTATAAACTTGTTCTTCAGGTGTTGAAGCTTGATGATCTTGGCTAAATGCAGAAAGGTTTGTGCATCAAAGCAAAGAAAAAACAGTGTTATATCGTCTGTGTGGCACAGCCAAGGTACTGAGGGGGAGGGGTTGTGTTTAAAATCATTCAATATAAACATAAAAACTCATATTTTTTTAGAGGGTGAGAGGTGGGAGTGAAACTTTTACTGAGTTTAGTGGAGGGGATGCCCTCCCACAGGGGTGGGGTGGCTCAGTCGGTAGCGTGCCAGGCTCGTAATCTGTAGTTCCCAGGTTCGAGTCCCAGCTGGATCAGCGTTGAGATTTATCTCCGCAAAAATTCCCCGCCCTGCCCATGGTCAGTAGGGGACACCGATGGACTTGGAAAGGCCGCTGTCCGTCAGATGGGACGTTAAGCTGTGGCCCCGTGTGCAGGAGAGCCATACCCTGTGCACGTTAAAGAACACGCTGGATGGCCTTGATGGGAGGCTACCATCTGTCTCCCAACAGCTGTTTCAGTGGGTCCCCTCCCCCAACCTTTTCTGAGCCTTCGGGGTCCATGTGACCTGGCCATTTAGCCCATGGTGTGCAAAAAAGTGCTGCTGAGAGGTAAAACAACCCAACCCAAAGCCCTCCCACATGACAGCTGATTTCCATAGCAAGGAAGTATATTTTGCTTCCTTATCCAAGACGTTCATTTCAGAAAACAGTACAAACTGAAATTTTTTTTTATAAAAAACAACAAATAATAAAATAAAAATTACATGCAACAAATAAGATGTTAAAATATCTGCAGCAAGTTTTAACCTGCCTCCAATCTAGCATCGGAAAGATCGATAAATCAGCCAATCGAAAGACCACTAATAACACAAATAAATCCACAGAAATGAATTTGCTTCCATATCCAAAACCTCATTTATTTTCAGAAAATGATACCAGATCACAGTTTTACTGGAAATGTAATAAATAATAAAATAAAAATTAACATATAGCCTAATGCGATGTTAAAATATCCACAGCAACAAGTTGTAAGCCGACCATATGATGTAGCATAACTATGAAAAATCAATACTTATCGATCAACCAAAAGATTGCTAATTTCTGAAAATAAATATACTGAAATGAAAACTAAGGTTTAAATATAAAAAAAGTAAATACTAATGGCCGAGTGGTTAGCGTGCTTGGCTACCGAGTGGTTAGCGTGCTAAGGGACCTGGGTTCGAGCCCCGGGTAAGGCATGGACGTATGTGCTGTTTTTCCGCTGAGGTCCTGCCATCCTCTCAGACCTTCTACTGTGGCATGTAAACTGACAGGCTCCTGTCAGACCTCTGTGGCAAGCAGCTGCTTGAGGGGGGATTTATTTTTTATTTTATCCAATATACAGGTCCAAAAAACTATATAGTACACAGAACAGAGATAGCATGTGTCAGCCATCTGCATCTTGTTTTCCTCAGTGAAGCATAACTAATTAAATGTAGCTGCAACCAGAATTTCTAAGAAGGATTTGTTTACTTCCAGTTTTGATTTTAAGAGCGGGAAAGATGCATAGAATGCTGGGAAAAATGATAATAATTTGGGAATACTAAAATAGGTTTATGACAGAAAAGAGTGTGGAACAGAAAAAAATGGCAGTGCGTATTTTGTAATTCCAAAATCTGTAGTTTTTAAAAATAACAGTTTTTTGGTTAATTTTTAGTTTTCCGAAAATTTAAGGAAAAAATTGTTGATAATGGTTAAAATCGAACTTGTGAGCTTAAATCAGAAGGTTGCTTCAGCAAATAGGAACATTAACAAGCAAATTGGCAATACAGTTTAGTGCTTCTAAGAAATGGCTTTATAAAATTATTTATATGGTAGTTTAATAAAATATGCATCAAATTTGAAAACAAAATATTATTTTTGAAACCTGAATTACGTTTTTTATAAGATATATATATATAAAAGTACAACAGCAATTTTTATTTTTAAAAAATTGATTTTTTTTGTTGTACTGAAAACAGATACATACGTCCTTGGCCTCTCAATTCAGATTCTCCACATCATAGAAGGGTTAAACATTAACGCTTAAAGTTATTCAAAATAACTGTTGCCACCAATAAATTTCAAAGAAGGAATGCATCAAGCTAAATTTTTTCTGATTTCGAGTGATAAACTCATTGTTCAGTTTGTTGGGTCAAGAGCTCGAGCAACCATGGATATTGAAGTTGTTCTTATTAAACACGAGTGGAACACGATTTTTTGTTTGAATGAAAGCTTCAAAACCTATGAATTCACATCAGAAACTAAAATATGTAAAAGTTAATAAACGTGGTATATTAATTAATAAAAGTTTTAATATGTTAAGTATTAAATAATGTTTTTTAATGATGATGATAATTTTTTCATAGTACCTATATTTTTTTCAGGCAATTTACACCATATTTAATTTTTTTTCTGTAAAGTTACATATCTATCCGAGGGACTCTGGTGGGTACGAAATGATTTGAAAAGTTTGGTTATGTGAGCGAGGCAATTCTGTCTTTTCATACGGTATCTAGAAATATATCCATTTCTGTCCATCAATAAAAGAGACAGAAAAAAATTAAGCTGAAAGGGATTGATTGTAATGATTTTTATGCCAAATTAAAATGTGACATTGGGACACCAATTGTGACAATGGGAAGCCATCTACTCTATATTTTTACCTAGCTATCTATTGCTTTCGGCTTTGACATTTGTCGGTTGGTTTGTTTGTGGATTTGACAAACCATTTCACCATATCTTTCAAATGTGATGGAGAAACTTAATGATTTATGTACTAAATGCAAGCTTATGATGTGGGGAGTGGCATAGGGTATAAAAAATTTACCCCCATACTTTCTTCCCCTTAAAAAGGGGAAAAGTGGAAATAATGGTTCCTCTACATTTGCTAAACACAAATGCTGAAAGTAATGAGCTATACATTGAATGAAAGATTCTAACGCAGGGAATGTCATAGGCTCCGAAAAATAGAACCCCCATGCTTTCTTTCCCCGTATAAAGGGGGAAAAATGAAATTATTTTTCCTCTATATATCCTGAATGCGAATGACTTAAAAGGTACTATTAAGATAAAACATGTCTTTTTAAAAAATGCAGAAATGCTGATTAATTTGTCATACAACATGCCATAATTCCATTCATTAATTATTTGGCAAAAAAGTAACAAGCTATGTGTTAAATGAAAGCTTGTGACGCAGGGAGTGTCATGGGCTATAACAAATTGACTCCCCTTGCCTTCTCCCCTAAAAAAGGGGAAATGTGAAAACTATTGTTCTGCTATATCTCCAGGATGCAAATGCTGAAAATATCAAATATGCCAAATGAAAGCTCCTAAAGTGGGGAATGTGGTAGGCTATGAAAAATATACCCCTGTTCTTTCCTCCCCCTAAAAACAGGCAGGGGGAATGTGAAGATTATTCTCCCCCTATATCTGCTGAGAGCAAAATGCCGAAAGTAATGAGCTATGTGTCTAATAAGAGCTTGTGATGCAGGGAGTGTCATAGGTTATGAAAAATTGATCCCCAGTGCTTCCCCACTAAAAAACAGGGAATGTGAAAGTCATTCTACTGGTATCTTCTGAACGCGAGAGGTCCTACAGTTACGAGTTAGGTGTCAAACGAAAGCTCATATAATGACAGTCGAAACTATTTCAAATTTTCACCCCCACTATTCCCTCCTGATGAAAGGGGTGGGCAGATTTTCATGGAGGTCGAACTTTAATGAGTCGTATCACAAATAAAGACTTCTGATATCTCCAATGTTGTGGGCTACGTCAAACATGACTCCAAAAGTGGGGAAAATGTGCTCGATGTTTATGAGTTATATCTCAAAGTTTATGAAGATAGGTGTTTTTAGTGATAAAAAAAAATAGAAAATTCTCCATCTTCCCTAAAAATTAGAAAATAAACCTAAAGCATATCGATGGTGCAATCAGTCAGTGATTTCATATTCACTTCAAAGGAACGTAGGGTACCAATTTTCCTACTCAACTTTTTAAGGTCAACTCAAATTTTCCTACTCAACTTTTTAGGTCCCTATTATAGGAAGATAGGTATTTTTAAATATATTGATAGAAAGTTTAAGACCTGAGCAATGCCGGCTAAATCTACTAGACACAAATTGACAGAAATAAAATCAAATAGTCAATAGAGATAAAAATGAAGGTTTATAAAAGTGTATTTGAAATGCTAACTGAATTTAAAATAATGTTTATTTGACCATATATAACACATAATATACTTAATCTATGTAATAAAAGAAGTCTGTCTGTCCGTCTGTGGCAGCCATAACTCATCGGGAAATCAACGTACGCGCTTCAAATTTTCAGAGAATGTTTCGAGTTGTGGTCTGGATTTCAGTGCCAAATTTCAAGTCGAAAGTCCACAAGGGGAGCTTGCTAGAAGCAAAAATATTTACCATGCTATTCCTACGGGAATTGAGAATCGCTGTCAAATTTACTGTTGCCATTTACTGCTCCCTAACTATGAAAGTAAAGAGTTAAAATAGCATTTAACTTTTCTGCTGCAGATCTGATGCCGTTGATAGATTCCCCACATTTCCAAAAGCATTATATAGGCATTCCATTGCAGCTAGGTACTTGATTTTCCAACCAAACGTGGGGTCAGGCATGGAGAACCCGCCTACGAAATTTGGGACGTTTCGGTGAATTACATCGGGAATTACAGAATGCCAAAATCTGTTGAAATAGATATCTCAATTGTTTGCCATGAGCTCTGAGAGCATACTTGGCAACTGATCAAAGGAACCTCGGTTCGAGCCCAAATAAGGCAGGGATGTTTGTGTTGTCTTTCTTCTGAGTTTCCACCATCCTCACAGATCTATTATGGTGTATTAAACTGACATGCTCCTGTCAGATCTCTGTAGCAAGTATCTGCTTGAGGGGTAGTTGTTATTTTTTTTATTAAGCTATAGAGTAATTTGAAAAATACAAAATATACTACCTCAATATCTATTAAGCTTACTAAATAATTTTCAATTTGCCTCTAGAAACAAAAAAGTTGTAACTAGGTGTTGGTTAAACAAGTATTGGATAAATGAGGTTTGTATATAAATGTTACTGTGCTTAATTCATCAGATCTGAATATTGTATCTGACTTTTATTTCAAAAGTTTCAATTTTTATTGTAATAATAAGCAAAAACAGGAGATTTTGAAATATATCTGATATTCCCAAATAGTTACATGGATGGTTGCCTTGGATCTGCAAGACCCATTTACAATTATTTGTCCTATTAAGTAATTAATAGGTGGATATAAAAGAAATTTTAATAAGGCAAAAGATTGGGCTTGAAAGGCAGAGGCATATCTAGGCTATGGCCAATATGGTCCCAGCTGTAGGCACCTTGAGAGTTAGGCACCAAATGACATTCTCCCATATATGTGGAAATTTTTCACGTATTACCGTCATATCTAGAAGAACAACATATCACCTCTGTCAAATATTGGATGCTTGTTTAAAAAAAAAAATTGGTGCTTTTCATTTTTAGAATGTTGTATGGCCGAGTGGTTAGTGCGCTTGTCTACTGATCTAAGGGACCTGGGTTGGAGCCCCGGGTAAGGCATGGCTGTTTGTGTCAGTTTTCTCTCAGAGCCATCCTCTCAGACCTTCTACTATGGCATATAAACTGACAGGCTCCTGTCAGACCTCTGTGGCAAGCAGCTGCTTGAGGGGGTATTTATTTTTTTATTTTATCCTTTAACAGTAGTAATTCATACTAATGGATGATAGGAAAAAAGTAAATAGTAATATATAGTGGGCAATCCATAACAAATTACCGTATTTTAACGTGTATAAGGAAACCCCTGATTTTTCATCAAAGATATTTTTATTTTAAGACATAATCATTTATTTAAGAATACTATCCATGTATAAGAAACCCCCCTATTTTTGGGACCGAATTTTTGTCAAAAAGGGGTTCCTTATACACATTAAAATACGGTACCCCTTAAATAAAAATAAAATAAATACCCCCTTAGGCCCCCATTAATTCACATAATGAATTTTTCTCGCATAGTGAATTTCCTAATACTTTTGACCAATAAGACTTCTTTACAGAATCAGCAAGCCTCAACAAATTGGTGATGCCCATTTATGAGCATTACCAATTTGTTGGTAATTTATGAGATACTTTGGAGTTCGATTGCCTATGTTTAAATTGTTTGCTATGTTTTTGGTTGTGGAAAGAGCTCTCTTAAAAAACTTTTGCTTTTATTAAATTTTTCTATTTTTGAACCCTTCCAGTGTCCAGCCTGAAAAGCTGGTATACATCCAGAGCCTTAATTTAACTTTACAACTTTTTTGCCAAATAATTTATGAAAGAAATTATGGCATGTTATATCCCAGTTACATCAGCATTTCTGGATTTTTTGAAAATAAAATATTTAACAAAAAAGACAAGTTTTATTTTAATATGATCTGTTTAAAGTCTTGTAGGGAAAAAATGTATTTGGCAACAAATAAAATTTATTTCAAAAACACTAATAGATAGAAATGATTATAATGCACATGAATAGAAAGGTTATTTATTTCTGAATAGCAAAAAAGAAATTATTATTATTTAAAGTTAATATTTCTTCCATTTTATAATGTTTTTTCTCCATACCATAGTTTGAGAAAAGTCCAAGCTTGTTGCAGTCACCTTTAGAATATTTTTAATAAATAACTAATCAACAGAAATATATCATGTTATATACGAATTTAAGGAGAATTTAATTGTGAACTTTATTAAAGAATTTGAACATTGCAGTAACATACTAATTTTAATAACGCTTTTTGCAGGGGTATACCAAAAAAAGTGCATATTTCATAATTGCTTCCAAAACTTACATCTTTTTTAATAGTAGCTTTTTATTAATTATCAGGAGATTTTAGAAACTTTAAGGAAAAATTTGTTGATAATAGTTCAAATCAAGCTTCTTAGCCTAAATTGGGGAATTGCTTCTGTATAGAGTAACGTTAACAAATTGGCAATACCTCATATCGCTATTCCCCGCCCTGCCCACGGTCAGTAGGGGACACTGATGGGCTTGGAAAGGCTGCGTCCATCGGATGGGACGTTAAGTTGTAGCCCTGTGTGTGGAAGAGCCATACCCTGTGCACATTAAAGAACACGCTGGATGGCCTTGATGGGAGACTACCATCCGTCTCCCAACAGCTATTCCAGTGTGTCCCCTCCCCAACCTTCTCTGAGCCTTCGGGGTCCTTGTGACCTGGCCATTTAGCCCATGGTGTGCAAAAAAGTGCTGCTCAGAGGCAAAACACCCCAACCTTATATCGCTTCTAAGAAATGGCAATTATATGGCTTTAACAAATTATTTATGTCATAAGTTAATAAAATATGCATTGAAGGAAAAAAGAATATATTGTTTATCAAGCCTGAATTATATATTTTTAAAAGATATCAATAAAAAAGTTTAAAATGGCAATTTTTATTTAAAAAAAATCGCTTTTTTGTTGTACTTAAAACGAATATATATATATATGCCTTTGACACTGGAAGGGTTAAAAGTGAATTAATAGTGATCACATTGGTCCCTGAAGATAAAATTATTAAATTTTCTCTATCACTCTAATTATTGGAATAGCTGAGACAATTAGATGCAATTATTATCTTGGAATTTACCTTGTTTTTTTTTCTTGTAGTGATATCTGATGGTAGTAAGTCTATTACCCTGTGGTGGATAGTATGGTCCAGATATGAGTTCACACATGTTCTTGATTTTTTGGTTGTTTCTTATGGGAATGCTGGTGCTAGACTGACATTGATTTTGTGCACCTGTTAACTAATGTATTTTTAGATTTCCAGCTTATGTCCCAACCTTTCCAGAAGTGCGAACACTGTATTTTAGTACATATCCTATGTGTTTGTCATTGTTGCTCCAATGCATGGTCAGGCAAAATAATTGTTTTGCAGAAGGCATAGATTTGAGCATACTGTGGTCAGTGTTTATGTTAGGTTTGGAGCATGTTGTGTGAAGGGGAGGGTGGTAGTACATGTGGTGCCCTCTATTGAGGGGTTCAGGATATATAGTTTTAGAGTTTTGTTTTATTGTTGGGGTAACTGAAATTCAGATCATTTCTCACTTTCATAAAAACCTGTCTATAGCTGAAAAAAGTGCTTGAGCTTTTAATTGGAATTTAACCTTAAATTTGTCAATCAGCAGCCAACTAAAACCTTAGCTTTATTGCTTTATTGAAATAGAACATGAAACAAAAGATCTGCAATAAAAAAAAATACGAAAAATCTTCGGATGTTGCTCTTTTATTTAAACTCATTGAACTTAGAATAGTAGTTGTCAAAACGAAACATCTGTAAATATTCACTGTTTGACACATCATAATCTTCATTTTCTTGACAGCCTTCCACAAATTTCAAAAAAGCCTCTGCATTTTCTCCCCTACTGAACAAGAAGACTATAACTAACAGTTGTTCTGTGGCACACTCTTAAATTTTTGCGTGCATATAATGAAAATGGTAGCTATGTAGTCACTGGAAGGAGAGCTATGAACCAATTCTCTGTGATGATGCATAGAACCTGCCAGGCCTAGTAGTAGCCTACTGATCTGGACAACTATGACTATTCTTTTTTTCTACCCTGCTGAGGAGTGGTCAACCACAGAGGGTCCTGACCATATAAACCAACCTGAATGGAAATTATGGCTGAGTTTGATTATGGATCCTGAATTTGCTGCACTGGTGGGCTTCTGTTGAGCGAAAATTTTCCACTGTATTTTCTATTTGTTTGTGGATTGGCAGCCCCAAGTGAATAGATTCACAGGATATGTTTTATCAGCTGATGCATAATCCTGAGCAGAGGTCATCGCAGGCACCTGAACTCTTGCTTCTACTGGCATCGTCAAATTCTACATTGGAGAAAGTCTTCCAGTGTAGAAGGCTTCAGCCTTTACTATGGGGGCTGTTTGCCTGCAATTAGGGGGCTGTTTGATATTGTTGGCATTCCCTCTCTCAACAAAAATGTTTCTTTAAACATGCCACTAACCATTTTCTCTCCATAGGTAGTTGGAATGTGAGGACTCTGCAAACATCTCTTTCTCTTGATGTCCTCACGCAGGAAAGCGTAAGAAGGTATAATTCTCTCGTAAGAAGGTATAATTTTTTTTTTCTTTTGTCCCTAACATATCATTAACATAATTTCATTGTTATTATTTTTTCCACAGCTTTGAAAACCATATAGTAATTATTTTTAGCTCTTCTTAATTCTGCCTTTATGCACAAAATGTTTTATATTCTGTTTCAAAGTATATAAACACTGGATTTTTTTATATTTTTAATATAATTTTTCTTTTTTATTAATTAAAGTAATTATGTCACTTGGAAACCAATTTTTTTTTTTGCATAAATATTTTTCTGTACAAAAAACTATTTTGTACCAAGTGTCATATGCAACATTCACATCTGAGCAATTGTTATACACATCATTAAAATCTGAAATTTTCACATGTTTTTCAAATTTATAATAATTAACAAAATCCTCAGTTTCTATAGTTGTAATTCCTGGTCCTTTCCCCACTGGATTCAGACTAACTTGATTCAAATGTATAATAAGTGGATAATGATCAGTAAATGAGAATTCAGTAATATACACTTCAGCTCCCAAACCCCTATTAGATTTTATAAAAACATGACCTAATCAACTTGTACTATATTTGCTTACTCTAGTAGGTGACCTAACACACTGATATTAACCATTCTCACTCATTATATTTAAATAATCATTTACTTCTCTAGATTATTTTAAAACATCTATATTTATATCTCCAATAAAAAGAATATTATTTATCCTCAATGAATATAGTTTCTGCCGCAATTCTTCATTAAAAAATTTTGGGTGCTCACGAGACTATACATTAGAATAGTAGACAAATTAATGTTATCTGTGTGGAGATGCACTACCTCTGCACTTAACCTATGAAAACATAGCTGGGTAAAAGAATATGTTCCTAATTTAATATATATTAATACTCCTCCTGATTGGTTAGATTCCCTATACTGCTAATAACTTATGTATCCTTCTATATTATATAATTCAACCTCTTCAGTTTTCACCCATATTTCAGGCAACAATATCACATCAAATCTTTAATCCATCTGCTCCATTAGCACAATTAATTCATTAAAGTTTTGCCTCAAACTCCTGATATTAAAGTGAATTACAGATACATTTGGGAATTCATTTAAATTATGATTCTTATATTCACAAAAATCATGTAGAGTTACTGATTTTATAAAGCTCATTTTTTACAGAAGTACCTATATTTTTTATGACCATTGTGAAAAAATAAAAAAAAAATATCTTGAGTTGTAATGCCTTTAGGATAACTGATAAAACATATTTGCCCAATCACAGATTCATTTTTTACCACTATCCAAAATAGAAAAATATTAAGTTTAACAAAGTTAATCATACCAACTTCACTAGAAGGTGACACTCGTCCCATATAAAATTGTCTGTCATAGGAAACAGCTATATCCAAATAATTCTTTTGACAAATTTCATATTCACAATTTCTTTTCATATCAATAACCATCATTTCAATATTTTAAATTTTTTTCCTACATACTCTTAAGTATATTGAGTGAAGAAAGGAAAATTCATAAACATATACTATATAATAAATACACACTTCCAGCAATAAAAAACCTCCCTTCACGTAATATATCCATCAGTAGATGATTCTTTGTCTTTTCACAAATTTCATGTATGCTTAAAAATCAATCCAAAGTGAATGCACAGTATTCCCTGTTAAGATAGACATCAAACATTAATTAATAGATTCTGAAAAAAAAAAAATTCATCGCTGTCACGGCGGGAATCGAACCCGCATCTCTCCAGATTCATGCCAGAGCGCGCTACCATTGCACCACGCGTCGGATAGCGAATATTTTCAGAATATGACCTTATAAATCTTCTTCCTGAGACGTGACTGAGACAGCGCCATCTATACTCAAGGAGATGCAACTTTTTCAGTTGTTGCTATTGATTATCAGATGTTAATGAGAAGGTTGCTAACGCTACCGCATTAAATATAATTAAAAAACAATTCAAAGTGAATGCACAGTATTCCCTGTTAAGATAGACATCAAACATTAATTCATAGATTCGGAAAAAAATTCATCGTCATGGCGGCGATGAAACACTTATTTAAAATTTGTTTCATATATTAAATGGTTATAAATGCTAATGCTTTTATGAATGGTTCATATATTAAATGGTTATAAAAGCTAATGCTTTTATGAATGATTCAGACATTAACATTGAAGTAGTAGTAGTAGAAGAATATACTTCCCAGAGAGAACCTAAAGAATATGTACTAATGGCTGGTGAAATGAAAATTGAATAGTAATTAAATTGACTAAAAGTTACATAATACAATAGATCATTTCTGAGTGAAGTTTTCTAATGTAATTATGGACAGTACAGTAACCTCAATTGAGCGATGTTTACAAAATCACAAAATATTATTCTTCAGCATATAAGGCTTCAATCCAGTGTATGATTAAATCACAGGCACTCTGCCAAGGGCCTCAATATTCGTGAGGGCCTTCATTTTTTTTCTTTTTTGATTGTGAAATATTTTCACCAGCCATTAGTACATATTCTTTAGAATATGTACTAATGGCTGGTGAAATGAAAATTGAATAGTAATTAAATTGACTAAAAGTTACATAATACAATAGATCATTTCTGAGTGAAGTTTTCTAATGTAATTATGGACAGTACAGTAACCTCAATTGAGCGATGTTTACAAAATCACAAAATATTATTCTTCAGCATATAAGGCTTCAATCCAGTGTATGATTAAATCACAGGCACTCTGCCAAGGGCCTCAATATTCGTGAGGGCCTTCATTTTTTTTCTTTTTTGATTGTGAAATATTTTCACCAGCCATTAGTACATATTCTAATAATACAATAGATCATTTCTGAGTGAAGTTTTCTAATGTAATTATGGACAGTACAGTAACCTCAATTGAGCGATGTTTACAAAATCACAAAATATTATTCTTCAGCATATAAGGCTTCAATCCAGTGTATGATTAAATCACAGGCACTCTGCCAAGGGCCTCAATATTCGTGAGGGCCTTCATTTTTTTTCTTTTTTGATTGTGAAATATTTCACAATCAATGTAACCTACTAGATATATATATACTTCTCATGTTTTACTTTGGTTTTTTTATTTAAATTTTTGCTAGTGCACTAGAATGAACAGATATTTTGTTTTATATATAATTCTTCTTTCATTTATTTTTCAGTATGTACAAGTTTATATGATACGTAGTAAATTTTCTATTTATGCATTTCTGTAAATGTTTCATTCAACCTACTGCATTCAGAAGTTGATTTATTACTGCCACTTGTTATATCCAAAAATTTTAAAGAAATTGTCTTGAAAATATTACGAATAATTTAAGTGCTTCACCGAAAAAGGGGAAATTTAATGGAAGAATTAGATCTGTTTTCAAAATGGGACAACTTTAAAATAATAATGAAAGATAGGTATGAAATAGATTAATTCTGCGACAAGACTGCCATAAGATGACTATTAAGTACTTGGGGATCACTCTGGATGAGAGGATGAGCCTGATTCCACACTTGCAGGATCTCAAAGCAAAATGCACAAATGTAATATGTAAACTATGGCGAATGGCTCGTGTCTCATGGGGACTCGGAAGTGAAATCCTCAAAGAAATTTATCTCAGGGGCACGGAGTGGATCCTAACCTATGGGGCGGGTGCCACCAGGCGCCCGATGGACCACTTCATAATGTGTAGAAAGCTGATTGCAGCCCAACGACCAGCATTACTGCGAATCAACAGGTCCTATGGGACCACATCTACGGATGCCCTCCTGGTGTTAGCAGGGATCCCTCTGCTATTTTTGATGGTCAGTAAAGAAACAACCATTTTTAGAGTCCTGCAAGCTAAGGAGAAAGCAATATTCCTTGGAGTTTAGTATGACCCTAAGGATTACGAGATGAATACCGCTAAGTGGGATCTCCATCCCACAAGAAGACTATGTGTGTCCTGGTCCACAGAGTTACCATCAGGATTAGAAACCGAGATATACGCCGACGGTTCCAAGAGCGAGGATAGTGTGGGCTTAGCCTTCACTGTCTACAATCAAGGAGCCAAGGTGTATGACTATAATAGGAAGGTATCAAATAATGGCTCAGCCTTCCAAGCAGAGCTGCTCGCCATCAGAGAGGCCCTTAAATGGGTCCTCAATGATGACATGCCCAGAGTATCCTTCTCCTGAATCGAGGCAGACATAGGTCATGAGGGGAACAAGTGGGCAGACCAACTTGCCCGCTCAGCAGGTAATAATACTCAACCTGTGTTAGCGGTAAAGACTTCTAAAATTACTCTGAAGTCTATATTATGTTGAAGAGTACTTACCGAGTGGCAGAGGTTGTGGGATACGACTGAGAATGGTCTTCAAACAAAGATTCTTGAAAAGGGTCAGTCTATCCCTGATGTCCTCTGACCTATATTTGACGCAGGTCCTGATGGGACATGGGAGTTTCCCCAAATACCTGGAGCGGTTTAAGACCACTACCCACAGTTACTGAGGTTGTGGGGCTCCAGATCAGATGTCGGGCACTATATCCTCAGGTGCCTGATTACGGAAGGGTTCGCTAACGAACTCAGGGGCTCCCAGGCAATCAATGAGGCAGCAGGTGAGCTGGTCTCAGTGTCCATTGAGAGTGCCCGTGTCAGGGCACACTTGAGGGACATAGGCTGGCTTGTCTGCCGGCTCCGGGATTCTCTTGAGACCAGGAGCTGCTTTCGCTCTACTACTTATTCTTATTATTATTACTACTTCCTTTTTCCACCCAGGCTGCACTCTGAACCCCCTTTAACACCACCCATACTCCAAGTCCCTACTGGTCTCCTCTGAGACAAACTTCGTCTTCTACTTCCAGGCTTCTCTTGCCAAGCACGTGTAGTGTCGTGAGATGGAATACATGCTTTCCCCACGGTGGGCGGGTCCTTCGTGACCTGCCCCCCCCCCCCCCTGAAATAAAGAGAGGTTTACTGCAGCATATGGCTGCACACCAACTTTGGAGAGAATGCCATAATCTCCACTAACTACAGTCAGGGCAAGACAGTGCCACAAGGACACAGCACATCCACAACTCCCTATGGCGAACAGTCCTATAGAAGGAAAGCTCATCCATTGGTCAAAACCTAAATTTAATCTGTTCCCCAGTTAGCCACAAGAATGGATATATAGATCCAAGTTGACTTGGCTCCCGTGCTGGAGTCTCTTTGTTTGGCTTTTCCATCGATAAGCTTGTCAACTGGGGTGAGTAGTCCCAGTCGCAAGCCCACAACTTCGTCCTCTCCATAGTGCCATGCACCCACTGCCCCCCAGAAGCAGTCTGTACCCCAACTTCACTGAGGTTGCACTGATGAGCCCACTGGACCGGTGCCCCCCAACACCAGTTCACAGAACTCTCAGCCACAGCCCCTCCATCGGGGCTGTAACCTAAAGCTTCCCTGAGCAAGTGAATAAGCCCACTAGACTGGCCTCTCCCAAACCAGTCTGTAGACCCTCACAGGCCCTGCCACCAAAGGCCACATCCCATCGTGCAAATGAGAAAACAATGAGCTGTGACCCTACTTCACAGAGGCACCACTAAGCTCCCCCACCACATCAAGGTGGTCTATCGGAGGGGGGGAGGGCTGCCAATGGGACAGGAAGTATAATTCCATGACACCCCCCAAACTTTCCACTATTTAAGATAGTACTACATTATACAGAGGGTGCCACGTTTGACCCATCTACTGTCCAAGCATGCCTTCACTTTAAAATGAACCTAACTGCAGAGAAAGGACCTGTTATAATGAGCAAGACATATAAGCTGATAGAATCAGAATCGTCTGGTTGTCTAATCATTGAGGTGTAGCGTGAGACTTTTGAATTTTGAGCATTACCTAAATATAAAAGCCAAACATTTCAGTGAAATTTCCAGCTAATAAAAATGCCAAACATATACAACACCTTAACTTTGATAGTTAAATTTAAAAATTTAGAATGCCAAACTTTGAATTGTCCTGCCTACTTTTTGAACTGGAGGTAGCTAAAGTGGTGGAGACACCCAAAGGCTTTTCCATTGATGAGCCAGCTTAATAGGGGATTCCACTCCCATTCAGCATGGCCCTCAACTCGTCCTTTCCATCAGGGCCACCACCCAACAGCACTCCAGCAGTACCAGCAACCGGGACTCACAACTTCTCAGAGGCTATAGCGGAGAGCCTGCAAGACGAGGGGCCCAAATCCTTTCTACAGAACCTTCATGCAGGTCTCTCCATTGGTTATGATGCCATGCCAGAGGAACCATCAAGCAGGAACCCCAACTTCTCAAAGGCACCGTAGGCCCCTCCACCACCATCTTTAATCATTGCCTTCTGATCCAGGGTGCTTAAAAATTCTCGTGTGGAGACTTAGTTTGGCTTTTCCATCGATAAGCCCATTGACCGGGGATCCCACTCCCAGTTGTAAGCCCTCAACTTCGTCCTCTCCATCAGGACCGACTCGCAGCCCCCCAGCGTACAGACCTGCCACCCACTTTGGGGCTGCAACCGAAAACTTCTCTGATCCCAGGATGAGTCCCCCTTATCAGGTGCCCAAGCCCTTTCATCAGGACTCTCCCTTCGCGGCATCTCCATCGGGTAGCTGGCCCGCGAGCACGCCAAGAGGACCGCCAGTCAGCCCTACTTCTCAGAGGCACCGTAGGCCCCCCACCACGACAAGGTTTTTTTGGGGGGGCTGCCAACGGGACAATAGGATTTATAAAATATGGAAGAAAAAAAAAACCTTGTGCTTCGAGTTTGCTCCCTACTTCGTAGATCGAAAGGTATAAAAATCAGAACAGGCATGTAGCAAGAAACATTTTTAGGGAAGGACAGGATAAAATAAATGGCAGCAAAAGTGAAAAATGCAGGTTTTTTTTTAATCTAGTGAAGTGGTTAGCGCATTTGACTGCTAATCAAAGGGATCTGGGTTCGAGACCATGTAAGACATGAATATTTGTGTTGTCTTTCTGCTGAGGTTCCACCATCTTCACAGACCTTTCATTGTGGAGTATAATCTGATAAGCTCCTGTCAGACCTCTGTGGCAAGCAGTTGCTTGAGAGATTTTTTTTTTAGTAAAGCTTAAAAGCACATGCAATAGAATAACAAAGAATGTAAAAAATAAATCATTACACACAAAAATTCATTGAAAATTAATCTCAAATTTTAAACATTCTATAATTTCTAAGTTGTGAGACTTGTCCCATTTCCCACTGGTATCCTAGAGTTAGAAAAATGAACTCACTAAGATGAATTTGGAGCTGGTATATTTCAAAAAATTTATGGCTAATGGATTATATTTTTTTCTCATTCTGGATTACTTTTGGCTTATAGAAAGCAAGAAAGGTTCTTCATAAAAAATATGCATGTATTGTATTTCTAATGTTGATTTGTGTAAGACTTCTAGGGGGGGGGGACAGTATAAAACATACATAAAAATATAGACAGTATAAAATGGTGTGGCATTTATCAAAAATTATGAAAATCTTGGTAAATTATCCAATATAAAAGAAATCCAGTCTTCAGCATATGCGGTTCTTCATTTGAATTTTGTTGCTTGGGCATTGTTACAAAAAATGGACAACCAGAAATAGAGGATAAAAGAATATGGAGACCATTTGTTTTCTAGGAAAAATATAGGACACTTTTTGAAAAGCATATTTTCTGGCTTTTTTTTTATTAATGTTATCTGTTCGTCAATTTTTGTCATGATATTATTAAATTTATTCTCTGTGAGAGTAATAGAGATAGATTACCTACAAGAAATAATAATAAAAAGAAATCAGTTGATTTCTTGTAACTCCTCTATTAGCAAAGTCATCCATGAAATGTGGTAAATATTCTAAAAATTACTATAAATTACAACTCATAGCTAAAAGAAAATAAATTATAACATCTAGTGGCTGTTAAAGCAAATGAAAACAGCAAATCTCATAAGTACTGGTATACATCAGTTGCAGTGATGGGTACAATTGTACAAATTGTCAAATTAAGATCACCAAATACCTGGCAAGAAAGGGTAGTGCATCACAAGAATACAACTAGCAGTGATGATAACAAGCCTGTACCAACCTGGCCATTCTTCAAAGAACAACTGAAGAGATCTAATTGCAAGCTGTACTTGTACAAGCAGGCTTCCATCAAATTTATCACCAATAACTGGTAAATATTGTTCTTTTTCTCTTGAGCCCCTTTTAGAAGATAAAGGAGATCTTACAAATAGTACCAATGGAGGCTACAATGTCAGCAGCACATCAATTGTAGTTAAGTAGCTACCATGACAAACTTTAGCTAATCAAATACTACATATATGTTGAACACTCCTCTTGACTTATAATTTTATTAATGTACACAATTAATCGTGACAAATTAAATTATATCCCAAAAATAAAACAAATGATGTGCATACTATAATTTTATTTAAAATGCAAAAAATATTCAAAAATGTAAAGAGAACAAACATTAATAAAATAATTTTTTGTAAAAAACAATTTGAAGAAACATTTGTAAAAGAAGTATAAGAATTATTTAATAATTTAGCACACTTACATAATTCCAAATTATAAACCCCTCGGTGTGAGCTCCTATACAGTGAGGGGACCACCATTTTGAAGGTTCTGCTGGGTCGGTTACCTTCACAGGGTCCCAAACGCTCGCCTGCGTGTTTGCCATGTGCGGAGACTCGTGTCCCGGGAAAAGAGGATCCTGGTAGTTGCTCGGACATCCCCATCTTCTCTCCCTGGCTCATGACTGGTGGGGTCCCCTTTGGCCATTTTGCCATTGGGGAGCCTGTCTGTTGCGGGACTGGGCAGTGGATTCCGGAGCCTCTGCTATACACTGCTTTGGCCTCTGCTTCGGGTAAACGGGAGCTCCCGTAGTGCCCCCCCCCCCCCCCCCCCCCCCCCCCCGGGAGCAATCGGGGTGGTCAGGTCCTGCTAGGGTCAGCTGTGCAGAGCAGTGAGTAACCTTGCCCACGGTCCGGGTACAGGTTTGCAGGTTTCCTCGCAGATTATTTTCATTTTGCAGTTATAATTTCTTTGTGAGGCCAGTTTGGTCATTCACAATTTTATTATTTTATGCTTTGTACCTTTCGTGTAGAAAGTTTTTCCCTTTTTTTTGTCAACAAAGGTTTGAAAGGTCTTGTGGGAGAGCCGAAATCCATCGAGCGCTTATGATCTAGCAACTTGCAGGTTGAGACCGCTTGTTTCAAACACTCGGAACTGCTCCTGAAAGTCAAAAGAAATTGGTGGGGTGGCTGTCGAAGTCACTCTCCATAAAACTTTGAATTCCTCTCAAGGTGTGATCACTGAGTGGGACCACCTCAAAGTCACTGAGGAGGAAATCCTCTGAGCTCACACCTCAAGGAGTAACAGCGGTCCACCAGGTTTTGACATGCCGTGATGGGAAATTGGTACCCTCCTGGCTACTGATTGTCACATTTAACATGCCACGCGTACCTTCTTCCATCAAGGCAGGCTATTTGCATTGTGAGGTACGGCCGTATATACCGAACCCTCTGCACTGTTTTCAGTGTCAGATATACGGTCATGCCCGCACAGCTTGCCGGGGCAAGCCCACCTGTGCTCGCTGTGGCAGTAAGGTTCTTCTGGATCCTGACTGCACAGCAGGAAAGGCAAGCTGTGTGAACTGCAGTGCTGAACATCCGGCATACTCCCGCGACTGTCTGAAGTGGAAGGAGGAAAAGGAAGTATAACGTTTGAAAATAATGAACAACATCTCATATGCTGAGGCTAGAAAGCTTACTGCACCACCTGCCCTGCCTAGCAAGGTATCTTATCCCAATCATTGGGAAGTCTGTCGTTCCAATGACTTCGGTGGCAGTGCAGACTGCTACCAGTGTGCCACCTACTGAATCTTTCTCGCCAGCAGCGAAGTACCTCCTAACGCAGGTGAAACTGAGGGTGGTGTCGACTTTGACATCAACCCCGGTTTCCATTCCTGCAACTCAGCCTTCCACCGAATGGCCTCCTCCTTCACATCCTCAGACAGCTAGACCTTCCAAACCAAAGGATCCCCCACCAGGGCTCAAAAAGAAACTAATCACTCCTCCACAAAGGTAGGTCACTGATCCGTGGCTTTCGGACAATTCCAAGGATATCGATACCGGCCGCCCCCTATTCACTAAACCGTCCTCTGCGGCAGTTAATTTGAATAGGAATTCATCGTCTGCCCACTCTTCTAAGTCCTGAGATGGCCACAATTGAATTGTGGATTCCAGAGGAATCTTGACAACATCAAGACCCTCGTTCAGGCACACCAGCCCATCTGTGTATGCCTGCAGGAGACTTACTTGCAGACAGTCACAGATCCCACGATCCGCCACTTTTCCATAGTTCGCGGGACTGGGATGGAGATGGTCCAGCTTGTGGGGGTGTCGCGATCATCATGAGCAACCATTCTCCATTCCAGGTCGTACCACTCACCACAAACTTAGAGGTGGTAGCCATCCGCCTCTTCGTGGGGTTCTCGCTGACTGTCTGTTCTGTATATCTTCCACCTGGGAGCATCGTCTTCCAGGAAGACCTTGATGACATTGCCTCGCAGCTGCTGTCCCCCTTCCTCATCATGGGTGACTTCAATGGACACAGTCCATTATGGGGCAGTACTGACACCAATGGGAGGGGTGGGGTCCTGGAGCAGGGGCTTGTGGATCCTTCTCTCTCCCTGTTGAACACCGGTGTCAGTATCTACTTTCACTCCCCAATCCGCACTTTCACTGCCATTGACCTGACCATCTGCTCCTCTGTGATTCTTCACTCTTTACCTTCCATATAAAGACTTTTCATGTGGAGGACAACCCTTACAGAAGCGATCACCTCCCCGTGGTGTGCACCATTTCCCGTGGGGAGCTTTGCAGCCCTTTATGCGTCTCACAGTGGAGGCTCGATGACCACTCTGTCAGTCAGGAGCCAATCAATGTGGCAGTAACGGAGATAATGGACTGTATCGTAGCTGCATCAACAATTCTTCAAACTTCGACATGGTTTCCTCGTTTTCCAAAACCATGGTGGAATCCAGATTGCACCGCAGCTTGTAAGGCTCAGAACAAGGCTTGGGGTGTGTTTCGGAGATATCTGTTGTCCCACAACCTTGAAATATTCAAACTTGCCAGGGTGAAAGTTCGTTTAATCCGACACCAGAGCCAGAAGGAATCTTGGATCAAATATATGTCTTCTATCACCCGTACAACCATTTCTAAGGTTGTGTGGGATAAAGTCCGGAAAAATGGGTGGGAACTACATGTCCCACTTGTTATCAGTCCTGGAGCACAACGGATAAGCAATTGCTGATCCCAAAGCAATTGCCGACACTCTGGGGGAGTCTTTCTCCTCCATCTCGTCATCCTCTTCTTAATCTCCCGAGTTTCTGGCCCAGAAGAGCAGGTTAGAATGTTCTCCGCTGTCTCCCACTCGAATGGCCTGGAGTCTTACAACAAACCATTCACAGCAGAGGAGCTTTGCCTTGCTCTGCACTCGTCTCGTGCATCTACTGTCGGGCCGAATAATGTACATTATGCCATGCTCCAACATCTCTCACCACCGAGTAAGGATCAGCTGCTCCATCTCTTTAATCACATTTTTCTCGAGGAGCAGTTTGCAGACTCCTGGCTGGAAGCTATCGTCTTGGCCTTCCCGAAGTCAGGAAGGAATTCCAAGATTCCTTCCAATTATCATCCCATTGTGTTGACAAGCTGCGTGTGCAAGGTGTTGGAAAGAATGGTAAATACCAGACTCATCTCGTATTTAGAACACCACAACCTTCTTTCCAGCACCCAGTGTGGCTTTCACAGTCAACAGTCAACTCTTGACCATCTGATACACCTTGAATCGGCTATCAGAAACTCATTTTTATAAAGAGAGCACCTAATGTCAGTTTTCTTCGACATCGAAAAAGCGTACGACACGGCTTGGAGATTCGGCATTCTTCATGACCTCCATAGCTTCGACTTGAGAGGTCATATGCCGATCTTCATCTTCAGCTTCTTATCGACATGTTCTTTTTGTGTCCGTGTCGGTAACACTCTGTTGCTGTCGTACCCCCAAGAACAGGGTGCCACAAGATGCGTTCTGAGTGTTACGCTTTTCGCTGTCAAGATTAATTCTATTATTAGACAACTTCCTCCATCAGTAGGCAATGCCCTTTATGTTGATGACTTTAGCATCTTTTGCTCTTTGTCCGGCATGAGGGTCATTGAAAGACAACTGTAATTTTTCAGTTTGGACAATGGCAAACGGGTTTCGGTTCTCCCCACAGAAGACCGCTTGTGTGCACTTTTGCTGCAAGCATAATCTTCATCTGGATCCTGAGCTACGGCTTGGGGGTAACATCATTCCAGTTGTGGCGGAGACCAAGTTTCTCAGTTTCATATTCGATTGGAAATTGACCTTTTTACCACACATACGTTATCTCAGATCCAAGTGCACATGGGCATTGAACATCATCAAGGTCTCTCCCTTTCTTGGGGGTGGACCACTGTTCTTTGCTCCACCTCTACCGTGCACTTATCCAATGGAAACTAGACTATGGATCGCAGGTGTATGACTCCGCCCGGAATTTGGTGGTGAAAGTGCTGGACCCCCTCCATCATCCAGAGTCTTTAGGTTTAGACCAACGAACCTTCTTTATCTCTAACCAGTTATCCCTGCAATATGCATCTAAATTGCGATCCCCACCTGGCCATCCCACTTGGGACTGCATTTCCTTCCAAAGTAGGAAATGCTTTAGAGAAATCGGTCGACTGCCATTTGTCCTTTCGGTTTGCGAGTCTGAGGCTACCTCAGAGACATCAACACCAGTCTTGATAGCGTTGTACAGTCGACAGCCCAGCCGTTTCCACCATGGCTCGCTGTTTCCCCTTCCTGTGATTTTTTCCTGTGCAGGATAGGAAAGGCCTTTACACCTAACTGTGTGTACCATCAACTCTCTGCCAGCCATCGTGCTGAGCACCCGAACTTCTTGCTTGTCTTTACAGATGGCTCGAAGTCTGGCATATCAGTGGGATTGGCCATGGTCTGCTGTGATGTAATCATTGCAGACCAGATCCCCTGCAGTGTTCCATCTTCACTGCAGAGTAGCACGCTATCAGTCTCGCCTTGGACCACATGGTGGCTAAGAATCATCGTCAGTGTGTGCTTTACACCGACTCGCTTAGCTCACTATAGGCTTTGATCTCGGTGAGGCATTGGCCTCACCCTGTTCTCTCCAAGATCTACCAGCAGCTCCATCATCTGACAGCCGCCACCTGTGTTCTCTTCTGTTGGGTGCCCGGTCACGTCGGGATCAGGGGCAATGACATGCCAGACACTGCTGCCAAGTCAGCCACGCCCTTGTCTGACTCTCTGCTGCTGGTTCCATATCTGGATTTCCGGCAGTGTTTTACCACTGAGCTCTGGGCATAGTGGCAGAGATCTTGGTCAGAACAGCTTACGAACAAGCTATTTGAGATCAAACCTATCATCAAACCATGGCAGTCTTGTTACCGCAGGAATCACAAGGAGGAAGTTGTACTTGATCGGCTCTGCTTAGGTCATTCGTTTGTTCTATGGGCGGACAATGAACTTAAGTGCAAGTTTTGTGAAACTGTTTGAACTATTAGACATATTTTAATCTCATGTCCCGCTTTTAACTTTGAGCATAGACTTTATTTTAGGTTTCATGATTTTGCATCCAAGCCTCTTTACACTCGGACATCTTTTAACTGATCATTGCTTTTTACCTCCAATTTTTGCTTTTTTGCAGTATACAGGTTATTTTTTCAGGTTATGATTTTATGGATTTCTTATTTATTCTCCATCTGACATAGGTCATTTACACCTGGGTTAGTTTTATCCATTGTATATACGATATATATATAAATATTTGTTGTTTTACACAAATTGTTATTGTTGTTTTTGTTATATATATTTTGTTGGTTTTGTCTTCCCTGTTTTACACATGTTGCTCTTTTGTGTTGTATTTTATCACCTTTAGATGTTGCTTTTAGCTTTGGTTGTAGGTTTACATGATTTTTATCTCTTATTTGCTATTTGTCTTTGGCGCATTATGGCCTCAGTTGCTGAATGCACCAATAAACCTCAAACAACCAACCAACCAACCAAATTATAAATATTATAACTATATAATATTAATTCCCCAATCATATCAACAACAGTAAGAAAAAATTATTAAATTTGATTTCAATGCTGAGCTATTTTTATTTGGTATGAAAAATATAGGTCTATAAAGGACAACAAAAAATAGAGGATAAAACTTCTTTCCAAAATTTTTTATAAATAGATTGTATTTATAAAGACAATACCTTAAACATTGAAATTGAAATATATGTAAAGACAATACCTTAAACAATGATGAAATTTGCTATACGATGGTGATCTGGAACCTAACATGTATGACCAGGGTAAGCCTGTATATCTTAAATGACATTCTTAATCTCAAGAAGTTTCAGTTGTACATCCAATTCCATAATGCCACTGATGTGAAATGGTATCCAATTATTTGTTTTTGTTTCAATTTTGATCTAATGGAACCGAAAGACAGTTGCAATTAGATATCGTTTTAGAATCACATATGATCTATTTGTGTGCCACATTTAGTGTTACTTTACTGCAATAGTATATTTTTACTGTATAGACAAATACTATATAGTATACTTTACTGTATAGTAATTGTCCAATAAATAATTAATATTAACCAAATGTTAAACTCTGCTTAAGAGAAAAAGTAAGAAAGTCTAAATGTTATTTGTTTTATGAAAGTTTTTTTTTTTAAATTTAGTCTCACCGTGTAATGCTTCAAAAGATTTTTGAACTTTTTCTCTTTGGACCTTTCAACTGATCCAAATTAAATTAAAACTCTGGATAGCATATTGGGTGCCAGGCAATTTTAACTTGCCAAATAAAGTTAAATGAGGGTTTGTTAGGTATATTGGCATTACTAGTCGCAAAGAATTCAAAAGATTGTCAAATTTTTAAAGTTATATTTTAATCAAAATCAATTATCGTTGCTCAAGAGAAAAAATAGCAAAGTCAAAATATTTATATAACAAAGTTTATTTTAAAAAAATTCATGTCTCACCATATAAACTGATGAATACAAAATAGTCTGAGCAAATAAAAACTCATTTCTACATCTCAAAAACTGACAAACTTCTCAGCTAACGTCGTTCTCTCTCACTAACATTTTCTTATTTTAACTTCATCTCCACTATCATCATTGACTCTTAGCCTATTTCCTCCATGACCTAACGTCATTTAGTATACACCGATCAGACAAAACTTTAAAACTGCTTACCTAATGTGATGTAGGTCCTCCTCTCACCACCGAAAGAGCTCTCACCCAATGAGGCATAGATTCATCGAGATGTTGATGGGTGTCACTTGATATTTGGTACCACGATTGCAACAGAAGATCCCGCAGTTCCCATAAATTACATGTTTGGGGTGATGGTGCTCATACCTGTTTCCCCAACTCAAACCACAAATGCTCGGTAGGATTCATGCCCAGCGAATTTGGGGGCTTTCACAATAAATGGAATTCCTCATCATATTCTAGGAACCATTTGTGAACCTTCTTCGCTGTGTGACATGGGGCATTGTCTTGTTGAAAGACGCTATCTCCTCCAGGAAATACAATCGCCATAAAGGAGTGTACTTGGTCAGCCACAATGTTCAGGTAGGTGACAGCTGTCAGAGTTTGCTCTACAGGGATAATTGGTCCAAGTGTTCCCCAAGAAAATATTGCCCTCCAGCCACCTGGATCCATCCCACAGTGCATCCAGGTGAGAAGACTTCCATGGGTAAACGTTGCACACGAGATCGTCCATCAACAGGTGTAACAGAAAATGGGATTCGTCTGAACATGCAACCCTCTTCCAGTGTGCTATGTTCCAATTTTGATGATTACGTGCCCACTGCAAATGTTGACAACGGTGAACTGCTGTGAGCATAGGCACACAAATGGGTCTGTGGCTGCGGAGACCCATATCAAAGAGCCACAGTAGCCCTCCTGTTGCTGCGGACAAGACGAGATAGCCTGTGCTGACATCTGGAATCAATGGGGCATGGCCTGCCCACGCCTTGCAATGGCTTGAATTGTCACCTGTTTTGGACCATCTGTGATAGGTACTACTACTGCATAGTGTGACAGCCTACCAGCATCGCTGTTTCAGAGATGCTCTTACCAAGGCATCTTGCCATAATAATCTGACCTTTGTCGAAATAGATAAATCCTTTACTTTTCCCATGTTGAGATGAAACAAAATACTGCCTGTGAGAGTTCAGACCCAGATATTATATATATCATTTGCAACCTTGGCACTCGACATTGACAGCATGTGCATTTCTTTCCATAATGCAGAGGTGGTTTTAATGTATTGGCTGATTGGTGTATATGACATATGCAATTGACATGTGTGTGTGTTGTGTGCTGGGCAAAACATTTGCATAATCATATGATCATGCAAATGCTATGATGGCATTGCTTGGGTCTGAAACTTTCTAAAATATAGAGTAGATGACATTCCCTACATTACAAGCTTTCATTTGGCATAAATATCATTACACTCGATATCTTCCCCCTCCGGGAGATGGCTATAGCTCAGTCGGTAGCGCTCCAGATACTTAATCTTTAGTTCCCTGGTTCGAGTTCCAGTGGGTCCAGCATTGAGATTTATCTCTGCAAAACTCCCCGCCCTCCCATGGTCAGTAGGGGACACAGATGGGCTTGGATAGGCTGTAGTTAATCAGATGGGATGTTAAGCCATGGTTTTGTGTGCAGGAGAGCCATATTCTGTGCACATTAAAGAACACACTGGATGGCCTTGATGGGAGACTACCATCTGTCTCCCAATAACTGTTTCAATAGGTTCCCTCCCTCAACCTTCTCTGAGCCTTCAGGGTCCTTATGACCTGGCCAGTTAGCCCATGGTGTGCAAATAAGTGTTACTCAGATGTAAAACAACTCAACCTCCCACTCCGGTTAAAAATTTCCCCCACTCTTTTTTTGGGATAAAAGAAATGGACATAGTTTAAGGTACCCATTTTCCTCCCATCAGAAGTTTCTAAACCAAAAACTGGAATTTTCTCACTTAGATAATCGAACTTTTCAATCATATCGTACCTACCAGAGTTCCTTGGATGCAATTTACCAGACATATGTAACTTTATAACGAAAGAAAATTAACCTTGTCTGAGGTGCATAAAAAATGTAAAGATACAAAAAAATAATATGATTAAACAAAATTATTTATTACTTAACATAATATTTAAAACATATATTAATTTTGTGGATATACTTTTATTAGTTTTTGCTTATTTTTCAAATAAAGTTAATGATTTTAACTTCCGATACAAATTTAATTTTTGAATCTTGTGTTTGGCTCGTACTTAATTAGAACGACTTCAGTATCCATGTATGCTTGCACTGTTGACCCAGTGAACTGAACAATGAGTTTATCACACGAAATCAGAAATTTGTTTGATGCATTCATTATTTCAAATTTAATTCTGGTAACAGTTATTTTGAATAACTTTCAACTGTTAGTGTTTAATCATGCAAAATCAGATTTTAGTTTAGTTTGAGTATTCCTTTTTTCAAATTTATTAGTTGCAATAGTTATTTGAATGACATTCTACCATTAATATTAAGTCTATGGGGATTTTGTGAAATTTAAACCTGCCCACCCCAATTTTGGTTGACCCCAGCAAGTTTGTACATAGCCTATATTCGTCCTCTGGGTGAAGGGGAGCTCGTAATCTGTAGTTCCCAGGTTCGAGTCCCAGCTGGGTCAGCGTTGAGATTTATCTCCGCAAAATTTCCCCGCCCTGCCCACGGTCAGTAGGGGACACCGATGGGCTTGAAAAGGCCGCCGTCCGTCGGATGAAACGTTAAGCTGTGGCCCCGTGTGCGGGAGAGACATACCCTGTGCACGTTAAAGAACACACTGGATGGCCTTGACGAGAGGCTACCATCTGTCTCCCAACAGCTGTTCCAGTGGGTCCCCTCCCCCAACCTTCTCTGAGTCTTCAGGGTCCTTGTGGCCTGGCCATTTAGCCCATGGTGTGCAAAAAAGTGCCGCTCAGAGGTAAAACAATCCAAAACAATCCAATCTGGGTGAAGGGGAACATGCAAAGTTTGATGTCTCTAGCTCTTCTCAGTGCTGAGTGCATAAGTTGACAGACAGACAAACAAACACAAACTTTCCTTACGTATTAGATATTGGAAACACTGGAAATTTTTAATACTTTGTCTCAAGTTTTTCTACCAGCGTAACTTAGATCTCATATATTTTTTACAATTTATGCTGTAATGATTAGTTACTGCCCTTTATTTCAGGTCACATATGCTTATTTTACCATTCATAAAATCGTTTCTACAAATATTTTATAAATACATACCTAAATATACCAAAATTTTCCATATTTCCCATACAACAGAAAAACAACATATGCCAGCATTCCAATTTACCTCCAAAAACAAAAATGTAGAATATCTCCAGACAGATAAACAACAAAGTGAAAACATTTGCTTGTTTTTTTTGTAAATGAGGTAAAATTTTGCCTAAACATAAAAATCATCTCAGAAAACTTTTATTCTAGGACTGCCATGTGGTTCTGAGTTAAAAAAAAAATTTGGCAAGCTTGTGTAAAACCATGGATATTTGTATGAAGTACTCTAATAGAATATGAACACAATAACTTATTGAAATATTGCAAAGGTATTTACTATTAAAGTGTAGTAAAAGTTGTTACTTAGTAACAGAAATGTTTAAGTTATTCAAAATGTCCTTTTAATTGAAAAAAAAAACTAAATTTTCAGCATTTGTTTCTACAGTTCATAACGTATATGTTCTTTCAGATAACAGAAGGGAGCAGATGTGCCAGTTGGGTGTAAAAAGCTTAATTTTACTTATTCTGTTACATCATTGGTGTTTAAAACAGCTCCCACCACACTATATTCACTAGTCACAATGTCTGTTATCAGAAAAAGTTTCAACTCACCATCACAAGCTACTACTGTAAGTACATTTCTACTTTTGAACTTTGAGAAATTCAGTACTGTTTTTTAAATAATTTGCTTTCAGTTAAAGGTAAGATTCTGTGAAGTTTCTCTGTAAACTGGTATTGTGTGAGTAGATGCAAATCTCACATGTAGTTTGTGCTGCTTATAGTTGTCTAGTGTAATAGTGTAAAGCTTTTCACTGAACATTCTCTCTAACCCACTAAAACTGCTGATGCAGTCATTATTTGTTCTTCATACACTTTTTACAGACTTGCTCAAACAGCAAGTCATTTTACAATTCCACCCTCTCAGTTTAATTTCAATTAGGTCGACTCCAATATGCGAGGTGAGTACCACATTAGGATTCCTAAAAAGGTCTTCATATTGGTGCACAAGTGCAAAAATAACCTTGTTTGAGCTGGTCCTGTAAACGACATACGAGATTGAGACTGTTCTCATTGAGGTTGTTCCTTTAACATTGCATAGTTTTTCTTTCATTGCATCCATGTGATTATCGAAATCAACTTTAATCCTTAGTAATAACAGATAATCAATAAGCATCATTCATTGATTATAAGTAGGGCTGTAAGTTTTCTGTGGTGCAAATTTCCGTGACAGTTTCTGCAAATTTCAGCATTTTTCTTAATTTTCTCAAATTTTAAAGTTTTTCCTAAGTTTCCACAAATTGCCTTTTTTTTTTTATGATTCTGTGAATTTTAATGTTTTTTTTCTTCTAAAAATTTGTGGCTTATGCTTTGAGAAATTGGTGTAGAAGTATAACCTTTGCACCAATTTCTCAAAACCAATCGAAGTGCTTTATTATTTGCTTTACCCGACTAACTAGTTACTATATAACTCTACCGTAAACTTCTTGCCACATTCAAACTTTAGACCATAATCTTGTAATATCCTCTAATGACTTTGCTTTCACTAAAATCGTAACAAAAATTTAATAATTTACGATAAGTGCTGTTGCATTTAAACTCTATTAAAACTTTCGTATCCCAAGCAATGATTAATGAACTCAACCTATTTTGGGTACTACAATAAATAACCACTCTATTAAGTTGCTTCAAATATTTAGAGAAAAAAATTGTCTTGAGCCAGGTGGGATACGAACCCACGACCTCCTGATAACATTTGGCGGCTGGTAACTGAATGGTCCAGAGCACTTGACATGTTATCAGGAGGTCGTGGGTTCATATCCCACCTGGCTCAAGACAATTTTTCCTCTAAATATTTGAAGCAACTTAATAGAGTGGTTATTTATTGTAGTACCCAAAATAGGTTGAGTTAATTAATTTTTGTATATTTGCATACTCGTAATACATGCATTCCATCAGAAAGGCATTTATAAGCTGCTTGTAACGAAATTGCTTGAACACTCCCTACTTATTAAGGAAGGTATATTGAGCAAAGTTCATATCATCAATTAGAGATGATCTTGATCGGTGGCCAGTAGCTCAGACATGTTATCAGGAGGTCGTGGATTCATATCCCACCCGGCTCAAGACAATTTTTCCTCTAAATATTTGAAGCAACTTAATAGAGTGGTTATTTATTGGAGTACCCAAGCATTGAGGAGTGCAAGAGCTTATATAATATGAGTTGTGCTTATTATTAGCTACAATCTACTAATTACTTAATATCAACTCTTTAACAAACTCTATAATACCACTTAGCTATATGTATATATCTTTACATAGTAAGTCAAAGTATAGTAGACTAATTAGTGAAACAAAACTGTTTACCAGTATTTGAAGGCTGGTACTTCTGCTGTAAGATTTCTCATCATGAGATTAATTGGCATCAGTTGATGTCACACCACATAGTCAATGTTGTTAACAAATTCTTAGCAACCAGTCCTTTGAAAACACAAATGTATATTGATGTTAACTTGAAGTTGTGGTCACATGCAGTTAACTCCAGTTCAGCACGATGTTGATTATGTATTGAATTTTCGATATATTAACTTTACTCCATGTTGTTGTTGTTACTAGCACTTTGTTCATTGCTGTATATTATTTAGGTAGTCTTCTATTACCACCTTTATTGATGTTTGGCTTTTACAACAGTTCATTGGAGTAATACTTAAATCACTTTATACATCTACTTCTTAGATGTTAAGTTGAGCTGAAGATTTTTAACATACATTATATATTCATGATGTTATTTTTCTTTATATACAATGGTTATACTTTTACGCAATAACTGGTACATAGTCACTGTTGCACTTTCCTCAAATCTTAAGACTTGATTTTCACTGATAAATATTTTAAAAAACTAATTTAAAAGTTGTAGCACTTGATGAAATGTAGAATTAAGTGTTTGAAGTTCACATTTTCCCTAACATAGTGCTGTTCACTGTCAGTGAAACAGTTATTCTATGTATAAATAAATTTGAATTAGAGTAAATGCTGTTCATGTTACATGTAATGCTCATCATCAAAATCTTGGTGACATATTGCAACTAGATTTCAAAACTCTTAATGTTATGATTGTTATCACCATTAAACCTGATTTATCTCCTGTCCTGCACGTAAAGCTCATTTCAGGTTATTTTATTAAGAAACGAGACATTAAACCACTAGTTCTCATTTGAACAAGGTGTTTGAACGTCCACTTATGTATATCATCAGCATATAAAGTCTACAACAAAATAAATGCTTTGGTAGTAAAATTATTCATTAAAACCAGCAGTGTAATCATACACTCACAAAAATAAACCTCGTTCACATTATTAAAAAATTGGACAACATTTAAGTGATGAAAAAGACTGTCCATTTCCTGACCATGTAACAGTGTTTTTTTAAACTATTTCGTTTTTTTTATTCCAACCAATAGAAATGCTTAAGCATTTCCGTGAGTAATTTTGATAATATAGTTTTCATCAATATATCCATGTTCAAGTATGACAACATCCTAAAAGCTGAATATCAATACTTTGAAAAAACTGAGAAAGAATTCTTCTTGTGTCAAAAAGAATAATTACCCAGGCTATCACAGGGGCTCTTTGATGTTTTTCAGTTTTAATGAAAGCTGTCCATCAACACCAATGTTTTTCTAAATAAAGTGGCTTTGTATAAGATGATTGCCAGAGGATAAAACAGGACAATTTATTTATGTAATATACTGTATCAGAATTCACTGTTGATATGTATGGTACCAGTTGGACCCATATAAACCCATATAACCATATAAAGTCAGTCTTTTAATATTTAAAGTTTGTTATTTCTAAGGAGTTATATGGATCTAACTATCATTACTCTGTTAATGTGTAACTTTTATGATTTGTCAGTGTAAAAGGTGTGGGAATTTCGCAGGGCAAAATGCGAAATTCCCATAAATTTTGTCATTTTTTAGCACAGTTGGTCCGACAAATTTCACCATTTTCTCCCACGAAAAATTTACAGTCCTAATCATAACTGATTATTCAGTATACTGAAAAAAAAAAAAACTGTCTACCCCTTCCTCCCATACTTTTGTGGTGAAAGTGTTTGGACTGTGACAAGGTGGCTCTCATTATGGTGCACAGGAAATGTTTTGTGGCAACCATGACCAAATTCCACAGTATGCGCACTCTGTGATATTAATGAAATTGAACATCATTGCTAATAATTAATCCATATTCAAACATCATTAACTGCTTAATTGCTATTTCACATGAATTTATGTTGAAACACAGAGGGGAAAAATCGTAAGTCACACAATAGAATTGACTTCAACACACCTTGTTGGCAGAAGTCCTTGAGCTGTTGCTCAAAAGTTATTTTAAAATATTTATGTTACATTTGCTTTTGCATTATTTTAGTAAGTTACTATGTGTTCATTCTCTATTAGGCTACAGAGTAGCCTAATAGAGAATTCCCATTGACTTAGGGATTTTCCATAATTTATAGCTGCGGTGCCCAACTCGTAGCTCGCGAGCAACATGTTGCTTGCGTACCGTTTTAATGTGGCTCGCGGCTCGTTTATTCAGATTCATCATGCTTATTAAAAATAAAATAGTTTTAAAAATTATACATAAATATATTTATAAATTAATTTTTATTAGTGGCTGTTTAGGACATACGTCCCTTTCAGCTCAAGTGACACGCCTAACAATCGGCTGGCCTTGAAAGATGTGCACTTGACATGTGCATCTACTGACACCTCCCATCTCTCTCCTTCCCCATAATGCAGTGAGTTATCATTCGCCGTGAGAGCAGTGTATGTATATTTTTTATAGTGGTTGTATGTTTTTATTTTCGTAATATTTAACGCATTTCCGTTTTTACATGGAGCGAACTTTGAATTTGTGTATGAAGGGTATAAACCAGGTATAAAAATATTTGTTTGATTTATTTTAAGGGTTAATATACTAGCAATTATATTTATCTTATAGTTACCCTAATTATGTCCGAATATGAGCCAGAGAAAAAGAATAAACAGATGTACACTTACAATTTTCAAGAAGATTGGGAAGAGCAATATTTTTTTATTTATTTTAAGAACAAATGTATTTGTTTGATTTGCCGTTCAACAGTTGCTATTGGAAAAAAGTACACGTAGAACGACATTTTACAACAGTTCATAAAAAATGTGATACTGAATATCCTATTAACAGCAGTTTAAGAAAATCTAAAGTGAAAGAATTGAAAACCACATTAGTTGCCCAACAATCTACATTTACTAAGTCCGTGACTAAATCAAGAGCTGCTACAATTGCTTCATTTAAGATTGCACATATACTTGCAATGCACAAAAAACCCTTTGACGACAGCAACATAATTAAAGAAGCAATGCTTCCTGCATCAGAAACATTGTTTCAAGAATTTAAAAATAAGAAGGAAATTATATCAGCTATTGAAGATGTTCAATTATCAAGAAATTCAGTCACTCGTAGAATAGACACAATGTCTGAAAATATCAAATTACAAAAAAAAAAGATTTAGAAAAATGCGTTTTTTTTAGTTTACAATGTGATGAATCAACAGACATCTGCAATATTGCTCAAATATATATTACAGTAGTAGTGTAATATTATTGTGTTTTCTTTTACCTATTGTTGCTAATTTTTCAAAAAAAAAGGTCGTTCTATGTGTGGCTTGCCTAAAATTTTTAAGTTCTTAATTTGCTCAAGATAGACTAAAGGTTGGGGACCACTGATTTATAGAAACCAGTGTATGTAACTTAGCCTAGATTTCCAATTGCCTTTATTGTTTCAATGATTCTTTGTAAAATTTCTCAGTCTCTTGCTTAAGATTAGACTTTTTTTTCAACCAAGCTGAAAATATATTTGCTGTTTACCTTGAATATATACCGAGAGCCAAAAGATTATGACCACCTGCCTAATATGATGGTCCTCCATGTACTGCCAAAACAGCTCTTATCCAGTGAGGCATGGACACAACAAGATTTCTAAAGGTGTTGTGTGGTATCTGGTACTAACACATTACCAGCAGATCCTTTAATGCTTCTAAGTTACACGGTTTAGCTGCCGCAGATCGGATATGTTGTTCCAACACAAACCATAGATGCTCGATTGGATTGATGTCTGGGCAATTTGGAGGCCAGGGCAATATTTGAAAGTCTTCCTCATGTTCCGCAAATCATTCTGGAATAATCTGGACAGTGTGGCATGGCACATTATCCTGCTGAAAGAAGGCACTAGTAGAGGGGTATACCATTGCCATGAAAGGATGTACCTGGTCTTCAATGATGTTTAGGTAGGTGGTAGACATCATATTTTCCTGCACATGAATGACTGGACCCAGGGTTTCCCAGCAGAACTTCGCCCAAAGCATTACACTTCCACTACTGGCTTGTTTTCATCCCACAATGCATCCTGGTGCCAGTACTTTCCCAGGTAAATGATGCACATATACCCAGCCATCACATGATGCAACACGAAAGGAGAGTCATCGGACCAGACTACTTTCTTCCCATCATTCAAGGTCCAGTTTTGATGCTTGTATGCCCATTGTAGGCACTTTCAATGGTGAACTGAGGTCAGCATGGGGACTTGGAGCAACCTGTGATTACGCAGCCTCATTTTCAGCAGGTTCGATGTACCCTTGTGTTGTGATGCATTACTCCTGTCACCAGCATTCAAATTACGAGTGAGTTGCAGCACAGTATACCTATACTGTGTCACAACTCGCTATTGGCTCATACCATATGAGATAGCCTTTGCTCACCTCTAGCATCGATGAGCCATAGTCAGCCAACACCTTGCTGGCAGTTTGTGGTTTTTCCCTCCTCAGACCATTTTTTGAAGATCCTAACCATGGCTGACCGTGAGCACCCCACAAGCCTTGCCATCTCGGAAATGATCTGACCCAGTCATCTGGCCTTTACAGTTTGGCCTTTGTCAAACTCAGTTAAGTTTGCTGTCTTTCCCATCTGAAAAACAAGAATAACACTGATTAACAAAGCTCAATATCAGTTGTTATTTATATCATTTCATGATCTTCACACGCACTGTTGTTTACCTGCAGTTGCTTCGATTTGCATAAAGGCGTGCTGGCCATAATGTTTTGGCTCTTCGGTGTATATGTTTCAGTTTTATTGATAGGATGTAAAGACATTTTATGTTCACTCATTTATGATGAATAATGAATGAATAAATTAGTTTATTCATTTAAATATCATTATAAACATTACAGCAAAACTTTATAATTTAACAATAAGTGAAAAAGAAAACATACGAAGCCTAAGCTTTTAAAAGAATGTTCCCAAAACGTAATAGATCATCAATACATCAATGGCAACTTGCCATACTGAAATAAAATGTGACATACCGAGTTTTTTTTTGTATAAAAGAATCACTAACACAATACTATATTAACATTTCAAGTAACAAATTGCTCTATTTTTGCATTGATAATAGCAATTTTATTAGAATATTTAAACTTATAGTAAATAGTAATGGATGATATATCATCTGAAATTTCATCATTCCTAAGTCAGCCTATAAACTTTATTGAATGTTGACCAATAGTTTTCCTATAAAAGGGTATTCTAATTCTGTGTTGTCTGATACCATAGTCATGTATTCAACCTTTATTAAAAATAATCATATAATTCGATTTGATCCACTACTTTATTTTTATAGCATAATTAATATTATGCTTATATTTTATAGCATAATTAATATTTTCCGCAGCAAATTTATAGATATCTTTGCTGAATGCAAGACAAAAAGCAAAAAATATTTTATCAGACAGTTTATTTGCTTATAACCGAGAATGACATAAGCATATTTTCTACAATAAATTTTATTTTTGTTTGTGGTGAAATTTTGGCAGTGGTTGTGTGAAATCTCAGAGAAAAAGCACTTTTTTTTTGGTCTACAAAAGTATAAATTTCCTCACATAATTCTTTTTCACTTTCTGATGTTACACTTATAGTTTGTGAAGCTTCATTTTGTAATGATGTGTTGGAACATGAATACCCAGCGATATAGTTATAAAAATAGTACCTTGGTGCTTCTTACTTTCTCTTCAGAACAATACAGAGAAAGTAATGTATTTTTTTAAATAAAAATTTCAAGATTTCAGCAAAAATGTACATTTTAGGGATTCCTGAACCAAAATTCAGCAATAATTAATTTCTGTATTTCTATCTGTTCCTTCAAAATATCAAAAACGCAAAGATAAATCGATGTGAAATTCAAAACATATTCTTTTAATGCTAATGTGCTGAACTGAGAAACTTTTGGATCAAATTGAAGAAATATTTGGAACAGCTTATACATTTTATTTATCACATATGATATAGGACAATAAAATTATATCAAATATAGAATGATTTTTGAAGTTTTGTATATATCAAAGGAGCAAAATTTTATGGAATATTTTGACTGCCTTCATAAGAAAGTCCCGAAAGCCATTTAATACTGATCGATCATTCTCCAGATGCAGACAAAAACACATTTTCAATGCACTTCTCTCCTTACTAAATGCTCATTATCTCTTCAGTTGCCTCTCTTTTCAGGTCACGTTTCTGGATTCATAATGCCAAAATATATTGTATTTTTTTACTTCAGTGGTATTATCACTTGGTTCCTATGGCCAAGTGGTTAGTGCGCTTGGCTACTGATCTAAGGGACCTGGGTTCGAGCCATGGGTAAGTCATGGCTGTTTGTGTCGTTTTTCTGCCGAGGTCCTGCCATCCTCTCAGACCTTCTACTATGGCATATAAACTGACATTTATTTATTATTTATTTATTTTTATTATTTTCAATGTGATGCAGGTGTAACAAAACAGTGCAATTCCAAGTTAACCACAATACTGTTTTCAATTGTAGTTTATTGATGATGACATTTATTTATTATGCTTTAAGACAGTTCCTCGGAACATCATATTTTTAGGTGGAATAATAATTTCTCTTTTTCCTAGGTTTATTCTTAATACACTAATTTAAATTACAGTGTATATAAGTGAAATAGTTAAAAAGACACTAACACTGGCCCTATTTAATGGTTTAACTGGATGGCATAGTGAATATCTGCAGGATGTGATGTACATATGAAATTCTCTGTGCTAACACAAGCCATTAGCCTGGGCGGGGGTGGCTCAGTCAGTAGCGTGCCAAGGTCATAATCAGAGTTTCCAGGTTTGAGTCCCAACTGGGTCAGCATTGAGATTTATCTGAATTCCTTGGTCAGCAGGGAACACTGATGGGCTTGGAAAGGCAGTTGTCCATTGGATGGGTAGTTAAGACGTGGTCTTGTGTGCTAGCCATACCCTGTGCTCGTTAAAGAACATGCTGGATTGCCTTGATGGGAGGCTACTGTCTGTCTCCTAAACAGCTATCCAGCGGGTCCCCTCTCCAGAACCTCTTAGCCCTTGGAATCCTGGTGACCTGTGCAGAAAAGTGCCGCTCAGAGGTAAAACAATCCAGACATTAGCCATGACAATGGAGGCAGTTTAAGTGCTAAAATCTCTTGGCTATCTTTATGGTAGCAACTGAGTAGCATATTTTCATTGATGAACTGTGTATTGGATATTGCAGTAAGTGCAGGAGATTGTATATTTGAAGCACAGTCTGGAGATTAAAGAGCTTTTGTATGGTAATTATGCGCATAATGTGATGCCACTGGTTTCAACTACAAATTTTCACTGTAGTATAGCTGTTATTGCTTGCCAGATGGACTTTCTGTTACTGCTAATAGTTCTAATATTAGCAGTAAGAATACTAATATTAAATGAAGAGCCTTTTTACTGTAGTTAACATTCTGATGCATTCTTGTCAGAGTAAGAGAGTAGATGATGTAAGAGGGTAGATGATGTACATTTATAAATATATTTGAATTATCGTTGAGAGTTCCAATAATGCCAGTCATTCGCCTTCTCAATTCTAGGAATTGATCAGAACCATTGTTGAATTTGCAATGACAGATTAGCTAATTCTTGTAAAAATGGTACATTAGTCTATCTTTCAGAAACTTAAAAGATTCCATGTGCAGGAATAAACCCATGTACTTCATTATTTCACAACTTTTTCCTCCTGAACCATGAGCAGCATCATCAAAATGTTGATCTAATACAGGATATTTAGTCCAAATGGATTTGATGATAATTACTTGAAATCCACTGAACATCCAAGACTTGGTTAATTTTTGTTAACCAGACACTTAAACTGGAAGTTTGTTTTCAATTCATTTAACTTTTTGGAGATGAATTGTTTAGGTATATATATAGTGTCAATGGAACTCTTGAAGTGCTTAATTGCATTTCATATCAGCAATATTATCATGTCCAACCAATTCTAATTGGTGATTTAATAATATCAAATTATTATCCCTTATGTTTTTAATTTTTCTTGAAGTAATTTACGAAGTGGAGGGATACTAACAGCTGAAACACGACCTGAAGCGATCGAAATCCTGTTGTTTCGCGCAAGGGGACTACTACTGAAAAAATCCAGTAGTTTCAAAAAAGAGGCCTCTTTTTTGAAACAAGGATTTTTTACGTTTTATCACCCTTCGTCCCCTTGCGCGAATCAACAGGATTTCGATCGCTTCAGGTCGTGTTTCAGCTGTTAGTATCCCTCCACTTCGTTCTTAACGCATCAGGATGTCGTATTATTCTAAGTTTGAAATATTCTCGGTTGAATGTCCTCTTCTGTATTAGCAGAACACACACACACACACACGATTTGTTCGTTACGAGACATCTGACAGGAAACGTAACGTAAGACGTAACGTAAGACAGGCGTGTTCAAAAAATATTCGAACGTGCTGAAGAAAAAGCCTTACATCTCCTGAAATATGAGTATTCAAGTTAAGATCTGTGATGAAATATTTTGCATAACCACAACTCTCGTTTTAAATTGTTAGCTTCTTCTGTAGCAAGCAAGTGTCCGTAAGACAATATGTTTATTCTTGCATGTGAACAAACACACACACACACACATACGATAACATATGCACATAAAGATGAAACACATACAGACACTTTAACACACACACACACGCACAGAGAGAGAGAGAAACAAACATGAAGACGTATAGACATACAAAGAAACGAATATATGCACACAGACATCTTAACACATACGCACGAAAACATATACATATAAAGAAACATTAACATGCATCAACATACACACACTCACATACGCACACATGAAATATTTTGCATAACCACTAGTCTCGTTTTAAATTGTTAGCTTCTTCTGTAGCAAGCAAGTGTCCGTAAGACAATATGTTTATTCTTGCATGTGAACAAACACACACACATACGATAACATATACACATAAAGATGAAACACATACAGACACTTTAACACATACACACAGAGAGACAAACATGAAGACATACACATACAGAGAAACGACTATGTGCACACAGACATCTTAACACATACGCACGAAAACATATACATATAAAGAAACATATTAACATACATGAACATACACACACTCACATACGCACACATACACGATTCACTGAAACACACACACACACACCTAGAGAGAAACAAACATGCAGACACAGTTACATCTTGACATATATGCACACATCTACACGTACACACATTTCGTAGTAACATACATATTTACACATAGACACAAACACACACACACACAGAGAGAGAGAAACAAACATACAGACAGACATACGTACAAGACAGTGTGCTTTAGTGTAATGCTGTGCCCTGTGAACTAAAGAATCTTTCTCAAACCCAAACAGTATAACTTTCACGTACGTTCTGATATCAAAGATAATGTGCCTTCTTGCAGTGCAGCACCCCCATGGGCTAAAAATCTTTCTCAAACCCAATCGTAGCGTGTTTTTTCACAGATGTGTTCCATGGGCAGTGATCGTTATCTCTATAGATTTAAATGTGAAGCATAGAGTGCGTATCTCTTTGTATGAAATCGCTTATAATGAGACAATATTTCCTTTAAAAGTGTGCTGGAGATATTCGGTGGTGATTCAGCCACACATTTAAGGTATTTTAATGTTTTGAAAGCAATTCTGTCTTTCCCGATGTGTATTTATCTAATTTTTTACAGTTGTTTTTTCAGCTATTGGAACTTATTTTGAAGTTATTCTGTCATGCGTCCACTGCATTTGAAGATATTTTGTCGTTCATTCATCAAATAATTTTAGCTCTTGACAAGAAAATGGGTTGAAATACATGAATGTAATAAAAAAATTAATGTAATGAATAGTGATTTTTCTAGATCCTAGTACAGTAATATTTCATGTGAGAGGATGTCGGGACCTTGGTAGGAAAACAACACAAACGTTCATGTCTTACTATGGATCTCAGACCTTGGCTTTGTTAGATCAGAAGTGTAACTAACCTGCTGTCTATGAGATAGATTAGAAATATTCTCATGCAGGAAAAATAACTAAACACACATGAAATCCCGTGTTAGATTGTAGTGAAACACCCTATCTTTGTCGAAAAACTTGTGTTTGCAGCGAAAAATAGCCGTCTTCACCCACACTTATGCACTTATTCATGCGGTGTCCCGTGAACTAAAGAATCTTTCTCAAACCCAAACAGTATAACTTTCATGTAGGTTCTGATCTCAAAGATAATGTGCTTTCCTGCAGTACAGCACCCCATGGACTAAAAATCTTCCTCAAACCCTATCATAGCGTGTTTTTCACAGATGTGTTCCATGGGCAGTGATCGTTATCTCTATAGATTTAAATGTGAAGCATAGAGTGCGCATCTCTTTGTATGAAATCGCTTATAATGAGACAATATTTCCTTTGAAAGTTAGAAGATATTAGTATGAACTAAAAAAGTGGTGATGTATACACTATCTGATCATTAAAATCAAACTTTAGCAAGTTAATATATCATTCTCTAGCTAGCGAGTCCGAAATTAGTGTGTCTTTGCTTTAAAAATAAATACGCCTTCACGCAGCTAATTGTCGTAACAGTTACAGGATTTTTTCATACGACCCAGTAGAAGGGGGTGAGAGGATGTCGGGATCTTGGTAGGAAAACAACACAAACGTTCATGTCTTACTATGGTTCTCAAACCTTGGCTTTGTTAGATCCGAAGTAACTAACCTGCTGTCTATGAGAAGGATTAGAAATATTCTCATGCAGGAAAAATAACTAAACACACATGAAATCCCATGTTAGATTGTAGTGAAACACCCTATCTTTGTCGAAAAACTTGTGTTTGCAGCGAAAAATAGCCATTTTCACCCACACTTATGCGCTTATTCAAACGTACCGAGGGGGCCAGAAACTCTGAAAAGAGATAGCGGATTGGGATAACCGACGAGAGAGCTTACATTACGTTTTATTGGTGGTTGAAGTCAGAGAATGCAAAGTCAGGTCTAGCGGATCGATTCTGGGACTCAACTTTTCATGGAAGTACTGAAAATATTGTTGTTTTCTTATAAACACTGAGTTTTCAGATTTTAAATTTCCAAACTTCTGTGGTTCTTTGCTGATGTTTTCTATATGCAAAGTATTTTGTGATATTCGTCCATCCGTGTGTACGCAATGTAGTATAGAAATGTGTATTCTCATGCAGGAAAAATAACTAATAGTGAAAACAACTTGTGTTTGCAACGAAAAATAGCCAACTACACCCACACTTATGCGCTACGTACCAGGGAACTATAGAACCAGGAAATCTGAAAAGAGCGTGAGATAGCAGTTTGGAATAACCGTCGAATAGTCGTTTTTTTCTATCTTTCAGTATTTGCGTTGTAATTTTCTGTTTTGAAGCGATTTTTTACAACCATCCCACTACATTTTTATACTTTCTCTCTCGTCACAGTATGTTTTACAGTTATTGTGCCTTCCACTTCCAAAGAATTGTGAAAATATTCACCTATCCACTGAAATGTGTGTGCATTTACAGATATTCCAACACTCTTTACATTTTAGTGATTCTCATTGAATTTACCAAGCATTTCGTCGTTTTTCTAATTTTCGTTTATGCATGTAATTTGATTTAACGACCTAGTCACATGGTGTATCACGGGTAAAGTACTACCCATTTCATCTCTTTTCAGGTTTGTATGACAGTAAAGCAAACTTGCAATCAGTTTTTCATTCTAAATGCTTGTCTGCATATCACCGAAATTCCTCCTCGTATGCCTTCCAAAAAGATACATTGTAGGTTATCAACTCTAGTATTTGTCATCTTCAGGTATGAAGGCAGGAGCTGTGTAAACATAGCAGGGGTCAGTATCTGCCACCAAACACATCAGCTAAGAGGAGCACGTCAGTGTACGCGATATTGGCGTAGGTTTTTTTTTTATGTCGAATGAATATTTTCATTACACGGGTATAGTCTTCTACCCGCTAGCGCTTCTCCGAGGAGCTAATGTGTGTCATCTCAATTTTAAGCGTTCTAATAAGATTATTTCATAACCTAAAGGACAGCCATCTGCAAGGAATGTATTAATTGCATTCCCTATAATATGGAAAACAGCATTCTCCCTTTGAATTTCATAGAAACAAATTCTTAATGGAACAATAATGCTACTTTTCATCGTCTGATAACAGTAGGAGATTTGCGTGCGCTTTAAATCTGAATGGTGTGATGTAGAGTGGGAACATCTCTTTCTCGTATCCAGACAGAAATGTTAATTTTTTCGAATTTAGATATTTGATTTATTGTTAAAGGGAAAATTAGACCTGATGTGTTTTCTTCTAAATGTATATAGTTGTTAAGGTGTTCAGTGTTTCCTATTGCAGGATACAAAGTGGCTAAAACAGACAAAACATTTTTTGTCGGAATTACATACATTAACAATAGCACGTTTTCATTAGTAATTCTCTTGGAGTAGGGATATAACTAGGTCCCGCAAGAGGCCAATGTTCATTTCACTATGGAGTACAGTATCCACTATGTGCTCCTTCAAATGAGGTCTTGATCTTCTTGCACATTGAATCCGATTCTCTGTTTAGGGATGATGTAGGAAGACTTGTGACACAGTTACTTCGGAAAAACGGGGTGCAGTGTTCGAAGGGGAGGCTTTTCGCCTGAAGCGCACTTGCACTGTAAGGTACCATTTAATAACTATTTTAAACTTTGTCCACTAAATTATTTTTCTGATCGTAATACATGCAATTGAATTTCGTTGAAACATATTTCTTTCCGACACTGTACCATAATTGTGTATTCTTATGGAAGTTGAGTGATTCAAGTCACTGGTTCATTTCTAACAATAGTTTTTCAAGTAAGCTGAAATCTGGAGATGTTTTAGCACGAAATCAGTTTGTGTTCTTCCCAGTATTTTCTCAGTGATACCCCATTATTTAATTAGTTTTTATTTTTAATTTTTAATGAAGGAAATCGTTTTATCAGTATCAAATATTGTCGAGCGGATAGCAGGGCCAGAGTTGAGATTTATCTCCGCAAAAATCCGCGCCCTGGCGATGACGCTTCAGCTATCGGTACTGAGGTAGCGCGTTCAAATACGGCGACGAAAGCCAATATTTTTTTTTAAATACAGGAGACGTACTAAAAATAGTATGGACGTTGGATGACACCGATTAAATGCGCAAAAACTGATTTGGTTTAAAGAGGGGAGGGCTTAAAATATAGGTGGATCTATGAAGAGGGGAGGGCTTAAAATATGGGTTAAACAGGGGAAAAACAAGAAAATTCGAGAAGGGGACTTAAAATATAAGTCAACCAGGGGTTCTATGAAGAGGACTTAAAATATGGTCGGTTGCGACATAGGGTTCAAAGTCCAATCTGAGAAGGCAATGTGGATTCTAGGAAACATCTATTTTTAAACCTTATCAGTGTCAAATGCAGACACAGTGAAGCGCTGGACATTTGACTTTCCAGCTGATAAAGGATTGCACCGTATCGTGTGATGTGGCGAAAGTGCTGTTGCTACCCACGGATAAACGATCTGAAGGATGTCAACAGGAAACGTACGATTTCCGATACACTGATAACGGTCTTTGAAAACTTTTAGGCTGGTGAACGTCTAAAGCTAGATCTTATATACAAGTCCTACGAATAATTTAAACCAAATTTTATTAATTTTTCTGTGGAACAGTTACTGTGTCATTCTTCTAGTAAAATACGTGGACTTTGGATCCGATGAGGCTTTTTCCCGAAATTAACGTGGAGGTACGCTAGCGATGGAATGATTTTTTTTTTCCCGATTAAACTGATTTATTGCGAGCGCTGGATGATTTTAATAAAGGTGAGTGAGAGTTTTTATTTACTAGGGGATCGATTAACGGGGTTGGAAAAAATGAATCCCAAAGAATTGAAATTTTAATAAAAGGGAATCGTTTAGCAGTCCTGGCAAAATGAACACCAAAAAGATTTTTAATAGAGGTAACTTTTAATAGAAAGGGTTTTAATTAATAAGAATACAACTTTGAGAGTTGATTTTTACAATTGAGACTTGTGTCATCCTTTTCTGTGGAATTATTCTGAGACTTGAAATCCGTGGGAAGGAGGGGGCTTAAAATATAGGTCAACCAGGGGGTCTACAAAATCCAGGGTTTAAAATATATGTCAACCAGGAGGTATGCAAAATCCAGGGCTTAAAATATAGGTAGGGCTTAAAATATAGGTCAACCAGGGGGTTTGCAAAATCGAGGTTTTGAAATAAAAGGTTAGTCTGAAATAAAGAAAAATCGAGACTATTTGAGAAGGGGAGCTTAAAATATTGGTGTGTCGACCAGGGGGTTTGCAAAATCGAGGTTTTAGAATAAAAGGTTAGTCTGAAATAATGGAAAATCGAGACTATTCGAGAAGGGGAGCTTAAAATATAGGTCAACCAGGGGGGTGGGGTCTATGAAGAGGGCTTAAAATGAAAGGTGAGTCTGAAATAAAGAAAAATCGAGACTATTCGAGAAGGGGAGCTTAAAATATAGGTCAACCAGGGGGTTTGCAAAATCGAGGTTTTAAAATAAAAGGCGAGTCTGAAATAAAGAAAAATCGAGACTATTCGAGAAGGGGAGCTTAAAATATAGGTAGGGCTTAAAATATAGGTCAACCAGGGGGGTTTGCAAAATCGAGGTTTTAAAATAAAAGGTAAGTCTGAAATAAAGAAAAATCGAGACTATTCGAGAAGGGGAGCTTAAAATATAGGTCAACGAGGGGGTTTGCAAAATCGAGGTTTTAAAATAAAAGGTGAGTCTGAAATAAAGAAAAATCGAGACTATTCGAGAAGGGGAGCTTAAAATATAGTTAGGGCTTAAAATATAGGTCAACCAGGGGGTTTGCAAAATCGAGGTTTTAAAATAAAAGGTAAGTCTGAAATAAAGAAAAATCGAGAGTATTCGAGAAGGAGGACTTAAAATTAGAGTTAAAAACTAGATAGCACCAGGGGTTAAAAGGGGGAGGAATTTTTAATTACGAATTATTAATTATGAATTATTAATGCCACGACAGTTGCGACGCCAGGGTCAATTTCCTGTTGATTGCAATATAAGGGTCAAAGTTCAGAAGGCAACGTAGACCAACACAGGTCAATTTCCGGTCGATTGCGACATAGGGGGTCCAAGTCAAGAAGGCAACGTGGACGATTGCGACATAGGGGGGGAAAGCACTGTGCAAAGGGGGAACCGTACGGTGTGATGAAACTACTACGGGTGTGAAACGTATTGATAGACCACCTCTAACTCCCTCATGCATTCCATTTACTGGTAATATAGGATGAAATACAGATGTGCATTCCTTCTAGTCTGCACAGCTTCACTTTAGACTGATTTTGACGCTGCACTACTGCAACTTGTATAAAAAAAATACTCCATTCAGCAGCTGCTTGCTACAGAGATATGACAGGAACCTGTCAGTTTATATGTCGTAGTAGAAGGTTTATGAGGAAGGTGAACCTCAGCACAAAAACATAAACATCCATGCTTTATCTGTGGCTCATTTTTTTATTTTATTAGTGATCAAATTGTTATTGACATGTTGGTTACCAATGCTTAGCATTTTATGAGCAGTGTATATGTTACAGTATTAATTTTTATTTGAAAAATATTAAAGTCGTGTTTTGAGATATTCAAGGTCAAATGTTTCAATTTTCAAGATTTTATAGACAATCAGAACTCAGAAGATCTGTTTAAAGTTGTACTAGGCAGGGGCGAGTGAATCTAGTGATCACCTGAGCACCACGGCATAGGGGGTGCCAAAGACGCCCATGTCGATTATTAAATATATGTTTATATATATATCTATAGTAGACAAGCAGAGTTGGAATTTCCATAAGGCAGGTTAGATTCTTGTTAGGGTCACCTACATAATATGGCACCATCATTTATATTTTACGATTTTTTTTAAGCAACAGCGACATTATATTGTTTCAATTCTTAGAAGAAATAATAAAGTGGTTACAAATATCCATGATATAAAGAGTGAATGCACTCTCTTTAAAGCTTTCTCTTTCCTGACAATCAAAAGTGAAGTTTTAAAACAATGTGGATTATGAAAATATACAACATGTTATCAAACATATTGGGATTTTTTTCATTTCATTTTTGTGAATAGAAAACCTCATTAAAGTTCTCAAACTTTGAAAATAAGATATTTTGCAGAGAAATGCAACAGGAAATAATTATAGATTCTAAAATATTAAAATTTATTCAAATCTCAATTTTAACAACAATCCTTTAATAGTTATTGAAACTGAACTATTTGAGACTGCCGCCCTAAGCATTTTCAAAATTGATAGAAACTAAAAAATCTGATTCAGATAAACTTATAAAATGTAAATAAACTCAACATATTTGGTATCTACAAATAAATTACTACTTTGAAGTCGATTCAAATTTTTAGAGGAAAAATTGTCTTAAGTCAGGTGGGATAGTGGGATACGAACCCACAACCTCCTGATAACATGTCAGGTGCTCTCGACCACTGAGCTACCGACTGCCAATCAAGATCTCCTCTAATTGATGATATGAACATTTTCAACCTACATTACATCATGTGCAAGGACTATTCCGGGAATTTCGCCACAAGCGGCAGACAAATGTCATATAGATGGAAAGTATTTCCGGGGTGTTCGTATCTCACTTGGCTCAAGACATTTTTTCCTCTAAAAATTTGAATCGACTTCAAAGTGGTAATTTATCAGTAGATACCAAATATGTCAAGGTTATTTATTATTTATCAACAGCATACTTGTAAGAAATACTTTCCATCTACATGGCATTTGTCTGCTGCTTGTGGCCAAATTGCCGGAACTATCCCTGCATATGATGTAATGTAGGTTGAAAATGTTCATATCATCAATTAGAGGAGATCTTGATTTTCGGTTGGTAGCTCAGTGGTCCAGAGCACCTGACATGTTATCAGGAGGTTGTGGGTTCGTATCCCACCTGGCTGAAGACAATTTTTCCTCTAAAAATTTGAATCGACTTCAAAGTGGTAATTTATTAGTAGATACTTTTAAAATTTCATTTATTTTAGAAAACATGGATGGATGCACTAGGTATCACAGATATATAACATGCTTCTTAATAATAAACACATTTGTCAACTCTTTTTTTTTATAAATTATTCTTTACTAATTTAAAACTTTTTTTATCATTGATATACATATTAATCTATTTTAGGCCATAAATAATAGTATCTTTTTTTTACTTTCTATAACCAATATTTCAGTTTTATGCTTGTGAATGACAATCAAAGCATTTCTAAATATCAGACAAGAAAAAGATTCTGCCAAATATCTGTGAGGGTCTGCTTTTCTTTTTGTTTACATCATCATCCTCAAGCAGCCATGGGCTACGGAGGTCCAACACATTGTGAAATTTATTTTCTCCAAACATATCTATCCTGAGCGCTGCATCTAGACACCATACACCAATTTTAGCAAGTTCCTATTTAATATTGTCTACCCACTGCATTCTACATCTCCCCCTCTTTCTTAGGTCTTTAGGCACACTGTTCATAACCCTATTCGCTAATCTATGATTATGCATATGGGCAACATAGCCAAATCAGTAGAGTTTCTCTCTGCACATTATGCTGCTTAAAGGAGGTTGCTGACTCCTTTGTGTGTGTGTGTGTGTGTGGGGGGGGGGGGGGGGGGGGGGGGGGGGGGCTCAGTCGGTAGCGCATCAGGCTTGTAACCTGTTTCGCCAATCTATAATTATGGCCAAACCAACGGAGTCTCTCTCTGCACAATATGCTGCTTAAAGGAGGTTGTCGACTCCTTTGCCTAAACTCGTCATTAGTTACAAAGTTGAACCAACTAATGCCCAAGATACTGCATAAGCGTCTGGAATCAAAAGCATCTAGTTTCCTGTTATCTTGTTTACAAAACGTCCAAGTTTTGCTACCATAACTAACCCTAGAAACAAACTATTATACAATCTAATTTTAGTCTTTAGGTGTATACACCTGTTTGTCCACACTCTCCATAGATTCTTAAATGTCCCGGCAGCAATCCCTATTCATCTGTTAATCTCATGCTGCATATCACCAGTATCTGTTACGTAGCTCCCAAGATAATTAAACTGTGATACCTGTATGGGTTGTTTTACCCGTGAGTTGCACTTTTTGGCATACAAAGAACTAACGAAAACAAGTCACAAGGTCTCAGAGAAGGTTGCCTCCTGTCAAGGTCATCAAACACGTTCTTTAACGTGCACAGGGTATGGCTCTCCAATACACGGAGTCACGGCTTAACTTCCCATCCTACGGACGGTGGCTTTTCAAGACCATCAGTGTCTCCTTTCTCACCGAGGGCGGAATGTATGTTTAACGGTGATAAATCTCAACGCTGGTCCAAGTGTGACTCGAATCTGGATACTACAGATTGCAAGCTAGGTGCGCTACTGATTCAGCCAACACCCCATCTCACTATGTTCAAAATATGACGTTCAGAGGTAACACAATTCCATTGATGGTGGATCAACAGTGCACTAAAAATTCGTAGCGAAAAATCTTTATTTATGAAATTCACTTATTTCACGCTACCAGGGCAATAGCCTGTAGTTATCACACAAAAATTTTAAGTGCACAAAAGTAAAGTTAGAAGGTGTGAAGTGCATACTATCTGAACTAATGCTTATCGACCCATTCTTTGAAATGTGTTTCTAAAAATTTATTTCGATTCGTTGCATCGACATGTATCCCATGATCAGCAACGTAGTGGCTGAACTTTTACTCGCTTCATTAACAATATCGCTTCTTCCATTTTTAAATTATTCTGTCCACTATAAACATTTTTCTGGGACAAAGAAGATTGCCCATGGGTTACTTTCATCCTCACGACTTTCTAAATGTTTAATATCTCGAGCATAACATGTTTCTAACCTTATAACTTCGTGCAATCATTCAAAGGTGCCATCCACTTTGACATTAGTTAATACTTCTGAAAAAAATTATCGCCGACACGGCAGGAATCGAACCCGCAATTCATGTGAAAGATTCATGCTAGAGTGCACTACCATTACACCACGCATCGGACGAGAAAATCTTTCAGAATAGCATCTTATAAACCTTTCATTGAGAGTGGCGGATCTGGCGCCATCTATACTTCAGGAGAGGCAACTTTTCCAATTGTTGCTATTGATTTAGATGCTAATGAGAAGGTCAATCACGTTCAAGCGTTTATTATTAAAAATCCATCCATAATAAATACACAGATTACCTGTAGAAATAGACTTCAACATTAATTAATACTTCTGAAAAAAATTATCGCCGACACGGCGGGCTCTCCTGAAGTATAGATGGCGCCAGATCCGCCACATCTCGGTGAAAGATTTATAAGGTCTTATTCTTAAAGTTTTTCTCGTCGGATGTGTGGTGTAATGGTAGCGCACTCTGGCATGAATCTGGAGAGTTGCGGGTTCGATTCCCCGCCGTGTCGGCGATAATTTTTTTCAGAAGTATTAACTAATGTTGAAGTCTATTCCTACAGGTAATTTGTGTATTTACTATGCATCCACTTTGAATTTCGTTCAAATGACAATATGGATTATGTATTTATATTAAAAATAAGTCACGGTGTTGTCAGATATATTTGTTCATTTTGTTATTCTATTCATATTCAGTTTATATTTCCTAATTCATCATACTTTTTAATTCAAATTCAAATTTATTTCAATAAATATTATCTATAATTATTTTACATAAAAAATTCCACTAAGCCGAAGCTTATCAGCTGGAATGTACATATATGGCTTTACAGATATGATCTAGATTACATCAATATCATTACATAAAATGAAGGAGAGAAAAAAAGGAATAAATGAAAAAGAAAACCGGCAAAATGATGAAAGTTTCTAAATAAAAACATCACTTTTTCAACAACCACTGAAATAATTTTTCTTTAACATCGCAATTTTTTTAATATAATTTTTAATAATAATAATTTTTAATAGGTATTTTTTTTATAAAATTTTGTTTTTCTAAAAAAAAAACATAGCTTTTTTCTAGTAAACTTATTGTGGCAAATATTTTGCTTATAGGTGTCATCAAAGAAGTTATTGATAACAGAAATAAACACATAAACTTTCAATAGGTAAAATTTTGAACTAAATATATCATCTTTCGTTGTAAGGGAATTTTTTACCTCTGAATTACTCAAACCTTTTAGCAGACTAATTTGTATTCTTTTAATTTTATTTAATTCTGTTTTATAGGCTGTCCCTTAAACTGTTATCCCATATCTGATTATTGATTCAAAAAGTGCTTTATATACTAAAATAGTTATCTGTGATCGGCAAACAAGTTAAGTTTCCTAATTTTAAATGCTACAAATCGTAGTCTTGAACACATCCAATCAATGTTTATACCATTTCATTTTCGAATTCATTTTCAAGCCTAGATAAATTATTTCGTTTACTTCTATTTTAGGACAATTGCATATAGCAGGTGATAAACCATCCAGCATAGTACAACTTATTCGATGCTTAGTAATTCTTCTATTAAGTGTAGGTTGTTGAGAATCAATACACATAAATTTAATTTTTTTCTCCGTTTATACTCAGTTTGTTAAGAGCAAACCATTTAACTGCTTTATTAAAATCATTTTGTAGATTGCAAATAGCGTATTCTAAATCAGAGTGGAAGTTGATTAACACTGTATCATCAGCATACATATATAATTTACTATCAAAATTAATATTAGCCAAATCATTTATGTATATTTGGAATAGCATAGGGCCGAGAATAGATCCTTGTGGAACTCCAAAATTGGTCTGAAATTTATCGCTAAAATTATCATTTATTTTCATAACTATTTCTCTATGTAATAAGTAGCTTTTAAACCATTCAAAAATATTCCCTCTTATACCAAGTAAATATAATTTCTGTAGCAAGATGTCAATGTCAACTGAATCAAATGCTTTAAGTCCATAAATACCGCAACGCATTTCTTTCCTATATTTAAATTAATATTAGTGTTATTAATAAGATCTTTCAAAAGACTTTGCGTTCCCATACCGTTACGGAACCCAAATTGCTGACTTGACAGAAAATTTGTTTTATTCAAAAAATCTTGCAAGCGATCTCCAACGTATTTTTCAATTATCTTATCAAAAATTGTTAATAGAGTGATTGGTCTGTAATTATTAAAATTCTTTTTTGATCCACTTTTATATACCGGACGGATAATCCAATTTTCATAGTTAATGGGATTTGCGAATTTTCAAAAGTTTTATTTATAAGAATTGTTATTGCATGAAAAAAATTGCATTTACTTTCCTTTATGTATTTTGGTTTAATATTGTCAAATCCAGGAGATGTGTTATATTTTAAGTAATCTATAATATTGGTAACATCGAAGTTACTAGCTAGTGGAAAATGCATAGAATTCTTATTTATGTAACATAATTCGTAAACCTTATATCTGACCTATATATTGACTGTTGTAGTCATCGTTGCAAATTCTATTTGCATCTCACTAATAGTTGTTACAAAAAATTTAACGAAACTATTTAGAATTTCTTTTGGAGTGTTATCTTTAATCAAGTGTCTCAACATTTTCGTCGATTGACATCCTTTTTTTTATCATCAATAATATCATTAATTAATTCCCACATTCTCGTATTATTACCTTTATTAATTGCTAATTTATTTGAATAAAATATGCGTTTTTGGTTCCTTATAATAATGTTTATCCTATTTCTTTCCATTTTATATGTCATAATTTTGTTAAGAATTTTCCCCGAATTTCATCAAATTTACTTAATATTTTCTGATATACTATACAAATTCTGTACTCATGTCTTTATCAACTACATCATTCCACTGTGTCATTTGCAATTTTTGAATAAGAGTGTCTTTATAAAATTTTTTAAAACCTACGTTTGAATCCTCTTTCGTAAATGTAACATCATTAGGGCTAATATTCTTTTTCAAAATCTTAAATTTGCAGGCCATTATGGTATCTTAATTATTTCTCCATGTTTTACCTTTAACATCAGAACTGCTTGTTTTAACTAAAACATGATCAATTAACGTCCTTGTAAATTAAATTAATGTTTCATCCTCTGTAGTGGGGCGGGGGTGGCTCAGTCGGTAGCGCGCCAGTCTCGTAATCTGTAGTTCCCAGGTTCGAGTCCCAGCTGGGTCAGCGTTGAGATTTATCTCCGCAATATTCCCCGCCCTACCCACAGTCAGTAGGGGACACCGATGGGCTTGGAAAGGCCGCCGTCCGTCGGATGGGACGTTAAGCCGTGGCCCCGTGTGCGGGAGAGCCATATCCTGTGCACGTTAAAGAACACGCTGGATGGCCTTGACGGGAGGCTACCATCTGTCTCCCAACAGCTGTTCCAGGGTCCCCTCCCCCAACCTTCTCTGAGCCTTCGGGGTCCATGTGACCTGGCCATTTAGCCCATGGTGTGCAAAAAGTGCTGCTCAGAGGTAAAACAACCCAACCCTCTGTAGTAAAATCCTTAACGATTTGTTCTAAATCAAATTCAGTCAAAGTATTTAAATACATATCACAACCATATTTATTAGTATTTGCCACATCAATATTAATATCACCAACAATAATTAAATTTTTAATTCCTGCCCTTTTTAATAAATATTCAGAAATTTCTTTTAGGAACCAGTTCTTATATTTACTAGGAGATCTATATACTGCGATGATATTAATTTCAATATTATTAATTAATAATTTAGTGATTATTGCTTCTGCTGATTCTCCAATAGTTTTATCCAGTTGTACTAAATTAATTTTGTTTAGATAAAAAATAATGATCCAACGTTATTTATTTCTTTTGCCGTTAAAATAAGCTTGTTATACCCTTCAATATTAAATGTAGCTGATTCCTGTTCAGTTACCATAGTTTCAACCAAAATAATCAAATCCAACTGGAATTCAAGAAGTTCAATATGAACTAGTAAATTATTCCAATATTTTTTTCAGTGATCTAATATTTAAATACATTAATTTTAACATTTTATCATCCGACCCTTGAAACCAAACATTCACATTAAAAGAAGTAAAAGAAAACTATTTAAAATTAGGACAGACGATTATTTTAGCCTTCTTTTACCAACTCCTCTAGGCTCTGAACACTGGTAATAATAATAACTTGCTCAGTTTCATTCTTTCTAATAAAAAGTCTATTGTTCTTAAACCAAACAAATTTATTAACTTTTATCCTTAGCCATTTTCTTTGCTCTCCAAAGTAAATCCCGATTCATTTGCGTCAGATTTTCATTTATGTAGATAGGTGAATCCTCTTTTCCTGCAAACACTGTTCCGCATCCCAAACGAATCTTTCTCTTTTCAATCCATTTGGCCTTATCTTTTCTGTTCTTGAATTGCACCAAAATGTTCGGAGTCTGTCCCTGTTTTTTGGGTCGTATTCTATGTAATACATCAATGCTTTCTCACGAAAACGAATCGATTTTTAACTCTTTTGCCAGCTTCTCCATTATTTCCAGAAGATCCTCTTCCCTTTCCCCTTTTTTTTGCTCAGTTCCGCAAATCTGTACATTTTTATTCCTACTATACTGCTCTAGGTTATTATTTGCTATAACTAGTTCCTTAATTGTATCTTCTAATGTTACGATAAACTTGTGGTTCTTTTCAACCTCTTGCTCTAATGATTCATTTCTTTTTTCCGATTCAACTATTTGATCCAGCAGCTGATCATATTTGTCAGATAGGAATTCTAACGACTTTTCAACACTATCTAATGTTGTCTTCATTTGTAACAGAGTCACTAATTTGTGATCTATTTGGGTCAAAATTGACTTGACATGTCCGAAGTTTATGTTCTCATCCACTTTCAGCGTTTGAAAACTTATGTCATCGGTCTCCTCAGCATTTTTTATTCCCTCGTTATAAATCTCTCCTCCTCTTATATTATTTAATTCCTTTCTGGCTTTTTCTTTGCATCTGCAGCAGATCCACTTCTCTTTCCGATCTTTTGACATTTTCTTAAACCTGTCTTCACCCAAACTGGCACAATAGAAGTGGAACAGTTTTTGGCATGACCCTATACATTTTATCTTTAGCTGCAATTATTTCCTCGTTGCATCTACTACAACGAGCCATTATAGTAGCAACCAAGATACTTAATTTTTCTTAAATTTATCCAAGCTAATTCAGCCTGCTTGAGGGAATTTTTTTTATATTATTGTTTACTATTGAAAACAAAATTCATAGATATTGTGCACCACCTTAAGAGCCCCAGTTTGAAATCTGCCAAAGAATTCACATTAGTGTAAGCAATGTGACTTCAGCAATTTAGCAGGGGGAGAAGAAGAAAGGGAGTGAGGGTGCAACAGCAGTCGGAGCAATAAAACTTAGGGATGGTCCTCCATCTGGCAGAGGGGTGCAGGAGGGTCGTGTTCTTGAAGGTCACGTCTCCGGCAAACAAGAGAGAAACAATGTGGCGTTCGATGTTTAGACTTAAGAAGATGTATAAACCTTAAAACCAATGGTGAAAGTAGATTTTAATTCTTAGCGGTACGCTTCAAAGCATAGCTATGTGTGGAAAATCACACACAGGCGATCACTCCAGTGTAGTCGTCTTACAGGGGTTAATAAATTGAAGTGTGTGGCGACGAAAGTACAGTGCTCTTAGATTTTCTCACTTTCCATATTTTTTCCGCAAATAGTGAATAATTTAGGGATTCTTAAATTGATATATTTAAATATTTGCTGATTCCGTTGTATTCCAGTCTTATTAAAAATAATTTTATGATTTAGATGTTTTTAAAATAATTTTCGTACTTAAAGAAATTTTTTTAGAAAGGAAAATTAACGTTTCACTCGTATTGTAATTTTGAATTGCATATTTGCATATTTTAAACTCCGAAACCAAATATAGCATTTTTTTTAAAATAACATTTATTAGAGATTTGGAATAGCCTTTAAAATTTATAAAGCTTAATCAATGATTACATGACATTCGGAAATTTCGCCTCTGACTTATCCACGATAATAGATGAGAAATTGCAGAGTTTTCGCATCCAAAATGAGGTAGGAAAAGAGTGACTTTTGTCAAAAAAAAAAGTTGCGAGATGATTTTGTTGAGCGCTCTGGTGTGCCAAGTAAATTCATCTAGCTTTCTATTCTTGTCTCAGGTACTATAGATAGGCCATTCCTGCAGTAGAAAAATTAATCATTTCACTTTTACACATGATATACGTATATCTTTGCACACTTAAATTTACATATGATTTGACCTCAATATAGACCTTGTCTTCACCTTAATGAAAAATGTTTAGCGATTCAGCAACGCCACTCTTTTAGTAGAGTGGCGTTGCTGATAATAGTTGCCATTTTCACAGAGTGAAAATGGGAACTATTAGATTGGCCGTGCGTGCATGTGGTTTAGATACCATCGCAGCCCGATATGCAGAAGACCACTTCATCCCAAACTTACATCCTTTCCCCCTTAAGGGGTAGCCACTAATTGTAAACAGCAACGCCACTCTTCTACTAGACCTGGTAGAATTCTTTCTGTTCTCTATTAACCTTAATCTACTCTGATAAAAGGTTCCCAGAAAAGTAACCTCGCTTTTCTTTAACGCAAAACTGCTGGGCTTTTTCTTTCAGTTCCACAGCATTAGCCGTCCCGTGGCCGAGTGGTTAGCGCGCTTGGCTACTGATCTACGGGACCTGGGTTCGAGCCCCGGTAAGGCATGGCTGTTTGTGTCGTTTTTCTGCTGAGGTCCTGCCATCCTCTCAGACTTTCTACTGTGGCATTTATTTATTTTTTTTATTTTCCACAGCATTGTTCGTTAAAGCAGAACCCAAATCATGCTATAGCATTATTTTTATATCAAATTTATTGTTTGGTGTAATTAAAAAGTTGATAATAATTTTATCTATATTTCTAAGGAAAAACATCTTTATCATAAGTTGATAATCATAATTTCTTTTTATTATAACAAATCCGATATTTGGGAATCTGAAACGGCTCGACATATCTAATATGTATAATAAAAAAAATACCTCCTCAAGCGGCTGCTTGCCACAGAGGTCTGACAGGAGCCTGTCAGTAAAAGGTCAGTGAGGATGGCAGGACCTCAGCAGAAAAACAACACAAACATCCATGCCTTGCCCGGGGCTCGAACCCAGATCTCGTAGATCAGTAGCCTAGCGCGCTAACCAGTCGGGCACGGGACGGCTTAGTATATATACAAATGCTATAAATTCTGATACTGAAGGTTTAATTCCAGGGGATGCAAATGATGAAAAAGCATTAGAGAATTAAATTCTTAGTTTATAATTTTTTTACACCTCTCAAATATCTGTTTATCACTGGTCTGATAACAGCCTGTCGATTTAACACGTCAGATGACCAATTATGAAGGCGAGATCTCAGCAGAAAGAAAATAGCCATACCTAGAGAGTCTCGAATCCAGGTCCCATAAACTTGAAGCGAAGCGTGTAAATCATTTGATCACAAGGACAATGTCAAGCTCAATAAATTTAACAAATGGCAGTTATCAAGGACGCAGTTTTTGTTATTCATTTTGAATCTTCTGTGGGCCTTATTCTTGAACTATCTTCTTTAACATCTTATAAGAAATATTTCCTGCCTTAAAATTAAGGGAGGTGTGCTAACAAAAATTATGTTTAAAAAAAATGATGTGCCAACTATTGTCGGACAATCAAATTAAAAGAACTTGTATTACTTTTTCTATTATGGTTTATTCCAGTAGCATAATGGTAAAGTGATTAATTGATAAAATTAATTTTTTAGCAATCTGTTTTTCCATGATTTTTCATTAACCCCCCCCCCCCCCTTCAAACTCATTGCTTAAATTTGGGGAAGCATGTGCCCCATCGCTCTCATTAAACTGCCTTCCGTTATTTCCAGAAACGTTTAGAATTTTCAATTCGCCAGAATATGAAAAAAATACATATTTTGAAAACAAAAATTACAATTACACGCTGCTTTGCAATGGATTTCAACATCTAAGTGAGTTCATATCTTTTCTTTGATTTACCACCCCGTTTTCCCACTTCTGCCTCCGGTAGTGATTAAGACCGAACCCAGACAGCTACGGCGAATGGAAACATGCATTGTCCGTAAACTCTTAACGACTCCGCGAAAGACGGCTTTGGTTGGAGTCGCCTTTGTCTGTCTAGTTCTGCTGTCTCTACCCGATTTCCTTGCTAATCGTTCAAAGTGAGAAAGCACTACTTCCAATTTCTAGCACTCCCCCTTTGGCACTCCCTGTCGGCAGAAATGGAATCTCAAGTATCCGGTTTCTAAACAACTTGGTATCTAAAGGGTTAAACTAGTAATGCAATTAAAAACCGAAGAGTTTTTCTTAAAATGAATGGTTCGCTTTTAAAAAAATTAAATTCTCGTTTGAAAAAGCATTAAGGTGAAAAAGAAATCGTTAACGGAGCCACTTCTGAAAAATGTCTTACCGGTACGTCGTACCGGCGCTTACCGCCCTACTTTCACCACTGTTTAAAACACTTACAAAATTGAAGATTCTTCGAAAAATGTTACTTCTTCAAGAACTGAGAGAATAAGAGGATTTATTCCTGCTACAGTTGACATAGAAGTAATTTAAAAGAAAAGTAAAAAAAAACGCGAAAGATTCGTAGAATCGGAGCACACAACAATACGACTTTTTTGCCTTGTGCAGTTGCAGGCGAAATCACCTTTTTAGTTTTTCTAGAATGGATATATATTTTACAATTTACAGAACTCGGGAACGAAATAGCTCATTTCTAAAAGTGTTACCAGACATTTGCAAGTGCCTGTAAATTTTGAAGAAACTTTTTATTTAGCAATACAAAAGAAACTGATTGTTGCCTAATCTCTCTCGGCCAAATCCCGAAAATCAGACGAAGAGCTGTAATTAGAATGTTTTGCTAAGAGATGTTTGGAAAATAAAATCTGAAAACCCACTATTTATCTAGAAAATAGCGAGCCTTAGATTCTTAAGATGCAGAGAGGAAAGAGTTCCCTATTCGCAGTGCACACGAATTTGCACGTGCAGCTAAATCTCCACCCCAGTACGTGGAGAGTATCGTAATTCACCAGAGAAGAGTCCTAAGCAGTGACAGATGTCTGTGCACGTGTCGTATATCAATCACCCTTTTATTATTGCTCGCTTACAGCAGGGTTTATTTTTGTAGATCGTAGCTTGTTTTCAGAGAGTATAATATAATCCGGGAACTTGAGAGAGTGTTAATTGTTTATAACATCCGCTTGTATATGATAGCAGCGCACCCTATGAGTACAATTTCCTTTTATATCTCATTCGAAGTACAGGCTAACTGAAGGTGAGTTTCTGTTTCTCTTCTCTTTTCCGTTCTTTGCAAGAAATATTTGTCTCTTTGAAAGCATGGTGTTTGAAGTGCGTTACCAACGAAGGGATTTCGAGTTTCCGAGCAAGTTAATTTCCAAACATACGCGTTTTGCGTTACGTTCGAAAGACATTTGCGAGACCGAGAACAGCCGCTCGACGTTGGGGACTCCCCCCCAAAGGTCGATAGGCATACCTAGAGGGTCTCGATCCAGGTCCCATAAACTTGAAGCGAAGCGTGTAAACCATTTGATCACATGGACAATGGCCTTGTGATCAATTGCATCCACTTTTGGAATCACTGAAATGAAGTTTTTTTTTTATAGTCTGCGAAATTTCAGATTTTAAATTTCCAGACATTTGGATCTGAAAACTGGCCTACTTCATTGCTTTTCGTTCACTGTTACATTTTTGTGCTTTCAGATATAAACTGATATTCGACCCTATAAAATTTTGCTGTCTTTTGTATTAAAAAAGGAAAAAAACATTAAAAAAGGAAAAAAACTGGCATTATCAAAGTGTCATTGAAATATTTTGTATGGCGTGTATCGTGCTAGATAGAGGTACTTTGTTCAATTTTTAATTGCTAAATGTTATTGCTTAAATTATGTTGACTTAATAACATTACGTGTTTTTTTAATGAATTTATACCAAGGTAAAATGTAGGGCATTAAGTAGCTCATTGCAAAAGAACTTGCGACTCGTGTAAAACAAGTAATGGCAATTTTGTAAAAAAAAACTGGCGGCCTATCGGAGTTGACGGCTTGTACCAGGTAAATTTTTTAGTTTTTCGATCACTGTTTCGCTTGAAAACCTATTAATGATCCTGCTTGTTCGATTATTAGTTAAATTATAGCGCATTAATAGTTTTGTGATGTTAATTGTTTTATTAATTAAATCGGATAATACGAAATTATCGCTACGGCATGCCTGCCCAGAATTACCGCGACGCTTCGTTTCTCATGCCGTCAGCAGCAGCTATCGGTAAAAAACGGTTCCCAGTGATCAAACTGCTTAAAAGAGTAATTCACCTTTCTTTACTGGTAGCTTCTGCTGTAGGCTGTGGGGTTAAAGCAGACCGAACTCTACCTTTACTGCTAGTTTTTCGATCTTTATTTCGCCAGTGAACCTACGTGTTCGGTTACTAATCAAATAAGGGTACATTAGCATGCATACACAGCATGGAAAGCTCCATTGCAGACGCCACGAAGCCAAAATTGTTTCCTCCGTCCCCGCTGTATTTGTTCAATATAACTTCGCTATTTCGCTGTTAGTTTCGTCATTATATACTTTCATTGGTTTAATTATATGGGATTGTTCATTAACGCTTTATTAATAGCATTGCGATATTCTCACGTTATTTTCGAGTATAACCAATAACTCCACCCAGCAGCCTTATAGTGCTACTGGCAATTGCTACTAAATCGGAACGTCGCTCCGGTAATCGATGTTTTCGAGTCATTGAACGGGATCGACGATCTGTACTTGATGTTTCCTAATCTATAAGTGAAAATAGTTCTATACATTTTAAATCGAACATTATTGGAAATTAGTATTATTATATATTGCGTGTTTTCTAGGAAGAAATGTGTGGATACGTGGCCTTGCAACAATGTTATTTTGAGAGTCAGGGGAAAATGGTCCAAGCGCATGAAAGAAGTTAAAATGAAATTATATTAAAATATATGTTTATCATTTTAGTTATTGGGAAGTTAGATTAGAACGAAAGTACAAATTAATATTAAAAAAAAAATAAATACCCCCTCAAGTAGCTGCTGCCTGTCAGTTTATATGCCATAGTAGAGGGTCTGAGAGGATGGCTATTGCAAAAAGATATTGCTAAAATCTCTTCAGAAAAGCTGTATAACAAACTACAAATTTGAGTCGTGCGTTCTGAGGAATATCGCGATTTCGCTCTTTGCTTTTGGTGTCGACACTGTGGAATTGTAGTCCAGTTGGAAATGGAGCAAAGAAAAATATCACCAACTGTATATTAAAAATATTTTATTAACAAACTTTGAACTAAAAGATAATTTATTTTCATATGATAAAAACAGGTGGAGATGGGTGTAATTTAAAGTAATCAATGACAATCGTCACATCAGCTTTAATTTGACTCTTAACTGTAGTCCATGTTTATGGAAGATAAAAACAACTATTTTCATATTTCCTCCTTTGAGTGGGGAAAAAATCAAAGGCGAGGTATATTGTTTTTTTCCATGTCACAAGCTTTCATTTGACATACAATGCGTTTATTTTGTCCCTCCCCTTCCGATGACATAGCTGACCATTTACACCCATTTAATGGCCATCATGTATCCCAATGGAGATGACGTCTACCAGCAAGACAACTGTTCATTTCACAGGTCCACGTTGGTTACTGCACAGTTGCAGGAGCATTCTGCTGACTTTGAAATAATGAATTTGGCCACCTAGAAGCCCAGATTTAAATCCCATTGAAAATCTTTGGGATGCCATCGAGCATAGTGTTTGGGCCTATGTCCCATCAGCGATGACCTTGAGGGAATTGTGGACAGTTCTGCAGGATGCATGGGTCACCATACCTGTGGAACATTTATGGAAGCTTGTGGAGTCTTTGCTTTGTCATGTGATGGCCGTTATCAGGGCCAGAGGGGTCTATCATGTTACTAGGTTGCTATCCCTAATTCAATGGCACTTCAGTGTATTAGATAACTTATTATGATCGACCCCTTTTTGAGAGGTATAGTAGACGAATTGTTTTTTGTAATAGAGTAAAAAATGTCTGAAATCCAAGATTGGTAGAAAAATAGTGAAAAAATTCTTGATAAAAAAGTTAGTAGCTCAGGAATTTCAAATTTATTTTGCAGTTAAAACAGTGTAAAAGCGATCATATTTTAAATTTATGTTCAAAATTATATTAGTGACTGTGTCATAAAATTTACTTTTTTTAGCTGTTTCTAAACTGCTTAACAATCATAATGCTTAAATTTGTGTCAAATATTACTGGAATCCATAAACATTCAGCTTTGCATGCCTAACAATCTGAATGATTACAAAACAATGGCATCTAATTTTGGTTTGGCCAACTTCTACCTATATAAGACTTCTACTTTCAAAAGTTAAATAACACCCTCTAATGGTGGAAAATACCAATATTATAAAACAGATGTTGCAAACGATCTATTTGTGCAAAAAATTGGAATATTCAGTGTTAGAGTGTGGTGGTCAAGTATTGGCGGCATTAATTTGCCTCCTTACCCCCAGTGGGGGTGGTAAAACAACTTTTCAAGAGACGAAGGAAAATTTGTTATATGGCTACATAGGTACTAGTAAAATATTACTATTTGAATTTCTCCAACCATCCACTAGCTCGAATTTTCACAGTTAGAGTATTCTAAAGGCTAGAATAAAAACCTCAATATTGCCTTCTAATGATGGAAGGTGTAAAATACAAAAATTTTAAACGAATATTGCAAATGATCTATTACTGCTAGAAATTTGAAATTTTGGTGGTGGGATCTGGTGGTCAAGAGGTTTATGCTTCTTCAATGATTTTCGCCCTTACCACAGGGAGGGGTAAGAGAAATTAAACTTCTTTTAGGAGATTATTTAAGCTCAGTAATAGTTTACATAAATCAGCCTATTTTTTGGAGGGTGAAAACCTCGTATTATTTAAGTTAGGAAGAGTAAGCTGTATACCAAATTCAGCGATCATCCCTTTAATAATTTGGATTTTCCGCAGTATTTGTGTGTGTGGTAGGAGCTGTTTTAGGGGTGTGGATAAAGATGGTGGGAGGACAAATTCATATTTTTCTCTATTATGAGGGAAAGTTGCAAACTTCCAAGGAGCCATTTTTTGAGTAGGGCAAAGAAATATTGAGTTCTAGTTAACAAGGGAGAGGGGTATTTTTGGGGGGGAGAAAATATTTTTGATGTCCAAATCCTTAGGGTGGTGTAATATATGATTACAGGAAGCAGTATGCTGAGTTTGATGTTCTTCCTCTTATTGTTTAGAAGCAGTTCCTATCATATTTTAAAGATGTTGGGGTATTTTTTAAGGGGAATGAAATTTTTCATTGGTTGAGCCCTTATATTGGTCTAAGTTATAATTACAGGAAGCAATATGCTGACTTTGTGGGTTCTAGTTGTTATCATTTAGAAATGGTTCTTATCACTTTTTAAAGGAATTGGGGGGGGGGGGAATTTTGTGGGTCCGAACCCATATGTTGGCTAAAGTTACAATTAGAGGAAGCAGTATACTGAGTTTGATGAATCTAACCTTTATCATTTAGGAGCAATTTCTATATTTTTCTGAAAAGGGCATAATTTTTTTCCTGGTGGAGGGTGAATTTTTGGGTTCATGAAAGCAGAGAAAGAGAAATAATTAATAATTAAAAATAGGCAGACTCTCTCAGATGTGAGCAGATTTTTTTCTTATCTGGTATTTAGAAAATATTTAATATCATTGACAAATATAAAACTGAAATATTGGTTATTGAAATTAAAAAAGTTCAAACTATTATTTATTGCCTAAAATAGATTAATATGTACATCAATGATAAGAATAGGTTTCAAATTAGTAAAATAATGTTTCATAAAAAAAAAGACATAAGTATTTAAATGTAGAGAAACTTACATTGGTCTGTATGATCCCCCATGTTACAAAACAGCATGCTGATGACAGGTTAAGCTATATCTAAAGAAGCATTGCTTGCTATAAGAACTACACAGATGTATGCAGTAACATATTGACACTATTTTGATTTCAATCTCCAGAGAAGTACTGTCTACCATATCCAGGGTTGTTGCTAATTGCTTTGCTGTCTGGAGCAAGCTTGGACTCTTCTGCCCTTCCCCAAGTCTGATCTTGGTTATTAATGATTAATTTAGCTAAATTAAATGCCTCTTTTAAAAGGCAATTGAAAATAATATGTTAAAAAATAGGTTACTGCAGATATGGCTGTTAGTTTGCTTGCAACCTCCCCCCAAAAATGCCACCCAGTGTAATCACACCATTTGCACATGTGGTAGCACTGCTCCTTACTGTGTCTAGCATAAGTGACATATTACTTCAAAAACTTTTATTTCCCCAGGGTTGCCATATTAGAAATAATAAAGTTAGAGCATTTATCAAATGATGATATTAAAAAAAAAATCCTATGAGGTATATATTTTGTGGTGGTTTTCTTTTTGATATTTCTAATTCTGATTAGGATATGTCCATTGTAAAATAAATACAGAATTTCCATTCAGCTGGGATGGGAAGTTATACCAGTCGTTAGTGTGCTGATAAAAAAAAATTCGTATCAGACATGTCATAAGAAAGATTTACATCTTTTGCAAACCTATCCATAGAAAATAGCATAGTTAAAGAAACTTGATTTAACAGAATGCATTTATTTGAAGCTGTTAAAGTGAAAAAAATAAATTTTTAAATATACACTCATGGCTCCTGTCAGACCTCTGTGGCAAGCAGCTGCTTGAGGGGGTATATTTATTTGAAGCTGTTAAAGTGAAAAAAATAAATTTTTAAATATACACTCATGGACACAAAAATGCAGTATCATGAAGCAAGCCATAAACCTTGGTGAAACAGAGCATTATGGTAGAACATGTTACAAAGTAGTAATTATTAATTGTACAATCACCTGCTTGTATATTAAGGGTGTTTTAGCCCCCCCCCCCACAATATGGGCTCTCAGTATGGGGTATGACCCCTGTTTGTGGTGATGAATGCATCCAGACATATATGCATACAAGTTCCAATAGTGTTCTGAGGCACTTTATGCCATTCATCCTCCAAATGGAGATATAGGGAGTCCACTGTGTGCTGCTGTGGAGTGCATGTACGAACTGTCAGAGATGTCGACCCAACACATCCCATATGTGATCTGTGGGGGAGAAATCTGGGGACATAGCAGGTCAAGATTTTCTGATTTAGATTATGCTGATGATTTAGCCCTTTTGGAAAATGATGTTTATGAGGTGAACTCTTTCATTCGAGCTGTTGATGAGACTGGTAGTAGAGTAGGTTTGGTTATAAACAGAGAGAAAACTAAAGTGATGAAAATTGGTCAGGCAGGCTGTGATTCAGTTAATCTGAATGGTTGCAGTCTTGAGCAGGTGTCACAGTTTAATTATCTTGGGAGCTATGTAACAGATAATGGTGATGTGCGGCATGAGATTAGCAGACGAATAGGGATTGCTGCCGGAACTTTTAAGAATCTATGGAGAGTGTGGAGAAATAGGCGTATACACCTAAAGACTAAAATTCGACTGTATAATAGTTTGGTTCTTTCTAGGGTTAGTTATGGTAGTGAAACTTGACACTTTGTAAACAAGATAACAGGAAACTAGATGCTTTTGATTCCAGATGCTTACGCAGTATCTTGGGCATTAGGTGGTTCAACTTTGTAACTAATGATGAGGTTAGGCAAAGGAGTTTGCAACCTCCTTTAAGCAGCATATTGTGCAGAGAGAGACTCCGTTGGATTGGCCATGTTGCCCGTATGAATAGTTATAGATTGGTGAATAGGGTTATGAACAGTGGGCTTAAAGGCCTCAGAAAGAAGGGGAGACCTAGGATGCGGTGGGCAGACAATGTCAAACAGGACCTTGTTAGAATTGGTGTGCAGTGGCCAGATGCAGTAGATGTAGCTCAGGATAGACTTGCTTGGAGAACTAAATTGCACGGTCTGGTTGGACCTCCGTAACCCATGGCTGCTTGAGGATGATGATGATATCTGTTTACTAAATAATTACTGTTATTATAAAACACCTCGAATTCCATAATTTTCTAATTTTTTAGGTAATAAAGAATGATCAAATGTATCAAAAGTCTTTCGAAGATATAAAAATGTAGTTACCTGCTTTTCAATGACTGATCAACTTTATCTGCAGATTTTGATAAAAGTTGAATTGTATTTTTTCCTGTTTGAAAATCAAATTGGTTACTATACCCTTGGCACTCGAAGATTATTTCGCTATAGGGAAGTAACAACTCGAAGATTTTTGCTAAAAAGTTGATGAAATTCTTTACAACTAACATAAATCGTACATAAACAACGTAAAAGCAAACTCATCTTCACTACTCCATTTTTATAACCACTAAAAACAGACCTAATTTAAAATAGTAATTTTAATTAAACACAATGCTGTACTATGAAGTGCACATAGACCATAGATTTACTCATCTAAAATGTAAATAGGAAAGATATCAGTTTATAAAACAGTTATTGTGACCTCTCAGTCGCCATTGAAGTTACTTCATTAAACCAAATGGCAGTTGAGAGTCGCCTCTCGAGTGCAAAGGATCTCTGTTTATAAACCAGTTATTGTTGCCATTCGAGTTGCTGCATCAAACCAAGTGGTGACCAGGGTCGCCTCTCGAGTGCAAAGGGTTATATTATGAGTTTTCAAAAATTTAAAAATAATATGCTTGAGGGGGTATTTATTTATTTATTTTGAGTGGTTAGCATGCTTGGCTACTGATCTAAGGGACCTGGGTTCGAGCCCCGGGTTTAACGCATGGCTGTTTGTGTCGTATTTCTGCTGAGGTCTTGCCATCCTCTCAGACCTTCTACTATGGCATATAAACTGACAGGCTCCTGTCAGACCTCTGTGGCAAGCAGCTGCTTGAGAAGGGGGTATTTATTTTTATTTATAAATATATTTTTCCAAAGTTTTTGCAAAAATAGGAAGAATTGATATAGGTCAGTAATTATTAAAATCAGTTTTAGTACCACTTCTATATATGGGTTTCAATATTGCAGTTTTTTAATTCTAAAGGTGTTTCCTGTAGTTGTAATTTGATTTATTATTTTTAATATTATTGAAGATAATAAATCTTTATATTCCTTAATATGTTTGATATTGATATTATCATATGCTGAAGATTTATTTTTATCCTTTGAACTAATAATTTCATTAGTTTGTGTAACAGTTATTTCTGGAATATATATTGAATTTTTGTTGGCAAATTTAACATGGAATGTAACTAAGGTCTTCGTTGTTTGTGCTGGGAGTGGCTCAATAGGTAGCGTGCCAATGCACGTTCATTTAGCCCATGGTGTGCACAAAAGTGCCGCTCAGAGGTAAAACAAACCAACCCTTCGTTGTTTGTATCTCTGAATGTTTTTAGTTATTGAGCTATATGTGCTATTGTATTCATTAGCTATTTTATCCATACTATATATCCTTTTTTGGACATAATATTAATTATAGTGTCTGTATTATTAAATATAGTGTCTGTGCTTGTAATTGGCAGCTAGGTAGTCACTGGAAGGAGAGCTATGCACCATCCCTTGTGATGATGCATAGAACCGGCCAGTCCTAGTACCTAATGTCTAACCCTGTCTTCTCATGGTGCAAGCCGTTAGTACCTTTCAAAAGAGATAGTCTCTAGTGGAAGGGAACAGAAGGAGGAGGGCTGCCAGATTAGTGTGGCCTAGTGATCTGAACAACTATGGCTACTTTTCTTTTTTTTTCTACTCAGCTGAGGAGTGATCAACCACACAGGGCCCTGGTGCTGACCATATAAACCTACCACACTGGACTGAAATAAGGATTTGAGCTTGATTATGGATCCTGAATTTGCTGCACTGGTGGGCTTCTGTAGAGGGAAAATCTTCCTTTTCGTTTTCTGTTTGTTTCTGGGTTGACAGCGCCAAGTGAATTGTATTCACAGAATATGTTTTATCAGCTGGTAGATATTCCTGAGCAGAGGTCATCGCAGGCCCTGAACTCTTGCTTCTACTGGCATCGTCAAATTCTACATTGGAGGATTTCCAGTGTATATGGCTTCAGCCTTTAGTGATGGGGGAACAGGGTCTTTGCCCCATGCCTGCGATAAAGGAGCTGTTTGATATTCCCACTAACCATTTTCTCTCCATAGGTAGTTGGAATGTGAGGACTCTGCACAGAATTTATTCTCTTGATGTCGTCACACAAGAATTCCATTGTTTTAATTTAAATATTCTCGGCTTGCATGAGACCAGGTGGACAGTAAAGGTCAGATTCTTAAAAATAATCTTAAATATCTCTTTTCAGGGAGGGAAGATAATAAGTATCTCTAAGGAATAGGTCTGCTTCTCAGCAGACATGCTAGTGATGCTCTTCTAGGATAGGAGTGCATTAATGAAAGGTTTCTTACAGCAAAATTTCCAGCAAGCATTAAAGACTTGAATGTTATCTGCTGTTATGCCCTCACTGAGGACTGACAAACTTCAGGAATTTTAAATTCTGTCACAAAAGGATATATTGCCCTTGTTCTAGGTGACTTCAATGCCAAAGTTGGTACTGACTCTGACCTTTGAGGAGGGGTGATAGGCCCTTTTGATATTTGTAGCTGCAATGGCCAGTGTCTCCTACATGTAAGCAAACTTAATGGTTACAGAATAACTAACACTTATTACAAACACTGTGATATACATAAGTACACATGGGTTTCACGAGACAAAGAATATGATTCACCAGCATTAAAGTTATGGCTGATTATATATTAATTAACAGCAAATGGGCTAGTCCTGTTAAGAATATTAGTCCATATAGGGGAGCTGAAATTGGATCTGACCATTACCTTGTTAAAAGTGTCTTGCAACTTAAACTTAACAAATGTTGTGCTAAGGTTAAAAATTGTACCTTTAATTCTGAAGCTTAGAAAGACCAAGTTATAGTTAAAGCTTACCAGGTTACTTAGTCATTGTGACAGTTATGGTATGCTTACTACTGAAGTTGAGGAAGAATGGGACCATTTTAAACATGTTTTTTTGGAAACTAACAGTACTGTTTTTGGAAAAAAAGATCAAAGGAGGTAGAATTATTTGATTGATAAGGCACTTGAGCTTATTTCAGAATGAAGAACTTCAGGATGTCCTTAATCAATACCCTACTAGTCCTAATAGAAAGCATTACAGAGAGCTTAATAAACATGCGAAGGATCAGTTAGTTGCTGATAAGAATCTTTAGCTTGATGACTTGGCTGACAAAGCTGAGGAAGCAGTTAGACAGCACAACAGCAGAGAGCTGTACCAGATAATGAATTTTTTGTGTGGTAGAAATCGGACAGGTATACAGAGATTGAAGGATAAACAAGGTAAGGTTATAGAATGTAAGGATTCTGTCATGGCTAGGTGGGCTGAGCATATCAGTAATGTTCTAAACAATGTGGTTAGTTCTGCTCCCATTGTAATGATGATAGATGCATTACTGCCTTTAATTGGGCGGTGGTGGCTCAGTCGGTAGCGTGCCAGGCTTGTAATCTGTAGTTCCCAGGTTCGAGTTCCAGCTGGATCAGCTTGAGATTTATCTCTGGAAAATTTCCCACCCTGTCCACGCTCATTAAGGGACACTGATGGGCTTGGAAATACAGCCGTCCATCGTTTGGGATGTTAACCCAGGGCCCTGTGTGTGGCAGTGCCATACCCTGTGCACATTAAAGAACATGCTGGATGGCCTTGACAGGAGGCTACCATCTGTCTCCCAACAGCTGCTCCAGTGGGTCCCCTCTCCCCACCTTCTCTGAGCCTTCGGGTTACATGTGACCTGTCCATTTAGCCCACTGTGTGCAAAAAAGTGCCACTCAGAGGTAAAACTACCTAACCCAACCTGGCTGTCGGAGCCTTTTTGTCATAAAAGGATACAGAGGGTAACTATAGACCAGTTGCCTTTGCAAGCCAGCACCTAATACCGATGCAAGCGAGATGGGGTGTTGTGGAAAGAGAAGCCCATGCTATTGTTTGGGCCTTAAAAAAATTTTAATGTTGGATTTTTGGCACTAAGGTGCATGTTGTATCCAACCACAATCTTTTGAAATACCTAACACAAGACTTGGTTTTGATTCTCTGGTGGTCTGAAGGGAGAAAAATTATTAGATACACACCAAGTGTGTGTGTGTGGGGGGGGGAAGAGATGGCAACTCATTACCGACGGAAATTCAGAGAGAGATAATTTCTAATCTGATAGTGACTCTCCCAAGTGTGTGTGATATATTTATTTAGAAAGTGCTGAAGCAGATCGAAATTTTATATAGTCTTAAGTGAGGACTATTTCACAATGAACTTTAGGTGAAAAGATGAACTAATTCTGCTCGGAACACTTTGGGACTTTGAGTTTTCAAGTCCAGAAATTGACTTAAAAACTTTTAGGGAGAGGGTTGTAGTATCCCCCACATAATTGAGTGATTTTTTTGTGTTTATTTTTATAAGTACATAAAGTGTTATATGTCATGGATATTGACATTTTAATGATAATAATTTATATGTTTTTTTATATGTACATATTTATTGTGTCTGTCTATTTTGTTCTTGTGATATGATTGTTGCCAGTAGCTATTTCTGTTGGCTGGGAATGTCAGTTGATGATGCTGCATCTAGTGCAGGAAGGGCATTGAAAGTGTGAGACACTATCATTGTGGGTGGCCTTAATGAGGCACCCTCTCTCACCTTCTCTTGTGCATGGGCAATGGTTGGCCACAGTGTCGGCTCACCGGATGACACTTTATGGCACTGCTGGCTGGTATGCAGGCACTGTTGCCACTTCAAGACTTTGTTGACCTTGAGGGCATGAGCAGGTGGATGGTCAGGTTGGAGTGACGTGAAGAAAAGACTCATATCGGACATCAAGGTATTGAGAGGTGCGTTTTCTCTCGGGAGCCTCAGTTACTATAGATCTCAGGGTAGGGTTAGATGGATTGAATCCTAAATACAGTCTGTGTGACTAAGAAGAACTAGAGGTCTGTGTGAGCAGATATCAAAGGTCTGTGTGACCATCTGAGTTAAAAGTCTGTGTGACTAAACGATATCGAATCATTAGAAATGATAGCAACCTCCTAGAACATATCCTAGCAACAGGAAGGCAACACTGATGAGAAGGATATAATAAAGTTCATGTTAAGTTTACAACAAGTGTCACCTGTTTATCCGTCAGTCAAAGGGGAATACATCACAGTGGGATAAAATTCCTCTCCAAGGTTGTGTAATATTGGGCGAACTATCACCAGGATCAACACTCAAAAACACTGGCACTGGATTTAAATAATCCTCGAACCTTAATAAAAATTTTAAGTGTTGAATGTCCTCTACCCTTACCACTGAAGGCCAGTTGACCACAAAAGAGTTAGGGAACCCGACACCGAGAAAAAAAGTTACGAAATGAAATATTTACTTGAATCAAAAAAATTATTTTTTTGTTATTCAGAAATAAATAGCCTTTCTATTCAATGAATTAAAATAAAATTTGTCATTTCTTTCATTAAATATTTTAAGAAAATTCAGAATAAATACTGAATAATTTGGTGTATAATATACCCTTTATTAGAACTTTTTTGCCAAATAACTAAAGTTAAATTTTTTTTTGGGTCAGCATAGAGATAAAATAGATTGGCCTCTGCATGGAAACTAGGTTTTCAGGCTGGACACTCGAAGGTTTAGAGGGTGATGTGCTGCTCCATTCTTTATGTGAAATAGGGTATAGTGAATCATGCACATATATTTTTAGCTCATTTTCAGAAAAAACTAGCTGTGGATGTCGAATGTATTTAGAGATAAAAATTCTTTTTGGATTTGGATAGCTTTTGACCAATCTGTGATAATGCATAGAACCGGCCAGTACTAGCACCTCATATCTGACCCCGCCTTTTTGTGGTGCAAGGCCATTAGTACCTTTCAAAAGAGATACTCTTTTGTGGAAGTGAACGGAAGAAGAGGGTGGCCAGATTAGTGTGGCCTACTGATCAGGACAACTAAGGCTACTTTTTTTTCCCCACCCTGCTGAGGAGTGGTCTACCATACAGGGTCCTGGTGCTGACCATATATACCAACCTGAATGGAATTATGCTCTGAGCTTGATTATGGATCCTGAACTTGCTGCACTGGTGTACTCCTGTGGAGAGAAAATCTTCTGCTGTGTTTTCTGTTTGTTTGTGGGTTGACAGCCTCAAGTGAATAGATTCACAGGGTATGCTGGTGGACAATCCTGAGCAGAGGTCATCGCAGGCATCTGAACTCTGCTTCTACTGGCATCATCAAATTTTACATTGGAGTAAGTCTTCTAGTGTAGATGGCTTCAGCCTTTAGTGGTGGGGGAACTGGACTTTGCCCCATGCCTGCGATTAGGGGGTGTTTGATATGATTAGGGGGCTGTTCGATATTGTCTTGATGTCCTCACACAAGAATTCCACCATTATAATTTAGATATCCTCGGCTTGCAAGAGACTAGATGGACAGATAAAGGTCAGATTCATAAAAAAAACCCTTAAATTTCTCTTGTCAGGGGGGGAATGATAATAAGCATCACCAAGATGTGGGTCATCTTCTCAGCAGACACACTAGTGATGCTCTTCTAGGATATGAGTGCATTAATGAAAGGTTTCTTACAGCAAAATTTCAGACAAGCGTTAAAGACTTGAATGTTATCTGCTGTTATGCCCCCACTGAGGATGCCGATGAGGATGAGAAGGATAGGTTTTATGAACAACTTCAGGATATTTTGAATTCTGTCAAGAAAGGAGATATTACCCTTGTTCTTGGTGACTTTAATGCCAAAGTTGGTACTGACTCTGACCTTTGGGGAGGGGTGATAGGCCCTTTTGGTATTGGTAGCTGCAATGACAATGGGCAATGTCTCTTACAGGTAAGTAAACTCAATGGTTTCAGAATAACTAACACATATTACAAACACCACGACATACATAAATACACATGAGATTCACCTAATGGACTGCATAAGAATATGACTGATTATATATTAGTTAACAGCAAATGGGCTAGTTCTGTTAATGGATACCAGGACATATAGGGGAGCTGAAATAGGATCTGATCATTACCTTTTTAAAAGTGTCTTGCAACTTAAACTTAAGAAATGTTGTGATAAGGTTAAAAAATTTACCTTTAATACTGAAGCTGTGAAAGACCCAGTTATAGCTAAAGCTTACCATGATGGGTTACTTAGTCATTATAACAGTCATTGTTTGATTACTAGTGAAGTTGAGGAAGAATGGGGCCATTTTAAACAGGCTTTTTTGGAAACTAACAGTACTCTTTTAGGAAAAAAAGGTGCAGAGGAAGCAGAATTATTTGAGTAATAAGGCACTTGAGCTTATTTCAGAAAGAAAAAACTGCAGGAATATCCTTAATCAATACCCTAGTAGTCCGAATAGAAAGCATTACGTAGAGCTTAATAAACGTGTAAAGCATCAGTTAGCTGCTGATAAGAATCTTTGGCTTGATGGCTTGGCTGATAAAGCCGAGGAAGCAGTTAGACAGCACAACAGCAGAGAGTTGTACCAGAGAGTTAATGTTTTGTGTGGTAGAAATCGGACAGGTATACAGGGATTGAAGGATAAACAAAGTAAGGTTATATAGAAGGTGAGGATTCTGTCATGGCTAGGTGGACTGAACATTTCAGTGATGTTCTAAACAATGTGGTTAGTTCTACTCCTATTGTTTGTATGATGATAGATTCATTTGTGGCTTTAATGTTGGCCCTATAACACAACCTGAGGCTGTTTTGGCTATTTCTAAACTAAACCTCTTGGATGATTGAAATTTTGAATATCTTTTATGATAAAGGCATGTTTCCTAAGGATACATGCCTTTATCATAATAAAAAAAATAATATAAAAAATAATATAAAATAATAATATAAAAGAAAACAGCCTTTTATGATAAAGGCATGTTTTCCTAATTATTATTCCTATTTTCAAAAAATATGATCACAGTTCTTATGATAACTATAGGGGTATCAGCCTACTCTGTGTTCCAGGTAAAGTTCTTTGCATCATTTGCTTAATAGAATTAAGAATCTGGTTGACAGGTAATTGCGTGATGAGCAATGTGGATTCAGAAGTGGTAGGGGATGTGTGGATCAGATATTTTCACTTAGGCAGATTCTTGAGAAATGTTTAGAGTTTTAGAAACCTTTGGTTGATTTCAAAAAAGTTTTCGACTCTGTTAATCGTCATAATTTGTGGTTGATTGTGAGAACATATTGTATACCAGACAAGTTAGTTAACGTAATGAAAGCTCTCTATAATAACACTGAGTTGTGTGTGAGAGTTGGTAAGGCTTATAGCACTTGGTTTAGCATTGCTTCTGGTGTTCGACAAGGTTGCATTTTTTCTCCTTTTCTTATTAGTTTGGTTATTGTTTACGTTGTGTGAAATTCATTGCAAGGGAAAGATTTTGGCCTAAAATGGTCTGGAGATACGAAAATTTCGACTTTGATCCTTTGTAAACAAGATAACAGGAAACTTGATGCTTTTGATTCTAGATGCTTACACAGTATCTTGGACATTAGGTTGTTCAACTTTGTAAATAATGAAAAGTTAGGGAAAGGAGTCTGCAACCTCCTATAAGCAGTATATTGTGCAGAGAGAGACTCCATTGGTTTGTCCATGTTGCCCGTATGGATAATTATAGATTGGTGAATAGGGTTATGAACAGTCTGCCTAAAGACTTCAGAAAGAGGGGGAGACCTAGTATGCAGTGGACAGACAATGTCAAACAGGACCTTGTAGGAATTGGTGTGCAGTGGCCAGACGCAGCAGATGTAACTCAGGACAGATATGCTTGGAGAACTAAATTGCACTGTCTGGTTGGACCTCCGTAGCTTGAGGATAATGATGATGAACAGTGGAAAAAGTTGAAAATCGAAATATTTCGATTGAACATCGCAAATGATGAAATTACTGTAATGATGATTAGAAATTTGAAATTTTAGTTGTGAAATGTAAATATCACAAAGTTTGATTTGACAACAATGATTTACTCCCAGAGGGTGTGGTAAAATACAATTTTTGTGTTTTAAGCAAAAATTGGTTTTAGAGGAAATTTTAAAATTTATTTTAGGTTGGATAATTGATTCAAGTATTTAGAGGAAAAAGTGTCTTGTTCCAGGTGGGATATGAACCCATGACCTCCTGATAACATGTCAGGTGCTCTGGACCACTGAGCTACCGGCCGCCGATCAAGATCTCCAAGATAAATAGTGATCCAAGGTGCGATAACTATTGTTAAGTTATTATGATTTGCACTTTTAGAATTTCTCAAGTTTTAATTGGGCTCTCCGATGGCAGAAAATTTTGAAAATTTCAAAAGTTTAAATGAATATTTCAAACCATCTATTTCAGCTAGAAATTTGGTATTTTAGTGATGGAGAGCGATGATCATGGGGTTACATTGGTAGCAACAATTTGCCCCTTCACTCAACAGTGGTTGGGAAAATGCAACTTTTTGTTTTGGGAGATTAACAAAAAAATTTTTATGAACTGATACTAATGAAATATGATGATTCGTAGTTTTCAAATTTTCGAAATGGCTTTATCACAACTTGAAGTAATATTGCAAATAATGTATTTATGCTAGAAATTAGAACTTAAAGTGACAGAATTTGTTGATGAAGAGCATAATAATTGATATTCATGTGTGTTTTACTTCAATTATCGTCATCCTAAAGCAGCCATGGGCCAAGGAGGTCCAACCAGATAATGCAATTTAGTTCTCCAAACATATATATTCTGCGCTACATCTGCTGCATCTGGCCATTATACACCAATTCTAACAAGATCCTATTTGACATTGTCTGTCCACCACATTCTAGGTCTTGCCCTCTTTCTGAGGCCATTAAGCATACTGTTCATAACCCTATTTACTAATCTATAATTATGCATATGGGCAACTGTTGGCGAAACCAACAGTCACTCTCTGCACAATATACTGTTTAAAGGAGGTTGCCGAATCCTTTTCTTCATTTCTTACAAAGTTCAACCACCTAATGCCCAAGATACTGTGTAAGAATCTAGAATCAAAAGCATCAAATTTCTTGTTATCCTGTTAACAAAGGATCCAAGTGTCACAACTGTAACTAACTCTAAAATGCACCAAACTATTATACAGTCTAATTTTAGTCTTTAGGTTTATACACCTATTTCTCCACACTCCCCATAAATTCTTAAAAGGTCTGGCAGCAATTCCTATTTGTCATTTAATCTCATTCTGCACATCACCAGTACATAGTTACCAAGATAATTAAACTCTGATACCTGCTCAAGACTGCAACTATTCAGATTAACTAATCCACAGCCTGCCTCACCAATTTTCATCACTTTAGTTTTCTCTCTGTACATAACCAAATCTACTCAACTACCAATCTATCTTATCAACAGCTCGAATGAAAGAGCTCATCTCATCAACATCATTTGCCAAAAGAGCCATATCATAAGCATAATCTAAATCAGATATTTTTAGATCTGTCCGAGTGGTTAGCGCGCTTGGCTACTGATATAGGGGACCTGGGTTTGAGCCCCGGGTAAGGCATGGATGTTTGTGTTGTTTTTCTGTGAGGTCCTGCCATCCTCTCAAACCTTCTACTCTGGCATATAAACTGACAGGCTACTGTCAGACCTCTGTGGCAAGCAGCTGCTTGAGGGGGTATTTATTTTTTTATTTAGACCATTTCAACCCGAAATCTTTCCCCTACAGTGAATTTTGTATAATGTAATCAATAACCAAACTAAAGAAAAAAGGAGATAAAATGCACCCTCATTGAACACCAGAATCTTGTTAAACCATTGCTACAAGCCTTGCCAACTCTCAGACATAACTCAGTGTTATTATAGAGAACTCTCATTATGTTAACTAACTTGTCTGGTATACCATATGATCTCACAATCAACCATAAATTATGATGATCAACAGAGTCAAAAGCCTTTTTGAAATCAACAAAGCTAGCAACCAAAGGTTTCTGAAACTCTTAAAATTTCTCAAGAATCTGCCTAAGTTAAAATATCTGATTCACACATCCCCCTACCACTTCTGAATCCACATTGCTCATCACGCAATCGACTGTCAGCCAGATTCTTAATTCTATTAAGCACAATCTTGGAAAGAACTTTACCTGGAACAGAGAGTAGTTATACAGAGAGTAGTTAATCACAAGAATTGTGATTACCTTTTTTAAAAATAGGGATAATAATAGCTCTGGTAAAATACTTATGAACCAAGCCTTTATCATAAAAGATATTCAAAATTTCAGTCATCCATGTGTTAAGCGAAACATTCCCAGTTCTAAGCATTTCCGTAATAATTTCATCTACTTCTGGAGTTTTATGAAGTTTAAGTTTAACTTTTTTTAGAAATAGCCAAAATAACTTCAGATTGTGTTATAGGGCCAACATTAAAGCCAGTAATGATCTATCATAATTGCAAACAATGGGAGTAGGACTAACCACATTGTCCATTTTTTACCACACGAAATATTAACTATCTTGTACAACTGTCTGCTGTTGTGCTGTCTAACTGCTTCCTGGGCTTAGTCAGCCAAGCCATCAAGCCAAATATTCTTATCAGCTGCTAACTGATCTTTTACATATTTTTAAGGTCTTTGTAATGCTTTTTATTATAAGTAGTAGGGTATTGATTAAGGACATTCCTGCAATTGTTTCTTTCTGAAATAAGCTCAAGTGCTTCATCACTCAAATAATTTTGCCACCTCTACTCCCTTTTACCAAAAATATTAATATTAATATTAAATTATAAATAACAAGTAATGTTAGAAAAGCCTGTTTAAAATGAACCCATTCTTTATCAACTTCTGTAGTAAGCAAACCATGACTATTAAAACAACTAAGTAACCTATCATGGTAAGCTTTAGCTATAACCTGGTCTTTCAGTGTTAAAGGTTACTTTTAACAAAGTAATGGTCAGATACAGTTTCATTCAGCTCTCCTTTATGACCTAATATTCCTAACAGAACTAGCCCATTTGCTGTTAATTAATATAAATCAATCATATTCTTATGCAGCTCATCTGGTGAAACTCATGTGCTTATGTATGTCGCAGTGTTTGTAATAAGTGTTAATTATTCTCAAACCATTATGTTTACATATCTGTAGGAGATGTTGCCCATTGCCATTGCAGTTACCAGTACCAAAGGGACCCATCACCCCTCCCCAATGGTCAGAGTCAGTACCGGCTTTGGCATTGAATTTGCCTTGAACAAGGTAATATCTCCTATCTTGACAGATTCAAAGTTTCCCATAAAACCTACCTTTGTCATCCTCATTGGCATTCTCATTTGTGTGTGTGTGTGTGTGTGTGTGTGGGGGGGGGGGGGGGGGGGGGGGGGGGGCACAACAACAGATAACATTCAAGTCTTTAATTAATACCATTCACAGTAGGATATATTCACTATAATCTCCACGAATAATTACTGTATGTAAAATTTAATCATGTTCACTGGCCACTAATTATTGGCCGGTACTGGATGATTTGAATTTATACATGTAGAAAGCTGCCATGATGCCAGTACAGGAACTTGAGTAATAGATAGAGTATACCGGTATGTGCAACATTAACTGACTAAAACCAATCATGTTTGGCATAAAACTTAACATCTAAGTATTGTGGATATTCTATCATTTGTGGAAACAACATAATGGAAGAATCACAAACAGCATAAGGCCTGAGGCAAGGCCTGTCGTTGGATTCAGGACGTATATTGTGATGTCAACATGATATTTGGTCAAATATTTAATGTTTGCTGTGTCATCCATAAATAAAAATAAAGATAAATACCCCCTCAAGCAGCTGCTTACCACAGAGGTCTGACAGGAGCATGTCAGTTTATATGCCATAGTAGAAGGTCTGAGAGGATGGCAGGACCTCAGCAGAAAAACGACACATACATCCATGCCTTATCCGGGGCTCGAACCCAGGTCCCGTAGATCAGTAGCCATACTGATGAAAATTGCAAATTTGGACTGGTTGCATTGTTCATGTAAACGGACATTTATCTATGCTCTGTCAAGCAAGATCATCTGATGCAGTTGTACCAGCGATTTTGTAAGTCAATATACAAATGGGTTTAAAGATTATTCATAGATAGTAGTAGTGTTTTTTAGTAGTGTATAAGTAACATCTGAATAACTGTATATAGGAGGTGTAGCGATCTAGAATATATGCTATTTTTAATAGTTATTGGAGATTGTCGCGGTTCATGAGATTATGTATGCAGAAGTTCTCTGACTTAGGGCACTCTACTGGTGCTTAGTGGTCAAGTCTTTAATGCTTGTCTGAAATTTAGCTGTGAGAATTATTTCATTTATACATTCATTTTCTAGAAGAGCATGACTAGTGTATCTGCTGAGGAGCAAACCTAAGTCTTGGAGATACTTTCTATCTTCCCTCCCTGAAAAGAGAAATTCAAGATTATTTTTAAGAATCTGACCTTTATCCACTTGGTCTCTTTGCAAGCCATAATTGATTAAAATTCATCCAGGTGCTCCTAATTTTTATCAATTTAGTACTTAATTTTAAAATTTCATATACATTGGATGATTTGCCCGTTTAACAAAGGCAGTAAGATAATGAAACTTTTTAATTTTAAGTGATAAATGAGATGTTTTTACAATTTTAGGGCTAATATTATTATTTACTTTCCAATGACCCATTAGTATGAATTAGTACTGTTAAAAGGCACAAAATTTGTTATTTTCTTTTGAAGAAATTGAAAAATTAATTTTCTCTGAGAATGTGTATTTCATATTCACCAGAGGAGTTATGTTATCCTTCTAGTTAATAAAAAAATATTAATGTTTAATAAAAAGGTAAAAATATAGCATTTGCTGCTTTATATGTCTACTGGGGAAGATAACTCACTGTGTTTACCTTTACATTGCCTGACTTTGAAATTGCCCCACCTAGATGGAGTGGATAGAATCTTTTGAAATTCATGATAATCAGATGTGAATGGCATGATTTCATTCACAGCTCAGTACAATGAACTTAATGAATGACATACAGTAAAATGTACATCTGCTAGTAAGTAGTGAAACTGCCATGATTAGTGATACGTTCAGTGACATGTTTTGGCATAGAGATAATTTGATAGTGTCCAAGTGGTGCCCACCATGCCAAGTATATGTGGTATCATAGTGCAGCTGTATTTTGGGCTGGTTGGACAAGCTTGCAGGTGATGTTTGATCATGTTCTAAACATGTATGATTGATGACAGGTCTGCAGGCATGGCTGGCCAAAAAATAGTCTTTGTGCCTTGTAGACACACCAGGAAAAGGAAGCAGTATGGGGGAGAGAGCATTATTTTGCTGGAAGATCACATTAGGGATACCTACTAGAAATGGTAGTGCAGGTGACTTTAGGACATTGTTGACATATCACCACATGTTATACACAATCCATAGATGACCTGTTGTTATATTAGATGGCTTCTTACATGAGAACATTCTGTGGAAGAGCTGTATGGCATTTGCTGACAATGGCTGGATTCACCATCTGGATTCACCCAGATGTGGATGCGATGATCATCAAAAACCAGGTAAAACTAGGGCTCAATTTTGAAGACATGTTTCCATTCTTCATTTCAGGTTGCCCTAATATGATACCTGTTCAGCTGATCCTGGCAGCCTATGCAATGGATGTTGGAGCTGCAACTTTGCCATCTCATACCAGTGATCCTGGGTCATGATGGAAACTTCTGTGGTAGCAATTAGAGTTCACTGATTATAGCTGTGTTTGCTTTTGGAACTGCTACTGTCTGCCGATGAATCCAGTGATGTACATCTGACAGTGCCTGATTCTGTGTGATGATTATGTTTCTGATACTGTGGTGCTAATAATATCCAGTTATTCTTGTATTGAGGCCACACATCTGGCAGTACTGTAGGTAGACCATTTGACTTCACATAGCCCTATAATCCGATCATACTCAAACTCATTCAGCTACTGATATAGTTGGGGGTTCAAACTCATTCAGCTACTGATATAAGTTCACAGGGGAAAAGTTGTGATGTCTTCTTCTACACTTTGTCCTCAATATCTGCTATTAACATTCATTTGTAGCTTGTAGCTTATAACTACAGTGCCAGAAGCATTTGGCTTAGCTGCACAGTGTTGTGATCTTCTACAAATACCATGTGTTTGTCATGGATACACAATCATTTATATGTATTACTGCCTTGCACTCGCATGCTGATTTGCATATATATCCAACTGCTCCTTCTGAATGTGGCAATTTCTAACAGTGTATATGAATATTATTGAAGCAGCTGGGGGCTACAGAGTCTAATGATGAATGCATATCTTAACACATCATATATGCAATTTAGTTCTTGATACACACTATCCTGAGCTGCTGCTGTTGCACTTTGCCATTGCAGGCGAGTTCGAACAAATCCTGTTTATGTTGTGCACCCATTACATTCTGTCTTCCTCTCTTTCTGAGCCTTGTAGGCCCACTGATCATATCCATATCTCTGTTCACTATTCTGCTTTGCTTCATGCAAACCATGTGGGAACCATTGCAGTCTTTCCTTATACAGCTTTCCACTGTATAAGCTTTTTTTTATTTAACCTTTTCAGTACTTATATATGCAAACTAATGCCAAAAATAGGCCTAAATAACTAGAATCAAAGACATCAAGTTTCTTGTTATCTTGTTTACAAGACTGCTACCATAACAAAATTTAGAAAGGACTAAACTATTATTTAACTTAATTTTAGCCTTCAGATATATATATTTATTTTTTCTTGTCTCCACAGATTAAGAGTTCCAGCACTGTTTTATCTCATGTTGCATGTTGCCAGTATCTGTCACACAACTTCTGAGATAAACTGAAAAATTGGTCAAGAGCACAGCCATAAAAAAAACTGTACACTTAGGGTTGCCAGAGCATCTCTTTAAATATATATAAAAAATAGTCATCTGAGTGTGCATAGGGTGCCAGAAGTTGAAAATATGAAAAGAGAACTTTTCCCTAAATAAATAATATTTATTTACTTATTATTATTTATTTATTTATTCATTTATTTATTTATTTCGACCCTTCCAGCTAAGAACATTGTATCTATTGTTATTAAAATGTGAATTATAATTAATATAAAACAAAGCCCTCTCTCCCTCCTTCCCTTCAACCTAAAATTCTCTGGTTGATCACTAAAATGTTAAAGTTTATCCTTCAAAATATTAGCACGTTAAAAGTTTTATTGCTGAACGACAGAGAATTTTAGGTTTGTTTTAATTAATTTCTGAGCAACAAGGGGCTTTTAATTGTATATTGCGACAATGACTACTAATGTTATTATAACACCTTTTTTGTATTCACATTCTTTGCATATCCTTCAGTGGCCCTATGCTGATTTTATAAAATATAAAAATCATATTTTTTATTTACCTATTGACAATAATATATAAATTTTTATGTCTGTTCTTTTTTTTGTCCTTTTTTTTTCTAAAGAATTTTTTGGGAAAAGTTTTCTTTTCATATTTTCAACTTCTGGCACCCTGTGCACACTCAGATGATTACTTTTTATCATTTTATTTTTTATTTTTTAATTACAAAACATATCTTATTACCAGGATCATCAATAACTTTAATGAAATAATTCATCCACGTCATTTGCTAAAAGGGTTAAATTGTCAGTATAATCTAAGTCAGATATTTTCATATCTGTAGACAAACTAAGGCCCCAGTCTTTCCCTTGCAGTGAATTCCTCATACATAATAACCAAACTGAAAAGAATAGGTGTGAAACTCCAGTAGTAATATACAAACTATTTAGTATAGGGTTTCGAACTCTCACATATGACTCAGGGTTGTTATAGAGAGCTGTCATTATATTAACTAGCTTTTTTACTATATCATTCAATTTCATGATCAATCACAAATTACAGTGGTTGATAAAGCCTAAAACAACTAAATAGAACTTTAATGATGGACTTGTTTTGTAGTGTAATAAGACTGATATTTTTTTTTCAAATTAAAGGTTTCTAAATAACTAAAGTAATAATAATTCACATTTTTTTAACACTATTTGAATATTTTATGGCATCTTGACATAGAGTAGCTTTTCCAACTCCTGAAGAAATTTAAATTTAAATTTAATTTTCAGATCAATTATACTTTTAAAGCATCCTACCTTCTCTTAAAAGGCTTTTTTCAGTTAGTTAACTGGTGGGTGAAAAAGTTAGAAACTGGTATGATTGGTGCCATCTATGATCTCTGGTAGATGGCGCCAATGGTTGGCCCGAAAATCTCCATGAGAGTTTAGTCTTAAAATTAGCGGAAAAAAGACGAGCTGGCATTAGTTCAACTGGAAGAATACTCTAGCATGTTTCTGTAGAGATGCGGGTTCAAATCCTGTATGTTGGCAAAAATTTTTTCCGATAAATATTTATTGATTTATCAATGCCAAAAGAGCAACAGGTAACACTGTGATTATCATCTAAGTTTTAACCATCTCTTCAGGCAATGAATAACAATGAATTATATTCGCCATACTAAATCTCTGAGAATAGTTTTTGAGCACACCCACATGTTGATGTATCCAATCAGCAATCACTTTATCTTAGCACAGAGGTTCCCACAGTATGGTACATGTACCACAGGTAGTACACAAGCTGCCGCTCAATGGTACACAGTCAGTTGATAGAAAATATAACATCTAATGTACAAAAATAAGATAATGCGACAGGAAGTCAAAGTTCAAGTTTATCATTTATTTTTAATGTCATTTATATGATGTCTATGAATGCCCAACAAAACATTGGTGCAACACAAGCAATGAACACACAATGAAGATTGCCAGTGAACTTTATGACTAACTTAAAACAATCTGATAACTTTCTCTTAATGCAGATATAACATATAATTTGGGTAAAAATCAACAATGAAGGCATTCTGCTACAAAAATCACTGAACACAGAATACTGAAACAATGGTCCAACATCCTACCAATGAGAGGAATGTCAGAAATGACAGAATAGTAGAATGTTAACTTATTGGTAGCAAAGGTTTTTGGGTTTGAGTCTGGAATAAGGTATGGGTGTTATTTCATTTATTTTTATTACCAGCACTTCATAATCATTTCATATTTCATCCATTATTTCATATTGCTATTGTCATTTCGGTCCAAATAACCAGATAAATATGGCGAGGAAACAGTGTTGCACTGACCACACAACTGCCATCTATATACCCACATATCTTCAAAATGTCAAATGACCATGGTAAAAAATTAACACCCCCAGGTTGAAACTCATTTGTGGTGCAAGAACTTAGCTCGGTAATGTAGAGTGGTATGCAGTTGAAATTGTTTGAAAACCCTGTCTTAGCACATACACCTGAGATGTGATGCACACTATAATTATGCTCAAATTCCATTTATTTGCCACAACCAACTGTCTGTCACGTGATCTCTTGTATAATAAACTGTACTACATGTTGATGCATACTTCAAACATTAACAGTGAAAAGTTGGGATTTCTGTTCCTGTTGGCTCCTTGCTCTGGAGGAAATATGATTCACATGTTTTGTGTCACATAAATAAACAACTAAGTGATTAAATAACTGTAATAAAAACTGTATGTAAACAGGATACTGCAGTAATTAATAGTAACTGACTTATAAGTAAACCATTATGCCTAAACTTATTAACACATCGTTAATACTGTTTCAGTGTTATATTTTCTCTGAAGACAGTACAGTAATGATGAACAGTATCTGCTTCCACAATCAGAGGGTTGGGTTGTTTTACCTCTGAGCGGCACTTTTTTGCACATCATGGGCTAAATGGCCAGGTCACATGAACCCTGAAGGCTCAGAGAAGGTTGGGGGAGGGGACCCACTGGAACAGCTGTTGGGAGACAGATGGTAGCCTCCCGTCAAGGCCATCCAGCATGTTCTTTAACGTGCACAGGGTGTGGCTCTCCCGCACACGGGGCCACGGCTTAATGTCCCATCTGACGGACGGCGGCCTTTCCAAGCCCAACGGTGTTCCCTACTGACCGTGGGCAGGGCGGGGAATTTTTGCGGAGATAAATCTCAACGCTGACCCAGCTGGGACTCGAACCTGGGAACTACAGATTACGAGCCTGGTGCGCTACTGACTGAGCCCGCCCCCCCTCCCCCAATCAGAATAAATAAATAAATAAATAAATACATTATCATTATTGAGAGTTATGGTCAAAGTGGTAAAAAAGGTTTATTAGCACTTTGCCAATGTTATGGTCATATTATGGAAATATCTTGAAATCTACAATTAATGATAACAATTCTTAGGTGACCTTGATGCTTGCTAGAGACGAGTTCAGGCTCGAATTTTCAAGCCTGTTGTTTAGCCCATGTCATTCCAGGCCTGAACTATTTTGATGATTACAGGCCTATCATCATTATCATCATCATACTCAAGCAGCCAAGGGCTATGGAGGTCCAACCAGACCGTGCAGTTTAGTTCTCCAAGCATATCTGTCCTGAGCTGCATCTACTGCATTTGGCCACTGCACACCAATTCTAACAAGGTCCTGTTTGACATTGTCTGCCCACCACATTCTAGGTCTCCACCTCTTTCTCAAGCCTTTAGGCACACTGTTCATAACCCTATTCACTAATCTATAATTATCCATACGGTCCAATCAACCAACAGTCTCTCTCTGCACAATATGCTGCTTAAAGGAGGTTGCCTGCTCCTTTGCCTAACTTCATCATTACTTAAAAAGTTGAACCGCCTAATGCCCAAGATACTACATAAGCATCTAGTTTCTTGTTATCTTCTTTACAAAGCGTCAAAGTTTCACTACCATCAAACATTAATTAATAGATTCTGAAAAAATTCATCGCCGCCACGGTGGGAATCGAACCCTAGATTCATGCCAGAGCGCGCTACCATTGCACCACGCGTCGGACAATGAACTCTTTCAGAATATGACCTTATAAAGCTTCTTCCTGAGATGTGACTTAGACAGCACCATCTATACTCAAGGAGATGCAACTTTTTCAGTCATTGCTATTTGATTATCAGATGTTAATGAGAAGGTCGCTAATGCTAAGCCTTAATATATAATTAAAAGAATATATAAATAATGAGAAGTTCGCTAACTCTTAGAGCATTAGCGACTTTTTCATTAACATCTGATAATCAAATAGCAACAACTGAAAAAGTTTCATCTCCTTGAGTATAGATGGCGCTGTCTAAGTCGCGTCTCAGGAAGAATATTTATAAGGTCATTTTCTGAAAGAGTTCGTTGTCCGACGCGTGGTGCATTGGTAGCGCTCTCTGGTATGAATCTAGAGAGATGCAAGTTCGATTCCCACCGTAGCGGCGATGAATTTTTTTTTCAGAATCTATTAATTAATGTTTGATGTCTATCTTAACCCATTTCTTCCCAGTGTTGCGTACACGCAATACGAAGTGTTGCGTGTACGCAACACTTGGGAAGAAATGGGTTAATAGGGAATACTCTGCATTCACTTTGGATTGATTTCACTACCATAACTAGTCCTAGAAAGAACCAAACTATTATACAGTCTAATTTTAGTCTTTATGTGTATATGCCTATTTACATACACTCTTCACATATTCTTAGAAGTCCCAGCAGCAATCCCTATTCATCTGTTAATTTCATGCCACACATTACCAATATCTGTTACATAGTTCCCAATGTAATTAAACTGTGAGACCTGCTCAAGATGCAACCATTAAGATAAACTGTATTACAGCCTGCATGACCAATTTTCATCACTTTAGTTTTCTATCTATTTATAACCAAACCTACTCTCCTACCAGTATTATCAACAGTTTGAATGAAAGAGTTCATCTCATCAACATCATTTGCCAAAAGGGCTAAATCATGAGCATAATTTAAATCAGAAATTTTCATATCTCCAGACCATTTAGGGCAAAAATTTTCCCTTGCAGTGAATTTCGCATAACATAATAACCAAACTTAAAGAGAAAAGGAGACAAAATGCACTCAGGGGCGTAGCTATGGGGGATGGGGGGGAGGGAGGCTCTCCCCAAAGTAACTCGGAGTTGGCAAAATTCGAAACGACTTCATAAAACAGGCGAGTTGTGAAAATTTGTAATCTTTTTTTTGTAAAATTAAGGGGTTTTGTCAAAATTGAGGCAACTTGGCAAACCTAGGGCAGTTTTGGAAATGGAGAGATGGTAAAATTTAGAGCAGTTGGGAAAATTCGAAGCCACTTGGTAAAATACAGGTGAGTTGGCAAAATTGGGACAACTTATCAAAATCTTGGGGAGTTGTCAAAATTCAGAGTGACTTGGCAAAATCGTGGGGAGTTCGCAAAATTCAGGTGAGATGTAAAAATTGGGATTTTTTTGGTAAAATTATGGTGATTTGGGAAAATCTAGGAGAGTTGGCAAAACTTAGGGAGTTGGCAAAATCTAGGGGCAGTTGGCAAAATTCGGAGTGACTTGGTAATCTTGGGGAGTTGACGACAAAATTTGGAGTGGCTTGGCAAAATCGTAGGGAGTTGGCAAAATTCGAATCCACTTGGTAAAATACAGGTGATTTGTGAAAACTGGGATTGTTTTTGTGAAATTAAGAAGAGTTGACAAAATCGAGTAAACTTGACAAAATTTTGGGAAGTTTGAAAAATTTGAAGTGATTTGGCAAATTCAGGAGAGATGTAAAAATTGGGATTGTTTTTGCGAAATTAAAGAGAGGTTGTAAAACCGAGGCAACTTGGCAAAATCTAGGTGAGTGGCAAAATTGGAAACCACTTGGTGTAAAGTACAGGTGAGTTGTGAAAATTGGAATTGGTTTTGTGAAATTAAGAGTTTGGAAAAATTGAGAATTCTTGGCAAAATCTAGGGAAGTTGGCAAAATTCGAAGCCACTTGGTAAAATATAGGCAATTTGTGGAAATTGGGATTTGTTTTGTGAAATTAAGGAGTATTGGACAAATCGAGGAAACTTAACAAAATGTAGGGCAGTTGGCAAAATTTGAATTCACCTGGAAAATACGGGCGAGTTACGATAATTGTGATTGGGTTTGTGAAATTAAAGAGAGTTGACAAAATCGAGAAAACTTGGCAAAATCTAGGGAAGTTGGCAAAACTGGAAACCACTTGGTAAAGTACAGGTGAGTTGTAAAAATTGGGATTGGTTTTGTGAAATTAAGGGGAGTTGACAAAATCGAGAAAACTTGGCAAAATTTTGGGGAGTTTGAAAATTTTGAAGTGACTTGACAAATTTAGGAGAGATGTAAAGATTGGGATTGGTTTTGTGAAACTAAGAAGAGTTTGCCAAATCAAGGGAAAATTCACACTGATTTGCTACAATTCAGACAAGATGTAAATATTGGAATAATTTCTGTGAAATTATTGCTGGTTGGCAAAATTGGAAGTCAAATGGCAAAATGTAGGAGAGTTGTAAATGCCATTGCAGTAATACCAAGCCCATTGCCATTCCAGCCAATACCAAAAGGGCCTATCACCGCTCCCAAGGGGCAGGGGTGGCTCAGTCGGTAACGTGCCAGGCTCGTGATCTGTAGTTCCCAGGTTCAAGTCCCAGCTGAGTCAGCTTGAGATTTATCTCTGCAAAATTTCCCACCCTGCCCATGGTCAGTAGGGAACACTGATGGGCTTGGAAAAGCTGCCTCCCATCGGATGGAACATAAAGCCATGACCCTGTGTGCGGGAGAGCTATAACCTGTCTACATTAAAGAACACGCTGGATGGCCTTGATGGGAGGCTACCATTTGTCTCCCAACAGCTGTTCCAGTGGGTCCCCTCCCCAACCTTCTCTGAGCCTTCGGGGTCCATGTGACCTGGCCATTTAGCCCATGGTGTGCAAAAAAGTGCCGCTCAGAGGTAAAACAACCCAACCCAGAAGTAAAACAACCCAACATCCCTCCCCAAAGGTCAGAGTCAGTACCAACTTTGGCATTGAAGTCACCTACAACAAGGGTAATATCTCCTTTCTTGACAGAATTCAAAATATCCTGATGTTGTCCGTAAAACCCATCCTTCTCATCCTCATCAGCATCCTCAGTGGGGGCATAACAGCAGGTAACATTCAAGCTTGTCTGAAATTTTGCTGAAAGTAACTTTCGTTAATGCACTCATACCCTAGAAGAGCATCACTAGTGTGTCTGCTGAGAAGCAGACCCACACCTTAGTGATACTTATTATCGTTCCTCCCTGAAAAGAGAAATTTAAGATTATTTTTAAGAATCTGACCTTTTTCTGTCCATCTGGTCTCTTTCATGCCGAGAATATCTAAATTATAATGGTGGAATTCTTGTGTGAGGACATCAAGAGAATAAGCTCTGTGCAAAGTCCTCACATTCCAACTACCTATGAAGAGAAAATGGTTAGTGGGATATTTAAAGAAACTATGTTTATTGAGAGAGGGAATGCTGACAAATATCAAACAGCAAAATAAATTTAATGGTGGGGGAATGGGGCAAAGTCCCGTTCCCCCACCATTAAAGGCTGAAGCCATCTACACTAGAAGACCTACTCCAATGTGGAATTTGATGAAGCCAGTAGAAGCAAAGAGTTCAGGTGCCTGCGATGACCTCTGCTCAGGATTGTCCACCAGCTGATAAACATATCCTGTGAATCTATTCACTTGGGGCTGTCAACCCACAAACAAACAGAAAACACAGTGGAAGATTTTCTCTCCACAGGAGTCCACCAGTGCAGCAAGTTCAGGATTCATAATCAAGCTCAGAGCCATAATTCCATTCAGGTTGGTATATATGGTCAGCACCAGAACCCTGTGTGGTAGACCACTCCTCAGCAGGGTGGGAAAAAAAAGTAGCCCTAGTTGTCCTGATCAGTAGGCCACACCAATCTGGCAGCCCCTCCCCTTCCATTCACTTCCAAAAGAGAGTATCTCTTTTGAAAGGTACTAATCGCCTGCACCACAAAAAGGCGGAGTCGGACATTAGGTGCTAGGCCTGGCCGTTCTGTATATCACACAGGGGATTAGCACATAGCTCTCCTTCCAGTGACTACCTAGCTACCATTTTACAGACCTTTGGGAAGGCCCACTTGGGGGAAAATGTTTTCTCTGACACATTGTAAAATATATACAAAATGTTTGCTGCTAAATCATTTTTTAATTCTTTGTGTGTAGGCTAATGCAAATTTTAAAAGTAATTTTTGGTGACAAAATTAAACTCTTAACTTTCTTTTGAATTAAAAGTATTCAAAATAAGTTGTTACTCAAAAATATTTTGTTTCTATATCTTTATTAATGCTAAAGTGATTTGCTAATGAGAGATCCAAAAGAAATCAAAGGTTGAAAGGGGCTCGTTTTTTTAATTACTAAACACAATTAATTGATTAAGATTATAAATAAAGGAAATTATTTTTTTCCCAATTACAAAAAAAAATAGAAATTTAAATTATAATTGAACTCAAGCCGCAAGACATTTATGTATTTTGAGCCTAAGTCATGACAGACTTGACCCTGTAAAGCCCTGGTCAGAACTCATCTGTAAACATTTACCTTTCACTTTATCTTGTCTTACTGAAACAGGCATGCTGCTGCCCAGTCAGCCACGCTCCTGTCTGACTCTCTGCTGTCGGTTCCATACTTGGAGGCAGCGTTTTTCCATCAAGCTCCAGGCACAGTAGCAGAGATCTTGGTCTGAACAGGTTGGTAACAAACTTTTTGAGATCAAACCCATTGTCAAATTGTGCCCACCCCGATAGGGGACCACCTTGTCGTGGTGGGGGGGCCTAGGGCCCAGCAACCCGGCTGAAGGCTGTGCCGACCAGATTAGTCCCCCAGTTGGACATGGCTAAGGCCAACCGAGGTCGAAGATGCTGCTGGCCGGCTTGATTGCCGGTCGGATGGTGACGGCATCGGAGACCTCACCTATCAGGAGACCTGGGTGGTCTGTTCGAGGGCTCTGCTGAAAGGTCTGAGTCCGCCAAGTAGGCACGAGCCCTCAAAAAAGTCTGGGTCCTACTAAGAGTCTCCACCCCGGGTGCCGATCGAACTTGGATCTATATATCCTTGTACATTTGCAAACCGGGGAATAGATTAAAGTAAGGTTTCCTCCGGTGGTCAGCTTTCCTTCTATAGGACTGCTGCCATGTGTGGCTGGGGTTGAGGTGCACCTATAGGGCGTATTCCTTGCCCCCAGCTCTAGATAAGCACGGCTCTTCATAACCAGGTAGTGCTGTACAAGCGGAACCGGGAATTGCCGTGGTTGCATAAGATCGCAACAAAAGAGATTCATTGTCAAACTGTGGCAGTCTTGTTGTCGCAGGAATCGCAAGGAGGAAGTTGTATTTGCTTGGCTCCTCTTAGGTCATTCATTTATCACTCATTCTTTTCTTCTTCAGGCGGATTACGAACCTAAGTGCAAGTTTTGTGACACCATTTTAACTATTAAACACATTTTAATCAATTGTCCAGCTTTTAACCTCGAGAGACGTTTATATTTTACTTATCACAATTTTATGTCTGAGCTCCGTACACTCGGACATCTTTTATCTGATGATTCTTTTTTATCCTCGATTTTCGTATTTTTATGTTATACAGGTTATTTTGATCAATTGTAATTTTATGGCTTTTGTCATTTCTACACTCTCCAATCTGGGTCTTTTACACCTTGGGTGGTTTTACTTTTATATTTTAATATGTACTTCTTTACACATATTTATTGGTTTTGCCCTTTACTGTCTTGACTTTTAACTTTGGTTGTTAGTTTCTGTGTCTTTTACTCTTTTATTCGTCTCACTTGGCACATTATGGCCTTCGCTCCCAATGTGCCATAAAACCCCAAACAACCAAACAACCTCACTGAAACAAGTTATGCTTGTGTTAGTATCAACTTCTAGGTTTTTAAGAACCATTCTAATTTACACTAATAGCTATTGCAGAAATAGATTTAAATTATTTATCATTTCATATTTTTACTGTTGTTACAACTTGTATATATTTTGACTTTTAACTGAAGTTGTAGTTTGTAAGAAAAGTTTGATAATTATTTAAAGTGTGAAGCACTGCATCAGATAATTCAGCTTCTCTGTGTAACTGCTGGTCCTACAATGCATTTTGTGGTAGTGTATTACTGCTTCTTCATTGATGTTATATTCAATAAGAGTATTTAAAAGCATGTTTTAATCAATAAATAAGAAATTGCACAGAGTTATCTGTTGACTTTGAAGGCAATAAATAAAAAAATAGTCTTGTGGAAAAAAAATTAGTTTTTCTGATGTGTGGGATTTGAACCTACATCTCTCCAGATTCATGCCAGAGTGGTCTAAGGTCACTAAACTAATTATTTTTATGGTCTTATCTGTTAGTGGTCTTGGAACACTCTGTCATGAATCTGGAGAGACTTGGGTTCGAATCTCTCATGCCAGCAAAACTCATTTTTCCACAAAACTATTTATTGATTTATTGAACTTCAAAGTCAACAGGTAACAATGTAGATACACTATTTATTGATTAATTAATTAATAACACTTTACTGTAAGTGACTTATTTATTTACGTCTTGCTCATTGCAACATTAAAAAGTAAAGTTGCCTTCCCTGTCATAGATGGCATCAGGGTTGGTTTTTTTTACCTCTGAGCGTCACTTTTTTGCACACCATGGGCTAAATGGCCAGGTCACATGGACCCTGAAGGCTCAGAGAAGGTTAGGGAGGGGACCCACTGCAACAGCTGTTGGGAGACAGATAGTAATCTCCCATCAAAGCCATCCAGTGTGTTCTTTAATGTGCACAGGTTATGGCTCTCCTGCACAAAGGGCCATGGCTTAACGTCCCATCCGATGGATAGCGGTCTTTCCAAGCCCATCAGTGTCTCCTACTGACTGTGGCAAGGGTGGGGAAATTTGCGGAAATAAATGCTACTGACCGTGGGCAGGGTGGGGAAATTTGTGGAATAATAATAATAAATAAAATGTGGGCTTAAATCCCACATGTCAGTTAAAATAATTTAACTAATTTTACTGATTTTTCCTCACAAAACTATTTGAAAGCATATTTAAAAAAAGATGAACACCCAAATTGTGCTCATCCTTCAGGGCGTATATACTGAATATATATATATATATACTGAATAGCCAAAACATTATGACCAGCACATCTTTATGCAAATCAAAGCAACTGCAGGTAAACAGGTGTGTGTGTGTGAAAGTCATGAAATGATATAAATTACAGCTGATACTGAGCTCTGTTAATCAGCATTATTCTTGTTCTTCAGATGAGAAAGACAGTGGACTTAAATGAGTTAGACAAAGACCAAATTGTAATGGCCAGACGACTGGGTTAGAGCATTTGCGAGATGGCAAGGCTTATGGGGTGCTCACGTTTAGCCATAGTTAGTACCTTCAAAAAGTTATCCAAGGAGGCAAAAACCATGAACCACTGGCAAGGGGTGGACTAACCATGGTTCATTGATGCTAGAGGTGAGCAAAGGCTATCCCATATGGTATGAGCCAACAGAAGGGGTATGTGGCACAAATTGCCCATAAATTTGAATGCTGGTGACAGGAGTGCACACATACCCAGTGTACACAATACACAGTACATCAAACCCTACTGAAAATGGGGCTGCATAGATGCAGACCGCTCTGAGTGCCCTTGCTAACATCAGTTCACCATTGAAAGTGCCTACAAGGGCACGTGAGCATCAAAACTGGACCTTGAATGATTAGATTTATCTGGTCTGATGAATCTCATTTCCTGTTGCACCATGTGGATGGCTGGGTATGTGTGCATTTTTTACCTGGGGAAGTGTTGGCACCAGGATGCACTGTGGGATGAAAACAAGCTGGTGGAGGAAGTGTAATGCTCTGGGTAAAGTTCTGCTGGGAAACCCTGGGTCCAGTCATTCATGTGCAGGAAACTATGAAGTCTACCACCTGCCTACACATCATTGCAGACCGGGTACAGCCTTTCATGGCAACAGTATATCTCTTTAGTAGTGTCTTCTTTCAGCAGCATAATGTGCCATGCCACACTGCCCGTATTATTCAAGAATTGTTTGCAGAACATGAGGAAAACTTCCAGCCCTGGCCCCCAAATTCCCCAGACATCAATCCATTCGAGCATCTGTGGTTTGTGTTGGAACAGCATATCCATTCTGCGGCAGCTCAACCAAGTAAGTTACAAGAGTTAAAGGATCTGCTGGTAACGTGTTGATACCACAAGACACCTTTTAGAAATCTTGTAGCATCCATGCCTCACTGGATCAGAGCTGTTTTGGCGGTATGTGGAGGACCAATTGGACCTCTTTGGTATATAATTATATGTATAATTATATGTTTAGCCTAATTAAGCTGAAATTTGGTATGGTGGGTCATAAATATATTAAGATCTGTAAATCTTTTGGGTAAATTATTTACTTTAATAATTTGGGTAAGAGTAAGTTTTTTTTTAAGTCTGATAAATAAACTGGTCACACCTACACACCTGGAACCCATGTTGTACTGTATAACTTGTCTAGGTAAGGAAAAGGTCAGCATCAGGCTCACTTAAGAACTGCCATGGACTTTATAATCTTTCTATATTGTTAGCATAATATTGCTAAAGTGGTAATGAACCTGTTTCTCACCACTTTGATCTTAATATCTCTTAATCATTATGGATAATATGTCACCTCTGATATGTTGATCATTGCTGTTCTATCGTCAAAGGAAATTTAAAAGTCAAACAACTTATGGGCATGTTAATAAAGTTTATGCATAATGCATTACTTATAAATCAGCTAGTATTAATAATTTAAAATTTCTAATAAAATATAGGTACTCCTTTACGAAATGGGTGGAGATAACTTGAAGCTCTATTGGGCTTGTTCTGGTTTCTCATACAACATATACAGGGACATGCCCTCTTTTAGTAGTTAGCTATGCAAAACTAGACCAGGTATGGGATTAGTGCAGCATCCAGCTGCCTGTAATTTATTATACAGTGATAGAGTTTTCATTAAAGTTTTTAGATTAGTACACAGTGATAATTTTTATTGTAATGATTTTTAAATGGGGGGAAAGAACTATTATTGATTTTTTTTTTTTTTTTTTCAAATTTCAAATTATTTTAGGCAGCTCCCTTGTGTATGTGCACTCCATATAGACAAGTCACAACAGAATGTAGGACCTTTGAAGCCAATAAGATTTTGTAGAAGTTATTTTTGTTAACAAAAATTAGAGTAGAGGTACACAGTGCAGTAATTAAAATTAAAGTATTTAATTCTCTTTGACACTGTTAAATGTTTTTAAGCACTTCAACACATGGACTATTCTATCAAGTATCAAAAGTTATTAAGGAGAGATTTACGCACCATACCGTAGAGGATTTGTCACTGAAAGCATCACCGAAAGCATTTTTGGTGACAAATCCTCTACGGTATGGTGCGTAAATCTCCCCTTAATAACTTTTGATACTTGATAGAATAGTCCATGTGTTGAAGTGCTTAAAAACATTTAACAGTGTCAAAGAGAATTAAATACTTTAATTTTAATTACTGCACTGTGTACCTCTACTCTAATTTTTGTTAAGAAAAATAACTTCTACAAAATCTTATTGGCTTCAAAGGTCCTACATTCTGTTGTGACTTGTCTATATGGAGTGCACATACACATGGGAGCTGCCTAAAATAATTTGAAATTTGAAAAAAAAAATCAATAATAGTTCTTTCCCCCCATTTAAAAATCATTACAATGAAAATTACTGAACTACGACGGAAGTTACTGTTACTACCCATCCTCTACGGTACATAAATCTCTCCTTAATAACTTTTGATACTTGATAGCATAGTCCATGTGTTGAAGTGCTTAAAAACATTTAACAGTGTCATAGAGAATTAAAAACTTTAATTTTTATTATTTTTCTTATAGAATATGAACTCTTTTATAAGACCAATAGTATTTAATAATATTTTTTGTTGTTTTGTGGACTATATTAGAAATCATCTCTGAATACTTGTTAGAATTACTTACTCAAAAACATGATAAATTATTGTTTGTTGTTTTTGGTTAAAACTATTGTTAAATGCAAAATGTTGGAATTCATCATTAGATACACAATTACTAGACGTGCTCAAAAAGTTGACATGTACCTGCATAACAAAATCCATTGCACTCATCTGAACAAATCTTTTACTTTCCTTCAAAGTACTTCCCTCCAGCATCTATGCAAAGTTGTAGATGTCTACATCAATTCTGGAACACTTAATGGTACCTGTTAGGGAATGCTCCTCAACTCTGAATGAATGTATTTTGCAAGATCTTGCATCTTTGAAAAAGGTCTCTCAGTAAGTTCCTTTTTAAATTTTGGAAAGAACAAAAAAACAACATGGTGCAAAATCAGGTGTATATGCAGGATTGAGTAGCTGTTTGATTTTTTCCTGCTCCAGATAGGATGTAACCTGCTGGGTTTTGTGAGTACTGGCATTACCATGAAGAAGGAGAACCCTTGACACACACCTTGTTCGATGTTGCTTGTTCATGCTTTTCTCAACTCGACCATTTTTTGCTGTTCTGTCAGTTTATGGGGTATTCATTTGGCACAGATCTTTCGGATCTTTAAATGTTCATGAAAATTGTTTCCACATTGCCAATCAATACACTGACACCTAAACTTATCACATGAACTGTGATTGTGGGTTTTCCTTAATTAGTTCTCAACAGGAGATGGTTCTCTCATTCGTGGCATTCTTTTGGTCTTCCTGCACAAGCCAGTCTTTTAACCTCTGCCATCCTTCTCTGAATTTGTGCATCCTTCCCATAACAGTATCATATCTAATTCCTCATGTAGTTGTGTTCTTGAAATGTCTGGCTTTAAATGAATCAAATTTCATCATAAAAATTTCTGCATAAAAACTCTAGTTAGGTTATTTTGAATATTTCCTATCAGAAGAAAAAAAAAATTCACTATAGTTAAAAGGCATGTAGAAAATATTCCCAATGAAATGACTTTTAAACTGATTTTAAATATCGTATTTCTAGCATGAATAGAATGTTTACAATGCTCATTTAAAATTTTACCATTTTCCAAATTTACAGTCATTTTGTGGTGTAAAATCAAATGATTGGTAGAGTCTGAAAATGCAAATCATAATATTTTATTAGTACCTAACTCTAAAATACTTTTTTTTATATACACCCAATTCTGTTTTTACACAGTAGATATGTTCTCGAAAAAACCGTGCAAAAAAAAACATAAAAAAAATACAATGCATATGAAAAAATAGGAGATTGGTTCCAGACATGAAAACCCAGTACAAATAATAAGTTGTCTTCAAACAAATCATATCAGAATCTTTAATTAAATCTTTATTTGATTTTTATTCATAAACACATTTTTTATTTTATAAACTTATAAAGATAATTATATGTGCATATATAAAGTAAATTATCTAGATTTTATTCCTTGTCACTTTTGTTTGCATAAGACTGTAATTAAGTCACTTTCGCTTGAAACATTTTGGCTGTCGTGTTCATACTCCAATGGTGAAATGCTCTCTGGCATGGGGAACCAAATTATCACTTGTTTCCAGTGATTTTGAAGTTTGATTAGTTTTGACAAAAAAAACTCTGTAATCAATCATTGAGATCCTGCTTTGACTAGGTCTTTGTATAATTCTTGATAATGCGTCATACATGACTTCAGTTCACATTTAAACTGCTCAGCTTGTGTGACAATGGGATCATGTGTAGGAAAATGACTTTCCAATTTACTAGCCATCTGAAGCCCTTCTTTAATTATTGAGGCCCTGGAAGGTTGCCAGAGGCACACTTGCCCATTTGGACTCCAGCAGAGCATGGAGGTTCCGAAGATGACACTGTGTTTCCGCACGCCGAACCTGTCGGTCCAAATGGTCCTACAAGTGCTCTATGGGATTGAGGTCAGGCGATTTCACCAACCAAGGGAGAACGGAGACATCTCTATCATGTTCCTGGAAACAATCGCACACCACCTTAGTGACATGGCAGGGTGCATTGGCCTGTTGGTAGACACCATCACCACCATGGTAAACGTCCAACATGAAGGGATGCATGTGGTCAGCGAGGATGGATAGGTAGCCATTGGCATTCAGGGGCCCATCCAGTGGTACCAGCGGTCCCAGGTCATACCAGGAAAACATTCACCAAACATGCATACTGCCACCGTCGGCCTGTACTTAACTGACAAGTGTGTCTGGGTTGGTTCTCGTGTTTCTGACGTGTATCTGCCACCTCCCATCACTTCTGTGGAATAGAAACCTTGATTCGTTAGAGAAAGCAACCTTTTTTCCACTCTTCCACTGTCCAATGATGGTAGCCCCATGTAAACTGCAGGTGTTGTTGCTGATGGACCTTGGTTAACATGGGCGCCTTTACACAGTGTCGACTTTGGAGACCCATGCGTAACAGGGTTTGCTGTACTGTTATCGGGGACACATCCCTGGGTGCCTCAGTGTTCATTTGAGTGGTCAATTGCTGCACTGTTGCACGTCAATTGCCATTTACCAGTCGATGGAGGTGACATTCTCCTCTGGGGTCGATGGCCTTTGGGGCTCCACAGTTGTGACGTCTGAAGGTACTCAGTGTGCCAGCGGGTCCATTCTTGATACACCCTTACTACAGCACCTTGTGAAACAGCCCACGAAGTTGGCTGTTTCCGAGATGCTTCCACCTTTGGCTCGGTAGCCGATGATCATTCCTTTTTCAACATATGTCAAATCAATACCTCTGCCCATTGTGCTCACGTTATGTACTCTGGCTCATCTGTCCTGGCCGGATGCTTATATCTCTGTGTGATCAATCTTGTCATGTGCACTCTGTGACGTGCCTGGGCGGCTACACTGTGATTCTGTGGGTGGTCATGTTATTCTGATACGACTGTGTGTGTGTGTCGAATATAAAATTGAGGGGAATTCCTGGAACTCAATGTTGCCACTTTATTCCAAATGAAGTAGGTTTTGTAAAATTTTTCCACAAAATAGAGAAAACTTGTTGTGTAGTTATGTAGTTTTTATTTTGGGTATTTTAGTGCACAAAATGTGTATCTATAGTAAATTTTCAAAGTTAAAACTACTTCGAAAAATGTGACCATTAAAAGTGGCATCTTTGTTATAAATGTAAATTATAGGAATTTTTTCTTGAATATGTTTTCAGAATTAAATTCAAATTGAGATTTTTAAAAAGGTGCCATTTGAACCGTGTTAGATCAAAATAAATCGTGTAAAAAGAGAATTGTTATTTTTTTCTAAACCGTGTTAAATCAAAATCGTGTAAAAACAGAATTGGATGTATGTCATAAAACAGCAGAAGGTGAATGTCTCTGGAAGATAGACAGCTTGTTTTTACGGAAGCAGGCTACAAAGACAATTTATACATAATCTTTTTATTAATGAAATTGTAATAGTTGGTAATCAGTACAAACAATTGTATGGATATATTAGGATTACTGAGACTGTAAGGTATTTCTAAGAGTTTAATATTGTTTGTAAACATTTATTGGATGGGGTTTAAGAAAAATATCTTAACCATGCAGATTATTGTAATGTCTGATATGAAAAACAATTGCTTTTTCCCTTTCAATTTTATGTTTTTCAAAAGGGAGTAATTGAATATGAATATAAAGTAATCAGCAGCATAGCTTATGATTTTATTTTTTTTTATCATTTTAGACTTCAGACACTCAAATTTCTCAAATGATTCCCATAGAAGAGTGGTGGAACACATTGTATGCTACTGAAATTCACAGTCACTTGCAGCAAAAGGAAGATCAATGGCCTATTTTGCAAGTCAAATCCTCTCATTCAAATATTCGTAGACAGGTTGTCAAGTGGCTGCTATCAGTAACTCAAACATTGCAATTTAGTGCAAAGGTCCAACATTTAGCCATATATATGCTAGATCACCTGATAGATAGGCATAATATATGTAGTGATCATTTCAAGCTAGCTGGATTTGCTTGTCTAAATTTAGCAGGTATGAAAACTTTTTTTTTATAATTTAGGATAAAATTGGTCTTTGAATTAAGAAGAATTCTGTGTTTCAGTATCTGACTTACTGGTAAGTTTGACAGTGGAAAATGAAATGACCATGAGTATACACTGGATGCACATTTGGATTCAGCCAAAATTTATTTTTCATTTCTGTTTACACATGATAATACCTAGAAATTCTTATGTAACTTATATATGTTTTCTCTTATGAATTTATTGTATGTATTGATTGTAAAAAAAGACTTCATGAAAAAATTTAACCCCCACCCAGTATTTGACTGAAGTAATCAGTCAGTAGGAGACACCGATGGGCTTGGAAAGGCCGTCAACCTTTGGATGGGACGTTAAGCTGTGGCCCCGTGTGTGGGAGAGCCATACCCTGTGCACATTAAAGAACACGCTGGATGGCCTTGACAGGAGGCTACCATCTCTCCCAACAGCTGTTCCAGTGGGTCCCCTCCCCTAACCTTGTCTGAGCCTTTGGGGTCCATGTGACCTGGCCATTTAGCCCATAATGTGCAAAAAAAGTGCCACTCAGAGGTAAAACAACCCAACCCATGCTGTTCATAGGGGCAGGGGTAGCTCATTCAGTAACGCACCAGGCTTTTAATCTGTAGTTCCCAAGTTCTAGTCCCAATTGGGTCAATGTTGAGATTTATCCCCTCAAACTCGCATCCATGCCCATAGTCAGCAGTGGACACTGATAGGCTTTGAAAGGCCGCCATATGTCAGATGCCACATTCCGTAGCACCCTGTGTGGGAGATCATATCCTGTGCACTTTAAGGAACATGCTGGATGACCTTGAGGAGAGGCTACCATCTATCTCTCAACAGATACCCAGTGTGTCCCTTTCCCCCAACCTTCTGTCATACAGACGGGTTGGACACTGGAAAGGTTAAATGCATATTTTAGAAGTTATAGAGCTTCCAAGTTAGGTCCTCACTGTCATAATAAAAGATTATTACTTAATATTGCAGCTTCCACCACTATTTATATATTAAACGAATATTGTTTAAAATCGAGATTTAAATAGATTTAATTATGATCTTTAATTTATCTTCAGTCACAGTTTTCCATTAAATGCATATTTCAGAAATTATAGAGCTTCCAATTTAGGTTTTTACTGGCATAAGGGAAATTCTGTAGCCTTTCGGAAGGGTTCATCAAAAGCATAGGAAATGAATAATATGCTTATTATGTTCTCTCCCATTTCTTGATTTATTATTTCTTTCTCTGAATTTATAACGAACCTTTATTTCATCGGTTTACATTTAAAACACTGGGAAAGTTTCACAACGCCCTTCCCCAAGTTTTCGCTATCTTCTTACCTATGAAATGTTATCCCTTTTATCTTTTTCGCAGGTTTGTTAATACATTCAAACACTTATGAGCAGCAAAAATATGGTGATGCTCGGTTACAATTTTCAAGCGATAGGGTGTCCTCCCATTTTTTACCTCCATGGTTGGTTTGGCCATGTTGCCCATATGGATAATTATAGATTAATGAATAGGGTTATGAAAAGTGTGCCCAAAGGCCTCAGAAAGAGGGGGATACCTGAGATGCGATGGGCAGACATTGTCAAACAGCACCTTGCTAGAATTGGTGTGCAGTGGTCAGATGCAGCAGATGTAACTCAGGACAGATATGCTTGGAGAACTAAATTGCACAGTATGGTTGGACAGCCGTAGCTCATGGCTGCTTGAGGATGATGATGATGATGATAATGATGTTACAGTATTTGGTATTAGATTATCTTTTGCCACTTCAGCATTTACTTTTAACTTATATCCAAGCTTAAAACATACCCAAGTCCACCACAGTGTAAGATTTCCAGAGTGATAGATGGTGCCGTTTTGAACTGTAGACCACAGGTAATGGAGATGGTGTGTATTTTTCATTTCTGCAACATGGAGTCACCAATGACAGATGGTTTCTTGCTGCCATTGGCAGATTGTTGTAATTGGTCTTTTTTAGGCTTGATGAAATTCTATGGTAGTTCATACCCTTCTTGTGTTGGCTGGCACATACTCTGAAGTTCTGTTGTTATCTTCAGGTTACCAGTCCTCTTTTTAACACTTTGATATGATTCTTCCTACATCGCACATTCTTCTACAATTCATTTAATTTGTAGTATGTGCAAGTAACATTCTATTAAAATTTGTCAAATAAATAAATTGATGAAATATTTAAGAAACTCAAGACCAAATTCTAAAAGTAAGTGACTACATGTTTTTCATTGCACATGCAACACTTCTTCTGGCCTTGTATGTTGTTGCAAATGATGTATTTATAGATCTCTCCCTCTAGCAGTGTTAGTTGCTTTTACAGTAATGTTCTTTGAGTAGGAGATTTCATGCAACTGGTAGGGGTGATATGTCAGTATTGCATAAGCTTTCTTTTTGTATATTAATATGAATATTTTTGGTATAATTCAGTTGATATTTTGTGGGTTGTGCTGCTAATAATATTGCCAATAATTCTTCTTCATCTAATTTGTTTTCTCTTATTACGTGTTCTAAAGCTGTTATTGGAGTCTGTTTTTCTATATCCCTTTTGCCGTTCTGCTAATCGCTATTGTTTGTAGGCAAGGGGAAAATAATTTCGTAGGCAAAACCTACAGGACAATACAACAACAATTAGCAGAACATAAAAGGGATATAGAAAAACAGACTCTAACAACAGCTTTAGCACAAGTAATAATGGAAAGCAAATTAGGTAAAGAATTATTGGCAATAATTAGCAGCAGCACCCACAAAATATTAACTGAACTATACTGAAAATATTTATATTAGTATGCAAAAAGAAAGTTTATGCAATACTGACATAACACCTCTACTGGTTGCATGGAATCTTGTGCTCAAAGAGCATTACCACAATAATAACTAACACTGTTAGAGGGAGATATATATAAATACATCACTCGCAACATCATACACAGTCAGAAGAAGTTTCGCAAGATGAAACATACTGCTTACGTTTAGCATTTAGTCTTGAGTTTGTTAAATGTTTTATAAGTTTATTTATAAAATTTTAATAGAATGTTGAAACATAATGTTTAATATATGCTAGTTTAGCATGCAATGAATTAAATGAATTGTAAAAGAATGTGTGACATAAGAATAGTCATATTAAAGTGTAAAAAAACTAGGACTGATAACCTGAAGATAACAACAGAACTTCAGAGCATGTGCCAGCTGACATAAGAAGGATATGAACTACTATAGTATTTCATCAAGCCAAAAAGAGACTGACTAATTACACCAGTCTCCCAATGCCAATGGCAGGAAGAAACCAACTGTCATCATTGACTTCATGTCACACAAACAAATATTGGACACCATCTCCATTACCTGTGGTCTACAATTCAAACAGTACTATCTATTACTCTGGAAATCTTGAACTGTGTAGGACTTGGGTATGTTTTAAGCTTCCATATAAGTTAAAAGTAAATGCCAAAGTGGAAAAAGATAATGTAATACCAAATACTGTAACAATTATGTAGAAATTACTAATATTTATTGTTAGTATAAGTTAAGAAGGTAAAAGTAGTAACTATCTCCACTGATAAGATATAATTATCTTAATTACTTAACATGCTAGAATCTCCTAGGTCTAAGAGATACAAGAGTGTAATTTATAAAATTCATTGATAAGTTTTCTGTCGTTGCCTAAGAGCAATGTATAAATAAAGAGCAGAGTATATGGCTTGCTCAATAGCATTTAAATTACAGCATAATTGTGTTAATAATAAAAAAATAAATACCCCATCAAACAGCTGCTTGCCACAGAGGTCTGACAAGAGCTGTCAGTTTATATGCTACAGTAGAAGATCTGAGAGGATGGCAGGACCTCAGCAGAAAAACAGCACACACATCCATGCTTTACCCGGGATTCGAACCCAGGTCCCTTAGATCAGTAGCCAAGCATACTAAACCATTCGGCCACGGGACGGCTTTAATTGTGTTAAACATTTGAATTATTTCTGTGTTGAAAACTTTATTGAATATCATTCCAAAGGTGTTAATGCTCCAAAGAAATGCAAAATATTTTTAAGTTTGGACCCTTTTTCTGATCCAATTAGGTTTATGCTCCGGATAGTTCAGTCGGGCACCAGGCAATAATTAACAAATTGCCAAATAAATAAATAAAGTTAAATTAGGGTTCAAAATACCAGCGAGCATTAATGAGTAAGAATTCAAAAATGATTGTCAAAACGTAAATATAAGTGCTAATCAAACAATTAACGTTGCTCAAGGGAAAAGAGTTAGTAAAGATTCAAAAGGTTTAAATAACAAACAAATTTATTTCCAAAAATCACTCACCAAAACTCTTCAATGAAGAAGATACATTAACTGAGCACTCTTCCGTGCTACATGCTTATGCTCTACTGAGCTCACTCACTTCTACATTACTGCCTACTGACTACTACAACTCATTTCTGTGCTTCTTACTATGTGCTATGTGCTTATGCTCTACTGAGCTCACTCACTTCTACATTACTCACTTCTGTGCTATTGTGACTAGCATGTCACCAGTTTTAACGAGGTACAAAGCCGGCACGTCATGTTGCATGCCAGGAAAGACATTTACATAAACTGACGAGCGACGCAAGCTATGATGCAAGAGGGGGCGTGTCCCTGTGCATGCGCTTTAGCGGGTGATAGTCGGAAGATCGGAGTTGCGCATGCGCAACTCCTAACTCTTGGAAATGAGCGCTGTGATGCCAAAAAGGAAATAAAAATCCCCAAAATGATAAATATAATGTAAATTAAGCAAAACTGGTTAAGGTAAAGTAAAAGTGAATGATGGGGCATTACAGTGTTCCATGAGGTTGACATCCGAGCATTGTGCAGGCCAGTCAAGTTCTTCCACACCCATCTCATCAAACAGTTCCTTCATGGTCCTCACTTTGTGAATGGGGGCATTGTCATGTTGGTATAGGATAGGGTCTTCACAGAACTATTGCCAAAGTTGGGAGCACAGAATTGTCAAGAATGTTCATTGTAGTCCACGATGTTCAGAGTTTGTTCAATGGAACTAGGGAGTCCAGCCCGAACCATGAAAAACAGCCCTAGAACATGATGCCTCCTCCACCAAACTTCACAGTTGGCACAACACAGTCAGGCAGGTTCACCTGACATCCTCCACACTCAGACTGTTAGACTGCCAGATGGCGAAGTGTGATTCATCACTATAGAGAACATTGTTTCACTGCTCAGGAGTGCACTGTGCTCTACACCACTCCAACCAATTATTAATTAAATTAATTTTGTGAAGTCTAGTAAACAAAAACAAGTACAGTTTCTTATTGGATTAAACTGTCCGGTGCCCCTCTGCTGTTGGTGCCTTGGGTGACTACTTCTGCCTTGCCACTGCACTGTACTTAAGGTAATATCAACAAAAAATTTTCTCTCAAAGATTAAAAAATGGAGGTGACCACAATTACATCATCAGTTTTCACGTTTCGGAATAATATTTTTTCCTTAATTATTATAGAACAGTTGACTGAAAAGAAAGCATAATTTACCATTTTCAAGTTATACGAACTGAACCTGGAACATTTAATAATCTGTCCCAGTTTTTTGTAATATGGTCACCCTATGTATCACTAAATTTGTTCCCTCTAAATACTGTTTTTTTTTTCGTTTGTTCATCTGTAAAATAGGATATGAAATTCTACCAATAGCTTTAAGTATCAGCCAATTTCTAGTGGTCTTACAAAGTCATACTTGAGTGCAAGCAGCAAACATGTTGGTAGCCTCTCCGTGCATCTCTAGTGCACATGCACATGAGCATCAGTGCAGTCCCCTGAAGTGCATCATTAGCAATAACATAATAATTGGTACAATTTCGATTTTTTTTTAAACCATATTAAATTTTTCATATTCTATTTTTTTTGTTGAAATAATAAGGAAAATCAACATTAGTACACCAAGTTTTGTCATCTCATCTACCATAGAAGCAAAGAAAAAAAGAAAAGCCTTTAGTCACAATCGCAACTTGTATATTTTCCCCTTAGGTTAAAAGATTATAACTCTTTAGAAAACATTTTTTGACTGAAAATATTTCGGACAATTAGACATCTTATGTGTACTAACATTTATGCCAAGATATTGAAATCTATGATGGGCAGTGACCTGGCCTAGTTGAATTGATATGGAATGACCCTAATACACTCATATGCTAGAAGAGCATCACTGGAATGTCTACTGAGAAGGAAATCTACACCTTTAAGATGCTTTCCATCCTCCCTCCCTGAAAAGATAAATTTAAAATTATTTTTAAGTATCTAAGGGACCTGGGTTCGAGCCCCGGGTAAGGCATGGTTGTTTGTGTCGTTTTTCTGCTGAGGGCCTGCCATCCTCTCAGATCTTCTACTATGGCATATAAACTGACAGGCTCCTGTCAGACCTCTGTGGCAAGCAGCTGCTTGAGGGGGGATTTATTTATTTATTTATCCTGACCATTATTGTTCATCTGGTCTCTTGCAAGCCTAGAATATCTAGGTTATAACTTTGGAATTCCTGTTAGAGGACCTCGAGAATAATTCACATTCCATGTACTTAACAGAGAAAAAATGATTAGGATTTTTAAAGAAGCCTTTATATGCTACTTTTAAAACTCTTCATATTATTAATCTGCTTCATAGATACTGGCTGCTCTGGAACATGACCCTAAATTCAGCATATTTCATAGAAAATAAGATGAGAAAAGATTATCGCTGAAATTGAAAATATTATCAAAAATGTGCACATACATCTGGAACTGCATATAATTAATGCCATAAGACAGAAAGTCTTTAAATTTATGAACTCTTGACAAAAGTCTGCTCTTTGGAAAGAAATTTCTCATGAGTATTTTCAGGCCTCAAAAGACATAAATGTCCCTGACATTGTTATCACATTAGCTGCTAAAACATGTCAGTTTGTTTTCATGAATAAAAAATGACTATGATGCCAAAGGTTTAGAATTTATAAACAGCACTGATTGTAGTAGTCTCTTTAGTTTTGAATATTGGAACATTACAGCTTATCAGCCAAATCAGACTTAGGCAGCTCAGAGATGAGAACACATCATGCCGAGATGAAGCTTTCCACTAATGGGATCAAATGCGAACCCCTGAGGTAAGTCGGCAAGCACTGCTGAGAGATTGTGACTTAATCCACAATGCCAAGAGGGGACACTACAATTAAGTATATATGGATTCTTTGTTGTAATGGAGTACTTTACATTGTGGCATGAACTAGTATAATCCACATTAACTAAAATAATTACCTATTCATAATTACTAATATTCAGGACTACATGTTGGTAATTATTGTTGATCTGGCTTTGAAAACTGCCTTTTAACAAATATACTGGTTTCCATAACTTAAGGAAAAATGAGAAAAATCGCGATAATTTGCCAAAAACTTGTGTGATCCTCACCAACCTTGTTCATGTAATCAGTAAAGTAACGCTGAGTGAGCATTTCTATGCAAATTAGTTTAGGTTGCGTGAATTTGCATGATCAGATAGCGACATAAAAATGGGTGTTTTGGAGTTTATTTGGAGTAATTTTGAATAATAGGACACTTCTCACGTCATTTACACATTGTTGAACATAAAAATAAAGTAAAAGTATGCTTACGCAAATTTTGGTAAAAATTTGATAAGACAATCTACTCTGACTTCGACACAATTTTCCATCACAATCAAAGGTACCTCCTCCCAATCCCCCTATCAAGAGTGTACAGCTTCCTAGTGTAACTATATACCAATGACTGTGGCAGTTAGTCCGATAACACTAGTATGCAGTTAAGTAGTATCACATTCTGATACAAACTTCAAAAGTGGCATACAATAACCTGTACAAAAAGCTGGTTAATCTCACTCCTATCTTGCTTAACTTCTAAAAAGGTTAAAGAAAGAAAAAAAATTACAAATTATGCTCTTTCACAGAATAAAATTAGAAACATCTCAAGTGGAGTACAGAGCTTCTGCTTATCCCCTAACCACAATCAAAATATGTGAAAGCTAAATCTTCTGTGCCTCTCATACATAAAAAAATGGTAAATTTTTTATCTTGAGCAGAGCTTAAAGGTATTGCTATACAACAATACAATGCTAAAGCTATACTAAGCTTGCTAATTTATAAAAGTTAAGCTTCTTGCTCAACAAAATTTTTTGGCTTAAGCTGCAGTTAAATCTATAAATAGTACATATAACTAATGAGATCAAAAAATTTTAATTTTTGGCAATCACTTTGAATAACATATACAATTTATACATGTATATATACAGTCCCTTCTCTTGATGCATCACTTTCTTTCTATGGCAGGTCCTTGTTCATGGCACCACTTTCTTTTTCTACACTCTGTAACGCTCCAAAGATAATAACTTTTTAAAGTTGGACCTTTTGTCTGATCCAATTTATTCAAATTCCAAATAGTTGTATTGGACGCCAGGCAATAATAACTTGCCAAATAAAGTTGAAATAGGGTTCGTTTAGGTATTTGCCAAGCGTTGAGGTATTTGCCAAGCGTTACTTATTGAGGAAGAATTCAAAAATGACTGTCAAATTTAAGTACAATCTAATCAAAAAATCAATTAATGTTGCTAAAGAGAAAAAATAGCAAAGATTCAAAGTTTATTTCCAAAAATTCAACTCGCCAAACTCAAAGTGAAAATGACTACATCTCGAACAAAAATTCTGTCTACACTAATTCACAAAAACTCTGCTACTACATCTCTATCTCATCACTTCTTCTCACCTACTCAACACTACTCTGTGTCTAACTCTGTGACCCAACGTCACTAAGTTATAACAAGCGACGTACAAAGTTGGCACATGCCATGTTGCATGCTGGAAAAGACATTTGCATAAACTGATGATTGTGCAAGCTATGATGCAAGAGAGGGCGTGTCCTTGCACGCGCTTCAGCGGTTGTCGTCGAAAGGTTGGAGTTGCACATGCGCAACTCCTACGTTTGAAAGCGAAAGCTGCAATGTCCAAGAAATGAAATTAAAATCCCCAAACTGATAAATATAACGTAAATAGAGCAAAACTGGTTAAGAAAAAGTGAATGGGTGGACATCACATTGTGTAGGCTCTTAATGTCAGCTCCTGTTGTTAGCTGTGAATTCAGGTTTTTCACGATAAATCTTCACGAAAGGCAAATTTAGAACACTGTGTGTCAACAGTGGCAAGACTTTTGAGAGGAGCTTTAGGAACTTTGGCCTCTTGCCTCAAAGTTCCTAGTTCAAGTTTTCCAACTGGTTTTTTTTCTGTAGCAGAATTATTTAATGTGTCATGGTCAGCCATAAAAATGACAGTGTAAAGTTACTCGATTTTTCATAGTAAATAGTTGTTTGAAGCTTGTCGTGGATCTTAAGCTCTACCTCTTGCATTTTGTGATATTGGCATTGCTGCCTTGGTCCATTGTTGATTTAACACCAGATTCATAGGTTCTCTTCTAGCAGTGTATTGCCAAGCCTATCTGATTAAAGTTAAAAATGAATTTACATTTTTCACTTCTAAAAAACTATCTCAATGGTAACATTAGCTGGAATATTACACACTTAACCCTTACAGTGTCGAGTTTCTGAAACTGGTGGCCGGATTTATTTTAAAGTGTTTTCAGAAATAAACAACTGTAGAACCTCATCCTGAAGTAACTAATGAACAGAAATGTCATGTTATACACTAAAGTGTCATTGAATTAGAGATAAGAGACGTTATCCAAATTCACTACCACAGTCCTGCATTTTGCGTTCATGCATGGCTGAAATTCTGGTCATATATAGCTGTCAGCTTTGGCTATCCCAAGCATTCGTCGTGAGAAGCGTAATAGGAAAGGTGTGGGATTTAGATGCATTTGATAGAGGGGTAGATCATAGGTGCCCAATGGATGGGACACTCGATCTCTGAAATTGTCAACGAACTTGGATTTTCTCGTGCCACTGTTTCAAGAATGTTTTGGGTATGTGATAATTCCGGCAAAAAGCAACACCTGGACAAACTGCAAAGGACAAACAGCCTTGAATTATTGAGGTCTTTGCTGTCTGACCCACATCATATGGACCAATAGGGGCCAGACATTATCTGAATGCTGGTTCAAGCCGCGAAGTCAGTGCACGGATCGTGCAATGCTCACTTCATCATCTCAGCTTCAGAAGCCGCTGACCTACGAGAGTCCCACTAATAACGGCATGACACTGGGTTCAACACCTTGCCTGGGTTAAAGAACATAGAAATTGGACCATCAAAAATTGGCAATGGATAGCCTGGAGTGATGAATCTTGATTTAAACTTCATCACGCCAATGGGAGACTGAAGGTAAGGTGCCAACCCCATGAAGATATGGATCCTGCATGTCAGGCCAGAACAGTACAAGCTGGTGGTGGCTCAGTGATGACCTGGGGTGTTTTCAGTTCAATGTCTGTGGAACCTTTGGTACATGTACTGATGACTCTCAATCCATCCCAGTACTTAGAACCCATTAAAATGGCAAAAATTCGAAGGAAAAAAGGTAGGTAAAAATTTTTAACCCTTTTTTTTAAAACATTGCAAAATTTTACTCTATTTTTTTCCACTTTATCTTCAATAAAATTTCAGAAATATATGTATATTTTTCCTGTGTTTTTGTATACTATTTTAATATAACAGTCCCTAATATTTAGATTATTGCTTAAATCTTGTTTTTATTTTGTTTTTTCTAAATTATTTAGTCATTTATGCATAATGTTTGATGATCAGCAAACTCTAAGCCTTAGTATAGCATTGTCATAAAAAATAATTTTGCTTTAAAAACTAGATAAATTAAATAAGAAGTGAAATATATGTCAGAAAAATGATAAACTATGAAAAAAAAATTTAAAAATGTTTCAAAGCATTTAAAATTTAATCAATGCACTGAATTTGAGAATGAGTCACTTTATCATGAAATTGCATAACTGTTACAGAAAAGTTTAATTCTAAATTCCAGCGGAAATTTTGGTTAAAAATCTCCATTTCTTGACCTTAATTTGTTTATAGGCTTTTAATGTAATTAAAAATATTGATAAATAACAGCCCTTCCATTTAAAAATTGCACTCAGAGTAATCCTAATGCTTGTTCTGATGCCCACCATTATAGATCGCTAACAGTTTCACTTTTGATTGTTTCTAATTAACTATTGTTTATAATTGCAGTATCCATTTGAGAAGCAATAAAAAATAATTTTAGAAGCATTGAAGTAAATTAAAAACATCTTTAAAATTGAAATTCACTGCAAGGGAAAGATTTTGTTGTTAAATACTATTTATGAACTCCTGCTCAGTTTTTAAAGTCTTCTAAAATACTGATCGAAAGCTGATGTGAGTAATTCCCAGATGACGCAATTTCCGGTAGAAAAATATCTTTACATTAAAAGTTAGAAAGCATTGCAATTCTGGTAGAGCTATAAATAACAGAAAAGAGTGGGAAATGCAACCGATCGATAATCTAAGCAGAATAAAGGCATGAACTGAATCAGTGCTACTCGATGCTGTTTACAGTGACTGAATATGTGCATTCAACTCAAATAGATCTATTTTTAAACTTTATTGTAATTTTTTTCAACAGAATCAACAGGCAAAAATTTTATATCATAGATTTAAATATTATTTTTGATATTTGATTAGAAACAGTTGCAAAAATTTCAGATTTCTATTTGGAAACATTTTTTTACAACCTTATACTGTGGGAGCGAAGCTTCAGTCTCTGACCACTAGAATGGGAAGGATGGAAATGATTCTTCGAGCTGCAAAACGGTAAGAGCTAATATCAATTTTGGTGGTATTAAATATCATCTCCTTCCCTTTGTCTAAATTAAAAAAAAATGATGTGGCCAAACATGTAAAATCATCAAAAAGAGGATAATTTTTGAAATATCTGTCTTGAAGTCCTCTCAATATTCTATCTCTTGACCACTTCTGATATTGTTCCACCATTACTTAGCACAGCCACTTAAAACAAGAAACAACACAAATGACATTTTTGTTGCCTGGCACTTCATATAGACGGAAATGCTTTTTTAAGGACTTGACAAATGACCATGGTAACCTATGTTTTTTAACCCTTAAAGTGCCAAAGCAGGGTATACTGTTTTTTAAAATTAGGCTTAAGTAGCCTTCATTTCAATTTGAATTTATGTTGTTTTCTTATTAAGAATGAAATTTTCTTTCATTTGGTATGTAGCATGACCTTTATATTATATCTGTTAGTCACTGCAAGAAAATGTCGTTGAGGGGGTCAATAATATTGTTTTCTGTTGCTTGTTTCTACTGGAAGATTAAATGGAAATCTTCATTCAAAGTTCACATTTTTCAAATATTCATTAGCTGATGTAGCATTAACAGCTAATTTAGGGGCTTGTTGTCATTCCCGTTCAGCACAAGGATCTTTAAGCAGCTCCATCAACACCTGTGCTTCTTTCAACACTTTCTGCAACTTTTCTTTTACTTTTTCTACTACCTCAGGAGACATAATTGCGGGGTCAGCCACATTACTAGCAGACATGTTAACAATATGCCAAAATTTTGAATCTATGAAATTTTGACTTTTTTATCTTGAGCAGCACTCAAAATTACAGCTATACAACAATACAATACTACAGTTGTTAGTTTGCATTAAACTTGCTTGTCTGTAAATGGTAGCTAGGTATTCACTGGAAGGACAGCTATGCACCAGTTCCCTGTGATGGTGCACAGAACTGGCCAGGCCTAGCACCTAACGTCCTTCCCCACCTTGTAACTCTCCAAAGATTATTAACTTTTAAAGTTAGACGTTTTGTCTGATCCAAATTTATTGAAATTCTGGATAGCTGTATCGGATGCCAGGCAATAATAACTTGCCAAATAAAGTTGAAATAGGGTTCGTTTTGTATTGCGTTACTTATCAAGTAAGAATTCGAAAGAGATTGTCAAGTTTAAAGTTTAAATCTAATAATAAAATCAGTATACATTGCTCAAGAGAAAATGGCAAAATTTAAAAAGTTTATTTCCAAAAAATTCAGACTCACCCAATTCAATACAAAGTTGGAGGAGTACTAATAACTCCTTCTATCTACACCACATACTTCTCACTCTTACATCTCTACTCCACTTCTCACAACAACCCACTCCTAATTTGTGACCTAATGTCACTAGTATAACAAGTGGAGTACAAAGCCTGCACGTGTCTATTGCACACCGGGAAAGACATTTGCATAATATGACGATCACGCTAGCTACGATGCAAGAGGGGTCGTGTCCTACACATGCTTTAGCGGTTGACAATCAAAAGGTCGGAGTTGTACATGCGCAACTCCTACAACTCGGAAACAAGAATTACAATTGGTTCCAAAAAAAAAATATATATATAAAAGTATAGCATAAATAACACAAAACTGGTGAAGGAAAAGTAAAAATGAATGTGTGGACCATCACAACCTTCTTGGAATCAACTTGTTAGTACCTTTCGAAAGAAATGCTCTCCAGTGGAGGATGGCAAGATCAGTGTGGCATACTGTTCTGGAATATTATAACTACTTTTTTTTTGGGGGGGGGGGAGTGGCTCAAGTCGGTAGCTCATCAGGCTTGTAATCTGCAGTTCCCAAGTTCGAGTCCCAGCTGGGTCAGCATTGAGATTTATCTCTGCAAAACTTCCCACACTGTCCATGGTCAATAGGGGACACCAATGGGCTTGGGAAGGCTGTTGTCAATCGGATGGGATATTAAGCCATTACCTCGTGTGGGAGAGCCATACCCTGTACACATTAAAGAACATCCTGGATGGGTTTGACAGGAAGCTACTATCTGTCTCTGAAAAGCTATTCCAGTGGGTCTTGTCAAGATCTTCTTTATTTGAGAGATCTATTAGCCGAAAATCTTTACTGGATTCTAATCACACAGTAGTTATCATACTCAACTATAAAACCATCAATTCAGTAACTCTTGATTAAATATTACATTTAATGAACTAATAGAACAACTTCAATTGGGCAGAGCCTTAATCCACTACTTCACCGAGAATATACAGTCACACACTCCCAGAGTGCTGACATGACTTTTAGTAAAAGTCCTTCAACTCCCAGAGCCAACATTCCAATTTACTTCTGTTTGGTGGTCAGGAGAGAAGTTTCTTTCTTTTCTGATAGGCTCAGCGTTCTGCAGGTCATATGGTCACACATGGCTCACACCCAATACAGTATACAGCGAAGAGGCAACGTGAAAGCCCTGATGGGAATATCCTTGATATGTATCCCCCCCCCCCCCCAAGAATTTTCATTGGCCCGTTCATCAGTCTTTTAGGGCACAGCTTAAATCAGTTTTTTGTCCTCTTTGGCAATTGCATATATATGAGAGAATCATTCCACAGTTCATTTAGTTGCACAGTTATTATACCCTGGAACGAATTGTTCGTTCATTCAAAGTACACATGCACAAAAATCTATGCACTTACTAACAACACAGATTATACACAATGGTTGGTATCAGAATAATATTTCCACCTACCATACGTATACTATGGTAGGTGGTCATATTATTCTTATACCACTGTGTATATATTTTAAGGTTCCTTGTACTAATAGGATACAGAGTTCGTATCTTGCACACATCCTGGCCCTAAATCCAGAAATGGTCTTAAATAATTTGAAGTCTAGTCGTCGAGGAACCACTTTTGCTGATTCCTCCATGCTAAATTTTGCTAAATTTAGTCACTTTTTCATCAAACCTACAGATATAAGTTTGCTTCAGCCAAATCCCTTGCACCCCATGTCTCTATTACACTCATATACATAAAACATGGTGTGCTCTCTTTCCCTTTCTAAAGCTGTTTGCAATCAGGAGCCTGTTTAATTACATTACCAGAAATTTGTCCTTTCAAATACACATATTTACCTGCGCACTGATAATCCATCAATTCCACACACTTAGCTAAACTGCCACCACTAATTAGCAATCAATATTTGGGACATTTTGCTAGTGTATTTTTACAATTCGCTATATTTATCGCAGCACTATTAGCAAAAGTCTTTACAGGATTTCCAGTTATTGTGAAGCATTAGGTTTTGTCTCACAGAGTTTGTGCAGGGTTTGATTCGCTTGCGACACAAATGCTCATAAAGTATCCTTCTAGGGGTCCTACTGTGCCTCTTCTTTACTACAGTAATGCATGTCGCTGCCCACACCAGAAGTGCCATTTTACTCCAGCTTCTCTTTGCATCACTCTGCTCCCTTGGCCAAAGATAGGCTCCCTTTCCCAAAGACAAACTGGAAGTCAGGCTGTGCTTGGCATTGGTGGTTATCTTTGGTGCCCTCAGAGCACCAAAGTACCATGAGCTGTCTTCATCTGGGACATTCATTTTTTGAAGCATGCCTTTGCCAGTTAACACCATACCAGGGAATACCAAATTATTATCAAGCTCATTTTTCTTAGCAGCAATAACTAAGATCTCTACTTGTCTGCTAACTCCATTTACAGCAGAATTTTCGGAATTTTCTTTGCACTTCTTATTACATGACATCACTATTTGCTATATTGAAGCTCACCAAACTTGTAATTTGTGCAACATCCCAGATCACAACTGAACTTGCACTTTTATTTTCAGATACAAACTTGACCTTGACGTTTCCTCACAATTTTTAATTCCTCTAAATTCTTCTATCCTGATTACTTTCCTGATCGAACATCACTACTAAACTTTACAAATTTAATGTTGGTCCCCAGAACCTTCAAGCTACATCCTTGCCCTTCTTGTTTATTACCTTAATTACTATCAGTAAGTCCAACCATATCTGAGAAATTAACCAGCTTACCCTCATTATCATTCTTTTCATCTTTTAATCACATTTCTTTATATTCACCAACACTAGCTCTATAATTTATAACATCAAATGAATTGCAAGATAAAGGCAATTCCGTAACTGAATGCCTGCAACCTTTAATTTCCAAATCACTTTTCTTGCCCTTAAAACCTAAATCCTCATTATTGTACATATTAAATTCTATCCCCCTAGCAGGCAAGCTATCAGTTTTCGAATCAAAATTCAGGAAGACATATCAACAGCTTTTTGTGGAGCCTTGCTCCCTTACTTTCCACCAGCTGGGAATACTCCTGCAAATTCCCGAAACTCAGGGTTTTGCAAGAGTCAAAGCTGTCAGATTGTCAATTGGGTTTGAGCTGCCTCACCTCAGTTATTATAATTTAGCCAACTCAATTCATGTGCTGTCTAATTCCTCCTTCCTACTCTTATCTTGCCTTGCTTGCCTCCTTATTTTATCTTACTTTACTTGTTCTCTTATTTTATCTTCCCTTTCTTGTGCTCTTATTTTAACTTCCCTGACTTGTTCCATTACCCCATCTTCTCTCTCTTGTTCTCTTATTCTAACTTCTCTTTCAATCTCCAATTGCATCAAGTGACATTCATTATTCACATTACTGGGTCTGTCACACCTTACCCCTGTACATGGTCTTTCTATTTCTAAATATATCATTCTAATTTTGCCTTCCAATTCACAAATCATCTCCTTGTGTTTCTGTATCTGCTGATTGATTGCAATTTTGTTTCTTGACTTTCTCCTCTTCTTTACTATGAATCTCATCTTTTGCACCCTAGTCTCTATTAATTCTAACTCTAAAAATATTTCATTACCCTCTTGACACTCAGCATAGTTAAGATTTGCTTGCATCCACATATTCGTGTTTCTGCCTAGTCACCTTCAAAACAAGAGCTCTTTTAATTTCAATGGAGTCTTTAATCTGCTTTTTACATCTCTCTGCCTTGCCAATCTCCCATGCACACTGTTTTTGCCTACTCTCTAAATTGCAACATTTACAATGTAATTTGCTCACACACTGCACCTATTCCTGCTTATATCTTCTAAGGGCTGCTTCACCCTTCCAGCAGCAGCTTTTCATGCACTCCAGGGCCAACTGCTGGGTCTGCTAAACAGTTCTCCCTTTCACTTATTTTATTCATAACCTCAGCTACATTACTATCCACATATTCTGTTGACCCTTTTGCTGTATAAGTGTTGCTTGCTCATGTGAACACCATTGCACACTTCATAATGAGCTAACAGATTACACAAATCAAAAAGATTCTTAGCCTACAGCTTTCCTATACCCTCAACTGGACCCGCGCTGTCATCCTATCATCTCTGCTGGGGAAATAAAACTGCCTTGACTCCGGCCACAATTGCTTGTGAAGCTAGACTCTTGGAGATTTTTCTGTCACTCTCCACTGACTCAGACAAAGAACTCTTTAACACCCAAAATGGCTAAAAATTGAAATGGCCATTGCTGAAGCTTAAGAAATGTGTTAAGGTTAAGAAAATTACCTTCAACACTGAAGGCCTGAAAGATCCAGATATAATCAAAGCATACCATGATAGTCTACTTAGTCATTGTGACAATTATGATTTGCTTACTGCTGAAGTTGAGAAAGAATGGGATCATAAGTTTAAACAGGCTTTTCTTGAAACCAACAGTACTCTTTTGGGTAAAAGGGAACAGAAGAAACAAAATGATTTGAGTGATAAGGCTATGGAACCTATTTCTGAAAGGAAGAGGTGCAGGATTAATATGAATCAACACCCTACTAGTCCTAACAGATGGCATTACAATGAACTTAATGAACATGTAAAGGATCAGTTAACAGTTGATAATAATCTTTGACTTGATAGCTTGGCTGACAAAGCTAAAGCTGAGGAAGCAGTTAGACAGCACAACAGCAGGGGGTTGTACCAGATTGTTAATGTTTTATGTGGGAAGAAACAGACAGCTACACAAGGATTGAGGGATAAATATGGCAAGGTGGTTGAAGGTGAGGATTCTGTGATGGCTAGGTAGGCTGAGCATTTCAGAGAGATTCTAAATAATGTGATTATTTCTACTCCCATTGTTTGTAATGAGGATAGATGCATTACTGGCTTTTATGATGGCCCTATATCACATTTTGAAGTCGCATTGGCTATCTCTAAATTAAAACTTCATAAATTCCACTGACACAGGTTTTGCAAATGGTAAATATTGAAAATTATGTGAAATATTTAGATAGGAAATAGAAAAATTGGTTTTCCAATTTCAGAAAAATGGATTGTTTTTGAAAAAAAAATTCAAATTTATCTTTTTTGCTGTACTTTACTCATTTTTGTAAATATAACAGACAATAAATGATTTTATATTGTGAGAAATTTAAGACATCCAAGAATTTAATGCAGAGTAAAACTACATTTCCGAGTGAACCATGTGCAAGTAAACACATCACATGAAAATAGAATGATGGAAGGTTAATAGTAAAAATGGCAGGAATTCAGTCCGTTTTAGAGAATTTTGGGTTTTTATCAGCATATTTAGTCTTTTTTCTGCAATTTAAAATAACCTCTAAATCAGACTAAAATGCATAAACAATACTAACGTTAGCTAGAGTGCACAATTTATTAATAATAATAAATTTATTCTCAATATTCAAAGTGCATACACAAATTAAAGAAATGAAATATTCTCATTGCGTGATATATTTTCCTTAAATATCTGAAAAACAAATTAAATATCTAAAGAACAAAACTGAAAAGATGAAAAAAAGAAGAAATGCAGTATTGCACTTTCAACACCAAGGGGCAATTTCATTGTCCATCCAGGTGTTAGAAAATAAATTGTAAATTTTAAAATTTTTATATTTAATACGCTGTACTAAGATCAGGGTCTAAAATTAGCTGTTTTCAGATTTTTTCTAAACTTCGAGATGTTTTACTCAAAAAGAATTTAATCACCAGATTTAAATGAAAAAAAGATCAGTGGATGAATATACATTGCTGGCCATTAAAAGTGCAACACCAGGAAGAACTCATCAGATTGTCCCAAAATATGCAAGTTGGGTAGCCCATGGGAGAACATGTAAATGATTCAAAGTGCAGCACATATGCACATCATGTGTGACAGTAACACACCCTGGAAGTGGTATAAGAGGATATTACAAAGCTGGTGTAAAGCACTGGAATTATGTTTGCTTGCAGTTCTTGTGCACTAAAGGATCAAGTGTGCCCCATAAAAGAACACTACATCCATATGACCAGGTTTCTGATTTTGATTGAGGGAGAATTGTGGGATTACGGGAAGGAAGATTATTGTACTGAGACATTGGTGCTTATGTTGGATGGAATGCTGCCACAGTGATGAGAATATGACATCAGTGGGTAGAGGAGGAACAAACTCACCATTGTGAGGGATCTCAACAACCCTTGCACACAAATGAACGAGATCTTGTGCGCATGGCTCTGCATGATTGTACAGCTACATCAAACACCTTAGCTCAACAGTTAGGGTGTGTTGCACATCATCCAGTGTTCACATGTATAGCTCAACATCATCTGCAACATTGGGGCATCTTTGCTATGCAGCCATTGCTTCGTCTTCCATTGACTCTACAACTTAGGCTTATGCCACTGCAATGGTGTCAAGAACATCATGCATGGATGTATGAATAGCATCGCATGATCTTTTCAGACGAATCCCACTTCAGTATGCAGCACCATGATGTATGAATCCATATCTGGCAGTACTGCGGTGACATGCTCAGTGAGACATCCATGATGCAGTGCCCCTGGTGTTACATGGTATGGTGTGCCATTGGACTCCACTCACGCTAGTGCCTCATATGCATTACCAATACTTTGAACAGCCAGTGTTACATCACTGAGGTGTTGGAGCCTGTGGTTTTACCTTATCTTCAGGGGCCCTCTGGTGCCATTTACCAACAGAACAATGCCCAACCACATATGGCATGGATAGCCACCATATAACATTTCTGCCTTGGCCTGCACCTTCACCCGATCTATCCCCAATTAAACAAGTCTAGTCCATGATCTCATGACGACTGGCACACCAGACGCACCTTCACCCAATCTATCCCCAATTGAACAAGTCTGGACCATGATCTCATGACAACTGGCACACCAGACACCAACAGCTGCTACAACAGATGAACTTTGGCTACGTATCGAAACTGCACAGACTGACATTTCCCAAACACATCCAATGTCTCATTCTCTCAATGCCAGACCATGTAGCAGTGGTTACTGCTGCTCATGTTGGCTACACAAGATACTGTTTTTTTGGTATTCCACAAGTCTAACTGAGTTGTATTTGTAATCATTTGATCCTTGTAACATAAGCTATGTATTCATTAAATATGGCTTTGATATGTCTTGGTATTTCCTGGTGTTGCACTTTTAATGACCAGCAGTGTAGTTCATTAAAAATAAATATCGTGCTTTGAATTTGTTCTGTATCTTTGTAGATCAAAGGGGAAAAGTCAAAATGGGAAAGAACAAGTAACTTTTTATGGTATTTACCTTTATACTTCTTCTTTAATTTTGGAGTTTTTGTTATCTGGTGTACTGTATGATAAATAATTGACTCTCTGTCTTAATAAATAAAATTAACCCTCAAGCAGTCAGTTTAATAAGCCATGATTCACCATATACGAATACAACTAACTGTAATACAGCAACTGTTGTAAACAACGTGGTTAGTTCTACTCCGATTATTTGTAATGATGATGATAGATGCATTACTGTCTTTAATGTTGACCCTTATAACACAGTCTGAAGTTATTTTGGCTATTTCTAAACTTAACTACATAAATCCACAGGGGTAGATGAAATTACTACAAATGCCTAAAGCTGGAAATGTTTCGGTTACCATATATTTTGAATATATTGTTTGATAGACTTCCTATATTTATGATAGAGTCCCTATATCCTCAGTCCCTAAGGATTTTAACAGAGCCATTATTATCTCTATTTTTAAAAAGGGTGATCACAGTTCTTGTGTTAACTATAGGGTATCAGCCTTCTTTCTGTTCCAGGTAAAGTTCTTTGCATGATTGTGCTTAATAGAATTAAGAATCTGGTTGACAGGGAATTGTGTGATGAGGAATGTGGATTCAGAAGTAGTAAGGGATGTGTAGATCAGATATTTTTACTTGGGCAGATTCTCGAGAAATGTTTAAAGTTTCAGAAATCTTTGGTTACAAGCTTTGTTGATTTCAAAAAGGCTTTTGACTCTGTTGATAATTTGTGGTTGATTGTGAGATTGTATGGCATAACAGACAAGTTACTTAACGTAATGAAAGCTCTTTACAATAGCACTGAATTGTGTGTCCGGATGTTACTGGGATGATAGCAATTGTTGGTAAGGCTTGTAGCAATTGGTTTAGCATTGCTTCTGGTGTTCATGAAGTGTACATTTAGTGTCCTTTTCTCATTAGTTTGATTATTGATTGTTATGCGAAATTCACTTCAGGGGAACGATTTTGGTCTTAAATGTCTGAAGATCTGGAAATTTCTGATTTAGATTATGCTGATGATTTAGCCCTTTTGGCAAATGATGTTGATGAGATGAACTTTTTCATTCGAGCTGCTGATGAGACGTAGTAGAGTAGGTTTGGTTATAAAACTAAAGTGATGAAAACTGGTAAGGCAGGCTGTGATTCAGTTAATCTGAATGATTGCAGAGGTTTTGAATCTGAATGGTTGAGAGAGTTTAATCTGAATGGTTGCTTGAGGAGGTGTCAGTTTAATTATCTTGAAAGCTATGTAACAGATACCAGTGATGTGCAACATGAGATTAACAGATGAATAGGGATTGCTGCTGGGACTTTTAAGAATCTTTGGAGAGTGTGGACAAATAGGCCTATGCACCTAAAGACTAAAATTAGACTATATAATAATTTGATTCTTCCTAGGATTAGTTATGGTAGTGAAACGTGGACTCTTTGTAAACAAGCTAACAGGAAACTTGGTGCTTTTGATTCTAGATGCTTATGCAGTGTCTTGGGCATTAGGTGGTTCAACTTTGTAAGAAATGATGCTGCATTGTTTGTACACTGGTTTACATAAATTAAGGAAAACTGAGAAATATTATAATAAAAAACTATATGAATGATTTTAATGAAAACAGGAATTACAATGGTAGTTTCAGAATGGCATAAAATATTTTACACTAGAAACGTTTTTAGTCAAAAACTAACACTTACAGGAACTTATCCAAAAATGAGGTGTCAGAATGCAATGGGCAAAGTTCTTTAATAAAAGGAATGTGGTCACCCCTTACAGCAATGTAGGCATGATAGCAATGTCCCATGCTGTTTATGATATTGTGAATCAGCTCAGTAGGGAGTAACAACCATTGTTCCTTTAAAGCAGTAATAAGCTCCCCCTTTGTTTCAGTTGGCTGGTTGAGGGCAGCAACACGTCTCCGTAGAGCATCCCACATATGCTCAATTGGATTTAGGTTGGGAGATCGAGCTGGCCACTCCATGCACATAATGGTCTCCTCTTGAAGGTATTATTCCACTACTTGAGCTCTGTGTGGACGAGCATTATCATTTGGTAAGATGAATGTTTCACCTATTTCACAAGCATAAGGACATATATAAGGGTCCAGGATGTCATCTCTATAACTTTGAGCATTGAGGTTCCCACTCGTCAACACATAGGGTCTGTTCATCCACCTAAGGAAATGCCACACATGCTACCTCTGCCGTAACTGTCTCTTCGGATATTTCTTTTGTTATTCGGAAATAATAGTCTTTCTATTCATGATTCCGGATGTTGCTGGGATGATAGCAAAACACGCTTCCTCTGCTGTAACTGTCTCTTTGACGAATATTTCTTTTGTTATTCAGAAATAATAGTCTTTCTGCTGAGGTCTTGCCATCCTCTCAGATCTCCTACTGTGGCATATAAACTGACAGGCTCCTGTCAGACCTCTGTGGCAAGCAGCTGCTTGAGGGGGTATTTATTATTTTACTTATTCATGATTCCGGATGTTGCTGGGATGATAGCAACACCTCGTCTCTCCATATCAAACAATGTTCGAAATCACTCTGCAAGGAATATCTGCACTCATCTGTGAAGTTTACAGACCTTCATTGCTCTTCTGTCCAGTTAACATGCATGTGTGCCCAATTCAACCACTCTTTCCTGTGGCTTGGTGTGAGAGGTATACAAATTACTGGCCTTCTAACATACAGATCTCCCTCATGATGCCTTCTACGCACAGTAGAAGCTGATACAACCCTCCCAGTGGCTGCTGCAAGAGGAGGATTGTAGCTGAGCGGTTGTAACTCTAGTTCTTCCTCAGCTAAACCTCCGAGATGCAGAATTCATGATAAGAAATTGATTCCGCAGTCTATGGACCACAGAAGGACTCACATTTAGCCATCGTGCCATGTCTGACTGACTTTGTCATGCTTCAAGCTGGTCAATAGCTCTCCAGTGCAGTTCATGTGGCAAATAATGTCTTGAGTCATTCTTACAAAACGATTATTTCGAATTTCTTTACTCACATATATAACACAAAATAAAGATCCACTCCAAAACACCTGTTTTTATGTCACTATCCGATTACGCAAATTGACACAACCTAACTAATTTGCATACGATGTACTCGCTTGACATTACCTTGCTGGTTACATGAACAAGGTTGATGAGAATTGTACAGTTTTTTTGGCGAATTATTACGATTTTTGTAATTTTTCCTCAATTTATGGAAATCATTGAGTTTGTAGTTGAAAGAAAATATGTTTATCTTTTCTATGAAGAGGAAAATGTAAAATTAAATAACTATTAATATGTAAAAAAACTTGAGAGAAGCTTAAAAAAAACTTACCCCAAGTTTCTTGGTGGTAGCCATCACCCTCTTCCTTATGACCACCACTGTTTTACTCCCCCTTTGATGGGAGGCTACCATCTGTCTCCCAACAGCTGTTCCTGTGGATCTCCTCACCCAACCTTCTCTGAGTTTTCGGAGTCCTTGTGACATGGCCATTTAGCCCATTGTGTACAAAAAAATTCCCACTCAGAGGTAACCCAACTCTCCTCCCCTTCCTGCCACACTCACTGGATGTTTTACTCCTCCCTCCACCTCCTGCTAAACTCACTGGATGTTTTACTCCTCCCTCAACCTTCTGCTAAACTCATTTGATATTTCACCCCTCCCTCCATCTCCTGCTAAACTCACTGAACATTTTACTCCCCCCAGAAAAATTTAAATAACAAAATACTAGTTTTTATGTTCATATTGAATGATTTTAAAAGTATCCCCCTCCTCCTCAGTATCTTGGCTGTGCCACTCTGATGATATAACATTTTTTTTTTTGCTTTGACACTAACTTTTCAGCATTTAGCCAATATTTTCAAAAATTGAACACTGAAAGTGAAAAATTTGTAATGTTTAGTAAAAAAAGCAGCAAGAAGTTTTCCACTACTTCATAAACTGACAGAAAATCTCATTAATGTGTGAGCAATCCAAGTCACCTTGTATAATGCTGGCCTTGTTTTAAAATAAAAATAAAAATAAATAAATATTCCCTGAAGCAACTGCTTGCCACAGAAGTCTGACAGGAGCTGGTTAGTTTACATGCCATGGTAGAAAGTCTGAGAAGATGGTGAGATCTCTGCAGAAAAACAAGACAAATGTCCATGCATTATCTGGGGCTCGAACCCAGGTCCCTTAGATCAGTAGACAAGCGCTAATCACTTGACCATATGATGGCCCGACACTGAAGTCAGAATTAATATGACACTGAAAAGAATCATTAAAAGAAATAAAAATCACGTTTCAATGAATATTATAGTATGCAAGAATAAATTTCCTTTTGATTAATATATAACTGTTTTTATTTGTCAGGTTTCCCAAAATTAATCTTTAATTGTGTAGTCTGATCTTTTTTTTTTGCTATAGCAATGAAAAAATCAATCAATATATTTATAAATTTGTTTAAATTTTTTGTTTTCATAAAATTCAGAATTAAATTATGTTTAATTTAATATATAATATGACCTATTTCAGTTGATTAGTAATTTTTGAAAAAAAATTCTAATGTTGTTTATATGACTCAGCACAGTTGGCAAAAAGTCTGAACTTTTCTCAAAGTATGGTACTGAGAAAAAAATTATAAAATGACAATTTTCTTGCTTCAAGCAATGTTTATTTCTTTTGTTATTCAGAAATAATAATCTTTGTATTCATGTGCATTATAATTATTTCTGTCTGTTAGTTTTTTAAATTAATTTTTATTTGCATTGCCAGATGTTTTTTTTACTACATTACTCAAAAACGTGCCCTATTAAAATAAAAGTGTTATCTTTTTTGTAAAATATTTTATTTTCAGAAAATTCAGAATTAAATGCTGATTGATTTGACATATAATATGTCATAATTCCTTTCATTAGTTATATGGCAAAAAAATTGTAAAGTTAATTTTTTTAGCTCCTGAGAGTGAAAAAAATTGCCGGGCCTCTGGATGTAAACCAATTTTTCAGGTAGGATCCTGGAAGGTTAAGTAAACAGTTTCATAGAGAATGAAAATAGTAAATTTTATATTGTTCAACAGAAGTATAAGATTTAATTTATAATTTATTTTAAATTATAAGATATAATATTACTAATGAAGTATAAGATTTTGGCTGATCTAGTTTCTAGATATTCACAAATCAACAGAAACCTAAACTGCGAAACATGAGAGTATTCTGCAATGGCACAATACTTCAACATGAGATTATACTAGCTCTTTTTCACCTATTCTACCAAGCATAGCAGTGGCCACATTATCAGTGTCACTAGGGACAAAAGGGAAAAATAACATAATCACTAATATGTATGCATGCACCATGGATGTTCTGCTTCAGACTCCATAGGCATAATGTAAAGCAATGTATCGGAGCTGCTTTGCAATTTTTTTAAAGGATAAATGTTTTTTGTCTTCTAGTTATTCTGAAAAATAACTTGGCAAGTTATACCACATCGAATATTTGCAAATATTTAGACATTGCAAGGGAAAGAAATCACAAGGCAAGGTAGATGAAAAAAAATTCAACCACACTGGCTATTGAACCTGGGATCTCTTTATTAGAAGAGGAGACACATAACTGCGATGCTGCCAACTGCTTGTTAGTGGAAGTGTTAAAACTATAAATGTTGTATTACACAACAAATCTACTAATAAATCAGCACTTTGAAGTCGATTAAAATTTTAGAGGAAAAATTGTCTTGAGCCAGATGGGACACGAACCCATGACCTGATAATGTCGTAGATTCGTATCCCACCCAACTCAAGACAATTTTTCCTCTAAAATTTGAATTGACTTCAAAGTGCTGATTTATTAGTAGATATTGAATATGTCAAGTTTATTTCATTAGTGAACACAATAAATGCTCAATGCAAATATTCTTATATCCTAATATTTTGTTTCATAATGTAATAAGATGAGTGATATAGATATATATAACTCATCTTATTCACTTAGATTAGCACAGAAGTTGTTACATATTCACGTGAAAATGATGTTCATAAGATAAATATAATACATCAGGAAAGTCGAAATGTCCTTAGGAGCATAAAAAGATATATAAATAATATTCTTGATTATAAAGGTTACAGTAGAAAACACCACTTTCTGAACATAAAAAGTATAACATAAACTAATTAGAACACAACTTACTGTGCATATTAATAATTATTGATCAATTATCACAGTTTTTAATATATTTATATATCCATCAGCACATTGAAGTGTAGGAGGTTAGTCAAGAAATTATATAATTCAAATTTGCAGAAGAAGAATATGATGCATGCAAGAATTGAAGTATCATGTGGCAAATGTGACATATCATTAGGGATGTCTGTAAATTAAATAGTTTAATCACAATCTACACTGTTCAAAAAGGGCTTTTCAAATGCCTTTAGTTAATGCTCATAAACTTGTACTATCATAATAAAATAAAAATAAATACCCCCTCAAGCAGCTGCTTGCCACAGAGGTCTGACAGTAGTCTGTCAGTTTATATGCCAGAGTAGAAGGTCTGAGAGGATGGCAGGAAAACGATTTATACCCAGGTCTCTTAGATCAGTAGCCAAACATGCTAACCACTCGGCCATGGGACGTTGTTGCAAACTACAACATGCAGTAGTATTAACTTATATTCCTCAGTACAATAGTACTTCTGCAAAGAGAATCGCTAATTACAGGACTTATTGATACTAATTTGAGTTTTAAAGTTCTTATTAATACACACATATATATATAATGGAAGATTGCTATATGTTTTCAGAAGTTATGCTTGTATTTGTCCACTGTATATCCTTTTAACTGGATGTATGTAGAATTGGCTGATACAATCAACACTGTAGATGGTATCGTCTGTGGAGAAACACAGTCCATGTAATTTCCAAATGCTTCTGTGCATATCAGCCATCAAATAGTAAGTGAGCATGAACTTTCTTTTCAGCTGGTACACTTGCCATTACATGTTGGAGATGACCGTCACCAGTGGTAACTATGGTGATATTATATAAACACAGCTAACTAAAGATTTAATAAAAACACGATAAAGCTGTTACATTTAGATGGTTCAGAGTATCGAATCTCAAAACATGAGAAGTGCATAGTATATTATACATGAGTTGGAAAAGTAATAACTAAAGCAAGTTATTAACCCAGTACTTTAAAATATCATAGATGTAATCTTAAAAATAAAATAATAAAATAAATACCCCCTCAAGCAGCTGCTTGCCACAGAGGTCTGACAGGAGACTGTCAGTTTATATGCCAGAGTACAAGATCTGAGAGGATGGCAGGACCTCAGCAGAAAACAACACGAACATCCATGACAAGTTCTAAAATACACCATGCTGTAAGTAACTGCATATGTAACTGTTGTACCCTGGCAGTGATGTTGTAATTAAAGGAATGGATGCTTCTGGTAATACCCTCTGTCGAATACACATTTGTTATTGCTGACAGTGGATTAATTTTAAGTAACCAGAATTCGAGTTGTTAAGTTGGCATCAAAAACTTTAACAATGTATCTTAAACAAAGACAGTGTACACATCACTAGGCATATCATGTCATTAACTTTACCGCACAGTTCATATCATAGACAGTTACTGGTTTTTATCTCGTCAAGTTCAACACCGCATATTCTCATCATCATCATCATCCTCAAGCAGCCATGGGCTACGGAGGTCCAACCAGACAGTGCAATTTAGTTCTCCAAGCAAGTCTATCCTGAGCTACATCTACTGCATCTGGCCACTGCACACCAATTCTAACAAGGTCCTGTTTGACATTGTCTGCCCACCGCATCCTAGGTCTCCCCTTCTTTCTGAGGCCTTTAGGCACACTGTTCATAACCCTATTCGCCAATCTATAATTATTCATACGGGCAACATTGCCAAACCAACGGAGTCTCTCTCTGCACAATATGCTGCTTAAAGGAGGTTGCAAACTCCTTTGCCTAACCTCATCATTAGTTACAAAGTTGGAACCACCTAATGCCCAAGATACTGCGTAAGCATCTGGAATCAAAAGCATCTAGTTTCCTGTTATCTTGTTTACAAAGTGTCCAAGTTTCACTACCATAACTAACCCTAGAAAGAACCAAACTATTATACAGTCTAATTTTAGTCTTTAGGTGTATACGCCTATTTCTCCACACTCTCCATAGATTCTTAAAAGTCCCGGCAGCAATTCCTATTCGTCTGTTAATCTCATGCCGCACATCACCATTATCTGTTACATAGCTCCCAAGATAATTAAACTGCGACACCTGCTCAAGACTGCAACCATTCAGATTAACCGAATCACAGCCTGCCTTACCAATTTTCATCACTTTAGTTTTCTCTCTGTTTATAACCAAACCTACTCTACTACCAGTCTCATCAACAGCTCGAATGAAAGAGTTCATCTCATCAACATCATTTGCCAAAAGGGCTAAATTATCAGCATAATCTAAATCAGAAATTTTCGTATCTCCAGCCCATTTAAGGCCAAAATCTTTCCCTTGAAGTGAATTTCGCATAACATAATCAATAACCAAGCTAAAGAGAAAAGGAGACAAAATGCACCCTTGTCGAACACCAGAAGTAATGCTAAACCAATTGCTACAAGCCTTACCAACTCTCACACACGACTCAGTGTTATTATAGAGAGCTTTCATAATGTTAACTAACTTGTCTGGTATACCATATGATCTCACAATCAACCACAAATTATGACGATCAACAGAGTCGAAAGCCTTTTTGAAATCAACAAAGCTAGCAACCAAAGGTTTCTGAAACTCTAAACATTTCTCAAGAATCTGCCTAAGTGAAAATATCTGATCTACACATCTCCTACCACTTCTGAATCCACATTGCTCATCACGCAATTGACTGTCAGCCAGATTCTTAATTCTATTAAGCACAATCATGGAAAGAACTTTACCTGGAACAGAGAGTAGGTTGATACCCCTATAGTTATCACAAGAACTCTGATCACCTTTTTTGAAAATAGGGATAACAATAGCTCTGGTAAAATCCTTAGGAACCATGGCTTTATCATAAAAGATATTCAGAATTTCAGTCATCCAAGTGGTAACCGAAACATTCCTAGCTCTAAGCATTTCCGACTTTAAGATTAAACTATTATTACTACTGAACATTCCAAAAAGTCAATAAAAGTGGCTGACTTACGATTAAATTCATTAAAAGGTTGTCAAGCCTGCATCCCAGTGATCGATGAGCAATGTGTTTCACCATGTCTACGACGTCATCAGTGTCTACTGTCTACTTTTTTAATTTGTGTTTATTATATCTAGCATTTTGACAGTTTGATATATACACTGAACCATTGAATTAGGGATAGCAACCTAGTAAAGTGTTGCCCCCCCCCCCCCTCTGGCCCTGATAATGGCCGCCACACAAGGCAAGGACTTCACAAGCTTGCGTAAATGTTCCACAGGTATGGCGACCCATGCATCCTCCAGAGCTGTCCACAATTCTCTCAAGGTCATCGCTGATAGGACACAGGCCCGAACACTACGCTCAACGGTATCCGAAAGATTTTCGATGGGATTTAAATCTGGGCTTCTAGGTGGCCAATTCATTATTTCAAAGTCAGCAGAATATTCCTGGAATCATGCAGTAGCCAACCTAGACCTGTGTTGGGTTTGGGTTGTTTTACCTCTGAGCGGCACTTTTTTGCACACCATGGGCTAAATGGCCAGGTCACATGAACCCCGAAGGCTCAGAGAAGGTTGGGGAAGGGGACCTGCTGGAACAGCTGTTGGGAGACAGATGGTAGCCTCCCGTCAAGACCATCCAGCGTGTTCTTTAACGTGCACAGGGTATGGCTCTCCCGCACACGGGGCCACGGCTTAACATCCCATCCGACGGACGGCGGCCTTTTCAAGCCCATCAGTGTCCCCTACTGACCGTGGGCAGGGCGGGGAATTTTGCGGAGATAATCTCAACGCTGACCCAGCTGGGACTCGAACCTGGGAACTACAGATTACGAGCCTGGCGCGCTACCGACTGAGCCACCCCCGCCCCTCCTAGACCTGTGAGATGAACAGTTGTTTTGCTGGTAGATGCCATCTCCATTGGGATGCATGATAGCCCATTCATATTAATGGTTGTAAATGGTCAGCCATGGGTTCTAAGTACTGGGATGGATTGAAAATCATCAGTACATGTACCAAAGGTTCCACAGACATTGAACTGAAAACACCCCAGGTCATCACTGAGCCACCACCAGCTTGTACTGTTCTGGCCTGACATGCAGGATCCATATCTTCATGGGGTTGGCACCTTACCTTCAGTCTCCCATTGGCGTGATGAAGTTTTAATCAAGATTCATCACTCCAGGCTATCTGTTGCCAATTTTTAATGGTCCAATTTCGATGTTCTTCAGCCTAGGCAAGGCGTAGAGTCTGGTGTCATGTCATTAGAAGTGGGACTCTTGTAGGTTGGCGGCTTCCGGAGCTGAGACAATGAAATGAGTATTGTACGGTCCATGCACTGACTTACTGGCTGCAACCTGCATTCAGATGAGAGGTGATTTCAGATAATGCCTGGTTCTTATCGGTCTGTACGATGCTAGTCAGACAGCAAAGCCCACAATCATTCAAGGCTGGCTGTCCTTTGCAGTTTGTCCAGGTGCTTGTCTTTTTGATGGAATTTTCACATTCCCATATAAAAAAAATATCCCCTCAAGCAGCTGCTTGCCACAGAGGTCTGACAGGAGCCTGTCAGTTTATATGCCACAGTAGAAGATCTGAGAGGATGGCAGAACCTCAGCAGAAAAACGACGCATACATCCATGCCTTACCCGGGACTCGAACCCAGGTCCCTCAGTAGCCAAGCACGCTAACCACTCGGCCAGGGGACGGCATAACACTCTTGAAACTGTCATATGAGAAAATCCAAGTTCATTGACAATTTTGGAGATCAAATGATCTGCCCTCTGTCAAATGCATCTAAATCCCACATCTTTCCCATTACGCTTCTCATGACGAGTGCTTGGGGAAGCCAAAGCTGACAGCTATATATGACCAGAGTTTCAGCCATGATGCGTGCAAATGCAGGACTTGCGAATCCTGCATTTGCATGCATCGTGTGCAAATTGTGTTGTGAATTTAAATGGCTTTCTATTTTTTATCCATTTTTTATTCCTTTTTTTAGATTTTTGATTCCATTTTTTAGATGGAATTTAGATGTGAATTTGGATGGATTTAGAATGTTGTGAATTTAGATGGTTTTCTATCCCAAATTCAATGGCACTTCAGTTTGATATTAATTTCGTTCTTTAGAGAATAATAATTGTTGCAATATCTGCATAGGTGACAATCACAGCGTTACCTGGGTGACATTTTAATGTGAATATATCAATAAATATTTTGTGAAAAAAAATTCGCCGACATACGAGACTTGAACCTGCATCTCTCCAGAAACATGCCAGAGTATTCTTACCGATTGAACCGGCATTAGTCACTCCAGGCTATTTGTTGCCAATATGCAATGGTCCAGTTACTGATTTAACTGGTATTAGTTCAATCAGTAAGAATACTCTGGCATTCATACTGTTGGTGAAATTTTTTCCACAAAATATTTAATGATATCTATATGCTCTGTAGAACAATGTTCTTATAAAAGAATATATGTATATTTTCTCTGTATAAAAGAATTAAATGGTATTAAACTGGTGATAATGTAGGTTTCTGATTTTCTTTAGTTATTAATCTGTCTTTGTTTCAAAATTTCCAGAAATGCTAATTTTCTCTTTTCAAATTCACATTTATATTTTATTTTTGAATTGTTGAATTGAAATAATTATTAAATTGTAGAAGGCAGAACCTGAACATTTCCAGATAATGAAAATATCATATCTCTTTTGCAAATTATGGTTTTATGATTCTAGGTTGATGTATTTTATATTCATTCCCATCACAGCATCAGAAAAAATACAAATAGAGGTGATCCCATGGGAGTTCCAAATATCTGTTGATAATATTTATTATTAATTATAAACTGAATGGATAAATTATTATATACACCACTTAATAACCTATTGCTCCACTTTTTGCCCTCACAACAGCTGCCAGACTTCTTGGTAAGGACTCAATGAGGTGTTGAAAACATGGAGGTGGTATTGCCACTCATGAAGTGAGGATCACCTGTTGTATAGCATCCACAGTTGCCAGTAGGGGGTGCGGGTTCGAATACATCTTTCCAAATTGTCCCACAAATTTTCAATGGAGTTGAGGTGTGGAAATCGGGAGGGCCATTCGAGTGTGGTAAACTCACAAATGCTCCTGGAGTGAATTGGTCACCATTCGGGAAGTAATGATATGGCATTGTCTTGTTGAAAGATGGTATCAAGGTGTGGAAAGAGAATCATTATGAACAGGTGTAAATGTTTGACAAGGATGTTCGCATACCATATGCCGGTGATGGAGGTCTCAACTGGTACGAGGATGGAGGTCTCAATTGGTACCAAAGGAAACCCATGTAAATGCACCCCAAACTCTTAACTGCCTCCACCTGCCTGTATGACCCAACTTGGCACTCTGGGTCCATTGCTTTATATAGTTTACAGCACACACACATTCTCCCATCAGCTTGATAATGTTGAAATCGTGATTCGTCAGACCCTGTGACATGTTTCCAGTCATTTGCATTCTAGTTGTGATAGTCCTTTGCAAACAGTAGCCTTATCATTCGGTGCCTTGCAGTCAACAAGAGGACACGTTGTGGATGTTGACTGCAAGGCACCAAATCTAATGACAGAAGTTTTAAATATTCATCAATTGACAATTTTAAATGCTTTCTAAAAAATCTAAAGATGATTTACATAAATTCATTTGGTCCAACAATGGTGATAAGAATTCAAGTAATTTCTTATCTAGAAAGTAAGTAGGAGATTTCTGCTTAGTTGCAAGAGTACACACTGGTTGATTAGGTTTACGAGTTTTAATTTTTTAAATTTTACATGTGAATTTGAAAAAAATTAAAATTTGCATTTCTTGATATTCTCATACAAAGAACCAAAGATAGATTAATAACTGAAATATATCGGAATCTCAGAAACTTACATCTATCAGCAATTTAATACCGTTTAATACTTTCGTACCGAGAAAATATACACTGATCAGCCAAACCATTAAAACCACCTACCTAATATGATGTAGGTCTTCCTCTCACTGCCAAAAGAGCTCTCACCCAATGAGGCATAGATTCAATGAGATGTTGGTGGGTGTCACTTGATGTTTGGTACCATGACTGCAACAGAAGATCCCACGATTCCCGTAAATTATGCGTTTGGGGTGATGCTGTTCGTACCCGTTTCTCCAACTCAAACCACAAATGCTCAATAAGATTCATGTCTGGCGAATTTGGGGGCCATGGCAATAAATAGAATTCCTCATCATGTTCTAGGAACCATTCCTGAACCTTCTTCACAGTGTGACGTGGGGCATTGTCTTGTTGAAAGACGCTATCTCTGCCAGGAAATACAGTTGCTTTTAAAGGGGTGTACTTGGTCAGCCACGATGTTCAAGTAGGTGACAGCTGACAGAGTTTGCTCTACAGGGATAATTGGTCCATGTGTTCCCCAGGAAAATATTGCCCGGACCATCACACTCCTTTCCAGCCACGTGGATCCATCTCACAATGCATCCAGGTGAGAAGGCTTCCGTGGGTAAATGTCACACATGAGATCATCCATCTACATTGTGTAACAGAAAACGGGATTTGTTTAACCATGCAACCCTCTTCCAGTCTTCTGTGGTGTAATGTCGATGATTACGTGCCTGCTGCAAGCGTTTGACGACAGTGAACAGCTGTGAGCATAGGCTCACAAATGGGTCTGCAGCTGCAGAGACCCATTTCAAAGAGCTAACGATGAACTGTGTGTTCAGACACATTGTGCCCTTTACTATAATTGAAATTATGGGTAATGTCAGCCACAGTAGCCCTCCTGTTGCTGCAGACAAAACGAGATAGCCTGTGCTAACCTCTGTCATCAATGTGGCGTGGCCGGCCTATGCTTTGTTGACGGCTTGAAGTGTCACCTGTTTCAGATCATCTTTGATAGGTACCAACTACTGCATAGCGTGAGCAGCCTACCAGCGTCACTGTTTTGGAGATGCTCTTACCAAAGCGTCTTGCCATAATGATCTACCCTTTGTCGAAATCAGATAACTTCTTTGCTTTTCCCATGTTGAGACAAAATGAAATACTGCGTGCGAGAGCTCATACCCAGGTATTATATATATATCATCACGACCGTGGCAGGAGACACTAATTGACTGCATGCGCACTTCTTTGCATAATGCAGAGGTGGTTTTAATGTATTGGCTGATCAGTATATTTATATATATATTTCTCTAAACGAACATTGTGCAGAGCATATAGATACTGCAACAACTATTATTCTCTAAAGAAAGAAATTAATATTATATTTATCCATATTGTTAAAATGCTGTATATCCTGTTTATATAGTCAACAAAATAAAAAATGAAATGCAGCTGAAAACCAACAATAATAATTCCAAAAATAGGAATATGAATGAAAACCACCTAATGTATACTAATTCTATTCAGAATCATTCTGAAATAAACTATCTCTTGAACAATATAATGAAAAAATACCAATATAGAGTTTCCATCAAATCTACTACCAGTACTTTAATTAAGAAGAACAGATTTGGACTCTATTAATGGTTGAGTTTACCATATACATAAATGAATGCATGCACGCACGGACGGTTGGTCAGTCCAACCAGACTGTATAAGTCCTTGAAATCCAAAGTGAATGCACAGTATTCCCTGTTAAGAAACAATAATTAATAGATTCTGAAAAAAATTCTTCGCCGCCACGGCGGGAATCGAACCCGCATCTCTCCAGATTCATGCCAGAGCGCGCTAACCATTGCACCACGCGTTGGGCAACGAATATTTTCAGAATATGACCTTTTAAGTTTTTCTTCTTGAGACGTGACTGAGACAGCGCCATCTATACTCAAGGAGATGCAACGTTTACAGTCGTTGCATTTGATTATCAGATGTTAATGAGAAGGTCGCTAACGCTAACGCGTTAAATATATAATTGAAATCCAAAGTGAATGCACAGTATTCCCTGTTAAGAAACAATAATTAATAGATTCTGAAAAAAATTCATCGCCGCCACGGCGGGAATCGAACCCGCATCTCTCCAGCGGTAGCGTTAGCAACCTTCTCATTAACATCTGATAATCAAATGCAACGACTGTAAACGTTGCATCTCCTTGAGTATAGATGGCGCTGTCTCAGTCACGTCTCAAGAAGAAAAACTTAAAAGGTCATATTCTGAAAATATTCGTTGTCCGACGCGTGGTGCAATGGTTAGCGCGCTCTGGCATGAATCTGGAGAGATGCGGGTTTGATTCCCGCCGTGGCGGCGATGAATTTTTTTCAGAATCTATTAACTGTATAAGTCCTCTCCAGATGTGTCTGTTCGGAGCTATTACTGCTACATTTGACTAATCTAGGCCAATTCTAGCAAAGTCTTGTCTGCTCATTGTTTCCTAGGTTCCTAGGTCTCCCCCTTTTTCTGAAACCCTTAGGCACATGTTCATAATTCTGTTTGCTAATCTACAGCTATGCATATGAACAACATGACCAAACCAATGCAGTCTCTCTCTGCAATGTATGCTGCTCAGTAAAGGTTGATGACTCCTAACCACATCATTACTTACAAAGTCAAACCACCTAATGCCCAAGATACTGTGTAAACATCTAGAATCAAAGGCATCAATTTCTTCTTATCCTGCTTACAAAAGGTCCATGTTTCACTACCATAACTAACCTTAGAAAGAACCAAATTATTATCCGACCTTATTTTAGTCTTTAAGTGTGTACACACCTATTTTTCCACACTCCATAGATTCTTAAAAGTCCCAGCAGCAATCCCTGTTCTATTTATCTCATGCTGCACATCACCAGTACATGTAACAACTCCCAAGATAATTAAACGGAGACACTTGTTCAAGAGTGCAGCCATTCAAAGCAACTGATGCACCATCTGCCTGATACATTTTCATCACTTTAGTTTTTTTGCTGTGTATCACCAAACCTACTCTATTACCAGTCTCATAAACAGCCCTAATGAACGAATTCATCTCATTAACATCAGTAGCCAGCAGGGCCAAATCATCTGCATAATCTAAATAAGAAGTTTTAAAATCTCTAGACCATTTAAGGCCAAAATCTTTATGGTTTCCCTTGCAAAGAATTTCACATTACATAATCAAGTTGTGTTAGCAATCAGTTGTGTTAGCTCTAAGGCAGTGGTCAGCAGTGACTTCAGTCTTAGTAGGGCATGTCCTTGTATGAGAAGGCCTCTATTAAGCTAGGAGTAGCTTCCAGGAATCTTCTCTGTCCTATATGTCGCAAATAAAAAAAAAATAACCAAACTAAAGAGAAAAGGGGACAAAATGTACCCTTGTGTAACTCCACTAGCAATGTTAAACCAATCCCTGAAAGACCTACCAATTCTCACACACAACTCAGAATTATTATAGAGAGCTTTCATTACACTAACTAACTTATCAGGTATTCCATATGATCTAACATTCAACCACAAATTATGCCGATCAAGAGTCAAAGGCCTTTTTGAAATCTATAAAGCTAGCAACCACAGGTTTCTGAAACTAAACATTTCTCAAGACTCTGCCTAAGTAAAAATATTTGATCAATACATCCCCTACCACTTCTGAATCTACACTGTTCATCACACAGTTGTTCATCAACCAAATTCTTAATAATGTTAAGTATAATCATGCAAAGAACTTTACCTGGAACAGAAAGTGAACTAATATCACTATAATTTATCACAAGAACTGCAATCACCTTTTTTAAAAATTGCGACAATAAAACTCTAGTAAAATCCTTACGAACAACATCTTTATTATAAAAAATATTCAAATATTCAGTCAGCTATGTGACAACACAAATGTTCCCAGCTCGAAGCATTTCAGTGTTGATTTCATCCACCCCTGGGAATTTGTGCAGTTTTCATTTAGACATAGCCAATGCGACTTTGGAATGTGATATATGGCCATCATAAAAGCCAGTAATGCATCTATCCTCATTACAAACAATGGGAGTAGAAATAATCACATTATTTAGAACATCTCTAAAATGCTCAGCCCACCTTGCCATCACAGAATCCTCACCTTCAACCACCTTTCCATGTTTATCCTTCAATCCCTGTGTAGCTGTCTGTTTCTTCCCACTTAAAACATTAATAATCTGGTACAACCCCTTGCTATTGTGCTGTGTAACTTCTTCCTCAGCTTTGTTAGCCAAGCTATCAAGCAAAAGATTCTTATCATCTGTTAACAGATCCTTTGCATGTTTATTAAGCTCTCTGTAATGCCTTCTGTTAGGGCTAGTAAGGTGTTGATTCATATTAATCCTGCACTACTTTCTTTCAGAAATAAGTTCCCTAGCCTTATAACTCAAATAATTTTGTTTCCTCTGTTCCCTTTTACCCAGAAGAGTACTGTTGGTTTCAAGAAAAGCCTGTTTAAATTGATCCCATTTTTTCTCAGCTTCAGCCTGTTTAAATTGATCCCATTTTTTCTCAGCTTCAGCATTAAGCAAACCACGATTGTCATAACGACTAAGTAGCCTATCATGGTATGCTTTGGTTATATCTGGATCTTTCAGACATTCAGTGTTAAAGCTAATTTTCTTAACTCTAGCACAACATTTCTTAAGCTTCAGCTGCAAGATACTTTTGACCAGGTAATGGTCAGACCCAATTTCAGCTCCCCTGTATGATCTGGTATTCCTAACTGAACTAGCCCATTTGCTGTTAATTAAAATATAATCTATCATATTCCTGTGCAACCCATCAGGTGAAACCCATGTATATTTATAAATGTCCTGGTGTTTGTAGTATGTATTAGTTATTCATAAACCATTAAGTTTACTTACCTATAGGAGACCTCATTCCCCATTGCCATCGGAACTACCAATGCCAAAGGGACCTAAAACTCCTGCCCAAAGATAAGAGTCAGTACTAACTTTAGCATTGAAGTCACCTAGCACAAGAGAAATATCTCTTTCACAGAATTCAAAATATCCTGAAGCTGGCTGTAAAACTTATTCTTCTCATTCTCATCAGAGTCCTCTGTGGGAGCATAACAGCAGTTGACATTCAAGTCTTTAATTTTTGTTTTAAATTTTGCTGTAAGAAATATTTCATTAATGAAGTCATATCCTAGAAGAGCATCACTGGCATGTCTGCTGAGAAGCAAACCTACACCTTGGAGAGGCTTCCCATCCTCCCTCCCTGAATAGAGAAATTTAAAGTTATTTTTATGTATCTCACCTTTACCTGTCCATCTGGTCTCTTGCAAGCCTAGAATATCTAGGTTATAATGCTGGAATTCCTGTGTGAGGACATTCAAAAGAATAATTTCTATATAACTTTTTCATGGTCCACGTACCTGCAGAGAGAAATTGTTAGTAGGATTATAAAAGAGACTAGGTTTATTGAGAGAGGTAGGGCCAACAATATTAAAACACCCCCCTGATCGCAAGCCATAGACCTGCCTGTGACACATTGCTCCAGTTTAGAATTGACGATGCCCAACTAAGTGAGGTTCAGGTACCTGCGATGACCTCTGATCACGATTATCCACCAGCTGATGTAAGGTATCCTGTTCACTTAGGGCTGGCAACCCAGAAGAAAACAGAAAAGACAGCAGCAGATTCTCCCTCAATAGGGGCCCACCAGTGCAGCAAGTCCAGGATCCATAATCAAGCTCAAATCCATAAACCAGTCCAGTCTAGTGGGTATAAATGTTCAGCACCAGGACCCTGTGAGGTTGACCACTTCTCAGCAGGGTTGAAAAAATGAAAAAGTGGCCATAGATGACCAGATCAGTAGGCCACACTGAGCTGGCAGCTCTCCCCTTCCATTTTCTTGCAAAAGAGAATATCTCTTTTCGAAGTACTAATGACCTGCACTACGAGACGGTGGGGGTCATAATTAGGTACTAGACCTGGCCAGTTCTGTGCATCATCACTAAAGATTGTTACACTGCTCTCCTTTCAGTTTATGCCTAGCTACCATTTACAGACCAATACCAATGACCTTATACCAATAAAATTATAACAATGCTAACAATGCTTTCTCAAGCTATATAGGTATGACAACAAGATCTTTATTAGAAAGAATAAAGGAACATTGAAATGACATCAAACAACATAAACTTTTTACTGCACTTGACAATAAAGTAATAAATAATGAAGCAAACCCCCAACTTTGAGAAAGCTTTGATCTTTACCAAATACTCTATTTAAATTGAAATATGTTTAAAACTTAATAATCTATCTTAAGAGCAAATAATGTTGCAATAGAAATCCCTAATATCCTTCAACATGGTGAATTTTATTGCAACAATTTCCACAAAATAATATATCATTTAAAAGTCAAGAAGATGATAATTAAATCGAGATATATAAATTTATTACCCATTCAAACATACACTGGTTTCCATAAATTAAGAAAAATCCTTATGTTGAGTCAATGGGAAACTAAATCAAAGCTTCTATAACTTCCAAAATAAGTGTTTTGTTTTGAAAAATGTGATTGCAGATAAAGATCTCAATTAAATCAATATCTCGATTTTCAACAATATTCGTTTGGTATTTAATAAGTTATGGAAGTTTGAATATTAACAACAGCAATGCCAGTCTTAAGAAACTTTTAAAAAACTGAAGAATAGTGAAATAATTCTTTACACAAAGTTCTAAAATACTAACTTATTTCATTAAATACTTTGATACAATACTTATTACTAAGTTTTAATTATCTTCTGAAGTCAAGTTTTGTGGCTGGCATTGTTATCACTAAATATTCAAACTTCCATAACGCATTAAATACTGAACGAATATTGTTGAAAATCGAGATATTGATTTATTTGATTGAGATCTTTATCTGTAATCATAGTTTTCAAAACCAAAGAACTTATTTTAGAAGTTATAGATCTTTGCCGTTAGCTTCCCATTGACTTAACAAAGGGATTCCCCTTAATTTATGGAAATCAATGTATTAAGATAATTTTAATGACAATGACATAGCAATAATCAGCATTATATATATGCATCTGCTAAATCAGTGGTTCTCAACCTTTTATGCTTCATGTACCCCCTGGAAATGTGTATGAAACTGGCGTACCCCTTGTATAGATAGATAAAACTATAGTTATATTATAACAATGGGAATAAAATAAAACTGACTTTGTTACTAGATCTAGCGACTTTTGAGCTCTCATGGCATATCCCCAAAAATTTTATCACATACCCCACATTGAGAATCCCTATGCTAAATGATGTGTCATGTTTGCCATATGATACTTCATTTCTTGCATGCATCATATTCTTCTGCAATATGAATGATATAATTTCTTGACTAACCTACTAAGCTACAACTTCAATCTGATGATGGATATATTAATATATCTGAAATTGTAATAAATGATCAACCATTATGAACATGTAAAGTAAGTTGTGTTCTAATTAGTTTATGCCATCCTTTTTTATGTTCAGGATGTGATGATTTTTACTGTAACCTCAATTTTTCTACTGTCCCCTTATCAAGAATATAACATCAAAAAATAAATTAATCTTATGTTCCTAAGGGCATTTTGACTTTCCTGATGTATTATGTTTATCTTGTGAACAGAATTTTTACCTGACATGTTTGTTCTAGTATCAGTGAAAAAGTGTATATATGTACAGGGTGTCCCTGAATTCATGGCCCAAACGTGAGAGGATGGTAGTACATACCGAACCCATCAATATTCGTCATTGAATATGCAGCTGCAAACGCGGTGAGGAGTCGAAAATGAAGGACAGACACAGAGGTTTCCAGAGTGGCATTTATTGGAGATCATTACAACAAATACTCAAACGTCCGCTCACCAACGTTGATACAGACAGCACAATGGCGGAGTAGTGACCAGCATACCTGCTCGTAAACACCGGACTTGTCATGCACATCGGTGGCTGCGATGGACAGTTGGGCTACCAGATCCTCCACGGATTGCATGGGCATCTCGTATATGACACTCTTCAAATGTTCCCACAGAAAGAAATCGATACAAGAAAGATCGGGCGATCTGGGAGGCCATGGGATGGGACCACCGTGCCCAATCCATCGGTTCCCAAATGTGGTATGAAGATGCTGATGCACGTCCATGCTGAAATGGGCAGGTGTCCCATCGTGCTGGAACCACATACGGGCATGGATTGCGGCTGGAACATCCTGAAGCAATTCTGGCAAAACCTGTTGCAGAAAAATACGGTATGTTCACCCATCAAGGCAGTCCGGCAGTAGGTAGGGTCCAATTAAGTAGTTATGCACGATCCCCACCCAGACGTTGATGGCAAACTGTTGCTGGTTCAAATTTGGACGTGTACCATGGGGATTCTGGGCCACCCACAAATGCGCATTATGGACATTCACTACGCCTTCACGTGAGAATATTGATTCATCCGTAAAGAGCACATGTGCAGGGAAATTGGGATGTGCGGCACTTTGCTGCAGGAACCATTGGGCAAAATCCATGCGCAGGGGATAATAAACAGCTGTCAATGCCTGCACTCGCTACAAATGATAGGGGTGTAGCCCTTCTTCATGCAGTACTCGCCAGACACTGTTCCGATGCACACCCAGGCTCCAGGTGGCAGATTGCGTGCTTGTACCTCGGTTATCTGTCACCATATGCAAGATGTCCTTGCTTGTAGCTAATGTTCTGACCATCTGTGCTCGTCCGGCATCATGTCAACTGAAGTGGAAGGTGCCTGCTTGAGACAGCCGGCGGTGCAGTCGTGCAAACATTTTATGATCGGGCACATGGCACATAGGATATCGCTCAAGGTAGAGTCTTTGTGCCTCTCTACCATTGTCCTCGGCTACGCCGTACATCAGGTGCATGTTGGCTTTTTCTGTGTTCATAAACTGCTCCATCTGGTGTCTGGTCGATGCTGAGAATGCTGGGGTTTGGCCGATCCAGCGTTTCTAAGCCATGCTGCCTCATCTGTGCTCCCTACTGGCACTGGGCTGCGTTTGCAGCCACATATTCTATGACAAATATTGGTGGGTTCGGTGTGTACTACCGTCCCCTCACATTTGGGCCATGAATTCAGAGACCCTGTATATGTATTTGAATATTAGACACAGAGTTAAACTATTTATAATAAGATAGATTATGTATTTAAACTGAAAAGCTTTAAAAAGCAATTAATCGATGCATTATTTTGTTGTTTGCTATTTCAATGCTTGGCAACTTAATTATTCCAATTATGGCAACTTAACACAGTAGGTGTGTTGTAATCCTAACCTAGGTAATGTAATGTCCACAGAGTTACTGGTTGACCTTAAGTTAACATCAATAAATGTTTTTCTGCAAAATCGTTTTGCCAACGTGCGAGATTTGAACCCATGTCTCTCCAGAAACATGCCTGAGTGTTTTAAGATTACTAATGTCAGCTCTGTCTTTTCTCCACTAATATGATTTATCACTCTTCCATTTGGGCTTAGTGCCATCTATGATGTTGGATGGCTGAGTAAGATATAAATAATTAGGTCACTTCATGCTATTAGTATTATTAATGATTTAATCAATAAATAATATCTGTAGAGTTACCTGTTGACTTTAAGGTCAATAAAGCAATAAATGGTTTTGTGGAAAAAAAGTTTTACCAACATGCAGGAAACCTACGTTAGTTTGGTGGTCTTAGAACACTCTGGCATATTTCTGTAGAGATGTGGGTTTGAATCCTGCAGGCTGACGAAACGTTTTTCCACAAAACCATTTATAGGTTGATTGTATGAATATAAATATGCCTTTGCATAAGACATTACAGTTCTCATAATTAAATTATCAAGAATCTAAACAAATCAAATAAGGATTATGGTGTATTATATCCAATATTTTATGGTGTTTGATCCACGTGTTTCAAAGTTTTTTCATTTGGAGATTTTCAGAGGGGATTTTTTTCAGAGGAGATTTTTCATTTTCAAAGAGCACATGCTTCAATTCAGGAATCAAGTGTACAGTTACATAGAAAAATCTCTCATGATCTTCATGCATATCTTTTCCATTATATTATTTTTATCTATTTCCATGCTTGTCCATTTATTCTTATTCAATTTTTAATCCAGTTAAATAATAATTGGTCAATCCAAAGTGAATGCACAGTAATAGATTCTGAAAAAAAATTCATTGCCGCCACGGCGGGAATCGAACCCGCATCTCTCCAGATTCATGCCAGTGCGCGCTAACCATTGCTCCATGCGTCGGACAACGAATATTTTCAGAACATGACCTTATAAATCTTCTTCCTGAGACGTGACTGAGACAGCGCCATCTATACTCAAGGAGATGTAACTTTTTCAGTCGTTGCATTTGATTATCAGATGTTAATGAGAAGGTCGCTAACGCTGCCGCGTTAAATATATAATTAAAATCAATCCAAAGTGAATGCACAGTATTCGCTGTTAAGAACATTAATTAATAGATTCTGAAAAAAATTCATTGCCGCCATGGCGGGAATCGAACCCGCATCTCTCCAGATTCATGCCAGAGTGCGCTAACCATTGCACCACGCGTTGGACAATGAATATTTTCAGAATATGACCTTATAAATCTTCTTCCTGAGACAGCGCCATCTATACTCAAGGAGATGCAACTTTTTCAGTCGTTGCATTTGATTATCAGATGTTAATGAAAAGGTCGCTAACACTACCGTGTGAAATATATAATTAAAATCAATCCAAAGTGAATGCACAGTATAACTTAACAGTCCCTGTTAAAGGACTGTTAAGTTATACTGTGCATAATCAAATGCAATGACTGAAAAAGTTGCATCTCCTTGAGTATAGATGGTGCTGTCTCAGTCACGTCTCAAGAAGAAAAACTTAAAAGGTCATATTCTGAAAATATTCGTTGTCCGACGCGTGGTGCAATGGTTAGCGCACTCTGGCATGAATCTGGAGAGATGCGAGTTCGATTCCCGCCATGGCGGCAATGAATTTTTTTCAGAATCTATTAATTAATGTTCTTAACAGGGAATACTGTGCATTCACTTTGGATTGATTTTAATTATATATTTAACGCGGTAGCGTTAGCGACCTTCTCATTAACATCTGATAATCAAATGCAACGACTGAAAAAGTTACATCTCCTTGAGTACAGATGGCGCTGTCTCAGTCACGTCTCAGGAAGAAGATTTATAAGGTCGTTCTGAAAATATTCGTTGTCTGACGCATGGAGCAATGGTTAGCGCGCACTGGCATGAATCTGGAGAGATGCGGGTTCGATTCCCACCGTGGCGGCAATGAATTTTTTTCAGAATCTATTAAATAATTGGTCTTTGCTTGTTTTTGTTTCTAGATGACATTATATATGCATTTGAATTTCAGTGATCTCAACAGTGATATTTAGCAGATCTCCTAAGCTTTTTAGTTATTTCAATTAAAAGTTCCATTCTTTTCCACAGTCATGATTTAATTTTCTTTCTTATTGTAATCACTGGGCATTGCATCTTGTATTATGTTTCGAGATCTTTCTTGCTCACTTTCTCAAGTGTCAAGATACTTGAAAGACACTTAAGAAAGATGTCCTGGAGACATTTATGCAAAACTTGATGCCCATTAGTTACAGCAGAGGAGAGATGTCCTGGAAGCAGAGGAGAGATGTCCTGGAGGAGAGATGTCCTTTTTAGAGAGCAGCTCCCAAAAACTTTTGAACAAGTAAATGATAATTTACAGTTATATAGTGAATTTAATAAGAAAAGTATTTCAATTAAGTTTTCATTGGAAGTTTCTTTTAATCTAGCTTATTCAATATTCATATTCCAAAAGATTTGTTGCAATACCATGATCAAATTCTAAATGTGTTTCGTCTAAATTATGAATGTTCTTAGTGTATTATTAAATGAGTAATAAACAAACGTAGAATATGTATCCATTAATTATGTTAAGTATATGGATATTTGTTTGCATACAGGGGTTTATCAAAATAATGAAATCACGTACTGTTTTTGAAGAACATTTTATTAATATAATAAATTGTAGGCCTGCCTCGGGTGTTCAGAACAGAGTCAATTCGACGTGAAATAGACTTATACAAGTCACACACATATGGTATTGGAATGTGGGACCATTCTTCCTGTAAAATATGGCTCAACTGTGCCAGTGATGCTTGAGATGGAAAGTGTGATCTGACCTTGCGCTCCAGATATTCCCACAAATGTTCAATAATACTGAGGTCTGGAGATTGAGGTGACCAGAGTTGCTGCTGTATCTCATCCTCATGTTCTGCAAATCACAACTTGATACGTTTTGCACAGTCCACACATGCATTATCTGCTTGAAACCAGGGACGGTCATTAGGGAACAATGCCTGAAACATTGGGTGCAGGTGGTCCCCAAGAATGAATTCATACATTGTGGATGTGACACAACCCTGCAGAATAACTAATGGCTCTAAGGAATGTCATGATATGGCACCCCACAGCATCCGGGATCCAACACCGTGCTTCACAGTCTGAACCAAACAGTTGGGGTGGTATGCTTCTGTAGGATTTCACCAGAAGTACACTCTAGCAGTGGTGGGAAACAATGTGTAGCATGATTCATCAGACCAGATGACATATTGCCTGTCTGTAGCAACCCAGTTTTTATGTGCTTTGCACCACCTTACTCGTTTTGTTGCATTGATGTTTTGTAATCAGAGGTTTATAGATTGCAGCATGGTCATAAATACTGGCACAATGAAGTTCCCAATGAACGGTTAGATGGGAATGGGATTATTCCGATTGCTGTTCAACTCTGCTGCTATTTGCGGTACTGTGATCTTGTGCTTCCGTTGTACAATCCGTGTCAACTTTCGCCTATCCCTATCTGACAACTTTGTGTGGCATCCACAATTTGCATGTTTGGAGACAACATCCTGTCCTTTTTCATAGATAGTCATAATTTTTGATCCAGTTCCTCATGTTTACACCTACTATTTCTGCCATTCCTTTTTGGACGTCAACGATCATGCCTTTTTGGAGGTCACTGAGATCTGATATTGTTGACAATTACACCACAACAGCTGTTTCGTTTGTGTCACTGCTATGTGATAGCCAACATTGCACTTCTCTCCTTTATATACCGCACATCTCGGGTGACATCATCCCTATGATACGCATACGGCACAATACATGTACTCTAAGTCGCGGTCGGTATTTCCATTATTTTGAAAAATTCTGTAACTGCAGAACTGAATTTGACCATTCAATGATTTCAAGTGAAAGACTAAACTTAACAGCAATATAGGTTTTTATCATGTTAAATTACTATTCTTTTAAGAAGTTAGGAATAGATGTTTCAAGCATATCATTTGCATTTATATCATTTCTCCATTTTATTTTACCTATGTTCAGTAAAAATTGTTTGTATATTCATACAGCCCAACTTGAAAATGATGCTCATGGACCTGAATTTGAGGATCTAAAGCAGACAATTCTTTCTGGTTACCAGCAACAACAACCGATGGACATGGAAATAACCATTTTAAGACTATTTCATTATGAACCAATGCTTCCAACACCTGCTCATTTCATTGAATATTATAAGAGGTACAGCATAAGTACCACAGATAATTTCTTTGGACAACCACTGCAACATATTAGCCAAGTTAAATTCAACATGGAAGATAACATCATCTACTTCTTAGAAATGTCTCTCAGAGGTAAATAATACAGGCTTTTAATCAAATTCTAAATACATTGGACATTTTTTTTTACTTAGATTAAGTCAGTGAAAGTGATTTTTGTATCAGTATTGAAGTATCTGCCAGATTTAGGTGAGTGGATTAAACTGATAATATTGTACTGGGATTTGCCCCTGAATGGCATATTTTCTGTATATTGATTGGACTAAATTGATCAGATTGTGAAAGAGAATCAAAGATAGCCAATAGATGGAAGCATGTATGACAAGTATGCAGATAATAAATAATGAAATGGGCTCGATGTATTTCAAATCAACTCATAATAAATAAACACTTTAGTGTCGATTTAAATTTTAGAGGAAAAATTGTCTTGAGCTGGGTGGGATACAAACCCACGAACTCCTGATAACATGTCAGTGCTCTGGACCACCACTACCTGCCACTGATCAAGATCTCCCTGGCTCCCACCTGGCTCAAGACAATTTTTCCTCTAAAATTTCAATCGACGCTAAAGTGCCTATTTATTATGAGTTGATTTGAAATACATCGAGCCTATTTCATTAATTATTTATTATCTGCATACTTGTCGTACACGCTTCCATCTATTATTGGCTAATATACATGCTGCTTGTGGCTAGAAATATTGCCTTAACAGTGCCTATATGAAACATAAAAGGAATGTTCATAGCACTAATTAGAGATCTTGATCGGTGGCCGGTAGCTCAGTGGTCCAGATCACCTGACATGTTATCAGGAGTTTATATCCCACCCGGCTCAAGATAATTTTTCCTCTAAAATTTAAATTGATGCTAAAAGTGCCTATTTATTATGAGTTGATTTGAAATACGTCGAGCCTATTTCATTAATTATTTACAAAACAATTAACATTGCTCAAGAGAAAAAATAGTAAAGATTCAAAACAGGTTTATATAACAAACAAATTTATTTCCAAAATTATTTCGAAACACTCGCCAAACTTCAATGAAGAAGATACTACATCATTTCTATATACTCATCAACTGACTTCTCAAAAACTACTCAAAAACTCCAACTGACTCTGTCTAACTCTGCTGTGACTGAACTAACTCTCTCTGTCTCTAACTCTTGTGACTAACATGTCACAGTTTTAACAAGCGTACAGGCTTAGCAACACGTGGCTGTCGCACCGGTAAAGACATTTGCATAAATTGACGAGCGCGCAAGCTATTAAGCAAGAGGAGGTGTGTCCTTGTACACACGCTTTAGTGGGTGACAATCGAAAGTGTGGAGTTGCGCATGCACAACTCCTATGCTCTTGGAAACGAGTGCTATGATGTCAAAAATGAAAAAAAATCCCCAAAATTATAAATATAATGTAAATTAAGCAAAATTGGTTAAGGTAAAGTAAAAGTGAATGAGGGGGCATCACAACGTTTTAGCTATTGTTTGCACTTTGTCATTTAGCCATCTGTCATCTGTCTGTAGACTTTCTTGTTTTTAGAAGTATATTTAAGAAAAATCTTTTTGGGTTACATATATTCTAATATAATATTAGGATGCAACTTTTCAGAATCTTCAAATAATTTTAGTTTTGACCATTAGGAGGACCTAAATTTGGAAAATGGCAAAGCTTCAAATGGTTATTGCAAAATATCTATTCAAGTTGAATTGTTGAAATTTGCGTGATAAGTCAGAGATCCCACAAACCCAGGTAAGGGTAGGAAAGCAACTTTTTTTTTTAAAAGATGAATAAAATATTTTTTTTTGGTTGGATAGTGTAATGATCCAAAAGTATGTTAAATTTCTTCACATTGTATCTTTTAACTAATCCAAATTACACTAATTTTTCCAATAGTATTGGGTGCCAGGCAATTAATCTTGCCAAATGAAGTTAAATGAGGGTTTGATTAGTATATATGCGTTACTTAGTGAGTAAGAATTCAAAAGATTGTCAAATTATTAAAAAAGTTAAATCTTAATAAAAATCAATTGCTTAAGAGAAAAAATAGCAAAGTCAAAATATTTCATATAACAAAGTTTGTTTCGAAAAAAGTCAAGACTCCAAATAATTATTATTAAACTCAACATATTAAGTATATACCAATAATTTCCACTCTGTAAATTGATTCACATATTTAGAGGAAAAATTGTCTTGAGCTGGGTGGGATATGAACCTACAACCTCCTGATAACATGTCAGGTGCTCTAGACCACTGAGCTACCGGCTGCCGATCAAGATCTCCTCTAATTGATGATATGAACTTTCTCTACCTACTATCCTAATATGTAGGGAGCGTTCAGGCAATCCTGCCTCATGCGGCTTTTTAATACCTTTTCCTAGTGGAATGCATGTCTTACGAGTATGCAATCTACAAATAATTATTATTAAACTCAACATATTAAGTATATACCAATAATTTCCAATCTGTAAATTGATTCAAATGTTTAGAGGAAAAATTGTCTTGAGCCGGGTGGCATACGAACCTATGACCTCCTGATAACATGTCAGGTGCTCTGGATCACTGAGCTACCGACTGCTGATCAAGATCTCCTCTAATTGATGATATGAACTTTCCCTACCTACTTTCCTGATATGTAGGGAGTATTCAGGCAATCCCACCTCAAGTGGCTTTTTACATGAGATGTTATCAGGAGGTTGTGGGTTCGTATCCCACCCAGCTCAAGACAATTTTTCCTCTAAATATTTAAATCAATTTACAGAGTGGAAATTATTGGTATATACTTAATACGTTGAGTTTAATAATAATTATTTGTAGATTGCATACTCGTAAGACATGCATTCCATCTAGGAAAAGGCATTAAAAAGCCACTTGAGGAGGGATTGCCTAAACACTCCCTACATATTAAGAAAGAGGTAGAAAAAGTTCATGTCATCAATTCAAGGAGATCTTGATTGGTGGCTGGTAGCTCTGTGGTCCAGAGCACCTGACATGTTATCAGGAGGTCATGGATTCGTATCCCACCTGGCTCAAGACATTTTTTCCTCTAAATATTTAAATCAATTTACAGAGTGGAAATTATTAGTAAATCAAGACTCACCAAATAAACTGATGACTATAATATAATATTCTGAGCAACTAAAAGCTCACATGTAGCTCCACTCTACTAACAACTGACTTCAAAAACTTCTCTCTACTAACATCGACCTCTCCACACCTCTCTCTACAACATTTTCTCTATTACCTCCATGATGTAATGTTACTGTACATGTGGTGTGCAACTGATACATGTGTATTGCATGCTGGTAGCTGGTAAATTCATTTGCATAAACTTGCGATCATGCTAGTTATGATGCAAAAGAGGGCATGTCCTTATGTGCAGCATTAGTGGCTGCGCATTCCCGACTCTCGAGTTGCGCATGCCCAACTCCTTTAGGGGTTTTGGGTGAGTGGAATGATGCCAAATTGAAGAATAAACCCCAAATTAATAAACCCAAAATTACATAAACAAAGTATCATTTTCTCATTACTGATTATCTCCACTATCATTACTAACTCAGCCTTAACATTGCTTAGTATACATGTGGCATGTGTTGTACGCTGGGGAAAACATTTGCATAATCTTACAATCACCTGCTAGCTATGATGCAAGAGGGGGCATCCTTAACGTGCATATTAGCGACTGTCAATCAAAAGTTGGAGTTGCACATGTTCAACTCCTTTAGTGGATCGATCGTGATGAGGAAAAATAATGGCCAACTAAAAATAATCCTCAAAATGATAATATAATGTAAATAAAGTAAAACTGGTTTTAAGGAAAAGTAAAAGTGAATGGGTAGACCATCACAACTATCCCTCCCAAAGGGAATCAAAATTTGACCTAACAGATTTTGATGAGCAATTTTTGAATAAATGGAAACTTCCTAGGTCATTTACATATCGCTAAACATAAATAAAGTAATAAGTATGCATATGCAAATTTGATAAGGCAATCTAGGCTCACTTTGACACAAGTTTCCAACACAACCAAAGGTATCTCCTCCCATTCCTCTTACCAGTGTGTATAAACTTCCTATTATAAATGCATACCAATGGCTGTGACAGTTAACTGCATACTAGCATTAATCAGTCTGACTAGTGTCACATTCTGATACAATTCCAAAAGTTGCATACTGTAACCTTTACAAAAAGCTTGTTAATCGACTCCTGTCCTGGTTAACTTCTAAAAAGGTTAAAGAGAAAAAGAAATGAATTATATTTTGTTCTTTCACAGAATGTAAATAAAGGTGCATCAAGCGAGATATGTAACTTCTGTTTATTCCCCTAACAACAATTAAATATGTGAAATCTGATCTTTTGTGCCTGCCATAAGTAAAAAAAAATGCGTGTTGGTACTCTGTTAAACCATTCTAACTACAATCAAATGTACGAAGCTAATAATTTCATTTTACAAACAAGTGGGAGTGTAATCATCCACTAAAACTTCATCTAAACACAGTGGGGCAGGGGTGGCTCAGTCGGTAGCATGCCAGACTTGTAATTTGCAGCTCCCAAGTTCGAGTCCCAGGTGGTCAGTGTTAAGATTTATCTCTGCAAAACTCTCCGCCTTGTCCATAAGTCAGTAGAGGACACCGATGGGCTTGGAAAGGCCACTGTCCATTGGATGGGATGTTAAGCTGTGGCCCCATGTGCAGGAGAGCCATACACTGTGCACATTAAAGAACACACTGGATAGACTTGACAAAAGGCTACTATCTGTCTCCCAACAGATGTTCCATTGGGTCCTCTCCCCCAACTTTCTCTGAGCCTTTTGAGGTCCTTGTAACCTGGTCATTTAACCCATGATGTGCAAAAAAGTGCCGCTCAGAGATAAAACAATCCAACCTAAATGCAGTAAATCATGAGCTAGTTGAAATAAAAATATTAACTTCTTCTGCTCATCGAGCTTTACATCCACCTCCAAAAGGAGTTTTGCTAGTGACTGTCTCAGTCAAACTAGTCTTTGCTGTTGAGACAATGTCGTACTCGTAATTTTGCAATCCCGAGTTCGACGTAACTATCAGTCGCCATTTTCTTCCAGCCACCCTACTTGCCCTCAGTAAGACGGCTAGAAACAACAACTTCAGCCGCATGTTGAGGACGACGGACCATCTGGGCCTTTGCACACGATGACCCCGTCCAAGAAAAGAGTAAACTAGACCATAAAAAGGGGAAAGGGAGTTTTTCGAATGTGCGCAGCAATGGTCACCAAGAGTGGGACAAGGATGACTCAGGATCATGCCAGAGGCTGGGACATCCAATAAAAATCTGACCGCACCAATGAACTTTAGACATCGCTGTCACCGATGAACTTTGCTGACCAATAAGGAGTGACAGCGGGGCCCTTTTTGAAATCAATGAGCGCGGCCAAGAGAGAAATAGATGTGCTAGAGTGAGGACATGTAACAAGAAGTGGGCTCTGAGCACAAAAAGACAATAGACTCGTGAAGATGGAAGGTGCAACAGCTAAGTAGTGTCCGAAGATGCGGTAGACCAAGTGGCAGATACCAGAAATGTGCCCGACTTAAGAAGGAATGCAGGTTTGGAAAAGACAGGGACTGCAAGAATCACAGCTGAGAAACTAGAAAAAGGAGAAGCGGGTGGGACGACAGCCCATGTGCCGAGGCAGACGATTAGGAGAGAAAGGGTGAAGAAAGAGCGTACCCCACCCTCCTTGATGCAGCCACCTTGCAAAGTTCCGCAAGCTGCTGCCGGGACCCCCTTCGCGGAGCGAGAAGTTCTTTGAGCAGCAGGTGCCAACGCAGAATACAGCGAGCAACCCAGCTCCTGGAGCGTCATGCATGTAGGGAGAGACGAAGTCCCCTGCCAAGCTACCTGCCAGAGCCACCCCCCGGCGCCTCCAGCCTTATCAACAGCGGACTCATGAGCTGTTTTGCCGATGAACTGTTTGTGCCATTAACGGAACCCAAACTGCAACTCCCAGAGTGCGGAGGATCGTCCCTTGGCCGAGCCCTAGCACAACAGACAAGAAAGAGTCCAATGATGGAGCAGACTAAAATAAAAAGGTCAGCAGCAGTTTTTCTGACATTCTTTTAGTTTGTACCTCTCCAGTAATAGTCCCTGAATGTCCCCCCCTTCTCTCTGCATCTCCCAGAATATTTCGCCAACGAGGCCCAGTTGCCTGGCGTGTACTATGTTGATGTGTGATGATCTGACCCCAGACAACCGGTAGTGTATTTTCTGAATAATAAATTATGTTTGTCATGTACTTTCCCTGTACGTATAAATGTTTATTGATGAGAAGGAAAGTTTCCCCACAAACAGCATAGAAAACACAACACAATCATCAGCCAGTATTTTGGGGCCTGACCTATCGGTTGCCCCTAGTTCTTACCCCCCCCCCCCCCCATCAACTAGATCTGGTGGAGTGTAGAACAACAGCTCTAAAAGGGTACAAAAACTTCAAGACATCATGGTCAGCTCTTATATATGCAAACAAATGCTGCCAATGTAATCCCGAAAATTACACATCAATAACTCATCAATATCACTGATGACACCAAACAGATTTAACCCTTCCAGTGTCCAGGCTGAAAAACGGGCTTCCATCCAGGGGCCAAGCTGTTTTCTCACTATGCTCAGCCTCCAAAAATTTTAACTTTAGAATTTTTTGCCAAATAACTAATGAAAGGAATTATATCATGTTGTATATCAAATTAATCAACATTTAATTCTGGATTTTCTAAAAATCAAGTATTTAACAAAAAAGATATGTTTTATTTTAATAGGACTTTTTTAGAGTCATGTAGTAAAATGCATCTGGCAACACAAAGAAAAATTTATTAAAAAAAAACTAATAGACAGAAATGAGTACAATGCACATGAATAGAATGACTATATATTTCTGAATAAAAAAAAATTACTTTTTTGGTTTTAAGTAAATATTTTTCTCATTTTGTTCATGTTATATACCAAATTAAACAGAATTTAATTAAAATTTTATGAAAATAAATAATGTAAAGAAATTTGCAAGCATATTGATTTTAATAAGCCTTTTTCATTGTGATATGGTAAAAAAAAAAAGATCGACTATGAAATTAATGCTTCATTTTGGAAAACTTGCTGAATAAAAATAGTTAAATTATAAATTTATCGAAAGGAAATTTCCTCCCAAATAACATAATATTCAACCTGAAATATGATTTTCATTTCTTTTAATGATTCCTTTCAGTATCATAATGGTAATTTTAAACACGGCCAGTTTTATACAACATGACTTAACCTTCTCACATTCATGGTATTTTCTGAACTGGCTGTGAAACAGAAAAAAAACTTCCTTGGTTGCTTTTTTTTTCACTAAACATTATGAATTTTTTCTTTGGGTGTTGAAGTTTGGCAATCTTGGCTAAGTGCAGAAAGGTTTGTACACCAAGGACCCTTCCACAAACCAGTACACCAGGTACCCTTCCTGAAATTGTCCTCCCAAATGATGGCCAATTTCCGTAGCAAGGAAATCTATTTAATAAGATGCAAGGAAATCTATTTGCTTCCATATCCAAGACATTCAATTTCAGAAAACTACAAGCTCAAAGTTTTTTGTAAAAAAAAAAACAAGAAATAATAAAATAAAAATTATGTATAACCTAACGGGGTGTTAAAATATCCATAACAACTTTTAAGCTGGCCTCCAATCTAGCATAACTCGGAAAGATCGATAAATCAGCAGGTTGAAGATCGCTAACTAATGGAAGTAAATATACGAAAATGAATTTGCTTTCATATCGAAGACCTCATTTATTTTCAGAAAATGATACTATATCAAAGTTTTACTGGAAAAGTAATAAATAATAAAATAAAAATTAACATGTAGCCTAATGCGATGTTAAAATATCCACAGCAACAAGTTGTAGTCTGGCCATACGATATAACATAACTATCAAAAAGTCAATACTTTATTGATTGACCAGATGATTGCTAATTTCCAAAAATAAATCTACTGAAATGAAAACTAACTAAGGTTTAATATAAAAAAAATACTAACTTTATAAAGAGTATCCTAATATATATAAAGAGTTATAAAGAGAGCTAGAAGAAAAGATGGACTAAAACTCTAAAAAACACTTATAGTACATGGAATGGAGATAGAATGTGCCAGCCATCTTGTAACGCTCCAAACAATGCAAAATAATTAAAGTTTTATGCTCCGGATAGCTTAGACGGGCGCCAGGCAATCATTAACAAATTGCCAAAATGTAGAATAAGTTGATTTAGGGTTCAAATGCCAGCGAGCGTTCATAAGTAAGAGTCAAAAAATGATTCTTAACAAAATAAGAGTTAATGTAAAAAAGATCCTAAATTAGCGTTGCTCAAGATAAAAAACTATAGACTCAAAAGTTATAACAAAACAAAATAGATTTATTTCCAAAATAACTAACTCACCAAGACATCAATGAAAAAACTAAATTCTGTGCTACACGCACGGTGCTACGCACCTTACTACATCTCTCTGCTCTCTCTACAACTCTGCTCTCAAGCTCAGTGCTTCAGTGCTCTACTCTCAAGTGACTCGCAGGTCACGGTTTTGACAATGGGCCGGCGCATGCCGGGAAAGACATTTGCATACAATGACGAACGACGAGGTATGACGCAAGAGGGGGCGTGTCCTTGGCACGCTTTAACGGTTACGGTCGGAAGTTCGGAGTTGCGCGTACGCTACTCCTAGAAACTTGAAAACGAGTGCTGTGATGCCGAAAAGGAAATAAAAATCCCCAAAATGATAAATATAACGTAAATTAAACAAAACTGGTTAAGGTAAAGCAAAAGTGAACGATGGGGCATCACAACTCCCCCTTCCAAAGGGAGTCAAAATGATTGACCTAACAAATTTTGACGAGCAATTTTGAATAAAGGACACATCTTATGTCATTTACACATGGCTGAACATAAATAAGTAAAAGTATGCTAGCGCAAATTTTGATATGATGAACTATTCTTACTTTGACACAATTTTCCAGCACAACCAAAGGTACCTCCTCCCTTTTCCTCCTAACAAAAATATGTATTTAACAGCTAACCTAGTGTACTTACGTACCAGTGGCTGTGACAGTTAACTGTATACTAGCATCATCGGTCTAACTAATATCACATTCTGATACAAACTCGAAATCGGCATATCTTGAACTGTACAGAAAATAACAGGTTAATAAATGTTAAAAAGATGAAAAGAAAAAGTGATTCATTACATTTGTTGTTAGCGGGGTAATAACTTCCGCTTTTCCCCTAACCACAATAAAAATTCGTGAAAGCTAATTCTTCACCTAAATCACATAAAAAAAACGGGTATTCGAACACCGTTATCTCCTCCTAATTACATTCAAATACGCAAAGCTAAGAAAATTCAAAATTTACAAACAAGCGGGATTGTAATCATCCGCTAATTCTTCTCCTATTCACAGAAATCGCGATCTAGCTGAAATAAAAAATCATTAGTTACCTCCCCCTTCAGAGCTAACGTCCCCCTCCCAAAAGAGTTATGCTGGTAACAACTCTGTTATCAGACTAGGCCATTTGGGGACAGCTCCAAAAAGGTACACACAAAAAAAAAACAAAATTCTGCAGTCATCATCATGGTCATCATCTATATATACCAATAAATACTGTCAATGTCATGTCATCCCCAAAAATTACGTATCATTGACACATAAATATCACTGATGACACTGAACAGATTTAAACACATACATAAATCGTATCTAAGAATAAAGAAAAAAGAGTGTAAATAATTTATAATATACGATGATGACATTTCATCCAATAATTTTTACATGAATCTCCTTTTTTTTCATAAATTCACTTTGGAATGCACGTTATTTTACAATACAAATTCTTAAATCACTAATTCTCTTTCACTCTTCTCATTCATATCCAGAAACATTTTACAATTTCTAAACTTTCCAATATCGACTTACAAAATTTTCAGCTATCAGTCAGCTGAAAAAAATCTACAAAAATACATTTTAACTCACGTAAATACAATAACTAGAACCTCGATGAACAAGAATGCAAAAAAATTCTATTCACACAAGTATAAACTCGAACTACAAAAATTTCACTTTTCAAAAATAAATATCGAACTCTAAAGTTTCAACAAGAAATTAAACATCGCTAACTATATAATTCACAATAAGGCTTCTTCTTCGTCTTCATCTATTCCAGAAAAAAAACATTTTATAACTCAATCAAGTGCCAAGTGAAAGAAAAATATACTTAAATTTCATTGTTGGCACTCCGTGGCGATAAATCATCTAGTCCATTTCCGATAACATCCTTCCGTCGTCGTTGGGTGGCTTCACGTAAAGTTGTTATTGAAGATCTCGTTCAAGTCAAGTCGTCGCTGTAGATCTCTCTCGTGACGTCATCTTCCCGATGTTCGCTGCCGGCTGTCACTCTGCAGGCTCTGGTCGTTTCGTCGGCCTTCCGTCACGCTCTTGATGTCGATGGAACAGCTGAATCTGGCTTTGTCAGTCTTTGTCCTGTTGTGTGCAGTAGGTGATAATCTAATCTGTTCTTTTCTCTTCTGAGTGGTAAAGGTTCAATATCATCATCAGAGCCATCATTCTCCTGGGTTTGTTGTGGAGCATCTGCTTCTGATCTAGAAAATTCTATAGAAGTTTTGTATTTTTTAATATTCACAACATTAAAGTATCCTACTGAGGCATTAGTGGTCATATTGGCCAATTCATACAGAAGTGGGGAAAGTTTCTTCCTTATAACATATGTCCAGCATATAATGGTGCAAATTTCTTGATGAATCCTCTTTCTTTATCACTCTTATGATGTGTTTTAATCAAGACCTTATCACCTACTTTAAATTCCATATGTCGTCGTCTTTTATTATAATCCTCTCGTTGCTTTTGTTGTGCTCGTAGGGAATTATCTTGTGCCTTTGAAATGGCTCTAATATGCTGTTACGTTCTAAACTCAATGGATTGTGGAGATGCGGGTTGGCCAATGAGTCTGTCCCAGGGTAATGTTAGTTCTCTTCCAAGAAATATCCGTGAAGGCGTGAATTTGGTGGTTTCATGTAATGAAGTGCGTAAAGCAAAGGAAAACTGTTGCAAATATTTATCCCATGTACTATGTCTATTTTCAACGTAAGCAGCTATCATTCTGCCAATATTTCGATTAATTCTTTCTGTCAAATTTGATTGTGGATGATATGGAGTTGTATATATATATGTTTTATTTGGAACGTTTCACATACTTCAGCAAGCACATTGGAAATGAATTGGGGCCCATTGTCCGAAACTATACTCTTGGGTACCCCGTATCTGCATATAAATTCATTTACAAATTTCTTTGCTACGATTGTTGCTGTTGCATTTCTAACAGGAAATATTTCGACCCATTTCGAAAAATAATCTACTAAGACCAGAATATATTGGGATCCCGCTTGTGTTTGTGGATACGGGCCCATTAAATCCATGCCAACTAATTCCATGGGTTCATTGGAGATCGTGCTTTTCATAAGACCACAAGGACGGTTTTGATCGAATTTCGTGGTTTGACAAATTAGGCATGTTTCTACATAGGTTTTTACGTCCTTTTTCAAAGCTGGCCAATATGATCTTTCGGCCACTTTCTGATAGGTTTTCCGTGTACCTAAATGTCCAGCTGAAGGTACATCATGTAATTCTCGGAGTACGTACTCTCTTAAATTCTTGGGAATAAATGGGCGATAACTGCCTGTTTGACTCGGTCGTCTGCAGTAGTACAAAATATCGTTAATTAATCTGAAATGTCTGGCTCTTCCAACAATACTTGAAGCTATACTAGGATCTAGAGGTAATTCATCAGTTTTCAAATAATGATACACGTTTCCATATTCTAAATCGCTTTGTTATTCAGTAATTAAATGTTCCTTGTATTCGATGGGAACTATTGTGGCGAGTGAGGGAGCAAAAGGCTTATCTTCGAGCTCTGGCGTAACTTCTGCCGGCCACACGGGAGCACGGGATAATGCATCTGGTAGCTGATGTGCACTTCCCTTTCGATGCTCGACCTTGAAATTAAATTCTTGTAGGCGTAATGCCCAGCGCATTAGACGACCTGTTAGATTGGTAGATGTCTGTAACCATTGTAAAGCAGCGTGGTCAGTAAAAATAGTTATGTCTGATGTGTCTAATTGTACTTTAAATTTTTCTAGAGCCCATATTACGCTTAGACATTCTTTTTCAGTCACTGTATAGTTTCTTTCAGTATGACTCAAACTGCGACTGGCATACATGATGACGTGTTCACAATTGTCATTCTGTACTTGGCTCAGCACGGCGCCGAGACCGACATCGGAAGCATCAGTGTAGATGAAAAAAGGTTTGCCTAACTGTGGCAAGGCCAACACGGGAGCATGACACAATGCATCCTTTAATGTCTGAAATGCTGTATCGCAAACAGGTGTCCAGTGAAACCGCTTTCGCTTTCGACGTAATTCACACAAAGGTTCGGCCAAATTAGCAAAATTGGATACAAATTGTCTGTACCATCCACACATTCCTAAAAATCTACTAAGTTGTTTCGAATTGCGCGGTGTGGGAAATCGTTCTATGGCTTCGACCTTATTAGGTAATGTTCTTACTCCATCCTTATTAACAGTGAAACCGAGGTATTGAACGTCCTCTCGGAGAAAGGTGCATTTGGACAACTTTATGGTGAGTCCGGCTTCTCTTAACCTTTCAAATACCAAATTCAAATCATGTAGATGCTCTGAAAAATCAGTAGAAAAAATGACTATGTCGTCTAAGTATACTTCACAGATTTTTCCTTTTAGGTCACCCAGAACTACGGACATAAGACGTTGAAACATGGCGGGTGCTCCTGATAACCCAAACGGTAAGCAACGAAATTGGAATAATCCATCTTTTGTGAGGAATGCTGTTTTGGGTCGATCTGGTGGATATACGGACACCTGCCAATATCCTGAAGACAAATCTAGTGTGCTAATAAATTTCTTGCCAGCCAGTTGTGTTAGTAGATTCTGAATAATAGGTAGTGGATATCTGTCGGGGACTGTAACAGCATTTAATTTTCGATAGTCTACGCAAAATCTCAAATCACCAGTTTTCTTTTTAACGAGCACGACCGGTGAAGCCCAAGGGCTAAAACTTGGCTCTATTATCCCATCCTCTAACATTTCTTTAATTTGTGTTGAAATTATCTCTTCTTTACTGGGAGGATAATTATATGGTTTGCTGTAAACAGGTCTATTATTGCCGGTGTCGATATGATGTTCTAAAATCTGACATCTACCGGGCTTGTTGTTAAAAAGTTCGTAATTAGCATTGAGCAGAGTTTCTAACTTAACTCTCTCGCTATTTCCCAAATGAGCGTTGTCAGCATGTTTTCTAATGTCTAATTTCATCTGATCGATATCAAGTTTTTCTTTCATTGTTGCTTTTAATGAAATAGTATTGTTGGCAAAATCAAATTCAATCAAGTGTTTCCGTATCGCATCTATTCCTATTAAAGAGTCGTATAATAATTCACTTATTACTAAAAATTCAAGTCTTATCTCCACATTATTTAAAGTGATAGGTAACTCAACAGTTCCTTGCGGAAAACACTGCTTGGAAGCACAAGCTAAGTTCAAAGGTCCACCGGACCACGGCTGCAAATTCAGTTTACAATTTTTCTGAATTTTATCCCATACTTTCTTATGTAGACATGTAAGATCAGCTCCTGTATCAATGCGAGCTATGAATTCTGTCTTATCGTGATAAAGCTTCACAAAAGGTAAATGTAAGACATTATGTATACCCACAGTAGCAAGACTTAACTCATGAGAGGGCTTTTGTTGAGGAACCTTGGCCTCTCGCTTCAAAGATCCCGATGAGAGTTTCCCGAATTTTCATTCCTTTGGTAACAGTATTTCTCAATATGTCCTAGTCGGCCACAAAAGTTACAAGTGATAGTTTCTCTCTTTTGTTTAACCAAAGTTTTAGGTCTAGTGTTATGGTTTGAAGCTTGACGTGGCAAAAAGTCTCTACTTCGTTCATATTCTATAGTTCTTGGCGCGTTCGGCGCAAATTGTCGGGACCGTGTAAATTGCGGTCGTGCGGGAGTCATTCTACGCGACTCAACCTGATATCGCTGCTTTGGTGGGAATGGCATCCATTGTTGGTTATGTGTATTTGCTGCAGATTCTCTTCTTGCAGTGTATTGCCGAGCCAATTTGACTAACTTGGAAACTGAATTTATGTTTCGTACTTCTAGGAATTCTCGGATGGGCAAAAGTAATTGAGACAGTATGCAATTTACAATATCAATTTCAGCGGCATCAGCATCGTAAAGCTGGTATAATTCTACTGTACCCCATATGAATTTTTCTATGTCATCTCTTTCCCTTTGTCTTCGTGAAAACAACTCTGTAGCTAGTTCTGTAAAATCGTTATAAGCCGGATATATGTCCATGATTTCATTTTTAAATTCTTCCCAAAGTTCTATGCCATGACGACATCTATGTTATTCCACCATTGCTTAGCACATCCAATTAGGCAAGATACTGCTAAAACAACTTTTTTGTTGCTTGGCACTTCATGTAAACGGAAGTGCTCCTCCATGGACTTGACAAATGTCCACGATGACGGACGTTTCGAACCGTCGAACCTTATCTCAGGTAAAGGCCAATTAACATAAGGACTATAGTTAATGGATGGGTTGGCAAATCGTCGTTGTGGCGGTTGAAAATACTCTGTTCTATCGCTTGCTTCTGGCGGAACAGAAAATGGAACCTTACGTTCAAAGTTTCTTCGTTGGTGAACTGACGTAGCATTGTCAGCAAATTTAGGGGTTGTTGTCGTTCCCCTTTTCTCCCGATTATCATCAAGCAGATTCATTAGCACTTCTGCTTCCATCATTACCTCTTGCAATCTACCCTTTACTCTTTCTATGTCGGGAGTCATTATGGCGGAATCGGCCATACTGTTAGCAGACATGTTTAGCGGTCTGCCGAAATTTGGAATTTTGGAAATTTTGAAAACTTTTTTATCTTGAGCAGCGCTCAAAGGTACTGCTATACAACAATACTAAAGCTATAACTAAGCTTTACAAAAATATAAATTTGCTTGTAAAAAAAATTTTCTTATCATTCTACGTACTTGTGTGTCCGGACACTTCTAATCATTACATACGACAAATATCTTAAATATTCAGCAATATCTACGCTGAAACTTCAGTACCTTTGAATAATACACACAAAAAATGTTAAGCTACTTGCTCAACAAAAATTTTTGGCTTAAGCTGCCGTTAAATCTACAACTAGTACATACAACTATTGAGCTCAAAAAAATTACTATCTTTAAATACTGTCGAGTCCCTGTTCGCGGCGCCACTTCTTTTATGTGACTCTGTAACGCTCCAAACAATGCAAAATAATTAAAGTTTTATGCTCCGGATAGCTTAGACGGGCGCCAGGCAATCATTAACAAATTGTCAAAATGTAGAATAAGTTGATTTAGGGTTCAAATGCCAGCGAGCGTTCATAAGTAAGAGTCAAAAAATGATTCTTAACAAAATAAGAGTTAATGTAAAAAAGATCCTAAATTAGCGTTGCTCAAGATAAAAAAACTATAGACTCAAAAGTTATAACAAAACAAAATAGATTTATTTCCAAAATAACTAACTCACCAAGACATCAATGAAAAAACTAAATTCTGTGCTACACGCACGGTGCTACGCATCTTACTACATCTCTCTGCTCTCTCTACAACTCTGCTCTCAGGCTCAGTGCTTCAGTGCTCTACTCTCAAGTGACTCGCAGGTCACGGTTTTGACAATGGGCCGGCGCATGCCGGGAAAGACATTTGCATACAATGACGAACGACGAGGTATGACGCAAGAGGGGGCGTGTCCTTGGCACGCTTTAACGGTTACGGTCGGAAGTTCGGAGTTGCGCGTACGCAACTCCTAGAAACTTGAAAACGAGTGCTGTGATGCCGAAAAGGAAATAAAAATCCCCAAAATGATAAATATAACGTAAATTAAACAAAACTGGTTAAGGTAAAGCAAAAGTGAACGATGGGGCATCACAACCTGCATCTTGTTTGACTCAGTGAAGCAAAACTAATTAAATGCAGGTGCAACCAGAATTTCTAAGAAGGATGTGTTTGCTTACAGTTTCGATTTGAAGGTGGGAAAGATGCATAGAATGCTGGGAAAAATGATAAAAATGACTTGGGAATACTGAAATAGGTTTATGACAGAAAAGAGTGTGTAATGAAAAAAAATGGTGGTATGTGTTTTTTAATTACATACAAAATCTATCGTTTTTAAAAATAGTATTTTTTTATTGCTAACTTTTAGGAGATTTTTCAAAAATTTAAAGAAAAATCTGTTGATAATAGCTCAAATCAAACTTGTGAACTTAAATCAGAAGGTTGCTTCAGCAAATAGGAACGTTGACAAGCAAATCGGCAATACTGTTTAGTGCTTCTAAGAAATGGCAATCAGATGGCTTTATCAAATTATTTATATTGTAATTTAATAAAATATGCATCAAATTAAAAAACAAAATATTATTTTTGAAGCCTGAATTATGTTTTTTTTTATAAGATATATATATATAGATTACAACGGTAATTTTTATTTTTAAAAAATCAATATATTTTTGTTGTACTAAAGATGTCATTGGCCCCGCAATTCTGATTCTCCATACATATACAGATGGCTTGGACACTTTAAGGGTTAATTATAAAGTAAAACAGGGAAACTCAAAGAATATTTTATAAATATACAATTTATGTTAGAATAAACTTATTAAAATTAAGAAAATACTTTTATGTTAAAACATTTATATATATTAATTTTTGAATTTTTGTATTTTTTTATGATAATATTGTTACGAATTAAATGGATGAAAACCAAACATAAGTTTTAATAAATAGTATATAACAATTCTAATTCTAAAACAATGTAGTTTATTACAAAAGTATGGATAAAATCATTTATATAAACTAAAGTCAACACAGATATATGTGAACAAACCTGCAATCTATCGAGAATAACCTTACCAATTTGTAAATAACTAAATAACTATACATCAAATGACTTCTTTCTAAGGTTTTAGACTTCAAGTACTCTAAAACTGCAGCTAAGTATACTTCTTTCTCGGAACCAATTCTTTTCAGACATTGATCACTATGCTTCAAACAATGAATTATTCTTTTCCTCTATTAGTTTACTAACATGATCACACTAAGTAAATTTATTAAATCTCTTACACTCACCAAATAAAATCATTTCTTCTCTAAACTTTAGGGTGCAAAGACAAACTATGTGTTCTTTCACACTATGTTTCCTCTTAATTACCACTTATTCCTTCTTCTTTCAGTCAAGTTCGTTCGATGTCGTTGGTGACATAACTCTCATGCTGAAGCATACGTGAGCGTTTATGATGCATTTATCATAAATTTATATTAGCACATTCATTTGTCGAAACACTGTTAAGGAAATCATTGCTTCCCTTACTTCCATGGATGATTTGACACTGCTTAGATCCTAACTGCACAGCAGAAAAAGCAAGCTGTGTTAACTGTAGTAGTGGTCATCCCATGACTGTCCAAAATCGTTAGAGAAGAAGGAGGTATAATGCCTAAAGACATCAATAACATCTCTTATCTCAAGGTGAGAAAGCTCACAACACTGCCTGCCCAACCTGGTAAGGTTTTCTATGCCAATGTGGTGATTGGAAAACTCATCTTGCGATGACTTCCATGATGTTGCAGACTAATAGCAGTGTTCCACTATCTCGACTCTTTCTCACCTGCTGCCAGGTTCATCCTGACCCAGGCAAAACTGTGGTTGGTGTTGACCTCAGCATCTACACCCATTTCTGTTCCTGTGACCATGCCTTACTCTTTCCACCTAAGGAAGTCCATCACAACCACATACAGCCAGATCTTCCAAACTGAATGGAAGTTCCACCCCTCCGATTGGTATACAGGAGGCCAGGGCCCAAGAAGAAGCTTTATCTCCTCCTCATTTGCTAGCTTTGGATCCCTGTCTCTCAGACAACTTTGAGGACATGTATACCAATTGCCCTAGTTTTTGGAAACCGTCACTGGCAATTGTAAATAGTATTCTGCCAATCCTTCTAAGACCTGAGATGGCCCCACTCCTACAATGGAATTGTGAATTCTAGAGGAATATTGATGATATAGAGGCCCTCCCGAGAGCACACGAGCCCATCTGACTGCATGAGACATACTTGCAGACAGCCAACACTAGAAAACATTACAGCAAACATTAGAAAGGCAACAACAGACAGCCAACATTAGAAAGAAGTGCCATGATCTGGCACTTCTTTTCTAGATGACCTCATCTCACAGCTGCTGCCTCCCTTCCTCATCATGGGAGACTTCAACATGTGTCCATTGAAGTGTGTGTTCTTCAATTTGTGTCCTCTGTGGGGCAGTTCTGAGACCAATGGGAGGGGTGGTGTCCTGGAGTAGTGGCTCCCAGATCCATCACTCTTACTGTTGAGCATTGGCATCAGTACATACTGGTGTGTCATGTATACATAAAATTTCTGCATTGTGTCTATTTTAATATAAATGTTCTCTTTTGCATTTTCATATATTTATCAAGTTTTTTAAATCACTTTGGGGCATAAGTGTGTAATTAACTGCCCCAGAGGGAGTGTAATATCAAAGAAATATAGACAGAAATATAATGCAAAGTCCCTCAGCCACCATTTTTTTTTATTGTACTGAAAAAAAAAGTTTGAATGGTAAGTCAGTTGAATGGACTGTTCAGCATCTACCATGAGATGTGCATACAGGATATGTATCAATAAATATAGATCACTATACAGAAGTAAATTATGTTGCTGCACTCAATAAATCATATAAAAATTATCAGAAAAGAATTCTCATCAAAAGAAGATTTCATTACCAACTCTTATCGCCTAACAATGAGCCCTCATTTTACACCTAAAAAGAAGTTCCAAAAATAAGTAATCTCATCAAAAGTTGATTTCATTAACCCTTCCAGTGTTAAATTTGAAAAACTGGTTTGTAACTAAAGAGCAAGCTATTTTTTCACTGTAATTAGCCCCACCCCCAAAAAATAACTTTAGGATATTTTTGTGAATTTCCTAATTAAAGGAATTATGCATGTTATATGCCAAATTAATCAGCATTTAATTCTTGATTTTATGAAAAAGGTTCTTTCTAGGGTTAGTTATGGTAGTGAAACTTGGCTTTGTAAACTAGATAATAGGAAACATGATGCTTTTGATTCTAGATGCTTACACATTATCTTGGGTATTGAGTGGTTCAACTTTGTAAGTAATGAAGAGGTTAGGCAAAGGAGTTGGCAACTTCTTTTAAGCAGCATATTGTGCAGAGAATGAGACTATTGGGTTGCCCATGTTGCCTATATAGATAATTATAGATGGTGAATATTGTTGTGAACCACTGTTCACCTAAAGCCTAAAGGCCTCAGAAAGAGGGGGAGACCTAGGATTCGGTGGGCAGACAATATCAAACAGGACCTTGTTAGAATTGGTGTGCAGTGGCCAGATGCAGTAGATGTAGCTCAGGATAGACTTGCTTGGAGAACTAAATTGCACGGTCTGGTTGGACATCATCAGCAATTATTTTTTTCAGATGAATAATTCTTTACATATATTTGTAGTTTAGTTTTATTTATATTTTTACATATGTTACAGTTATGTTATATCATTTTGTTATGTACAGTTAGTTATGCCATTCTTCCAAAAATATTAAAAGAAATTAGACCATATCGAAATATTCAATGTGGTCTATATTTAATAATTTAATATATAAATATATATATGTATGAATCATAAATATATATGAGTTTTGTACTGTGATGAAAAGATTTAATTCTGATGGTCAAGGGATTAGCTTACTTGACTACAAATGAAAAGGATCTAGGTTCGAGCCTCGGATGAAGAAATTATATTTCGTTTCTTGTGTTGTCTCTCTGGTGATGTCTTGCCTTCCACACAATGATATCTGTGATGTGCTTATGCTCACCTCTTGTCAGACCAATTTTGACTGTTTACTAAATTGGAAGGCTGCTGCTTGAAGAACTTTTTTTTTTAAAAATAAGCTTGCTAGAATCTAAGCAATGCAAATGCCTGGTTTAGAGTTAATCGACTCTAGATTTCGTATCTTTCGATTTTTAGTCTCTGATTTTCTCAGAACTTCTGCATGTTCAGAAATTTAGAGTACATTTGAAAAAATTAGTTGAAAAAAAAAAAATTGTTGCCCCGAGTAAGATTGGAAGATTGGAAACCGGTCTCCCAGAATCCATCCAGGGCAACCAAATTTTTTTCAGCTAATTATTTGAAGTGTTCCTTGTGTATAGAATATTTTCCTGTTATACTTTATTACTGAATTAGAGTATATTTATTTTGAATATTGTACTACCTAAACTATCTTGCTTATGTGTGTTTGCAAATGCCTGGTCTAAGAGTTGCCACTATATTACACTAATCCTAGTAATTGAAACGATACGTGAGGAATCATGTTCACTTATATTTCAGTGGAGCTACAATAATTGATTTTTGACAGGAATTTTATTTAATAGTTGCCAGTGTTAACTTTGGGTAGCTGCTTATAAAAACAGTTTCAGTTTTTAATGTGTAATATTAAAATACTTTTAAATTTAATTAAATAGTGAGCAAACTTCTTTAGCTATTTAAAAGCACATGTAGAAATCCATATCGAATGCTTACCTTCCCAATTTTTTTCCAATGCAACAAAATGTCATGTAGTGCATAAGACATTTGCAGTCAAATTCCATTAGACAAATTTAATTCAAACTTTTTAGATATCTATGCTTTCCGAAATAAAATGATTAAAACCTATCATTATTAATGATGCCCTCTTCCTCAAAATTTCTCAAAAATCAGTTTTTCTTCGTGTGTTTATTTTTTTTTACATTCAGTTATAATAATTGTGAAATTCAAAGGTAAAAAAATGAGAAATTTTCTTTTCTTATTACACAGAAAAATTAAATTTGATCCAGGGCTAGACTTGCACATAAGCTAACTAAGCTGCAGCTCAGAGCCTCACGATTATGAGGGGCCTGAAAAATTAAGTTTGAAGTTTACTGTGTCACGAATTATTTTAATTTAAATTAATTTATTATGCAAACACTGTTCATCTCAGCTTTACACAGTCATTACTGAATACCAATGCTAATATAATGCTTTCATCACATCAATTTAGTATTTATTTTTTAATGTTCCCTTCAATCAATCAATCACTCATCATCTTCAAGCAGCCATTGACTTCGGAGGTCCAACCAGACCGTGCAGTTTAATTCTCCAAGCATTTCTGTCTTGAGCTACATCTCCTGCATCTGGCCACTGCGGGCGGGGGTGGCTCAGTCGGTAGCGCGCCAGGCTCATAATCTGTAGTTCCCAGGTTTGAGTCCCAGCTGGGTCAGTGTTGAGATTTATCTCCGCAAAATTCCCCGCCCTGCCCACAGTCAGTAGGGAACACCGATGGGCTTGGAAAGGCTGCTGTCCGTTGGATGGGACGTTAAGCCATGGTCCGTGTGTGGGAGAGCCATGCCCTGTGCATATTAAAGAACACGCTGGATGGCCTTGACAAGAGGCTACCATCTGTCTCGCAACACTGTTCCAGTGGTTCCCCTTCCCCAACCTTCTCTGAGCCTTCAGGGTCCATGTGACCTGGCCATTTAGCCCATGGTGTGCAAAAAAGTGTCGCTTAGAGGTAAAACAACTCAACCTCTGGCCACTACACACCAATTTTAACAAGGTCCTGTTTGATATTGTCTGCCCACCGCATCCTAGGTCTCCCCCTCCTTCTGACGCCTTTAGGCACACTGGTCATAACCCTATTCGCCAATCTATAATTATCTATATGGGCAACATGGCCAAACCAACGTAGTCTCTCTCTGCACAATATGCTGCTTAAAGGAGGTTGCAGACTCCTTTGCCTAACCTCATCATTAGTTACAAATTTGAACCACCTAATGCCCAAGATACTGCATAAGCATCTAGAATCAAAAGCATCTAGTTTCCTGTTATCTTGTTTACACCGCGTCCAAGTTTCACTATCATAACTAACCCTAGAAAGAACCAAACTATTATACCATCTAATTTTAGTCTTTAGGTGAATACGCCTATTTCTCCACACTATCCATAGATTCGTAAAAGTCCCGGCAGCAGCCCCTGTTCATCTGTTTATCTCATGCCACACATCACCATTATCTGTTACATAGCTCCCAAGGTAATAAAACTGACACCTGCTCAAGACTGCAACCATTCAGAATAACTGAATCACAGCCTGCCTGACCCAGCTCGAATGAAAGAGTTCATCTCATCAACATCATTTTCCAAAAGGACTAAATCATCAGCATAATCTAAATCAGAAATTTCCGTATCTCCAGCCCATTTAAGACCAAAATTTTTCCCTTGCAGTGAATTTCACATAACATAATCAATAACCAATTAAAGAGAAAAGGAGACAAAATGCACCCTTGTCGAACACCAGAAGTAATGCTAAACCAATTGCTACAAGCCTTACCAACTCTCACACACGACTCAGTGTTATTATAGAGAGCTTTCATTATGTTAACTAACTTGTCAGGTATACCATATGATCTCACAATCAACCACAAATTATGACGATCAGCAGAGTCGAAAGCCTTTCTGAAATCAACAAAGCTAGCAACCAAAGGTTTCTGAAACTAAACATTTCTCAAGAATCTGCCTAAGTGAAAATATCTGATCCACACATCCCCTACCACTTCTGAATCCACATTGCTCATCACACAATTGACGGTCAACCAGATTCTTAATTCTATTAAGCACAGTCATGGAGAGAACTTTACCTGGAACAGAGAGTAGGCTGATACCCCTATAGTTATCACAAGAACTGCAATCACGTTTTTTGAAAATAGGGTTGATAATAATAGCTCTGGTAAAATCCTAAGGAACCATGCCTTTATCATAAAAGATATTCAGAATTTCAGTCATCCAAGTGGTAACCGAAACATTCCCAGCTCTAAGCATTTCGGTAGTAATTTCATCTACCCCTGGGGATTTTTGAAGTTTAAGTTTAGAAATAGCCAAAATAACTTCAGACTGTGTTATGGGGCCAACATTAAAGCCACCAATGCATCTATCATCATTGCAAACAATGGGAGTAGAACTAACCACATTGTTTAGAACATCACTGAAATGCTCAGCCCACCTAGCAATGACAGAATCCTCACCATCTATAACCTTACTTTGTTTATCCTTCAATCCCTGTATGCCTGTCCGTTTTCTACCACATAAAACATTAACTCTCTGGTACAGCTCTCTGCTGTTGTGCTGCCTAGCTGCTTCCTCGGCTTTCTCAGCCAAGCCATCAACCCAAAGATTTTTATCAGCAGCTAACTGATCCTTTACACGTTTATTAAGCTCTCTGTAATGCTTTCTATTAGGACTAGTAGGGTATTGATTAAGGACATTCCTGCAGTTCTTTCTTTCTGAAATAAGCTCAAGTGCCTTTATCATTCAAATAATTCTGCCTCCTCTGCCCCTTTTTTCCTAAAAGAGTACTGTTTCCAAAAAAGCCTGTTTAAAATCGCCCCATTCTTCGTCAACTTCAGTAGTAAGCAAACCATGATTGTCATAATGACTAAGTAACCTGTCATGGTAAGCGCTAGCTATAACTGGGTCTTTCAGAGCTTCAGTATTAAAGGTAAATTTTTTAACCTTAGCAACACTTTTTAAGTTTAAGTTGCAAGACACTTTTAACAAATTATTGAATTATAAGATATCAGATCCAATTTCAGCTCCCCTATATGCCCTGGTATTCCTAACAGAACTAGCCCATTTGCTGTTAATTAATATATAATCAATCATATTCTTATGCAGCCCATCAGGTGAAACCCATGTGTACCTATGTATGTTGCGGTGTTTGTAATATGTGTTAGTTATTCTGAAATCATTGAGTTTACTTACCTGTAGGAGACGTTGCCCATTGCCATTGCAGCTACCAATACCAAAAGGGCCTTTTACTCCTCCCCAAAGGTCAGAGTCAGTACCAACTTTGGCATTGAAGTCACCTAGAACAAGGGTAATATCTCCTTTCTTGACAGAATTCAAAATATCCTGAAGTTGTCCGTAAAACCTATCCTTCTCATCCTCATCGGCATCCACAGTGGGGGCATAACAGCAGATAACATTCAAGTCTTTAATGCTTGTCTGAAATTTTGCTGTAAGAAACCTTTCATTAATGCACTCATATCCTAGAAGAGTATCACTAGCATGTAGGCTGAGCAGCAGACCCACGCCTTGGTGAAGCTTTCCATCCTCCCTCCCTGTAAAGAGAAATTTAAAGTTACTTTTAAGTATCTCACCTTTACCTGTCCATCTGGTCTCTTGCAAACCTAGAATATCTAGGTTATAGTGCTAGAATTTCTGTGTGAGGACATCAAGAGAATAATCTCTATATAATGTCCTCACATTCCTGCTGAGAGAAAATGATTAGTAGGTTTTTTAAAGGAACTAAGTTTATTGAGATAGGTAGGGTCAACAATATCAAACAGCCCCCTGGTCGCTGGCATGGGGCAAAGACCTGTTCCTCCTCCACTAAAGGCTGAAGTCACCGATACTAGTAGGAACTTTGGTCACCACTTTTTCAAGTGGACTTTTTCAAGAGCCTATGGTCTGCCTGAGACATTACTCCAGTTTAGACTTGACAATTCCGAACTAGCTAAGTGAGGTTCAGGCACACGTAAAGACATGCTCCCTTTTTCCATCATAGCTAGCGTGACAGCACATGATCATAGTTTATGCAAATATTTTTTCCATCATGCAACACACATGCCAGTTGCATGAATTAATAGTTCATGGAGTTAGTAGAGAGTATCAGTAGAGAAAAAGTTAGCGAGAGAAGACGATGTTAACTGAGAAGTATGTCAGTTTTCAGATATTTAAATTAGCTTTTAGTTGCTCAGACCTTTATATTCACCAGTTTATATGGTGAGTCTTGAAGTTTTTGGAAATAAACTTTGTTTGTTATATGAATATTTTGACTTTGCTATTTTTTTCTCTTGCAATGATAATTGATTTTGATTAAGATATAACTTTAAAACTTTGACAATCTTTTGAATTCTTTGTGACTAGTAATGACAATATGCTTAGCAAACCCTCATTTAACTTTATTTGGCAAGGTTAATTGCCTGGCACTAAATACTATCTGGAAATTTAATTTGGATCAGCCAAAAGGTCCAAAGTAAAGAAGTTGAATATACTTTTGAAGTGCTACAGGACCATTCAACCCTAAAATAAAACAGATATGACTTACTAATCATTCTAAGAGTTGAAGAGAATCAATGATCAGCAAGAGAAGGAATCTTGCCTTGCTGTCATGCCAGTTTTATTAAGCACTCTTCTATAACATAGTAACAAGAAACTCTTCTTGCTGCAATACATGGGTAACCCAATCTCTTCTTCTATCTCCTCACAATTCCGATTACTACCCCAGCAGTGTGCAGGGGATAAATATTTTTCCAATTAATTCTTAAGGTGAAGCGAAAGGCAATTTCTCGCTCAACAGATGGTGCTAAACATCACCCGTTTCCTTGGGGGGGGGGGGGGGTATTGACCACAGGAGGGAGGACATCAGGATGCTTCTGTATTGTTTCTGCTAAAGAGGGGTCCTTAACTGATTTCTAAAAATTGCCTCAATAAGAGGAGAACTCCCCAACGAGAGTCCAAGTAACCTAAGTTTCTGCTTCCTTGAGCTTCCAACTTCTTTTGCTTTTCACAGCTGAAATAGTTCTTATGATGATTTTACTCTTGAATATTTTTAGTTTCATTGAGTAATTCTTTTAACGTAATAATATAGATGAAACTTATTTACGTATCCATTGTATATTTACAGATAATCTGTAAATATAGAATTCAACAGTTTATTCATCTGGAAAAAATTATTGCCTGCCTCATCAGCAATTATTTTTTTCAGATGAATAATTCTTTACATATATTTGTAGTTTAGTTTTATTTATATTTTTATATATGTTACAGTTATGTTATATCATTCTGTTATGGACAATTAGTTATATCATTCTTCCAAAAAACAAAAGAAATTCGACCATATCGAAATATTCAATGTGGTTCTATATTTAATAATTTAATATATAAATATATATATAAATATATATATAAATATATGTATGAATTATTAATATATATGAGTTTTGTACTGTGATGAAAAGATTTAATTCCGATGGTCAAGGGATTAGCTTACTTGACTACAAAGGAAAAGGATCTGGATTCGAGCCTCAGATAAGGAAATTATATATCGTTTCTTGTGTTGTTGTCTCTCTGGTGAGGTCTTGCCTTCTACACAATGATATCTGTGATGTGCTTATGCTCATCTCTTGTCAGACCAATGTGGACTGTTTACTAAATTGGAAGGCTGCTGCTTGAAGAACTTTTTTTTTTTAAAAAGCTTCGCAGAATCTAAACCGATTTACTCTAGATTTCGTATCTTTCAATTTTTAGTCTCTGATTTTCTCAGAACTTCTGCATTCTCATAAATTTAGAGTACATTTGAAAAAATTAGCTGAAAAAAAAAATTGGTTGCCCTGAGTAAGATTGGAACCCAGTCTCCCAGAATCCATCCAGGGCAACCAAATTTTTTTCAGCTAATTATTTGAAGTGTTCCTTGTCTATAGAATATTTTCCTGCATGCTTTATTATTGAATTAGAGTACATTTATTTTGAATATTGTACTACCTAAACTATCTTGCTTATGTGTGTTTGCAAATGCCTGGTCTAAGAGTTGCCACTATATTACACTAATCTTAGTAATTGAAACGATACGTGAGGAATCATGTTCACTTATATTTCAGTGGAGCTACAATAATTGATTTTTGACAGGAATTTTATTTAATAGTTGCCAGTGTTAACTTTGGGTAGCTGCTTATAAAAACAGTTTCAGTTTTTAATGTGTAATATTAAAATACTTTTAAATTTAATTAAATAGTGAGAAAACTTCTTTAGCTATATAAAAGCACATGTAGAAATCCATATCGAATGCTTACCTTCCCAATTTTTTTCCAATGCAACAAAATGTCATGTAGTGCATAAGACATTTGCAGTCAAATTCCATTAGACAAATTTAATTCGAACTTGGAGATATCTATGCTTTCCGAAATAAAATGATTAAAACCTATCATTATTAATGATGCCCTCTCCCTCAAAATTTCTCAAAAATCAGTTTTTCTTCGTGTGTTTATTTTTTTTTACATTCAGTTATAATAATTGTGAAATTCAAAGGTAAAAAAAATGAGAAATTTTCTTTTCTTATTACACAGAAAAATTAAATTTGATCCAGGGCTAGACTTGCACATAAGCTAACTAAGCTGCAGCTCAGAGCCTCACGATTATGAGGGGCCTGAAAAATTAAGTTGGAAGTTTACTGTGTCACGAATTATTTTAATTTAAATTAATTTATTATGCAAACACTGTTCATCTCAGCTTTACACAGTCATTACTGAATACCAATGCTAATATAATGCTTTCATCACATCAATATAGTATTTATTTTTTAATGTTCTCTTCAGTCAGAATAATAAATACAATAGATTTTGATAAACTTTTGTTTCGCCGATGAGTGGGACTCAAATTCATGCCTCCCAGTTACTTGCCAAGTTGATTCTATGCCAATAGAAAATATTTGCGTTTACCATTGATTGATTCATAAATTTTGACTTTCAAATTTTTGGGGCCCCTTAAACTTGTCATAGCTTAGGTCCTCAGAAGATCGAAGTCCTGCCGTGATTTGATCATACCTTCATAAAACTAGCTCATTGGTTAAATGGCTGTTATCACAAATTTTAACTCTAGTTTTTTTATACTCTCGATTTACACAGTAGATTCCTGAAGTATACAATTAAAAAGACCTTCTTGGTCAAAAATTAATTTAAAATAATTTAAAATTCTCTGTCATTGAGCAATAAAATTTTAGAGTTTATCCTTCAAACTATTTGCATGTTGAAAGTTCTTAGGAGAAAACTCTCAGAAGCTTTTCAGAGCAAAGACAGCGCTCCGTCTTCAGTGAAGTGATGCTATGTATTGATGTTAGGTCTGTTTAGACAAAGAGCTTCTTTCCAAATGTCATGAAGGGCGATTCCAGTGTCTCGGTTGCCGGTGGGGATGGACGAGGTCATTATTTCAATAGCCTCGTGGACTATGGTTCCGTAGAAAGTGGATGCATGTGCAAGAAGTGTCGCGTGCTCCCAGTCTATTGTTGCCGTGTGTTGCACTGCTAGCTCAGAGCCGGCCGTCGTTAGCTTCTTTTGACTGACATCAGTTTGGTGCTCTGCGAAGCTTTTTTGTAAAGAGCGAATGGTTTTGCCGATGTAGTACACAACGGAATGATCCGGCAACTGTAGGGGAAATCGGTATATGCCCGATTTTTGAAGTAGGCTATATTCGTCCCTGTTCCTTTTGACTAATTTCTTCAAATCTGGAGCCAGGCTGAAAACAATTTTGATATTATGGGCTCTGAGTAATTTGCGGACCGATTCACATAGGACAGGAACATAAGAAATAGGTCCGGCAAAAGTTGTACGTTCGGGGTCGGCGATTGGGAGGAGAGCCGAATCTCTTCTGTTTTTGTTTCTATATTTACTGATAACTTTGTCTATTGCTGTTGAGTTGTAGCCATGGGAAGCAGCGATGGAATGGATGTTTAAAATTTCTTCTTCAAGCAGCTGCTCATTTGAAGACACAGCGAAAGCTCTATGTGTGAGGGAACGGAAGGCTGCAATTTTGTACACCCATGGGGCGCACGAGTCTGCACATATGACAGAAGGGACGTAGGTAGGCTTCCGGTATACCGACGTCATCAAGGCTCCTGTGTCATCTTTTTGGATGAAAATATCTAAATGGGGGATGGCACTTCTATTCTCCTCCTCCTACGTAAAGCGTATCGTGGGATATATATTGTTGGCAGAGTCAATGAGGCTGTTTAATTGCTCATTGCTGCCATTCCAAATTAAAAATATATTGTCGACATAGCGACACCAGAAGAAGGGTGAAATTGCTGCTGAGTTGAACAATTTTGTTTCAAGATCTTGAAGGACAATTTCGGGTAGGATACCGGAAAGGGGGGGAAGCCCATGGAGGCCCCTGAGTCCTGCCTGTAGATTTGGTTGCCGAACTAGAAATAGTTGTTTTCGGTGACGAGTTTTAGAGCCTTATGAATAGCGTTGATTTCGGGAAGGGAAAATTTTTGCGTTTCAAAAATTTTTGTCTGAAACAACATGACTGCATCAAAAACTGGAGTGGATGGGAATAAAGAGACTATGTCAAGTGTGACAAATTTGCTGTCGGGAGGGAGGGATAGATCCTTGAGTCTGTTGAGAAATTCTGCCGTCGACTTTATAGAAAATGGGTGATCGGAAATGAAGTTGGATAGAAATTTCGACAAACTCTTTTCAAGAAAGAAAGTTGGAGAAGTTCTTTTGCACACGAGTGGCCGGATGGGATAATTATCTTTGTGCACTTTGCACTGGGCGAACATTTGCGGTGCTTGGCAGTTGGATGGCACTGAACTCTTCTTAAGGTCCTTGGTAAGCCACCTGTTGTTTTTTAGCCTGCAGACCTTGTTTTTGATGCTACTGGTGGGGTCAATATTTAAACTAGTGTAATGGGAGCTATTTATGAAGTCCAAAACTTTGGCATCAGTCATTCTTGTCCATTATGACAAACTGGCATGTTTTATCGGCTAAGGTAGTAACAATGTCGGGTGTTTTGAACGTTTTTAATGCCTGAAAATATTCGGATGAAAAATTCCTATCTGAGTAGGATGGAGAATTTTGTTGGGATTTCATGAATTTGAGGACTTTTTGTCTGATAGCATTAATTTTATGCTCTTCCAAATGTTCGCGCATTGCTAATGATATTTTCAACTTTGGAGATTATTTCTTTTTTGTCCAAATTTCTATGGAAAGGGCTGAATTTAGGGCCATGTTCCAGAGCAGCCAGTTCGTTAAGGGGAAAATTTTTTTTGGACAGATTAACAATAGGAAGAGGTTTAAAAATAGGGCAAAAATTCTTATCTGAAGTTTGAGTGAGCCACTGGATCTTTTTAAGATGTTTTCATCTGGTGTCATTCTTGTGTTTTTCTTCTGTGTAGTGGAGCCTTTCTAATAGATCTGTAAGCACGAGGGGAGGGCAGCTGTAGCAGAAGTCCTGGTGTGCCTGGTAGGCCTCTGTTTCAATTCTTGAAATGTGCCTTCAAGATCTTGAAACAAAATTGTTCAACTCAGCAGCAATTTTACCCTTCTTCTGGTGTCGCTATGTCGACGATATATTTTTAATTTGGAAGGGCAGCAATGAGCAATTAAACAGCCTCATTGACTCTGCCAACAATATATATCCCACGATATGCTTTGCGAAGGAGGAGGAGAATAGAAGTGCCATCCCCCATTTAGATATTTTCATCCAAAAAGATGACACAGGAGCCTTGATGACGTCGGTATACCAGAAGCCTACCTATGTCCCTTCTGTCATATGTGCAGACTCGTGCGCCCCATGGGCGTACAAAATTGCAGCCTTCCGTTCCCTCACACATAGGGCTTTCGCTGTGTCTTCAAATGAGCAGCTGCTTGAAGAAGAAATTTTAAACATCCATTCCATCACTGCTTCCCATGGCTACAACTCAACAGCAATAGACAAAGTTATCAGTAAATATAGAAACAAAAACAGAAGAGATTCGGCTCTCCTCCCAATCGCCGACCCCGAACGTACAACTTTTGCCGGACCTATTTCTTATGTTCCTGTCCTATGTGAATCGGCCTGCAAATTACTCAGAGCCCATAATATCAAAATTGTTTTCAGCCCAGCTCCAGATTTGAAGAAATTAGTCAAAAGGGACAGGGACAAATATAGCCTACTTCAAAAATCGGGCGTATACCGATTTCCCCTACAGTTGTCAGATAATTCCGTTGTGTACTACATCGGCAAAACCATTCACTCTTTACAAGAAAGCTTTGTGGAGCACCAAACTGATGTCAGCCAAAAGAAGCTAATGACGGCTGCTTCTGAGCTAGCAGTGCAACACACGGCAACAATAGACTGGGAGCACGCCACACTTCTTGTGCATGCATCCACTTTCTACGGAACCATAGTCCGCGAGGCTATTGAAATAATGACCTCGTCCATCCCCACCTGCAACCGAGACATTGGAATCGCCCTTCACGACATGTGGAAAGAAGCTCTTTGTCTAAACAGACCTAACATCAATACATAGCATCACTTCACTGAAGACGGAGCGCTGTCTTTGCTCCGAAAAGCTTCTGAGAGTTTTCTCCTAAGAACTTTCAACATGCAAATAGTTTGAAGGATAAACTCTAAAATTTTATTGCTCAATGACAGAGAATTTTAAATTATTTTAAAATAGATTCCTGAAAACCACTGTGCAAATCGAACCCAATAACATATGGAAAAATGGAAGATAGGTTCCACAAAATATTCTTGTCATTAAAAACTCCCATTGAAAATTTTGCTTGAACAAATTTATCAGTAAGTTCAATTCAGCAGTAATAATAAGCATTGCATAAATACATACAAAATCGTCATGCAGCCACAGGCCACGGAGGTCCTAGTAGACTGTAATTTTGTTCTTCAGACAATTCTATCCTGAGCTAAAGCTGCTGGATTTGGCCACTATTGTTCTATGACAATTGGATGAATGAGAACTGGGAGGAAGGATATTTGATTTATGAGAATTTGGTTGATACGATAATTGGGTGAAAGACAATTGGTAAAAGACCTTTCTGTTCCTTCTAAATGAAGCAAACAGAAATCAATGAACACGTGCAGAAAATCAAACCGCAAAAGAATATTGGTATTCTCATTAATCCGATACTCAATAAAATGAATTTTTTTAAACGTTCTTGCTTCTAATGAAACAACGAAAATCAAAGCAATGACTAGAGGAAACTGAATTGATAATCCGACTGTTTAAAATAGATTTTTATATTTCTATTCATTTATTCATCTACAGGAAACAATTAGAACCAAAGGAATTCGGCAGCAAATGAACAGCTGACATTTCCATCTTGATATTCCTATTCTGGTTAAAGTGGATATTTTTATTCATTCTGTCTCTTTCTGAATGAAACAATCGAAAATCGAATTAATCCATACAGGTTACTAAAACAGCCCATATTATCCAATTCCGGTTAAAATGGATTTTTGTATTGATAATTTCTCATATCTAAATGAACGCAATGGCTATTTTTTTTTTAATTCATTTTTAAATGTTATTTGCCATGTTATGTAGATAATCACAGCATTTACTTTGCAAATCAGGGATATGTCAGTAGCTTAGCTATTGTCAATGTGAATTTTATCATTATGACCACTGTCCGAAATCTTAGCATTATATATGTATTAGAACAATGACACAAATGCACATGTATCGAAAATATAATAGCAAATTGCAGGAGCCAGGTCAATATTTTGTAGTGATCCATGACACTTGATGGTTGATTCCATCAGAGCAACCAATATTTGAAGATTTTGTTACTTAGCAAATATCTTCATTTGACTGTGGCAGCTCAACAAGCCTAAACTTTCTTGACAATATCTGTTTGAACTGGGTTGCCAGCATTTTATTCTACCAAGGAAGGATACTTATGTGTGAAAATTTTAAGACCAACATTAGATACAAAATTATAAAATGTGTTGAAAATATGGTTTACAAGAGAACGCCAATATTATGTTTAAACATTATTTCTCTTCAGCAATGTGAAGCTCAGTTGACTAAATGCATTGCCAGCTAAAAGCCTTCTGTCAAGGTCATCCAGCCTGTTTTTAGCATGCAGAGGATATAGCACTCCTGCACATATGGGGTCTTACGTCCGCATCCGAGGGACGGCACCTTTTCCATCGGTTGATGTCTCCTTTCTCACTGAAGGGGTTTATCTGAAATAAATCTCAATGCTGGGACTGCAGTTTACGAGCCTTTCAGTCTACTGGTCTACTTCAGTCTACTACTTTGAGTTAACCTCTGCTCCCTAAAGTGAAAATAAAGCATAATACCAATGATAAAATCAGTTACTTGATATAAAATAAAACTTCAAGAGAAAATAGGTCACGTAAATTTATTTCCTTTACCAGCTGAAAGGATTTTGTTGCCATCCAATCTTTCTTTGTAGTTAATATGAATTGAATGATTCCATGATTTGTATACTTACCTTTTATGTCCTTACCATATGTGCTCTATAAATAGGAAATGAAACTAAAAACATATCGATGGTGCAATTACTCACTAAGTTCATATTCACTTTCAAAGGAAGATAGGGCACCGCCAATCTTGTTATATAGGTAAATCGGTGCCCTAGTGAAGTGAATACGACCTCAAAGACTGATTGCACCATCAATAATATATATATGTTTTATTCTCATGCTTTTTAGGGCGCATTCCATAAAATAGTTTTTTTTTAAACTATTTATTTAAATTTTTTAAATTGTTTATATTTTTTGTTTCTCATTAAAAACACATATTTTCAGAAACTTTCATTTGATATGATTCATGCACAGACCACATTTTTTCCTCCCCTTGCTTTTGGAGTCGTGTTTAAGATAGCCCATGACACTGGGGATGTCACAAGCTTTAATTTGATATATAACTCGTTAAATTCCACCCCATACGGCGAAAATCTGCCTTTTTTAATAGGGGGGATATGGTGGGAGGCAGAATTCGAAATAGTCTACGACAATCCTCATATGAGATTTCATTTGACACCTAACTCGTAATTGTAGGTCCTCGCAATCAGAAGATATAGCGGTATAATTGTTTCATATTTCCCCTTTTTTAGAGGGGAAGAAGAAGGGGGTGGAATTCTTTTAATCTGTAACATTCCCCATGCTACAAAATTTCATTTCAAGCATAACTTGCGACCTTTGCTTTCCAAATAGTGGAACAATTGTTTTCACATTTCTCCTTTTTTAGGGCGGAAGAAACCATATGTGGTCAATTTTGTATTGTTTATGACAATGCCTAAAAAGTAGTGAATAAAACTAATATAATAATATATATTATAACAAAATCCTTTCAGCTGGTAAGGGAAATAAATTCCCGCATCACACACTCTTTTGTTTGATACATAGCTTGTTACTTTCAATGCTTGCATTCTGGAGATATAGAGGAACAATAATTTTCATATTTCTCCCTCTTTTAGGGAGGAACTTTTTTTAATAGCCTATGACCAGTGCCTATGTAATGAGAATGCCTGCCGTTTTCGAGGCGTGAAGTGACAGCAGTGCTAGTTACATTTTCGTCCATTGGGGCTGGCGATCCGCTGTTTTGCTTGTTGTTTGCTTCGTAGAAGTATAGGTTATTACGCTGTTTACCGCTTGCTTCAAAATCGGATTCTGATACAAATTTGTATGTATGTGATTATTTACTATTCTGTCTACTTTCTGCTGTTTTTAACTAGAAGTCTGAACGATGATGCAGTATTGTGTGATGTTTTGTAGAAGCAAAACTCAGTTTCTATCAAATCTATTCCAAACTGGATCTGCAAGACAGGTGGCTGCATCAATATGTCGGCAACATAATGATGACATGAGTAATTGGAAAAAAATTTCTGAGATCACTTTTGAATAAATAATATTTTGGAATCGCAGAAACCTTTACAATATATGGAACTGAGTTACACTGCCCTAACAAAATATTAGATAATTTCTGTGTTATGTGAATGGGAATCTTACTATAAATTCAAGATTATAATTTTATCTATTTAAATCTCGTTTTTCAACAGCATTCGTCTAGTATTTAAGGATTCGTTATTCCTGTTTGTATCTCTGAGAAAGATTCTAGTTTATTGTACTTGATTTGCCATCTGTCTAATTCTTTACCATATGACTTCGACCAGATCGCTATATACTTACCATTAGCATAGTGTAGCTTACCGCAGAACGGTGCTGCCCTCATGTGCGCGCTTGCTAACATGGAGAATTGCAGAAATCGGCAGGCATTAGCATTACGTAGGCACCGCTATGACACTTCCCTCGTCACAAGCTTTCATTTGGCATAAGCTTGTTACTTTTGGCATTTCATATTTTTCCTTTTTTTAGGGGAAAAGAAAGCTTGGGGGATGGTAAATTTTTTAAAAATAGGCCTTTAACACTTCTCCGGTTACAAGCTTTTATTTGACTCATAAATCATTAAGCTTCTCCATCGTGTTTGAAAGTTATGGTGGAACAGTTGGTGTCAAAACAGTTGGTTTTGACAGACACACAAACCTACAAATGTCAAGCAATAAACGATAGGAAGATAGGTAAAAATTCTGCCCGGTGCCACAGCACTTGTTGTGATATCGCTGCCCCTGTGGGGTCCGATGGCAGCAATGTGTGATTAAAACTTGTGCATTCAGGAAGAAAAATCTAGAAATCCTCATTAAAAGCATGAGTAAGAACAAATTGTTCCCCATATAAATAAAAATGAAATAAAGAAATTTTAAAAAGTTAAACAAAAGTGCCTGTCTTTTTATATATATATGTCATAACAAATAAAATGACCAAATGAATTTATATCAATTTTACAAAAGGGGCTATAAGAATTTCTATTTACTTTTTACTTTGAAAGATGCATATAAGAAAGCATTTTTTAATATCCAATAATGTTTTAGAGTTACATGGCAATTTTTAGATCCATTAATTTAAATTCTGTGAGTAAGTAATATAATTTTATTGCTGTTATCTATATTATATAAAATATTTCAAAATTTTTTATAGAAATTAATTTCTTTTTGATTTTTCTGAAAAAAAAAATATTTTCTGCCAGAAGTTGTTTTTATGCATAATAGATATAAAATCAAACAATTTCTACACAGTGCACAAATGACAATTATCTGAACTTAGGTCATATATACTTCTATACTAAAAAAAAAATTTCTCCTGGAGCACAGTTTTGGCACGGTTTGCTTCATTCGTAACCTATTACTTAGGGAACCTTATTTTTCAGAAAGAAAAAACACCACAATATAAATATCTCAATCAAAAAAGGAATAAGAAACCATAATGATATTTTTTAACATGAGATCCTATTCATTTTCATTTCATAAACGTTTGTTGTTTACAAATAGCAAAATGCTTTTGGTTTCCATTTTTTTTTAACTTTGGCAGTTTCTTCAATGTGTTGTTGGGTTGTTTTACCTCTGATTGGCACTTTTTTTGCACACCATGGGCTAAATGGCCAGGTCACATGGATCCTGAAGGCTAAGAGAAGGTTGGGGGAGGGGACCCACTGGAACAACTGTTGGAAGACAGATGGTAGTCTCCCATCATGGCCATCCTGTGGATTCTTTAATGTGCATAGGGTATGGCTCTCCTGCACATGAGGCCATGACTTAACATCCCATCCACTGGATGGTGGCCTTTCTAAGCCCATTGGTGTTCCCTACTGACCGTTGGCTGGACGGAAAATTTTGCAGAGATAAATCTCAGTGCTGACCCAGCTGGGACTTGAACTTGGGAACTGCAGATTACGAGCTTGGTGCACCATCGACTGAGCCACCCCCACCCACTTCAATGTGTACGAAGCTTATTTTCAGTCTGTTTAGTTATTAATTTTTATTTTTTAATAGCATCAGGAATATATCGTGGCTCTTTTAATGGCATATTTCTTGTAGCTTTGGGGTCAGAATTCTCTAGGATGACGCATTACGTGTTAAATTTATATAATTTGGATTAAATATTTTCCCAGAAAGTTATATTTATCTCAATTCATATTATTTTTCGAATTGGCCTCACACTAAAAGAGAAAAAAAAAACCACACAATTTCATATTTCTGATGGCTTGATTGACCCAGAATTCAAATATAATATTTATGCTTTGTGGAGAGGAAACCAGATCCATCACTATTGAATTTTATACAGATAGTGTGTGTTCATAAACCAATAAAATTTTTTTACAATACTGCAGACGATGGACATAACCTCTACCAAATCATCATCACCAATCAACCCATCAGGACTCATGTAAAGGAAAAGTTTGTGTTATTTGTTGTAAATGAAAACAACAATTCAGTGGATAATCACAGATGATGACACAAAACTCGTGCGCTCCCACCACCAGTTGTTAGAATCTTGCAACTGAGGCCCCCTACTCCAAGCGACTTTGTCAAGAATCAATGGACACGCATCTCACTAGAATGTCCAAGTTCAACTGGGGGGCTCATTTATTGCTTTGGTCAGGGGAACAGAGGCCTCAGGTGCCTGGAGTCACTTGAGGCAACGGCTAGAATGGTGGATTGCCGACTGAACATAGCATGGTTGTACTATGCGACTTTTCAACCACATATTCGTATATAAAGAAGCATATAATATAGAATCAAGGTAATTAGGTTTACAGAATGGAATCTAATAAAACATAATTGTGGTTAATTTTTTGAGGAAATGTGATTAGAAAATAAATTATTTTTAAAAAGTATTGTCTTTGAGTAATGAAATGCTACAGAAGAAAGAGTAGTGCCATCTGGTGTCTGTAAAGAGACATATTTCATGGTTAAATTAAAGAAAAAACTGCAAGTGGAAAAAAACAAACGAACTAATGTCTAAATATATTTTCTCTTTTTTCTGTTTTTGACTCAGCCATAAAATTTTCTGAAGTTTCTGTAATCCACTACGATTTCTCTAACTCGAGCAATCTCTCATTTCTGTGTAGTTGTTTACCCGAAATATTTACCATTGCAAGTATATGGCTTTCATTTCCCCTTAAGAGGATCGGTGAGCTTTTAGTTGAGAATCTTTTAAGAGATTGAAAGTGACTCTGTTGAAGGCTAGTCAAACAGAAGAGAAATCGATTTGCATACAGCAATTAACCTGCCAAAGGTTATTTGTAATCTATATAACCAACACGAAAGCAGAGAGAACTTTGAATGAAGCTGCTTGGAAATGATGTATAACTAACTATGAAGCCAAAGTTTATGAGCCCAAAAGTAGTGTCTCCTCAGATTGGCTTCCAACTCTTGCATAAGAATATGATTGATTATATATTAATTAACAGCAAATGGGCTAGATCTATTAGGAATAACTGGGCATATAGGGGAGCTGAAATTGAATCTGACCATTTCCTTGTTAAAAGTGTCTTGCAACTTAAAAAGTGTTGTGCTAAGGTTAAACAATTTACTTTTAATAGTGAAGCTCTGAAAGACTTGTGATGCCCCCTCATTAACTTTTACTTTACCTTAACCAGTTTTACTTAATTTACGTTGTATTTATCATTTTGGGGATTTTTATTTCATTTTTGGCATCACAGATCATGTTTCCAAGAGCGTAGGAGTTGTGCATGCGCAACTCCGAACTTTCGATTGTCACCCGCTAAAGCGCATGTACATGGACACGCCCCCTCTTGCACGTCATAGCTTGCACGCTCGTCGTTTTATGCAAATGTCTACCTGTGCGACAGCCACATGTTTTTAAGCCTGTACACTTGTTTAAACCATGACATGTTAGTCACAGTAGTCAGTTGTAGAGTAGCATAGAAGTCAGTTAGAGAGAAGAGTTTATAGAGTTGTTTGTTAGTTGACAAGTAGATAGAAATGATGTAGTATTTGCTGTCAGTGAGTGTTTGAAATAATTTTGGAAATAAATTTGTTTGTTATATAAAACTTTTTTGAATCTTTATTATTTTTTCTCTTGAGCAATGTTAATTGTTTTGATTAGAATTTGCATTAGAAGTTTGACAATCATTTAATTTTTGAATTCTTACTCGTTAAGTAACGCTCGCTGGCATTCGAACCCAAATTGAACTTTATTTTTGGCAATTTGTTAATTATTGCCTGGTGCCCGACTTAGCTATCTGGAACTTGAATAATTATTGGATCAGACAAAAGGTCCAAAACTTAATAGTATTTTCAAATATTTGGAGTGTTACAGACTCAGTTATAGCTAAAGGTTACCATGATAGGTTACTTATTCATTTTAACAGTTATGGTTTGCTTATTACTGAAGTTGAGGAAGAATGGGACCATTTTAAACAGACTTTTTTGGAAACTAACATACTCTTTTAGGAAAAAGGAGCAGAGGAGGCAGTATTATTTTAGTGATAAAACATTTGAGCTTATTTCAGAAAGAAAGAATTGCAGAAATGTCCTTAACCCTTCCAGTGTTCACGTCATCTGTATACGTTTGAAGAATCTGAATTGAGAGGCTAAGGATGTATGTATCTGTTTTTAGTACAACAAAAAAAGAAAATCTATTTTTTAGAAATAAAAATTGCTTTTGCAATATTTTATATATATATCTTATAAAAAAAATATATAATTCAGGCTTCAAAAATAATATTTTGTTTTTTAATTTGATGAATATTTTATTAAATTACAATATAAATTATTTTATAAAGCCATCTGATTGCCATTTCTTAGAAGCACTAAATGGTATTGCCGATTTGCTTGTTAACGTTCCTATTTGCTGAATTAACCTTCTGATTTAAGCTCGCAAGTTTGATTTAAACTATATCAACAAAATTTTTCTTAAATTTTCGAAAATCTAAAAATTAGCAAAAAAACTGCTATCTTTCAAAACGATAGATTTTCGAAGTAATTGCAAAATATGTACTGCCATTTTTTTTCCGTTTCACACTCTTTTCTGTTATAAACTTACTTCAGTATTCCCAAGTTATTTTTATCATTTTCCCCTGCATTCTATGCATCTTTCACACTCTTAAAAAATCGAAACTGGAAGTAAACACATCCTACTTAGAAATCTGGTTTCAGCTGCCTTAATTACGTTATGACTCACTGAGGCAAACAAGAGGTAGATGGCTGACACATGCTATCTGCGTTGCGTGTGCTATAAGTGCGTTTTACAGTTTTTGTCCAGCATATTGGATACCATTTGTAAAGTTAGTATTTACTTTTTTATATTTAAACCTTAGTTTTCATTTTAGTCATTTATTTTCGGAAATTAGCCATCTTTTGGCCGATCGATAAGTATTGATTTTTTCATAGTTATGCTACATCATATGGCCAGACTACAACTTGTTGCTGTGGATATTTTAACATCGCTTTAGGCTATGTCTTAATTTTTTTTAAATTTAATCACTTTTCCAGTAAAACTTTGATGTATCATTTTCTGAAAATAAATGAGATCTTGGGATACGGAAGCAAATTAATTTCTGTAGATTTACTTCCGTTAGTTAGCGATCTTTTGATCAGCTGATTTATCGATTTTTCTGTGTTATGCTAGATCAGAGGCTGGCTTAAAATTTGTTGTGGATATTTTATTTAACATTCCATTAGGTTATATGTAATTTTCTTTTATTATTTCTTGTTTTTTAGTAAAAAAAACTTTGAGCTTATACTGTTTTCTGTCTTGGATACGGAAGCAAAATCGACATCTTTGCTACGGAAATCAGCTGTCATGTGGGAGGGCAATTTCGAGGTGTCCCCTCAGCTAAACTCATGTAGAAAGTTTCACCCACCCCCTCACTCTAGAAAAATATATTTTTAAAATTACTAGTTTTTATATTTATATTGAATGATTTTAAAGGCCCCCCTCCCCCCTCAGTACCTTTGGCTGAGCCACACAGACAGTATAATGCTGGTTTGTTTTTTTTTTGCTTTAGTGTCCAAACCTTTCTGCACTTAGTCAAGATCTCCAGATTTCAACAACCAAAGAAAAAATTCATAATGTTCAGCAGAAAAAGCAGTTAAGGAAGTATTTTTCTATTTCATAACCAGTTAGAAAATCCCCTGAATCTGAGATAACCAAGTCATTTTGTATAACACTGGCTGTATTTAAAATATACTGTAATGCTCCAAAAATTATTAACTTTTAAAGTTGGACCTTTTGTGTGATCCAAATTTATTCAAATTTCAGATAGTTGTATCAGGAGGCACCAGGCAATAATAACTTGCCAAATCAATTTGAAATAGGGTTCATTGATGTATTTGTCAAACGTTACTTATAGAGTAAGAATTCAAAAAAAAAGAGGTTTGTCAAGTTTAAAGTTGAAATACATTCAAAATACATTTAAAAAAAAAACAACCAATGTTGTTGCTCAAGAGAAAAAAAATAGGAAACATTCAAAAGTTTCTAAAACGAGCAAAGTTTATTTTAAAAAAATCAACTTCCACTAACAGCACTCTCCATGGCCCAACACCACCACCACTCTACTCACAACACACTCTTCCTGCTCTTACAATATCTGTCGTTCTAACTCCCTCACGTTCTAACTAACTCTCATTCTAACTCTGTGACATCATGTTACTACTATAACAAGTGGTGCACAAAGCCGACACATGTCTATTGCATGCTGGGAAAGACATTTGCATGATATAATGAGAAATTTAGCCATGATGCAAGAGGGGTTGTGTCCTACATGCACTTAACAATCAAAAGTTTGGAATTGCGCATGTGCAACTCCTACACTCAGAACGAGGATTGTGATGTTCAAAAAAATAAAATAATCCCCAAAATGATAAATGTAAAGTAAATAAAGCAAAACTGGTTAAGTAAAGTGAATGGGTGGACCATGACAACTCCCCCGTAGCCAAAATTTGAACTAACAGATTTTGATGAGCAAATTTTGAATAATAGGACACTTCTTGTGTCATTTACACATAGTTGAACACAAAGTAAAAGTGTGCTTACACAAATTTTGATAAGATGATCTACTCTGATTTCGACACAATTTTCCATCACAACCAAAGGTACCTCCTCCCAATCACCCTATCAAGAGTGTACAGCTACCTAGTGTAAATACATACCAATAGCTGTGACAGTTAACTGCATATTAGCGTTATCGGACTAAGTAGTATCACATTCTGATACAAACTTCAAAAGTGGCATACAATAACCTGTACAAAAAGAGCTGGTTAATCTCACTCCTATCCTGCTTAACTTCTAAAAAGGTTAAAGAAAGAAAAAAATTAAATTACAAATTCTGCTCTTTCATAGAATAAAATTACAAACATCTCAAGTGGAGTACAGAGCTTCCACTTATCCCCTAACCACAATCAAAATAGGTGAAAGCTAAATCTTCTGTGCCTATCATACATAAAAAAAATGGGTACTGGAACATCATTAAATCCTCCTAACTACATCAAACACCCGAATCTAAGAAAATCCAAAATTTACTAACAAGCGGGAGTGTAATCATCTGCTAATTCTTCACCTAGACACAATAATCGTGAGCTAGCTGAAATAAAAAAATGCATTAGTTACCTCCCCATTTAGAGCTTTACGTCCCCCTCCCAAAGGAGTTATGCTGGTGACTACTCAGTCACCCAGACTAGGCTGTTGGGGACAGCTCCAATTGGGTACAAAAAAACAAACAAAAGTTTGAAGACATCGTCATGGTCAGCTCATATGTATATACAAATAAATGCTATCAATGTCATCCCGACAAATTATGCATCATTGACGCATAAATATCATTGATGACACCAAACAGATTTAAACACATATACATATATCTAAGAGTAAAGAAAAAGTTGTATCGATGATTTATAATATATGATGATAACATTTAATCCAATACAATTCCATTCATTTTTTTCATGAAAATACACTTTGTATACAAAAATTTCATTTTGAAATGCACAATATTTTACAAAAGTAAAAAATATTTCTCAAAAACGCAAAATATTTAACCACTACTAAATTCTCTTTCATTCTCATCATTCGTCATAAGCATTTTATATTTTCTAAATTTCTTAATGTGAACTTACAACCTTTTCAGCTTTCAGTCAGCTGAAATGAAAAAAATCTACAAAAATACACGTTAAATCACATTAATACAATTTAACAATTAGAACTTCAGATGAATAAGAATAAAAGAATTTTGTTTACATCACAGTATAAACTCACACCTTAAATACTAAATTCACTCTTCGAGAATAAATATCGAAACCCCAAAGTTTCAACAAGAAATTAAATATTTCAAAATCTCTGTGGCCGAGTGGTTAGCGCGCTCGGCTACTGATCTACGGGACCTAGGTTCGAGCCCCGGGTAAGGCATGGATGTTCGTGTTGTTTTCTGCTGAGGTCCTGCCATCCTCTCAGATCTTCTACTATGGCATATAAACTGACAGGCTCCTGTCAGACCTCTGTGGCAAGCAGCTGCTTGAGGGGGTATTTCTTAAATATATAAATCACAATAATTGGACTTCAAGCTCCTCAGTCTTCATCTATTCCAGAGAAAAGAAAGAAAACTTTATAAATCATTAAGTGCCACAGTAGAAGAATAATAATATACTTAAATTTTCATTGTTGGCACTCCGTTGCGATAAATCATCATACAGTGGGTTGCCGGCGACATCCTTCCCTTGTCGATCGATATGCTAGGTGAAAGCACTGCTGAAGATCTCATTGATGATGTCATTTGTTCTATGTTCATTACCTCATTGCCGGTTGTCGCTCTGTAGGCAGTGGTCGTTTCGTTGACATCTTGTTACACCTTTGACGTCAATGAAACAGCTGAATATGGCTTTATTATCTTTTTTCCTGTTGTATGTAACAGTTTATAATCCAATCTTTTCTTCTCTCGTCTGCTTGGTAGTGGTTCATCATCAGAGACCCTTGGTGCAAGTCCCTGTCCATGGTGAAGGGACCACCCTGTGAAGGTTCCGCTGGCTCGGTTGCCTTCACAGGGTCCTAAATGCTCGCCCGCATGTTTGCCGTGCATGGTGACCCGTGTCCCTGGAAAGGAGGATCCTGGCAGTTGCTCAGGGGTCCCCGTCTTCTCTCCCCAGCTCATGACTGGTGGGGTCCCCTTTGGCCGTTTTGCCATTGGGGAGTCTGTCTGTCACGGGGCTGGGCAGTGACTTCAGGGGCCACTGCTATACACTGCTTTGGCCTCTGCTTCAGGTAAACGGGAAGTTCTGGGGCATCTCCCTCAGGATCAATCGGCTGGTGGGCAGGTCCTGCTAAGGTCAGCTGTGCAGATCGGTGAGTAACCTTGTCCACGTTCGGGCAACGGTTTGCAAGTTTCCTCACATATTCACTCATTTTCTAGTTTTCTTCCTTTTGTGAGGCCAGTTCTTACCTCACATTTTATTACTTTGTTGCTAATTTTCTTTTGTGGGAACTGAGAAGAGTTTCTCACCATTTCTCTTTTCCTTTACCTTTTGTTTTGTTGTGAGGGCTTGGCTCACTGGCTGTGTGAGTTTGGTGCCCTGGCATCTGACTAGGCGTCCCCTTGTTTGACCATGGTAGGTGGGGACAATGGGCACTGAACCACCAAAAAACAACCACGAGTTCCTCAACTCATAATTCTCCGGCCAGTGCTGCCAAGAGGGCTCGCCATGAACCCCCATCTTCTTTATCTTCACCATCGTCTTTGTGTGTGCCTCCGTCTCCAAGTTTCCTGGTCATCCACTCTACAGGTGATTAGGTGCTTGGAGACATGTCCCCGTTTTTTATTCACAAGGGTATTCAAGGTCTTGCAGGAGATCCAAAATCTGTCAAGCACCTAAGATTTGGTGGCTTGCAGATGGAAACTGCTTGCTCCAAACATTCGGAGCTACTCTTAAATGTTACAGTGATTGGTGGAGTGGCAGTCAAAGTTGTCCACACAAGACACTAAATTCCTCCTGTGGCGTGATCTCCAAGTGGGGCCTCCTCAAAGTTTCTGAGGAGGAAATCCTCTTGGAGCTTTCATCTCAGGGAGTGATAGCAGTCCACCGGGTTTCGACACTCCATGATGGAAAGTTAGTACCCAGCCAGGTACTAATACTAATATTCAATATGCCACACCTGCCTACTTCCATCAAGGCAGGGTGGCATATTGAACTCTTAGATATATGTATATGAGTTCCATCAAAGCAACTGCGAGGTATGGCCATTTATTCCAAACTCTCTGCATTGTTTTCAATGCCAGAGGTTTGGCCATGCCTGCACTGCATGCCGGGGCAAGACCACCTGTTATTGCGGCAGTCAGGATCATTTTGAACCTGACTGCACAGCAGTAAAGGCATGCTATGTAAACTGCCGTGGTGAACATCCACCGTACTCCCGCGACTGTCCAAAGTGGCTAGAGGAGAAAGAGGTACAGTGCCTAAAGACCCTCCATAACATTAGTTATCCAGAGGCGAGGTCTCCTATGCCTGTGCGGTCGTTGGAAAGCCCATTGTTAAGATGGCTTCCGTAGCAGTGCAGACCGATATCAGCGTTCCACCTGCTGAATCTTTCTTGCCTGCTGTGAAGTACCTCTTGATGCAGGCGAAACCGATGTTGGTGTCCATCTCCACATCGACACCAGTTTCTATTCCTGTGTCTGTGCCTTCTGCATCCACCTCTGGAAGGCCCCCTCCACCCCGCCTACAGACAGCAAGACCTTCGAAACCCAAGGGACTTCAAGCTCCTCAGTCCCTCCTCCAGGGCCCAAAAAGAAACTCATAATACCTCCTCGTGTGGTGGTCTCTGATCCATGTCACTCTGAGGACACTGACACAGACCACCTCATTTTTCCAAAACTGTCACTGGCGATGCTTAAAATAAATTCCAAGTCATCTGCCAATTCTTCTAAGACCTGAGATGGCCACACTCCTACAATGGAACTGTCATGGATTCCAGAGGAATACTGACGACATCAAGGTCCTCCTGAGGGCACATGAACCCATCTGTGTGTATCTACAGGAGACTTACTTGCAGACAGCCAACAATCCCACTATCCAGCACTTCTCTCTCGTTCACCGGGACTGGGATGGATATAGTTCGGCTTACGGGAGTATCGCAATCTTCATGAGTAACCATTCTCCATTCCAGGTCAACCCCTCACCACCAACTTAGAGGTGGTAGCCATCTGCCTCTTTGTGGGATTTTCGTTGACTGTATGCTCTGTCTATATACCACCAGTAAGCATCGTTTTCCAGGATGACCTTGATGACCTCGTCTTGCAGCAGCCATCCCCCTTCCTCATCATGGGGGACTTCAACGGACACAGTCCACTTAGGGGCAGTGCTGACACCAATGGGAGGGGCAGGGTCCTGGAGCAGTGGCTCTTGGAACCATCGCTCTGTTGAATACAGGTGTCAGTACCTACTTTCACTCCCCAACCCACACATTCACTGCCACTGACCTCACCATCTGCTCCACCTCGATTCTTTCACTCTTTACATGGGGGGGTTGAGGACAACCCTTATGGAAGCGATCACCTCCCTGTGGTGTGCACCATCTCCCGTGAGGGGGCCTTGCAGCCCTTCATGTGTGTTCCTGTGGAGGCTTGATCGGGCTGATTGGAGTGGCTTCGAGCTCTTATCTGAGCTTGATGAATACTCTGTCAGCCAGGAGCCAATCAATGTTGCAGTGGCAGAGATGACAGACTGCATCGTCTAGGCAGCTGCCTCTACTATTCCTCACACCTCGACTCTGTTTCCACGGTTTCCAAAACTGGTGGAATCCTGACTGCACCGCAGCTCATAAGGTTCAGAACAAGGCTTAGGGGGTGTTTTGGAGATATCCGACATCCCCCAACCTTGAAAAGTTCAAACACACCAGGACAAAAGCTCGTTTCGTCTGGTGCCAGAGCCAGAAGGAATCATGGATCAAATATACATCTTCTATCACCCGCACGACCAGTTCTAAGATGGTGTGGGATAAGGTCCGGAAGATGGGAGGGAAATACACGTCCCACTCATCATTGATCCTGGAGCACAATGGACAGGCAATTGCTGATCCCAAAGCAATTGTCGACACTCTGGGGGAAACATTCTCCTCCATCTATTCTTTTTCCTCCCCCCCAGACTTTTTGGCCCAGAAGAGCAAGACCGAACACTCTCCGCTGTCTTTCATTCGAATGGCCTAGAGCCTTATAACAGGCCATTCACAGTGGAGGAGCTTCGCCTTGCTCTGCACACTTCTCATGCATCCACTGTCGGGCCAGACAATGTCCATTATGCCATGCTCGAACATCTCTCACCATTGAGTAAGGATAGGCTGCTCCATCTTTACAATCACATTTTTCTCGAGGAGCAGTTTCCTCATAAAGAGGGGGAGACTTAGGATGCAGTATGCAGATAATGTCAAACAGGACCTTGTCAGAATTGGTGTGCAGTGGTAAGATGCAGTAGTATAGCTCAGGACAGATATTCTTGGAGAACAAAATTGCATGATCTGGTTGGACCTCTGTAGCCCATGGCAGTTTGAGGATGATGATGATGGTATTTTTTTTTATATTTGTCAGCATTTGTTCAGGGTGGATCCCCTTCCTACCATCTATGAGCCCTTGGTTGTTGTTATTTTCATGACCTGCCATTTAGATCACTGTATACAAAAATGCCCCACTCAGATGTAAAACAATCCTACAAACAAATCCAGTGTCATTTATCACAGGTGCAAATATCAATGAATTTATATATCAGTCATTGGCAGAATCTATTAGTTTGCAAACTCTATGCTAGGTACTTCTAATCAGTAGATTTCTTAATATCTTTTCATGATTAAGGTGTTTTTAGACATAATCATATATGTATAGAGTATTAAATATTGTAATATTAATATTTTTCTGCTTGCTAAGTGAGTGTATTGCAAGTGTAAGTTGTATTATATATATGATTGAAGTACATATATTCCATTATAGATATATGTGTAAGATTGAATGAAAAACAAGGTAGTAAAAGTCGTGTTATAATATTAAATTTATAGTAGAGAAAATATTTTTCCTTTTTATACATTTTCTGTTTGTACTGTCTTACCAAAATGCAGATATCAAGTTTCGAGAGTTTCAACCATCAGCCATTGCCGCTTCATGTGTGGCAGCATCAAGAATATGTCTTTTTTTAACTCCACATTGGCCTCTCTTACTCCAGCAGATTACCCACTTTAAGATTGGATATTTGAGACCATGTGTAGAACTCCTACTAAAGTAAGTAATTTCTGTGCTTTTTGTCATTTTTCATTATGAGATGTTGCAATATAAGATTAAATTTAACTGAATTATTAAATGTAATATGAATGAAAATGTATCTAATTAAATTTAAATGCATAAAAATCCTGAATCCAAATCTTGAACAATGTTACAGAGGTGCAAATTAAAAAAAAAACTACTAAATTTAGAACAATGTAAAATGTGGGTAAAACACTGTTATAAATTTCGTGCAGCTAGCTGCAATTAGTTTTTCAGGGCTGCTAGAGTCTGTGCTGATTGCAGATGATGCTTTACTATAGGAATCGTCACTGTTTCATTAGCGCAGGCCACATTACAACTGCAAAATTTGTAAACGGGGCCCCCTTGAGTAGTAAGAATAGGTAGAAAGTAAACACTCGTTTTTTATATGTTGATTTATTATTGAAATAATATTTATATGTATATGCATATCTTTCTGATTATTTATATCACAAATAAAATGCCCTTATTTAAAAAAAAAAAGGAAATAAGATATTCTCATACACAAAGGGCAGATATAACCTAGAAGCTCTACTAGGCTTTTCCTGGTTTCTCATACAAACACTTACACAAAGACCACATTCCCACTAGTTTAATAATAGGTATGCTAACAAGGCAACATTACTGAGCAGCATTATCACACAATTGTTGTGCTGGACTTAGGAAGAGAATCTGTGAATCCCCTCAGAATGAAGACAGTCACATGACCAATCAGTTTATGCAATGTTCTATTGTACTATAATATAATGTTTCAAAATATCATTGTTATGTCTTGTCTGAAACATAATAGCATTCAACTTTTGGAAAATAAAATTATTTAACATTATTCGTTACTAATACTGCTGGTGGGACAATTTTATGTTATAAAACCCAAATGATCTGTGAGCCACTTCAAAATTCAAAGGAGCCATGTGTGGCTGTGGGCCGTATGTTGCCAACCCCTGCCCTAGCAATTCCAAACATGTTCAATGGCAATAAATGTGGGTATTTGGCTGACCACAGAAGAGTGTTGACAAGTGATGTTAGTGGTGTCGGTAGTGTGCTAGGCTCATAATCTACAGTTCAAAGTTCAAGTCCCACCTGGTCCAGCTTTGAGATTTCTCTCTGCAAAACTCCTCATCCTGTCCTCATTCAGTAGGTTACTCCGATGGCCTTGGAAAGGCTTTCATTCATTAGATAAGATGGTAAGCTGTGGCCCCTGTGTGTGGGAGAGCCATACTCTGTGCATGCTAAAGAACATACTGTGGATGACTTTGATGGGAGGCTACTATCTGTCTCCTAACAGCTGTCTAGTGGGTGCCCTCCCCAAACCTTCTCTGAGCCTTTGGATTCCTAGTGACCTGGCCATTTAGCCCATTGTGTGCAAAAATGCCCTACTCAGAGGTAAAACAACCCAAACCTTAGTAATATGTTGACTAATATTATCTTTCTAAAACAGGATATCAGGCACTCCTGTAATGAAAGGGAGTGCTATGGGTTACATCATCGATGCCACATATACAGCGAAGTGCCTTGGAGAAGCATCATAGAAGACTCGGAGTCATGACTTGTGATACCCCATACCATAATGGCTGCTGCATAGACAGTGTGTCATTCATTGAGGTAACTGGATTGGAATGTTGACTGTGTTATATACATTTGTGTTTGGCAGTCATTGGCTTCTAGACAAAATGGATTTGTTGCTAAAGATCACAAAACACCATTTCACATATCAAGTTGTTTGAAGTTGGCACCTCAGAATAGCGGAACACCAGATTTCCACACATTATTGCATTGTCCCAGATGCTGTTGATATGCCTGGCAAACAGTGGAAGGCAATGGACAACAGGCATGCAACCCTGCCTCTGCAAGCCATCAGGAAATGGTTCAAGTTATGGATTGATGCAAGGCTGGCTGAAGGTGGCTAGCATTACTGTTGATACAGTTCATGCCTGTCACAAAATAAGTCTATCCTCCCTTGGGATTGTCCTCTGATATGCACCAGATCCTTGATGACTGTGTGGCTTTTTGCAACCACTACATGTTGGCTTGCCCTTCTTGCCTCATTCAGTCCAATGATTTGTGCTTTGTCAAGCACCTTCACGTAGCTGACATACACGATGAAGAGACTTCTTCTAAGTAACATCATGAAAATAGATGTTAATATACATGAATAATCACAGGTAAAGATCAGATGTTGAATCAGTTGAAATATGATGAAAGCACTCTTGAACATCAGACTCGGAAAGATTGTGTTGAGACAGGTGGGATAAGAACCCAAAACCTTCTGATAACATGTCATATATTCTTACCACTGAATGTTTCTGAGGGGCTAGTCTGTTGTTTTCAGCAGTTGCAGGTTTTGTCTGATGGACAATTAGTATCCATAACAGTGCTAATTTCAAACTTCAGTTAGTGGTATTAGGGAAGACATTCAAAACATTCTTGACACATGTCTGTAGATTTGCACTGGTTCCTCTGAAGTTAACAAATTATGACTTGTTCGATAGCTTCTCTAAACTTATCATTATGTGTTAAAAGCAAAGGCTGTATCTGGTGGCACATAAAGTTCGGTTTGTGAAATCTGTGCATTGTTGCTGTGGAGCCTACTAAAGGCAAGAAAAAATTTTACATTTTCACAAAGATGCAGCTTGGGGACAACACAAAAAAGAATTGTGCTGATTTATCACAAGTATATCTGGATTATGCCTGCTTAATACAGCAATGTTACAGGATGAATACGCAAATTCAGAGAAGGATGAGAGAGCTTTGATGACCTCTCTCGTGCAGTAAGATCTAAGGAGGCCATGAATGAGAGAACCATCGCTGCTATTTGTGAACTCATTAAAGAAATCCCACATGTCACCATTCAGGTAATAAATTTAAAAATTTAAATGTCAATGTATCAATTGGCAGTGCTAATTGTGTCAAATGGGTACACCACAAACTGACAGAACAGTAAAAAAAGGCTAGAATCGACTCGCACAAAATACTGGCAATGTTTGAACCTAGTGGTCCAAATGGTAAACAGAAATTTTCATAGGTGATGAGACATTGTTTTATTACTATACAACTCCCAGAAAGATCAACAACTATGTTTGGGTTGTGGGAGATGACCTGCATCTCCAAATCATCTGACACGATTTTAACTCAAGGAAGAGAATGTTAATAATTTTTTTCTTAGTTCTCAAGGAGTGGTAACCGTGGACATCATCCTCAAGCAGCCATGGGCTATGAAGGTTCAACCAGATTATGCAATTTAGTTCTCCAAACACATCTCTCCTGAGCTACATCTGCTGTATCTCGCTAGTGTAGATCTATTCTAACAAGGTCCTGTTTCACATTGTCTGCCCACCATATCCTAAGTCACCCCCTCTTTCTGAGACCTTTAGGCACATTCTTCATAATCCTATTTGCTTATCTATATTTATGCATATGGGCAACATGGCCAAACTAATGGAGTCTGCACAATATGCTGCTCAAAGGAGGTTACTGACTTCTTTCCCTAAACTTATCATTATTTACAAAGTTGAACCACCTAATGCCCAAAATACTGTTTAAGCATCTAAAATCAAAAGAATCAAGTTTCCTGTTATCTTGTTTACAGAGGGTCCAGGTTTAGGTCTATATGCCTATTTCCCTAAACTCTCCATAGATTTTTAAAAGTCCCAACAGCAATTCCTGTTCATCTGTTAATCTCATGCTGCATGTCACCAGTATCTGTTACATAGCTCCTAAGGTAATTAAACTGAGACACCTCAAGAGTGCAGCCATTAAGATTAACTGAATCATGGGCTGCCTGACCAATTTTCATCGCTTTAGTTTTCTTTCCATTTATCACCAAACCTACTCTACTAGCAGTCTCATCGAAAGCTTGAATGAAAGGATTAATCTCATCAACATCATTTCCCAAAAGTGCTAGATCATCAGCATAATCTAAATCAGAAATTTTCAGATCTCTAGACCATTTAAGCCCAAAATCTTTCCCTTGCAGTGAATTTTGCACAACATAATAACCAAAGAGGAAAGGAGACAAAATGCACCCATGTCAAACACCAGAAGCAATGCTAAACCAATTGCTACAAGCCTTACCAACTCTCAGACATGTCTCAGTGTTATTATAAAGAACCTTCCTTGTGTTAACTAACTTGTCAGGTATGCCATACGATCCCATGATCAACCATAAATTATGATGGTCAACCTTTTGAAATACCTTTTGAAACCTACAAGGCTAGTAGTAACCACAGGTTTCCAAAACTCTAAATATTTGTAAAGAATTTGCTTAGTGAAAAAGCTGTTTTATTCACTCCTACGATGTCTTGCATCATGTGTTGCAGCTATACCACCTACTAATATCTCTTTTTGTCATTAAATATTAGTAGAACTGTCTGCCTCTGTAATCATTGCTTCCTTGTGTTCCACAACTTATTTGGTTAACATGCAAGTGTTCCTTCTGGCAGGACAGTTTCAAAGGAGGACAGTGTATATAACACAAGAAACCAATTACCATCTTCAGTGCTTCTTGATTACTCAATTCTCTTCCCAACCACACTTTGACCTTGAATGCAATAATGGATTTGAAATTTTTAATCATTCTGAGCTTTACAACTTTAAATGACCCTGTGCATCAAATGTTTTTAGCATAGGTAGATTGGCATTCCCTCTCTCAATAAACAGTATCTTTAAACATCCCACTAATATGTAGTTGAAATGTGAGGACTCTACACAGAGCTTATTCTCTTGATGTTCTCACACAAGAATTCCAATATTATAATTTAGATATTCTCAGCTTGCAAGAGACCAGTGGACAGATAAAGGTCACATTCTTAAAAATAATCTTAAATTTCTATTTTCAGGGAGGAACGATAATAAGCATCACCAAGGCGTGGGTCTGCTTCTCAGCAGACACACCAGTGATGCTCTTCTAGGATATGAGTGCATTAATGAAAGGTTTCTTACAGCAAAATTTCAGACAAGCATTAAAGACTTGAATGTTATACTGTTATGCCCCCACTGTTATGCCCCCACTGAGGATTAGGGTGAGAAGGATAGGTTTTGTGGACAACTTCAGGAATTTTAAATTCTGTCATGAAAGGAGATATTACCCTTGTTCTAGGTGAATTCAATGCCAAAGTTGGTACTGACTCTGACCTTTGGGGAGGGGTGATAGGCCCTTTTGGTATTGGTAGTTGCAATGGCAATGAGCGACGTCTCCTACAAGTAAGTAAACTCAATGGTTTCAGAATAACTAACACTTATTGCAAACACCGCAACATACATAAGTACACATGGGTTTCACCTGGTGGGTTGCATAAGAATATGATTGATTATATATTAATTAACAACAAACGGGCTAGTTCTGTTAGGAATACCAGGGCATATAGGGGAGCTGAAATTGGATCTGACCATTACCTTGTTAAAAGTGTCTTGCAATTTAAACCTAGAAGTGTTGTGCTAAGGTTAAAAAATTTACCTTTAATTCTGAAGCTCTGAAAGACCTAATTATAGCAAAGCTTATCATGACAGGTTACTTAGTCATTATAACACAGTCATGGTTTGCTTGCTACTGAAGTTCAGGGAAAATGGGACCATTTTAAATAGGCTTTTTTGGAAACTAACAGTACTCTTTTAGGAAAAATGGAGCAGAGGAGGCAGAATTATTTGAGTGATAAGGCACTTGAGCTTATTTCAGAAAGAAAGAACTGCAGGAATGTCCTTAATTAATACCCTACTAGTAGCATTACAGAGAGCTTAATAAATGTGTAAAGGATCAGTTAGCTGCTGATAAGAATCTTTGGCTTGGTAGGCTGGGCTGACAAAGCCGAGGAAGCAGTTAGACAGTACAAGAGCAGAGAGCTGTACCAGATAGTTAATGTTTTATGTGGTAGAAAATGGACAGGTATACAGGGATTAAAGGATAAACAAGGTAAGGTTATAGAAGGTGAGAATTCTGTCATTGCTAGGTGGTCTGAGCATTTCAGTGATGTTCTAAACAATGTGGTTATTTCTACTCCCATTCTTTGCAATGATGATAGATGCATTGGTGGCTTTAATGTTGGCCCTATAACACAATCTGAAGTTATTTTGGCTGTTTCTAAACTGAAACTACATAAATCCCCAGGGGTAGATGAAATTACTACCGAAATGCTTAGAGCTGGGAATGTTTCGGTTACCACTTGGATGACTGAAATTCTGAATATCTTTTATGATAAAGGCATGGTTCCTAAGGATTTTACCAGAGCTATTGTTATCCCTAATTTCAAAAAAGGTGATCGCAGTTCTTGTGATAACTATAGGGGTATCAGCCTACTCTCTGTTCCTGGGAAAGTTCTTTGCATGATTGTGCTGAATAGAATTAAGAATCTGGTTGACAGGCAATTGTGTGATGAGCAATGTGGATTCAGAAGTGGTAGGGGATGTGTGGATCAGATATTTTCACTTAGGCAGATTCTTGAGAAATGTTTGGGGCGGGGGTAGCTCAGTCGGTAGCTCGCCAGGCTCGTAATCTGTAATTCCCAGGTTCGAGTCCCAGCTGGGTCAGCGTTGAGATATATCTCCGCAAAATTTCCCCGCCCTGCCCACGGGCAGTAGGGGACACCGATGGGCTTGGAAAGGCCGCCGCCCGTTGGATGGGACATTAAGCCGTGGCCCCGTGTGTGGGAGAGCCATACCCTGTGCATGTTAAAGAACACGCTGGATGGCCTTGACGGGAGGCTACCATCTGTCTCCCAACAGCTGTTCCAGTGGGTCCCCTCCCCCAGCCATCTCTGAACCTTCAGGGTCCATGTGACCTGGCCATTTAGCCCATGGTGTGCAAAAAAGTGCCGCTCAGAGGTAAAAAACCCAACCTTGAGAAATGTTTAGAGTTTCAGAAACCTTTGGTTGCTAGCTTTGTTGAATTCAAAAAGGCTTTCAACTCTGTTGATCGTCATAATTTGTGGTTGATTGTGAGATCATATGGTACACCAGACAAGTTAGTCAACATAATGAAAGCTCTCTATAATAACACTAAGTCATGTGTGAGAGTTGATAAGACTTGTAGCAATTGGTTTAGCATTACTTCTGGTGTTCGACAAGGGTGCATTTTATCTCCTTTTCTCTTTAATTGGTTATTGATTATGTTATGTGAAATTCACTGCAAGGGAAAAATTTTGGTCTTAAATGGGCTGGAGATACGAAAATTTCTGTTTTAGATTATGCTGATGATTTAGTCCTTTTGGCAATTGATGTTGATGAGATGAACTCTTTCATTCGAGCTGTTGATGAGACTGGTAGTACAGTAGGTTTGGTTATAAACAGAGAGAAAACTAAAGTGATGAAAATTGGTCAGGCAGGTTGTGATTCAGTTCATCTGAATGGTTGCAGTCTTGAGCAGGTGTCACAGTTTAATTACCTTGGGAGCTATGTAACTGATAATGGTGATGTGCGTCATGAGATTAACAGACAGATAGGGATTGCTGCCGGGATTTTTAAGAATCTATGGAGAGTGTGGAGAAATAAGTGTTTACACCTAAAGACTAAAATTAGACTGTATAATAGTTTGGTTCTTTCTAGGGTTAGTTATGGTAGTGAAACTTGGACACTTTGTAAATAAGATAACAGGAAACTAGATGCTCCGGATTCTAGATGCTTGCACAGTATCTTGGGCATTTGGTTGTTGAACTTTGTAAGTAATGATGAGGTTAGGCAAATGAGTCTGCAACCTCCTTTAAGCAGCATATTGTGCAGAGAGAGACTCCAATGGTTTGGCTATGTTGCCCGTATGAATAATTATATATTAGCAAATAGGGTTATGAACAATGTGCGTAAAGGCTTCAGAACGAGGGTGAGACCTAGGATGTGGTGGGCAGACAATGTCAAACAGGTTTTTCATAGAATTGATGTGCACTGGCCAGATGTAGCTCAGGACAGATATGCTTGGAGAACTAATTCATCTTTTTTGTTAAATATTATGTTTTCAGAAAATCCAGAATTAAATACTGATTAATGTTGCATATAACATGCATAATTACTTTCATTAGTTATTTAACAAAAATGTTCTAAAGTTAAATTTTTTTGGCTGAGCATAGGAGAAAATAACTTCATTATCATCATCATGAGGATCATTGTTGATCAGAAATCGCAAACACACCCAGTTGTACAAGAAGTTACCAATAAGAATAAGATAGAAAAGGTTAGAGTATAATTCGAGATTGGGAAAAGTAATACCACTTTTGAAACACTGCAAAGTGGAAAACAAGAGTTTTTCTTTCTGGCTGTGTTTTTTGTATTGGGCTGGATCAGCTTTTGGATAAGTTCTGTGATACAAATTGATTTGTTTTAGTATTTAATAATCTTCAGGTAAAGTTTTATTCATACTTTAGGATTTTTGTTGTCAACTAGATTAGTTAGCTAGTAGAGCATTGTAGCGGAAGCAGTTCTAGTGAGAACTCTTTAAATAACAGATTTATTTCATAATATCGCTGTTGGGAGATTTATGTTCAAGGTTCCAGCTGTTGCAAGTTTATGGTGAAATCAGCCTCCAATGAGGGGCTCCCTACACCAGTCAAAACAGGAGGGTGAGGAAGCAGAGAAAGAAGATACTACCTCAGCTATCTCGGGAAACTATTAAGTATACTAATCTAGAAAAACAGGTAGAGATGCAGGACCTTAGACCTTGCAGAAGAAGCCAATGTCCTGAAAATAATCTGGGAGAAGATCATGCACTTTCACTGCTTGTTCTGGTGGGAACCAAAAAAGGAGGTATTGAAAAAAATCAGTGATCCCAAAACCATGAATCTTCTGAAACAAAGCTTCACTTTCAGCATTGTAGCGGAAGCAGTTCAGCAGTACGTGAGATACAGTCTCAAGTGTGCTGTTTTGTGGCACAGTTTGGGCTATGAACTCTGCTGAGAGTGTGAAGTGTAGAATTATTGTAGATGACACCAACTCAGATATGATGTGTAGAGTTATTGTAGATGACACCAACTTAGATATGATGGAAGGTCTCCTCAAATCTGCAGAGGTTACCAGGGTTAGAAGTAGTGAGAGAAGGGTCAACCAGGTACCTGAATGAGGAACAACTGGAGTCCCCCTGCCATTGGGCAAGACAATACTAGCTCAAGATTTATGTCTACTTTGTTGCAGCTAGAAATGCTAAAACGATTCAATGGTAATAGTTAATTTTAGGTGTTGTGCAGTTAAAAACCTAAGTGTATTTACTGTTGTCGGAGGATAATCTGTGGCTGGCACATTAGTAGTAGTTGTAGTTGAGGCTTATGCTCGATTGCTGCAGTGCTCTAATCATCAGTTCGCCAGTCCAATAGCATTGTCGGGTGGTTGTTGGTACTCTCTGCTGATGCATGGAATGTTCATATGTGTGTTACACATTTGACATATATTCTCGGGCATAAGGCATTTTGTTGGTCTGCTTTTCCTGCATCTTCAGATGTTATAAACTCCTTGGCAGATGTGGTTGATATAATGTGCTCAGGGCCAGACTTGGACCTTCTGATGCTTTAGCTATAATAAGTTTAAGAGACCCTAAGTTTTGTTAAGTTTAAGAGGCCTTAAGCTATGTTAAATAAAATAAATGCTTGCCACAGAGGTCTGACAGGAGCCTGTCAGTTTATATGCCATAGTAGAAGGTCTAAGAGGATGGCAGGACCTCAGCAGAAAAACAACATGAACATCCATGGCTTACCCGGGGCTTGAACCCAGGTCCCTTAGATCAGTAGCCAAGCACGCTAGCCACTCGTTCATGGGACGGCTAAAAGCTATGTTAAATTTAAGAAAACCTTAGCTAGAGTATAAGAGGCTCGAAAAATTCTAAAGTTGAAGATATGGGCATAATATACACTGAAGAGCTAAAACATTATGACCAGTGCATCTTTATGCAAATCACAGCAGCAGAAGGTAAATAACGACACTTGTGCAGGTGATGAAATGGTATAAATTACACCTTATAATGAGCTCTGTTAATCAGTGTTATTCTTGTTCTTCAGATGTGAAAGATTGTGGACTTAAATGAGTTAGACAAAGGCCAAATTGTAATGGCCAGATGACTGGGTCAGATCATTGCTGAGATGGCAAGGCTTGGGAGTCACAGTCATCCATGGTTAGTACCTTCAAAAAGTGATCCAAGGAGAGAAAAATCATGAACTGCTGGCAGACCACGGCTCATCGAGGCTAGAGAGGTAAACGAAAGTTATCCCATATGGTACGAGCCAACAGAAGGGATTCTGTGGAGCAACTCGCCCATAATTTGAATGCTGGTGATGGGAGTAATGTGTTACAACACACGGTACATTGAACCCTGCTGAAAATAGTGCTGTGTAGTTGCAAGCCTATTTTTCTAAGGAGTGCCCATGCCAACTTTGGTTCACCATCGAAAGCGCCTACAGTGTGCATGCGAGCATTAAAACTGGATCTTGAATGATTGGAAGAAGGTTGTCTGCACCAATGAATCTTGTGTGTGTCATTTACCTGGGGAAGTGTTTGAACCAGGATGCACCATGGGACAAAAATAAGCCGGTGGAGGAAGTGTAATGCTTTGGGAAATGTTCTGCTGGGAAATCCTAAGTCCAGTCATGTGCAGGAAACTATGATGTCTACCACCTATCTCAACATCATTGCAGACCAGATACATCTTTTTATGGCAATAGTACTCCCCTCTGGTAGTGAATTTCCCCTTCTTTCAGCAGGTAATGTGCCATGCCACACTGCCCGGATTGTTCGATATGGTTCGTGGAATATGAGGAAGACTTCCAGGTATTGTCCTGACCTCCAAATTCCCCAGACATCAATCCAATCGAGCATCTGTGGTTTGTGTTGGAACAGCATATCCGATCTGTGGCAGCTCAACCACATAACTTACAAGAGTTAAAGGATCTGCTGGTAATGTGTTGGTACCAGATACCACGAGACACCTTAAAAATTTTGTAGTGTCCATAAGCTAGGTTGGGTTGGGTTGGGTTGTTTTACCTCTGAGCGGCACTTTTCTGCACACCAAGGGCTAAATGGCCAGGTCACATGGACCCCGAAGGCTCAGAGAATGTTGGGGGAGGGGACCCACTGGAACAGCTGTTGGGAGACAGATGGTAGCCTCCCGTCAAGGCCATCCAGCGTGTTCTTTAACGTGCACAGGGTATGGCTCTCCCGCACACGGGGCCACGGCTTAACGTCCCATCCGACGGACGGCGGCCTTTCCAAGCCCATCGGTGTCCCCTACTGACCGTGGGCAGGGCGGGGAATTTTGCGGAGATAAATCTCAACGCTGACCCAGCTGGGACTCGAACCTGGGAACTACAGATTACGAGCCTGGCGCGCTACCGACTGAGCCACCCCCGCCCCCATAAGCTAGGTAAGAGCTGTGTTGGCAGCATATGGATATATAGGCAGGTGGTCATAATGTGGTCATAATATATTAGGCAGGTGGTCATAATGTTTTGGCTCTTCAGTGTATATTAATACAATATTTAGTATTTTGATTGAAGAGAACATTAAAAAATTATGTGGTTGAAAGCATTATACTTGCATTGGTATACAATGATGATTGTGTAAAGCTAAGATGAATAATGTTTGCACAATAGATTAATTTGAATATGAACACAATATTTTTTTTTCTTAAATTTCAAACTCAATTTTTTGAGACCCCTCATAATTGTGAGGCTCTACTCTGTAGCTTAGTTAGCTTATGCGTAAGTTCAGCCCTGAATGCGGTCTCTGTTGCAGTGCTCCTATAACTTTAAAGTGGAAATTGTGTAATAGAAAGTTCCAGGCAGGTGGTAGGGGAGTCAGATCGGTGTTGCATAGTTCTATTCCATGTAGTTTAGTGGAGATGCTATTATTTTATAATTGAATTTAGTTGCTGTTAGGTTGTTTTGAATTATTGTTTGCATTATAGCTGTATGGGCTATTTTTTTCTTTAATGTCTGTTTTGTTTTCGGTGATGCTATCCCTTGGCTAGCGTGCTTGGCTACTGATCTAAGGGTAAGGCATGAATGTTTGTGTTGTTTTTCTGCTGAGGTTCTACCATCCTCACAGACCTTCTATCCCCTGTGGGGTTTGATAAAAAAAATGTCAGAGGCGATATGACTCTGGATTTTATCCACTCTGCTGATTTGATATTATTAAATGGTCTGGATACTCTGGCTACTTTTCATGGCTCTAGAGGCCAGAGCTGGATTGACTTGACCCTGGCTACACCACATGCGATACCACTAATCCAGGACTGGCGCTTTAGCAACAAGGTCACTGACAATGACCACAGTTACTTAATGTTCCTTGTGGGAGGCACAACACTGCTCCACATGCGATACCACTAATCCAGGACTGGCGCTTTAGCAACAAGGTCACTGACAGTGACCACAGTTACTTAATGTTCCTTGTGGGAGGCACAACACTGCTCCCACACTACACCAAAAGGTTTGCAGTTGGCAAAACCCCTGACCGGTGCAAGCTTGTGTGATGTGTCACACCGGGACTGGCTAACATCTGCCAGCGTGTCTTCAGCATTGGTGATTGTGGCTCTCTGGATCACCATCAGAGATTTAACTGAGTGTATAAGCTCTGGTTGTGAGAAAACCTTCGGGTTCAAGGGGAAACTCCCTAAAGGTAGAAAGTCTGTACTCGGGTGAACACCAGAGTTCGTTATTAAAAGAAAGCAGGTCCGAGCTCTTAGAAAAAGGTACCAAAAGTGCCACAATGGGAAAAGAAGTTCCAGAGAAAAGATTTATAGGAAGACTCAGGCAGAGTACAAGCTTGCCATCCACCAAGCCCAGTTAGCCTCTTGGCAAAAATTTTGTGGTGAAGTTACTGCACGGAACCCCTTTACTCTGCAGTATAAGCTGTCTACAGGGAAGGACATTAAACTGCTGGATATTGAGTATGTTTGCAAAGAGATGGGTCCAAGACCACCTCTTTTGATGATACTATCCTAGGTATTACTTGAGGGATTATTCCCAGAGGACGATAGGAGCCCTGATGATGCCCAACATCATCTCCAAAGGGACTACAGCAGGATTCCACTGGACATGGAAGATGACATTCCATTTACGGAAGAGGAGGTGGGAGAGGTGATAAATGCTATGGCCAGGGGTAAAGCCCCTGACCACGATGGTCTGACAGTGGAGATTGTGATGCAGTTGTTCAATGAACACAAAGATCTGTTCACCCAGCTCTATAACAACTGTCTGAGACTGGAAAACTTCCCACGGACCTGGAAACAGGCAGACTAGTTTTTTTTAACAAAGCAGGTAGAGATTTGGCAGATGTAAGATCCTACGGACCAATATGTCTGCTTCCAGTGATGGGAAAGATTCTGGACAAACTGCTCACAAATAGGTTGTATTACTACTGTTGTAAGAACAACAGGCAATTTGGGTTCAGGACAGACCAGTCCACCACTACTGCTATCAAACAGGTGGTGGACATTGTTAAGGTTAATAGGGATAACAAATTGCACACCTCTCTCATCGCCTTGGATGTGACAGGCACATTTGATAATGTCTGGTGGCCTTCGATCCTAGGTAGGCTAAAAGATTGTTCCTGTCCCAGGAACACTTCATTCTGGTGTCCAATTATCTCAGTGAGTGGTCACCTACTCCCTTGTCGGTGGGGCAGTCTCGAGAAACTTGGACAGGGGCTGCCCACAAGGTTCGTGTAGTGCCCAATTTCTCTGGAACTTAGTTGCAGACATGGCCCTGGAATTGACTGGCTCCAGGCTTATGCAGATGACATGCTGCTTTTCGTATCAACCTCCTCCAGAGTGAGACTGGAGATCGCCGGCAATGCAGCACTGTCAGTGCTCAAAGGATGGAGTCTACACTACAAGCTTGGGTTCAGCTGTGCGAAGACTACATAAACGACAGTGGCAAAAGAGGGTGTCCTCAACAAGAGGTTCCCGATCTTTAAACTTAATGGCACTAATATCAGCTACACGATGACTTTAAAATACTTGGGGATCACTCTGGATGAGAGGATGAGATGGATCCTGCACCTGCAGGACCTTAAGGTGAAATGCACAAAGGTTATGTGCAAACTGGGACATATGGCTTGCCTCTCATGGTCCTCAATGGCTCCTCAAAGAAATTTATTTAAGGGGAACACATAGGATCCTGACTTATAGAGTAGGTGCCTGGTGGCGCCCGACGGACCATTCCATGTGCAGAAAGCTGCTCGCAGCCCAGAGACCAGCTTTGCTGCAAACCACCAGGGCTTATAGAACTGCAACTACGAATGCCCTCCTGGTGATAGCAGGGATCCGTCCATTTAATGGTTGGTAAGGAGGCGGCCATATTTAGAGTCCTGCAAGCTAGGGAAAAGGCAACATTTCTTGGAGTCCAGTATGACCCCGAGGTCTATGAGGTTCAGACCGCTAAGTGGGACACTGATCCCACCAGGAGACTGCATGTGTCATGGTCTACGGAGTTACCATCAGGTCAAAGAGTAGAAATATACACAGATAGCTCCAAGAGTGAAGATGGTGTAGGTTTAGCCTACACTGTCTACAGTCAAGGAACCAAATTGTATAACTATAAGAAGAAGGTCTCTGTAAATGGCTCGGCCTTCCAAGCAGAGTTGCTTGCCATCAGAGAAGCCCTTAAATGGGCCCTCAATGACGGCAGTCATAACAATGACATCCGCTGTATACCGAAAGTCAGGCAACTCTGCTAGTGCTTGAGGATGCTAACAACAGGCATTATATGCTAAACGAGGTCAAGCACCTCCTAGGGACAATTGTAGTAATTGAATGGCAACACTACTTCATTTGGGTGATGCCATGTTTCCTCTATCTGTTTAGAGAGTCCTTCAATCAAATAATGTAAACAGGCAGCAGAGAAATGACCTGTCACAACGAGCAAGACCATATTGATAAATCAGGCTATGTCTGTTTGTTTAATCATTGAGGTGAGTGAGAGGTCTTTTTAAATTTTGAGCGGAGCCTAAACATAAAAGCCAAATATATCAATGAAATTTCATTCAAATACAATTTGCCAAACTAAAACAGAAACTGAACTTTGAGGGTAAATTTTGAATTTAGAATGCCAATCTTAAAATAATACATTCCTAACTATGAATACTGAAGAAAGCTCCTGTGGTGGAGACTCTTAGTTTGGCTTTCCATCAATGAGCCAAATCATATTCTAGGAATCAATTCCTGAACCTTCTTTGCAGTGTGACATTGGGCATAGTCTTGTTGAAAGATGCCATCTCTGTCACCATTTTTGTTCCAAGTGTTCCCCAAGAAAATATTGCCCAGACCATCAAACAGGCAGTTATCACCCATTTATTCCCAAAAATTTAAGGTAGTACGTATTCCAAGAATTGCATGATATACCTTCAGCAGGGCATTTAGGCACATGAAAAACATATCAGAAGGTAGCCAAAAGATCATATTGGTTGGTCAGCTTTGAAAAAGAACATAAAAACTTATGTAGAAACATGCTTAATTTGTCAAACCACAAAATTCGATCAGAACTGTCCTTGTGGTCTTTTGAAAAGCATGATCTCCAATGAACCCATGGAATTAGTAGGGATGGATTTAATGGGCCCATATCCACAAACGCAAGCAGGATCCCAATATATTATGGTGTTAGTAGATTATTTTTCAAAATGAGTTGAAATATTTCCCATTAGAAACAACGGCAACAATTGTAGCAAAGAAGTTTATAAATGAATTTATAAACTTCTTTGCTGCAATTGCAGGTACAGGGCAGGTACTTTGCTACAATTTGCAAGTACGGGCAATTGCATACTACAATGCAGGTACGGGGTACCCAAGAGTATAGTTTCAGACAATGGGCCCAATTCATTTCAAATGTGCTTGCGAAGTACATGAAATTTTTCACAACTTTCTTGGTATATATTAAATAATCACCTTTTTGTAAGTCAATTTAATTTTAGAGGAAAAATTGTCTTGAGCCGGGTGGGATATGAACACACTACCTCCTAATAATATGTCAGGTACTCTGGGCCACTGAGCTGCTGGCCACCGATCAAGATCTCCTCTAATTGTTGATATGAACATTCTCAACCTCCAGTACATACATATTCTATTATGTCGCATATAGATGCTGTTTGGGCGATCTTAGCCACAATCAGCAGATAAATGCCTTATAGATAGAAAGTATATCTTACAAGTATGCAATTGAATAAACTCGACTTTCTTGGTATATATATTAAATAATCACCTTTTTGTAAGTCGATTTAATTTTAGAGGAAAAATTGTCTTGAGCCAGGTGGGATATGAACCCACGACCTCCTGATAACATGTCAGATGCTCTGGACTACTAAGCTATTGGCCGCCGATCAAGATCTCCTCTAATTGATGATATGAACATTCTCAACCTACAGTACATATTCCATTATGTCACATATAGGTGCTGCTCGGGCGCTCTTAGCCACAATCGGCAGATAAATTGTAGGTTCATATCATCAATTAGAGGAGATCTTGATTGGCAGCCAATAGCTCAGTGGTCCAGAGCACCTGATATATTATCAGGAGGTGTGGTTCGTATCCCACCCGGCTCAAGACAATTTTTGCTCTAAAATTAAATCAACTTACAAAATGATGATTATTTAATATATACCAAGAAAGTCTAGTTTATTTAATACTTAATCAAAGTTCTTTAGCAGATCAGAAGAGAGAAAAGTTATCAAGTTCAACTGAAGTTTAAAAGCCCCAAAATAATAAATATAACGTAAATAGAGTAAAACTGGTTAAGGGAAAGTAAAAGTGAATGGGTTGACCATCACAGTATTATATTTGGGGGGTAAGGATGGATGCAAACTTAGCTCCTAAAATAAGTAACACTTCTTTCTTCTCATTTAACTGTATTTTAGATAAGTTAATAAATTTTTGTTTGTTATTATTAACTTTAGCATTTCTGCTTGTAGTATGTTTATCTGTATTACTGTCATCTATTAGATTTATTATGTGTTTGTTGTGTAATTTCTTAATTTGTGTTTACTTATGCTGTGTGTGTCTCTGTCTATTATAGTTTCTAATTTCTGTAGTAGCTGATCAAAATAACCTGGTACTGTTTTTCTTGCTGATTTAGGATTTTTTCTTTTAGCACTATATCCTTTTTAAATTTTCTGATAGCTGTAGTAAGTAATTTACGTTCTGCATTAACTAGGGTGGAGTTTAAAAATTGTGAATACTTTCTCCGAGGTTATTTTTTTAATTTTAATTTTAAGAGCATCCAGTTGAGGGATTGTTTTAATCGGTAAAACCAACTGGCTACAAATGTCTTAGCCATGTATTTGAACTTGTATGGAAGTTTAAATCTTTTTAAATCTTATCTGGGTTCAGACAAAAAGTGTACCCATGGGCTCTCCTCTCTTGAGACTAATGGCTGATGCAGTAATGAGGCATGTAGAAGAAACAGCCCTGGGTAGAAGTAAATTTAAACCGACACTATGCCTACGTTACATAAATGGTATTTTAATATTCTCGGACCATGGCCAAGAAGAATTATTAATCTTTTAGATACCCTTAATAACATCTTACCCACCATGAAGTTTACATGCATCAAGGAAACCAACCAGCAATTACCATATTTAGCCATAATGATAACACATAATAAGCTAAAATGCAATACAACAGTGTACAGAAAGCCCACCTTTTTACCAAATCTAATATCAACTAACTCTAACCACCCCACTTCGTATAAAATAGCAGCTTTCAACACAAACTTTTATAGGGCACATCGCTGTGCATCATCTAGAACTTTACTAAGAAATGAAATTAACTATATTTGCAAAATAGATCAAGAAGCCAGCTATGTGAAAACCTTCATAGCAAAAATTCATAAGCAAGTCAAATACAAACAAAATTAAATGTGAGAAGGATGTGGATAAGATAAATTTAAATAAGGATTTATCTAGTAGATATGTTGATTATTGTACTGTAATTAACAAGTATGACAGAATTTGATAAGGTGACTAATTCTGTGGTAAAGAATCATTGTCAAGTAGTTAAAATAGATAAACCTGTGATAGAGGGTAATCTTCCGATCACTCAACCAACCCAAGCACAACAAGTATCAGTCAAACCTAATAATTATACTATAGCTTTCCTATACATACCAGGCTTCTCACATTCACCAAATAACACCTTAAAGAAAAACAATATGAAAGCTCATAGCTCTATAACAAATATAATAAAGAGTGCTGTGTTTAATGGCGGAGACAAAAGTAAACCCACAGGAGGAATATGCACCGAAGAGCCAAAACTTTATGACCACCTGCATAATATGATGTTGGTCCTCCAAGTGCCACCAAAACATCTCTTACCTGGCAAGGCATGGATGCTACAAGGTTTCTAAAGGTGTATTGTGATATCTGGTACCAACACGTTACCAGCAGATCCATTAACTCTTGTAAAATACGTGGTTGAACTGCCACAGATCAGATATGTTGTTCCAACACAAACCACAGGGATGCTCGATTGAATTGATGTCTGGGGCTTGGTGGCCAGGGCAATACCTGGAAGTTTCTCATGTTCCGCAAACCATTCTCGAACAATCCGGGCAGTATGGCATGACGCATTATCCTGCTAAATGAAGTGGGGGGGGGGGAATTCATTACCAGAGGGGAATACCATTGCCATAAAAGGATGTACTTGGTCTGTAATAATGTTTAGATAGGTTGTAGATGTCATAATTTCCTGCATGTGAATGAGTGAACCCAGGTTTCCTAGCAGAACATTGCCCAATGCATTACACTTCCTCCACCGGCTTGTTTTCATCCTATGGTTCATCCTGGTACCATCACTTCCCCAGGTAAACGACACACACCTACTAGGTTGTCCACATGGTGCAACAGGAAATGAGATTCATCGGACAAGATGACCTTCTTCCAACCATTCAAGGCCCAGGTTTGATGCTTGTGTGCCTATTGTAGGGTTGGGTTGTTTTACCTCTGAGTGGCACTTTTTTGCACACCATGGGCTAAATGGCCAGGTCACATGGACCCCTAAGGCTCAGAGAAGGTTGGGGGAGGGGACCCACTGTAACAGCTGTTAGGAGACAGTGTTAACGTGCACAGGGTATGGCTCTCCCGCACACGAGGCCATGGCTTAACGTCCCATCTGATGGACGGCGGCCTTTCCAAGCCCATCAGTGTCCTCTACTGACCATGGGCAGGGTGGGGAGTTTTGCAGAGATAAGTCTCAACGCTGACCCAGCTGGGACTCGAACCTAGGAACTACAGATTACGAGCCTGGCACGCTACTGACTAAGCCACCCCTGCCCCATCTATTGTAGGCTCTTTCGATGGTGAACCGATGGTAATATGGGCACTCAGAACAGCCTGTGGCTATACAGCCCTTGTATTGAGGGATTTGATGTACTGATGTTGCGACACATTACTCCCGTCACCAGCATGCAAATTATGGGCGAGTTGCTCCACAGAATCCCTTTTATTGGCTTGTACCATATGGAATAGCCTTCCCTCGCCTCTAGCATCAGTGAGACATGGTTGGCCCACACCTTGCCGAATGTTCATGGTTTTTCTCTCTGACCACTTTTTGAAGGTAATGATCTGACCCAGTTATCTGGCCATTACAATTTGGCCTTTGTCTAACTCACTTAAGTCCACAATCTTTCACATCTGCAGAACAAGAATAAAACTGATTAACAGAGCTCAGTATCAGTTGTTATTTATACCATTTCATGACTTTCACACGCACTGTTGTTTACCTGCAGTTGCTTTGATTTGCATAAAGACATGTTGGTCATAATGTTTTGGCTCTTTGGTGTACAATATAAAAATTGACGACCCACACCAATTACTACAAAATAAAAATAACTACATAGGGAAAACGAATAGACAAATTGACAATTGCATTACAGAACACGAAACAGACATTAAGAAAAAAATAGGTCATACAGCTAATAAAATACAGCTAATAAAAATAGGTCATCTCCACCCACAAAATTTCAACTAAACTACATGGAAACTTTAATTATAAACCTTAAAAAAGAACTATGCAACACCGATCTGACACCCCTCCCACCCACCTGGAACTTCTATTACACAATTTCTGGTTTAAGTTATAGTATCACTGCTAGAGGGACTGCATTATATCAACCCCATCTGCCAAGGAGTTAATAGCATCTGAAGATGTTGGCAAAGCAAACCAACGAAATGCATTATGTTCAAGAATATATGTCAAATGTGTAAAGCCGCAGAAGATGATCGTCTACCACACATCACAGTTAAAGCTGGCAGAACATCTCCACTGCAGCCATGCCCTATAGCATCATATCAGCAGAAAGTGCATGCAACCACCCTGCAATGCTATTGGACCACTGAACCAATGACTAGAGCACCACAACAACTGAACGTAAGCCTCGGCAGCAATTACAGCGAGTGTACCAGCCAAGGATTATCTTCCCGTAGTGGTAAATATGCATAATATTTTGACTGCACAACACCTAAAAAGGACTTACCATTGAATCGTTTTAGCATTTTTAGCTGCAACAAAGGAGACATAAATCTTGAGCAAGTATTGACTTGCCCAATGGCAGAAGGACTCCAGTTGTTCCTCATTCAGGTACCTGTTTGACCCTTCACTCACTACTCCTAACCTCTGCAGATCTAAGGAGACCCTCCTTCATCATATCCGGGTTCGTGTCATCTACCATAACTCTACACTTCACACTCTCAGCAGAGCTCATAGCCCAAACTGTGCCACATGCAGCACATCTGAGACTGTATTTCATGTACTGCTGAACTGCTTCCACTACAATGCCGAAAATGAAGCTTTGTTTCAGAAGATTCATGGTTTTGGGACCACTGATTTTTTTCAATACCTCCTTTCTTGGTTCCCACCAGAACAAGCAGGGAAAGTGCATGATCTCCTCACAGATTATTTTCAGGACATTGACATCTTCTGTAAGGTCTAAGGTCCTGCATCTCTACCTGTTTTTCTAGATTAGTATACTTAATAGTTTCCCGAGATAGCTGAGGTAGTATCTTCTTCCTCTACTTTCTCACCCTCCTGTTTTGACTGGTGTAGGGAGCCCCTCATTGTAGGCTGATTTCACCATAAACTTGCAACAACTTGAACCTTGAACATAAATCTCCCAATAGCGATATTATGAAATAAATTTGTTATTTAATGAGTTCTCACTAGAAAGATTAGTGGACAACAAAAATCCTAAAGTAAGAATAAAACTTTACCTGAAGATTATTAAATACTAAAACAAATCAATTTGTAGCACAGAACTTATCCAAAAATAGATCCAGCTTAATGCAAAGAATACACCCAGATAGAAAAACTCTTTTGTTTTCCACTTTGCAGTGTTTCAAAGTGGTTTTGCTTTTCCCAATCTCGAATTATACTCTTAACCTTTTCTATCTTATTCTTAGTGGTAACTTCATGTACAACTAGGGGTGTTTGTGATTTCTGATCGACAAAAGCTCCCCATCCTCATGATGATGAAGCTATTTTCCTCTATGCTCAGCCAAAAAAAAATTTAACTTTAGAACTTTTTTGCCAAATAACTAATGAAAGTAATTATGCATGTTATATGCCACATTAATCAGCATTTAATTCTGGATTTTCTGAAAATATATCGTCTTTTTTGTTAAATATTATAAGTTCTCCAAGCATATCTGTCCTGAGCTACATCTGGCCACTGCACACCAATTCTAACAAAATCCTGTTTGACAACGCAGGAGAATAAATCTCCCAACAGTGATAATTTGAAATAAATCTGTTATTTATTATTCACTCACTGTGTGCACACATAAAGAGAACTCTTGTATTCCTAATTCTCTAAATTCTTCAAAGAATATTTCCCTAGAGGTGTGGTATGTGGGACAGATTAATAACACGTGGGCCACAGTTTGGGCATTTGTTAGATTCTGTTTTCTTTATGATGTATAGTCTATCATTCAGTCTGGTATGGCCACTTCTTAACTGGATTATTTTCACTAAGTCCTTTCTCTTGTCCAAAGAACTGCATACTTTTGAAATGTATGAGGATATAATTTTTTTGTTGTTTAGGGAGTTGGAGGTTTATTTGTTTAAGATATGCTGTAACTCCTCGTTAGATTGCAGAGTGAAATTTTTTTTAAAAATAATTCAAGTTATGATGATTTATATGATAGGGTAGAGGATTTTATATCTTTAGTTAAGGCATCAGCAGTTTCATTCCCAGTGAGACCAATATGGCACTGGAAATGAATTCACCTTGAAATCATTTCTACAATTTAGCTCACTTTGTTCTTTATAGATTTTGAGTATTTCTAAAATGAGATTTTGGTGCCAACATTTGTTTGGATCTTTCATTAGCAATGGCCTCTGGAATGAAACCAATTTTTCGTTCTGTCCACTGGAAGGGTTAAGAGAATGAGTTGTGCATGAAATATACAATGTGTGAGGATTTGCTTCCTTGATACGAGCTTTTGAAGACCTGAACATATTCTAATATATTTGAAGCATTATTGTAAGACTGCCCATTACAGTTCTGAACATACAGATTGAAAGATTCTAGTGTATCGATCACAGCTTTGAATAATTCTTGAACTTCATGTCCAATCTTCAGTAAAAACTGTATTAACCACTCTACTGGTTTGCTATTGTCTCTAACATATCATAAAACAAAAGCCAGTTAAGCTACGTGGGCAACATCTGAAGTTGAATCCATTATAATTGAATAATATTTCCCTTGTTTCATTTCGGACACCTCAAGCAACATCATGTAGTTACCATTATTTAGAGAACAAAATTTTCCTCAGACCATCTGAATGGCAAAATGTGAGAAGTAAGAGTTTTGATAACTACTTCTACTCAGTGCAGCACTTTTTTTTCCATTACTTTAGGTCCAACCATATTGAAACTCTTGTGCCACTGTCGCAAATCAAGTAAATAAAATCCGGAAAGTTTATATGGTCACACAAGCTGAGAAAAGGTTAGGCATTGATGGTTGTAGTGGTTAGCATAACTGGCATGTTTCCAGGAGACGTGGGTTCGAATTCCACTCATGGCAAAGCCAATTTTTTTTTCAGCTTATTATTTTATGAGTTCCATGTCTATAGGACACAATCTGTGATTCTTTACTAACGAAAATATTAGTTTAAAAATTATAATATTTTGAGCAATATTATATTGCCTAGAATAATTTTTATATGTTACATAACTGGTATGTTGCTAATATACCAGTCAAAACATTAAAACAAACTAATAATTATTTCATCGAAAAAATATGTCAGCTTTTAACCCTTCCAGTGTCCAGCCAAAAAAACAGGTGCCAAATGCTCAGCAAAAAAAAAAACTTGAACTTTTTTGCCAAATAACTAATGAAAGGAATTATGGCATGTTGTATGCAAAATTAATCAACATTTAATTTCGGATTTTCTGAAAATAAAGTATTTAGCAAAAAAGACGATATGTTATAGGACTTTTTTTAGAGTCATGGAAGTAAAAAAATGCATCTGGCAATGCAAATAAAAATTTATTAAAAAAAAAAACTAAGGGACAGAAATGATTACAATGCACATGAATAGAATGGCTATATATTTCTGAATAACAAAAACAATTTTTTTGATTTTAAGCATATTTCTCTCGTTTTGTAATTTTTTTCTCGGTACCATACTTTGAGAAAATTTTAGGCTTTTAGCCAATAGTGCCGAGTCAAATAAACAAGTCAACTTTAGAATTTAAAACAAAAACAAAACTATGGAAATAGGTCATATTATTTATCAGATTAAACGTGATATGTGATATGGTGAAAAAAATCTCTCTGTACAATTGAGGCTTCATTTTGGAAAAACTGATGAATAAAAATAAATTATATATTTATCAAAAGAAAATTTCCTTCCAAATAATATAATATTCAACCTGAAATATGATTTTTATTTCTTTTAATGATTCTTTTCAGTACCGTATATTTTAAACATGATCAGTGTTACACAACATGACTTGGACTTCTCACATTCACGGAAAAAACTTCCTTGGTTTCCTTGGCAAACATTATGAATTTTTTCTCTGGGTGTTGAAGTTTGCCGATCTTGGCTAGGTGCAGAAAGGTTTGTGCACCAAAGCAAAAAAAAAAAACAGCATTATATTGTCTGTGTGGCATAGTCAAGGTACTGAGGGAGGGGGTGCCTTTAAAGTCATTCAATATAAACATAAAAACTCGTAATTAAAAAATATATTTTTCCAGATGGGTGGGGGTGAAACTTTCACTGTGAGTTTAGTTAGGGGATATCTTCCCAAAATTGCCCTCCCACCTGATTGATTTCTGTAGAAAGGAAGTCTATTTTGCTTCCGTATCCAAGACATTTTCAGAAAATGGTACAAGCTTGAAACAAGAAAAAACAAGAAATTTTTACAAGAAACAAGAAATAATAAAAGGAAAATTGTATATAAACTAATGGGATGTTAAATAAAATATCTGCAAAAATGTTTAACCTGCCTCTAATCTAGCATAACTCGGAAAGATCGATAAATCAGCTGATCGAAAGATTGCTAACTAATGGAAATAAATCTAGAAAAATGAATTTACTTCCATATCCAAGCCCTCGTTTGTTTTCAGAAAGTGATACTAGAACAAAGTTTTACTGGAAAGTAATAAATAATGAAATAAAAATTAATATATAACCTAATGTGATGTTAAAATATCCACAGCAACAAGTTGTAGGCCAGCCATATGATGTCGCATAATTATGAAAAATCAATACTCATCGATCAGCCAAAACATTGCTAATTTATGAAAATAAATCTACTGATATGAAAATTAAGGTTTAAATATAAAAAAAGTAAATACTTACTTTACAAAGGGTATCCAATATGCTGGACCAAAACCATAAAAAACGTTTATAGCACAAGGAGATAGCATGTGTCTTGTCTGCCTCTTGTTTGCCTCAGTGAAGCATAACTAATTAAATGCAGCTGCAACTAGAATTTCTAAGAAGGATGTGTTTACTTACAGTTTCGATTTGAAGGTGGGGAAGATGCATAGAATGCTGGGAAAAATGATAAAAATAACTTGGGAATAGTGAAATAGGTTTATGACAGAAAAGAGTGTGTAATGAAAAAAAAATGGTGGTATGTGTTTTTTAATTACATACAAAATCTATCGTTTTTAAAAATAGTATTTTTTTATTGCTAATTTTTAGGAGAATTTTCGAAAATTTAAAGAAAAATCTGTTGATAATAGTTCAAATCAAACTTGTGAGCTTAAATCAGAAGGTTGCTTCAGCAAATAGGGATGTTAACAAGCAAATCAGCAATACTGTTTAATGCTTCTATGAAATGGCAATCAGATGGCTTTATAAAATTATTTATGTTGTAGTTTAATAAAATATGCATCAAATTAAAAAACAATATATTATTTTTGAAGCCTGAATTATATATTTTTATAAGATATATGTATATAGAAAAATTACAAAGGCAATTATTTATTTTTATTAAATTGATTTTTTTTTTTGTTGTTGTACTAAAAATGGATACAATACGTCCTAGACCTCTGAATTCAGATTCTCTGAATGTATACAGTCGACACGGACACTAGAAGGGTTAAGATTACCATTTTTTTAGTAGCCATCCCATGGCATGTGGTTACTACTGATCTAAGGGACCTGGTTCCGAGCCCCAGGATGGCATGGATGTAGATGTCGTTTTTCTGCTGAGGCCCTGCCATCCTCTCAGACCTTCTACTGTGGCATATAAACTGACGGATCCTGTCAGACTTATGTAGCAAGCAGTTGCTTGAGGGGGTATTATTTATTTATATTTATAGTATCATATAAAAACTTTTTATTAGAACAGTTCTCAATCTGATTCCAAATCTATTTTGGTTTATTATATTTTTTATTTCTCTTGGTAAAGATTGCAAAAAACTGTGAAAAAAAAAAACTTATTGCATTCGTTAATTGGTTTGGTTTCATACAGTTTTAGATTTTGCCATTTCGCAAATTAATTTTTGTATGCTGTGCAATTAATATATTTTGTGCCTGAGATTTTGATGATGGTAGTTTGAAAGATTGAGTATAATTTAATTAGACCTGACCAGGTTGACCTTTTTTTTAATTGAAATGTTATATCCTCTTCAAATAAGCCATTTTCAAATATATATATAAATGCATGCAGATGTCTGGGAGGGGAAATTTTGTATTATACAAAAATTACTATATATACATGTGGTTAAATGGCCACTTTTTGGGTATTAAACATTCCTTTTCTTTCAAATGATATATTTACACAAAAATGATGAATTAAGGAATTAACACTAAGTTACTTTACATAAACCTAACATATCCTAACCTAATGTTTTGTATTTGTTCAAGGTTATGCGTTTTATGTCTTAATATATTCCTCACTCTTCTAATAATGCATTTGCAGCAAGAAAAGTAAAAATTTTAGTCTCATTATGAAATTAACATAACGTAATCTTATGTGAGAAAAAGGGAAAGTTTAAGGCAGGTTATATTAATTTATGAAATATATTTAATGGAATCTTTTTTGCCCTACATCGAGCTGGGTTATGTGTAGTTACGTAAGTTTAGTTAGATTGATAGGTTATCTGATTTTTCATTAATATACCCACTTTCTGTAACGTTGTTCTATGAGAAAAACACTCATTTTTGTAGGTTTTGCTAGTGAAAATGTAAAACACCTTGGAGCAGTTTAAGTAGTCATTTGCCTAATACTCATATGGATCTTGAAGTATAATGGAGCAATCATGAAACAATGGGAAAAAAAACCTTTATGTATACATATAACTTCACTACAGATGTTACAAAAATGTCACTTTATTGATGCTTTACAAGTTACCTTTTTTATAAAATTTAAATGAGAAAAGTAGAATAGGATGATTAATAATTTTAATAATTTATGTTAATGTTGCGGCAAGCAGCTGCTTGAGGGGGTATTTATTTTTTTTATTATATTAGTAGCAGGATAATATTTTATAGAAGTTGAAGAATTATAATGGTGACTAATAATATAACAAAAAGGAATTCAGCAAAGGTTTTCTTGCCTGTTTATCAAAAACAGTTTCTTGTTTATAATAAGAAATCTTACATGCTCCCTGCTTTAGTAAAGAGTCGCACTATTATGACTGTGCAAAAACAGGTTACTATATCTCATGCAGAAGTCCGGAGTTAACTTGTGGCCAAAACCAGAACTGTGTTTCAAGTGCCATACTTTTATAACTTGTGGAATGTTCTGGAAGACTTGTGAGATGGATTTTTGAGACATCCCAGAGCTAGTCACTAATCACAAGGCTCAAGGATGTGGATAGCTCAGTGGCAAATAGGAAATGGTGGATTTTGATTGATTGATTTAGACTCCAAAAGTCTCAAAGTTACTGCAATGATGGGTAATAATGTGGTATTCTAGTCCTACGACAGCTTTACCGCGGTTAGCACATCCCAACTTCCTTCACATTCCTTACTTATTTGTAGTTTTCTTTCTTTTTTTTCCTTCATTTTTTTCATAAATTTTCTGCCCTCCAAAATTTTCTCCCAAGCCATGGGTCTATGGCCAGTGGTCTTATGGCTAGTATGCCATTGAGCCTACACAATTGAATTTTCACTTTTTTTTATTATTTGCAATACATAGGATGGAAAAAAGGTATTAAAACTAAAAATTACTCCTAGTGTGTAATTTTACTATATGCCAAGGATTAAGACCAAAGTTATTGCTGACCAACTGTCTCAGTTAGAGCTAACAGCACACAGACCAACAACCATGCCATCATGGTGTAATCCTCCAAAGATTATTAACTTTCTCAAGTTGGACCTTTTGTCTGATCCAAAATAGATTCAAACTCTAGATAGCTTATCGGGCACCAGGCACTATTAACTTGCCAAATAAAGTTGAAGTATGGTTTGTTTTGTATATACCATTACTTATCGAGCAAGAATTCAAAACAGATTGTCAAATTGTTAAAGCTTAAATCTAATCCGAAATCAAGTAAAGTTGCTCAAGAGAAAAATAGAAAAAGTCAAATATTCATAAAACAATGTTTATTTCCAAAAACTTCAAAGACTCACCAATTCAGCTGATGAATACAAAAAGTTGTAGTAACTAAAAAACTCCATCTCTAATATGACTCACAAAAACTTACTATTAACGTCTTCCTACTTCACTACCTTCCTACTAACATCTCTCTACTAACTACTACTCTAATTCAACTCCGTTGGTTCACTTCACTTAGATACATGCAGCATACAATCCAGCATATCTGTTGCATGCCAGGAAAAATATTTGCATAATCTGAGGATCGTGTGCTAGCTATGATGCAAAAGGAGTCGTGTCCTAAACAAGAGCATTAGCGGCTGACAATCAAAAGGTCAGAGTTGCGCATGCACAACTCCTTCTACGGATGAATGTGATTACTACAAGAGAAATGTGATAAGTTCAAAATGAAATAAATCCCCAAAATGATAAATATAACATAAAGTAAAACTGATTGAGGAAAAATAAAAGTTAATTGGTGGACCATCATAATGGGACTTCAACCCAGACTCCGGCATTTGCCTATAACTGCAAATTGATATACCACTGAACCATTGAGCAACATTTTGCTATAAATTGGCCATTTAACTCGATATAGCAACACAAAATTTATTTTTAGAAGAAACCTTTTTTTTTTTACACTTTAAGTTTTGTTGTATTAAAATGTTTAAATATCCAGTGATGGTGGTTATTTTTGCACTTTGAGCTTGGTTGTATTAAAATGTGTAAATACTCAGTGCTTTAAAAGGATGTGATTTTTTTAATTTCTGAGTTAGTATATGTACTAACTCCTGCTACTCAGAGAGGAGAGCGAGATTGTACAGGTACTACCATCGGATATAAAGTGTTAATAGTCTTAATTTGATCTGTGTTATTTCAAATACACTGGTTTCCATAAATCGAGGAAAACTCAGAAAAATTATGATAAACAAAAAAACTACTGAATGATTTTAATGAAAATTGATGGAAACATGAATTACAATGCTAGTTTCAGACTGGCATAAAATATTTTACACTAGAAACATTTTTTGTCAAAAAATAACACAGGAACGTGTCCAGAAATGAGGTGTCAGAATGCAGTGGGCAAAGTTCTTTAATAAGGAGTATGGTCACCCCTTACAACAATGCAGGCACAACAGTGATGTTCCATGCGGTTTATAATGTTGTGAACCAGCTCAATAGAGAGTAATAACTATTGTTCTTTTAAAGCAGTATTTATCTCCCTTTGTTTAAGGTGGCAGATTGAGGGCAGCAACATATCTCCTTAGAGCATCCCACACATGCTCAGTCAGATTTCGGTCGGGAAATCGAGCTGGCTACTCCATCCACATAACGGTCTCCTCTTGAAGGTATTGTTCAATAAATAAGTCTTTACACAGCTAAATGATCAACATTTAATACACGATATAAGCTATATTCATAACAAAGTATATCTATATACTCTAGCAATGTCAAGGTAAGCAAACCAGGACAGGCTACTAAGCCACAAAATACAGCCATTTGGCTGATATATGACTTAGAATCTATCCTAAGCAGCTAAACATACAATCCATCAAAACTCAAATTATTATATCTTTGGAACTATTCAAAGAAAATTGAGTTAAAACAAAAAGTATTTACCTATCTTATTCGGCTGATGCAACGGCAAATAGGAAGCATTCTACAAGTTGTTAAAGTCCGTTATGTAACAATCACAGTTGTAGCTTGTATATTCACTATGCATTACCAGTCCTTCTTTGATGGTTTACTTTTCCATGATGTTTTCTACACAGGACAGTTGATGTAGTCTTTCTTGCCAAATATCGAAGATCCCCAAAGTTTCTTGTTTTCATCATCCAGATTTTACGATGAATCAAAATATCAGTGGATTACAGATATCCGATTGTTGCAGTTATACTTGTTGAATTTAATATACATTTCTATCCACGATAACGTTGCTAAATTAGGTTCATGATATTCCACTTGGCAATCATAGATATAATATTACTGCTTTGTTTGGCTCCAGATTATATATTCAAGCTACATCGCTTCACACTCACTTTGCCTTCCAAAGCAAAATAACTGCTCATTAAAATTTGAACTTTAAAACATTCCACATTAAAACATTTTAAAAGACCTCAAACAACATAAGTGCAGGCTCCTCTTAACTCCGATCGAGTAACGTGTTTCACCATTATATACTATCTGGTATCTTCACTGCTCATCTAATGTTGGTATAAGCCGCTTATATACCTCACTCGCTCAATACGTCAATAGGTCATGTGATGTGACGTTGCACTGATTGTATACTCACATGCTAAGTGAGAAGATTCCACGCTGATGGTAGGGGTGGGCAATCAGTGTTTACAGATGCGGTCACAGTTTTTATGTATCCATAATTTTTCAGCATAAAGCAACTGAAATTTAGTTTGTGGAGCAATTATTGGTTTATAATCTATCTTATTTAAATTTAATTTATTATTATTACTGTTTGTGCTAATGCAGTAGTTTTTATTCCTTTCTCTATGTCATGTTGATGCTTATGCATTCGCATTTTATACTGTCTGTGTGTTTTACCAATGTACTTGTCTTTGCCTTGTAATACTTTTTTTGGGTCCGGAATTGTAATTTCTTAGATTCCCCAAGTTGGATATTTCTTATCTCTATCATTTATTAATAAATCCTTGATTGTATGTGTCATTTTAGTAGGGACTGTGATTTTATACTTTTTAAGAATATTTTGCATTGTTTGAGTAATATTTGACATATAAGGAAAACTCTTTGCATATACTTTATTTTGGGCCACCTGCTTTGGAGAAGGTTGTGAATTTTTTAACTCATAATATTTAGCGTTTTTTCCTATCTGTTCAAGTTTTGGTCAGAATAACCTGCTTCTTTAGCTTTATTTCTAATGTAATTTAATTAATTCCTTAATGTTTTCGCTTCTGAACAATATCAAAAAGCTCTAAGGTGATGTGGATAAATACTTGCTTGCTTTAATTTCCATGGATGTGCTGAGTCTTTTGGTATAAAATTAGGAATATTTGTTGGTTTTCTGTACACTGTAGTTTCACAAAATGTACTTTTCCTTGTTATAAGTATATCCAAATATGGTAACATTGAGTTTTTTTCAGATTCGCATGTAAATTTTATGGATGGCATAACATTGTTAACAGTGTTAATTAATTCAGGTAATAATGCTGTTGAGAGTGGCCAAAAAATTAAAATGTCATTGACGTATTGCATGTAAAGTGAAGGTTTTAAGTAAAGCTGAATCAAGTGCAACAGTTTCAACATGTCGCATAATAATGTCAGCCATGAGTACAAACAGAGGGAACCCATAGGAACACCATCTGTCTGCAGCCATGTCTGTTGATTAACTGTAAAGAAATTAGATGGCCAGCTCCATAGCTTGATGTACACTAAAGTACTGTTGTGCGCTGGGGCGGGCCACACGAAGCCATTCAGATTTAAGTCGCATCGCTGCATCCAGCATGGGTGTGCTAGGATACAGCGATACGATATCCAATGAATGTAAAGTAGTATGTTTGTTAGCAATAGCATTCTGTATTAATTTAATTGCTATTGCTATTGATAATACGATGTAAGAGTATATTGTGAAGGTGGGTAAAGCGGTTTAAAAAAGTTATATAAAGCTAGTTCCAAATTTTAAGTTGGAGATTAAATTTTATAACAACGATCAAGCTGTTTACATTTAGATAGCACAGTGTATTACAATTTCTAACCAGAGAACTGCCAAGTATAAATACTTGTGATGGAAACCAAATAACCATAGTATGTTATTATTAGAATAACCTAAAGTATATATATATGTAACCTTAAAACATTGTTAAGATACATTAGATCTAAAAGGAATACATAGATATTTACCATTTCCATTTGCTGGTACAATTGCTATGTCCTAAGGTTTCAGATGTAACATGATGGAATTATCATTGTCAAGGTATTATTAAGCTACCAGTCCTTGTCTATTGAACAAAATCTGTACACTAGGCCATGTGAGATGCATATGCCTTTGATGATTGTTGATTTGTCACTACTTTCCTATCCATATGATTTTAACTCCGTCAGCATATAAATTCCATACATTAATACATAGATAGATGGTATTTTGTCCATATTCTATTAGTATTCATTAGAAGTAGCTGCCTTCTGGTTATCTTCCAATATATATATATTTAGGATCCCGGTTGCTGACGTCATTGTTCTGTTGAGAAGCCTGCATGCCACAGATAGAACCATGTATACTGTAAAATCATTACTTATGCTGACCCCTCGGATTTTAACTCTTGCTTCAATCATCGGCAGCATATTCAGACATGGGCATAAGTTGTTGTTAACCTCATTGCAAAGTTCAGGATGAAACATTGGTAAGTGGTAATTATCTAAGGTTGTCCAACATTTGCACTTACTACATAAAGGTTAAATTATTTTTTATGCCTGAGCTATCCAAACTTTCGTTAAAACTGATAAAATAACGTTTAAAATTTTAAAAGTTGTCCATCCTACATCTCGGACAATATGACACCCTGAGCAATGCGTTTCACCGTACTCTTGTTTACGGCTCAGTGTGAAATTCCTGTGGGTTTGCCAATTTAAGCTTGTCTCGCCAACCATGTCAGTGTTATGCAGATGTCTTTGCATCTGCATATTGATGCAACAGGAGATTCCATGCAGATGGTAACGGGGGAATCTCCATGTTGCATACATTATCCCATTGTGTATAAATTAGCAGTTTTTCCACGTATTGTAGTTGGTATTTTGTTTAATTTGAAAGTTGTTTTTCAAAACTGTTTGAGCAAAAGCCATATTATGATTATTTTTCCATATGTCTTCTTGATGTTTGTGCATTCTGTCAGTATATTGTCAGAATGTTTTCCCAATATATATATATTTTTTCCCGTTAAGCGTATTTAAAGGATCATGTATTGTAATTTGATATACCCCCCCCCCCCCCCCCCCCGTGGTTTCTTATCCCTATCGTTTAATACGAGGTTTTTTTACTGAATCTGTTATAGTTGTTGGTAATTTTCATTTGTATTTTCGTAGCGTGTGATCTGATGCCTCAGAAATGTTTTTTACATATGGAAAGCTATGGGCAAAATTATCAACCATATATCGGGCACCAGGCAATATTAACTTCCCAAATAAAGTCAAATGAGGATTCGTTAAGTATATGGGCATTATTTATTGAGTAAGAAATCAAAAAGATTGTCAAATTATTAGAATCATAAATCTTAAAAACAATTATCATTGCTCAAGAGAAAAATAGAAAAGTCAAATATATATATAACTAAAGTTTATTTCCAGAAAATTCAAGACTTGCCGTAAATACTGTTGAATACAGAAGTGTGAGCATCTAAAAGATCCCTCTCTAAATACAACTACAAAAAAAAAAAGGCTACTAATGTCTCCCTCCTTCACCACCTTCCAACAAACATTTCGCATTCTGACTACTAAGTCTTCCTCCATCTACTGACTCTTAGCTTCCTAACTCCACTGACATTGTCACCTAATGTCACTTAGAATCCATGTGGCGTACAACTGACACGCTGGGTTACACGCTGCATAAAACATTTGCATAATCTGACAATCGCACGCTAGCTATGACGCAAGAGGGGCCGTGTCCTCAATGTGCGCATTAGTGTCTGTCAATCAAAAGTCAGAGTTGCACATGCACAACTCCTTTAGTGGTTCAGAATGAGGAAAAATGATTGCCAACTAAAATATAAAAGCCCCAAAATAATAAATATAACATAAATAAAGTAAAAGTGAATGGGTGAATCATCATAATGAATGTTTCACATTGTAAGGACGTACATAAGGGTCCAGGATGTCATCTCTATACCTTTGAGCATTGAGGTCCACACTCATCAACACACAGAGATCTGTGCATCCACCTAAGGAAATGCCACCCCAAACAAACACACTACCTCCATCATAACTGTCTCTTTGATGGATGTTACTGGGATGAAAGCCGACCTTTATTTGTGTATCGAATGATATTCTTTTACTGTTTCTCTCGTCTCTCAGCTGCCAGTTCTAAGTTCTGCCTTACTAGGTCATAAGTTCTGTTCATTTTGGTGGTCATGTATTCTGTGTAGTTTTCGGCTGCATAATATGAAGGAGGAGGGGGGGGGGGGGCTCCCTTGTTTGCCAAATCTGGTAGTGTAAAACCAAGTCCCTTCCATAAACTAAATAACTAGGTGTTTTTAGTGGGTGTGTGCATGATGATTCAGTATGCCATTAGCACAAATGGGAGGAATTCGTCTCCCAGGTATCATTTGCTTCAGATACCATACATGATAATATATTCAATATGAAGGATTTGAATTTTTTGCACTGGCCATTGGGTGGGGGTGGCTCAGTCGGTAGCGCGCCAGGCTCGTAATCTGTAGTTCCCAAATTCGAGTCCCAGCTGGGTCAGCGTTGAGATTTATCTCCGCAAAACTCCCCGCCCTGCCCACGGTCAGTAGGGGACACCGATGGGCTTGGAAAGGCCGCCGTCCGTCGGATGGGACATTAAGCCGTGGCCCCGTGTGCGGGAGAGCCATACCCTGTGCACGTTAAAGAACACGCTGGATGGCCTTGACGGGAGGCTACCATCTGTCTCCCAACAGCTGTTCCAGTGGGTCCCCTCCCCCAACCTTCTCTGAGCCTTCGGGGTCCATGTGACCTGGCCATTTAGCCCATGGTGTGCAAAAAAGTGCCGCTCAGAGGTAAAACAACCCAACCCAAGCACTGGCCATTGCCACTCAGGTGGTAGAAACTAGTGCTGAGCATGGCCTCTGTCATTACCTTTCCAGTAAAAGTTTCAGCATTGTCGCTGATTTCATATTGTGGGATCTCATGCTTGATTATACAGGGTGAATCTGAAAAAGTGGGCAAAACTTTACGGGGTGCTAGAACTCAGCTATACGAGCAATATTCGTCATAGAAAGTATGGGCAGAACGCAAACGGCGAGCCGCTAGGTGGCATTGGAAATGGTATAAAAGGGTCGGTCCTCACACCCAACCGCATTTCTACCGTGGGTTGCCGAGAGGATGGCTGGTTATACTAACCACGAAATGGCGGATATGCACTTTGTGTACGGTGCGGCGGACGGGAATGCAAGTGAGGCACAAAGACGTTTTACCGCGACCGGTTACCGATGAGATGCACTCCAGATCGGAAAACCTTCGAGCGTTTGCATCGGTGGCTGTGTGAAACCGGATCCTTCGCCGCGGCCAAGCAAGACGCAGGGCGTGAAAGGAGTGTCAGGACGCTGCAACTTGCAGAGGACATTCTGCGTAGGGTGGAAGAGCCACCGGGATATAGCACGTGAGCGGTTTCCCGTGCAGTACACGTGTCCCAAATGTCGGTTTGCCGTGTGCTACAGGAGGAAGGAATGCACCCCTATTGTACGCAGAAGGTACAAGCGTTGTCACCGGCGGACTATCAGCCATGTGTCGATTTCGCACGTTGGTACCTCCAGCAGAATGCAGCGCAGCCGGATTTTGGTCCACATGTTCTGTTTACAGACGAGTGCACTTTCACCCGTGAGGGCGTTTTGAATACCCACAATTCACACGTGGGCATCTACGAACCCGCATACCACACGTCCTCATTCGTTCCAGCAGCGGTTCTCTGTAAATGTTTGGGCAGGGATCCTCCATGACCATTTGGTTGGCCCATACCTCCTGCCACACCGTCTGGATGGCAAATCGTATAACACATTCCTACTTGAGGTGTTGCCGGAGCTGCTGCGTCCGATTCCAACCCCCAGCAGATCGAGAATGTGGTTCCAGCATGACGGTGCGCCTGCACACTTCAGCTTAGATGTGCGGAACACTTTACATGCAACGTTCCCAGGGCGATGGATTGGTCGAGGTGGTCCCATAGCTTGGCCACCAAGATCGCCGGATCTCTCGTGTTTGGACTTTTTCCTGTGGGGCTATATGAAAAGCCTAATCTACGAGTGCCCCACTGAAACCGATATGGATCTAGTTGCCAGGATTGCCGTTGTTGCCGGCGATATTCGGGAAATGCCTGGTGTCTTCGCAAATGTGCGTCATTCCCTATCCCGCAGGTGTGAAGCCTGCATTACAGCTGGCGGCAGCTCTTTTGAGCAATTTCTTTGAGCATGTACCTCAATTACATTCCTGTTAATAAAATGTTTTCTGAAGTATCTCTTCTCCTCTCCTTCTTGTGTTCATTCTTTAATTGTGACAGTGGAAAACTACCTTTTAACTTCTCACTGCTTGCGTTCCGACCATACATTCTATGACGAATATTGCTCGTATAGCTGCGTTCTACCACCCCGTAAAGTTTTGCCCACTTTTTCAGATTCACCCTGTATAATAAAAAAATACTCCAAAAATATTTTAGCTACAGTCTCAGCTGTTTGATTGGGTAAAGCATACAACTCAGGCCATTTCGTGAAATAATTGGATATGACTAGGATATTCTTGTTGCCATTCTCTATTGTTGGGAGTGGGCCAAAGAAACCCATCCCCACCTTCTTGAAAGGTTGAGTGGTGAAAAGGGGTCTTATGAGGTTTTTCTTTCTTTTGGACTTATAGCCTTTCCTCTGTAAACATGATATGCAAGTCTGAACATAATTCTTAACATCTGTGCATATGCTGTGCCAAAAATATTGAGCTCTGATTTTTTGTAATGTCTTTAGTTCACCGAGGTGGCTGAAACAAGGGTTGTCATGACATAATACCAGGATTTGGCTGATTAAACTTCAAGGGATGACTAGACTAATTGTCCTACAATTTTGTTTCTAATCTCTTTCTTGCTTGGGATCGAGCAATGGATAAACAACCCATCATTCATAAAGAACTGATCGGAAATTTTGGTCAAGAGTTGTGTTCCTTTTTTTTTTCGAATTTATCTGCTAAGATGGTATTAATGTTGATGGTATTAGCATTCCTCGACAATATGTCAGCCGGAATATTATGCTTACCCAATCTATATTGAATATTAAAATCATAATCTTGAAGCGTCCACTTTGCCAACCTGCTAGAGGGATCCTTCAATTTCGTTAGGTATGATAGAGAAGCATGATCAGATATAACTGAACTTCCTCCCATTCTGGGGGTTTCAGTTTCCTACTCACGTAAGCAATTGGTTGTCTAATTCCCTCAGAATTGGGTTGTTCAAGGATTCCATCGAGGGCAGAGCCACTGGCATCCATGTATAAATAAAATTGTTTACTAAAGTCTGGGTAGGTTAAAATGGGTTCATTTATTAATTTTAGTTTTAATTCCTGGAACGCTTCTTCTGCCTGAGAGGTCCATTTAAATTTAGTGTCTTTCTTGATCAGCTCTACTAATGGTAGGGTGATGTCTTCATATCTATCAATAAACTGTCGGTCCAAGAAATGCTCTAATCTTCTTCACTGACTGGGGTCTTGGGAAATTTTTATAGCCTCCAAATTTTGTGGATCAGACTGTACCCCATCTGAGATTATCAGATGACCAAATGACAATTTTTCCTTAAAGAACTGACTTTGTTTTAATTTTAAATTGATCAATTGATTGATTTTAAAACTGCCAAATGCCAGCTTATGTCAAATGCCATCGATTCATATGCTGCTCAAAGGTCTGAGAGGCCAGTGTGATGTCATCGAGGTAACCCATTAATACATTGTCTAATAATCTCTGGAACATGGATTGCAAACATTTTAAACCAAATGGCATAGACTGGAATTCATACAATCCATTTCTGCTGATAAAAGCAGTCTTTTTAATGTCTCTTGGGTGTACAGGTATCTGCCAGTAAGCTGACATTATGTCCAGTGAACTGAAGAATTTAGTATTAAATAAGGAATCAATGATTTTGTTTATCAGTGACATGGGATATGAATCACTGATTGTTTTTGCATTCAGAGCCGTGTAATCGACGCAAAATCTAATGACATCTGGCTATTGTACCAGTAAGTTGGCTTAAATCTCTGGCAAAAATGTCTTGTTTTTTTAACAATAGTGATTGTAATCTTTTCCTGAATTTTGGGGAAACACGATCTAATTCAAAATATTGAAATGATACTGATAAACAGGACCACTGCTTTCGCATGAAGTGTCAATGTTATTTATTTGTTCCCTCTCAATAACTTCTATGCTACCTAATCTCATATGGTTATTTGCCCATACAGGGTAATGATAAACATTGGCAACTCTAATATTTATCAACCCTTCATTACTGAGAACATTTAAAGATCTGGCTACCCAGATTGTGCTTTGTTTCAATTTGCTGTTCTGCTGTGTAAACACAGTTTTTGACCTTAATTTTTCATTGGTGCAATTTACCAAAATGATTCTTTCCATTCTGGGAGGGATTAACGTTTCTGTGTATGCCTTTCCTATTGCCCCAACTGGGAGATCTTTGGTATAATTATTTCGACCATTTCTGTTCATAATATTAACTGTATCAGGGTCCAACTCTATCTTCCCATTTCTGTTCTTACTGTTTCTCTCACTCTTCTTCACTGTTCCCAGTCCCAAGTCAATTATGAACTCCTGGGACTTCAAAATGTCATCCGTAAATGGCATTATATTTATTACTGACTTCCATATCCACCACATAAATGGTAGGCTTAAATTTAACATCGGCTAGCTGGATTTCTGCTTCATACTTTCCTAGCAAAGGCAAGTCCATGCCACAGATTCCTTTTTCCCTATCTTAATGGATAATATCTTGCTGAATAATTTTGTTTTAATTTTCCTAAAGCATCTTCTTAGCCCAACTACAGAAACGGTTGCCCCTATATCTATAAGAGTGGTGAATTATCTTTGATCATCCCCTTAATTAATGGTGCTTGCTTGATTGTCATGCTGAAATGAGCCTGGGATAATGGAAAATAAACCCTGATTTATTGTCTTGGAGTTATTCGTGTTTATTGACCCTGCCTTGGAGTTATTCTTGTTTCCAATGTGTAACGTGGATTTTAGAAAGTCTGACCCTGTCTAGGATACTTCTCAGAATCCTGAACTCTTGTACGACTGGTATTTCAGTTTTAACTGTGTTCCTACCAGGGGCGCAGCCATGGGGGGGGGGAGGCTTCCCACCAAAGTAACTCGGAGTTGGCAAAATTTGAAGCGACTTCGTAAAATCTAGGTGAGTTGTGAAAATTTGTAATTTTTTTTTTGGAAAATTAAGCGGAGTTGTCAAAATCAAGGCAACTTGGGAAATCTAAGGCAGTTTGAAAAATGGAGAGACAGCAAAATTTAGAGCAGTTGGCAAAATTCGAAGCCACTTAGTAAAATACAGGTGAGTTGGCAAAATCTTAGGGAGTTGGCAAAATTCATAGTGACTTGGTAAAATCTTGGGGAGTTGGCAAAATTCGAAGTGACTTGGCAAAATCGTAGGGAGTTGGCAAAAATTAAAGTTAGATATAAAAATTAGGATTTTTTTTTCTGTAAAATTATGGTGAGTTGGCAAAATTCGGAATGACTTGGCAAAATCGTGGGGAGTTGGCAAAATTGAGACAACTTTGCAATAGCTAGAAAACTTGGCAAATCTTGGGGGAGTTGGAAAAATTCAGAGTGACTTTGCAATAATCAGGTATGATGTAAAATTGGGATACTTTTTTTGTAAAATTGTGGCAAGATGGCAAAATCTAGGGCAGTTGGGAAAATTTGAATCCACTTGGTAAAATATGAACGATTTGTGAAAATTGGGATTGTTTTTGTGAAATTAATGAGAATTGACAAAATCGAGAAAACTTGGAAAAATCTAGGGAAGTTGCCAAAACTGGAAACCACTTGGTAAGTTGTACAGGTAAGTTGTAAAAATTGGGATTGGTTTTGTGAAATTTAGGAGAGTTGGAAAAACCAAGAACTCTTGGCAAAATCTAGGGAAGTTGGCAAAATTTGAAGCCACTTGGTAAAATATGGGGGAATTGAGAAAATTGTGCCTTTCTTGTGCAATTAAGGTGAGTTGATAAAATTCAAAGTGACTTAGCAAATTCAGAGAAGATGTAAAAATTGCGATTTTTTTCTGTAAACTTATGGCGAGTTGGCAAAATCTAGAGTAGTTTGCAAAATTCGAATCCACTTGGTAAAATATAGGTGCAGATGAGATGTAAATATTGGAATTATTTCTGTGAAATTATGGCTAGTTGGCAAAATTGGAGGTTAAATGTCAAATTACGATTAGTTGGCAAAATTGGAAGTCAAATGGCAAAATGCATGAGATTTGTGAAAATTGCCTCCCCCACGAGCGAAATTTAAGTAAGTTTGCTCAGTTGGCAAAATTTGAATTTCGAGTTGGAAAATTTTTGATTTCTTCACCCCCCCCCCCCCCCAACAGTAGTCCTTCGCTACGCCCCTGGTTCCCACTGTGCTGAGCCCCTCCCCGAAGTGGGACCACCTTGACGTGATGGGGGGGGGGGGGGGGGCTACGGTGCCTCTGAGAAGTTGGGTTCGGATCGCTGGCACTCTGGAGCTCACAATATCTTGTGGCCTCCAGTGGAGGGACTGTGGTCTGGGTCAGAGATTGGCCGGACCAGTGGGCTCATTGATTTGCTCTCTGTGAAGCTCGAGGTTGCAGCCCTAATTGAGGGTCCGTTGCTGGCTGTTTGCTGGCCACAGCTGAGGTGGTGCCTCTGAGAAGTAGGGGCATCCCGCTTTCCTTTGGGCGGATGGCATGCGTGGCTTGATGTAGGTGCCGGAATGGGAGGGTCTGTTGAAAGGGTTTTGGCTTGTGGCCCGATTAGGCAGACTCATCCTGGCACCTGAGAAAGTTCGCCACAATTCCTGATGGATGCACCCTATGCGCCGGGAGGGCTGCGTGTCATCTTTATGGAGAGGTAGAAGTTGAGGGTTCGTGACTGGGTTTGGTTCCCCCGGTCGATGGACTTATCGATGGAAGAGCTACTGAGGCACCGGTCTTGTGGGTTGTCTAGTGTGGTCTCATTGATATCATGGGTCGGATGACTGTTCACTGGGGGGGATTCGGCCCGCTCACAATGGAGAGGTAGAAGTTAGAGGCTCGCGACTGGGAGTGGCTTACCCGGTTGATGGGCTTATTGTTGGAAAGTCCAAACTAAGAGTCCCATAGAGCTCTTTAGGCAGAACAACATGGTAGAGGTGCTTAGGTGCCTCAGTGAAGTAGGGTGGACTGGTGGTTCTTGGCGTGCAGCCATATTGGCATTCCCCTGGAGATGCCGTAAGATAGAGTCTGTCGAAAGGCACAGGAGCTCCCGATTAGACGGACTTATCCTGGCATCTGCGAAGGGCCCAGTTGCCCACCCCGAAGTGGGTTGCTGACTGTTCGCTGGGGTCCGCGAGTCGGTTCTATGGAGAGGATGAAGTTGGGGATTATGCCGAAAAGGATTGATCGACCTGATTAGGTGTGGTTCATCAACGGGGCAGCCTGAGTGTTTCTGCTATGGACATTTGGCTCAAAAAGATAGATGACTTTTTCAGTTTGACTTCCAAAATTCTAAAGTTACCATCTGATGTATTTTGGCAGTTTTTCAGACAAAAATCAGTGAGTGATTTGGCATTTTCTAGGCATGGCAATTTCAAAATTCTAAAAGATCCCACTCACTGCACCTCAATGAATAAATATTTCAACAGACAGGCTTGCTTTGAAAGCAGTTTCTCACCTCTACAGGTCTTCTCCCGCAGCAAGGCAGATCTAAGAAGGCAAGATCTAAGACAGTAGGTACCCTGGCTAGTGGATTGTGGTTTCGTGGCAACTCTCTCAAGGTGTAGTGCAGTCTCAGTATTGTGGAACACCAGGATTGCCACACATTATTATGTTGGGCTAAGGGGTAACCTTGGGTTCATGTTAATCCTTTGGTTCTTTGGGATACTAGACTTCTCATAGGGGACTGAATTATCTCTGCATTCCCGGGCAAAATGTCCTATTCTTCTGCACGCATAAATTATGAGGTTGTTGCTAAGATTGCATTGTGGGGGGTGGGGGTGAATCCCTGAACTGACCTTCTTACTATCGTCTCAAACTGATTTCTCCACTACCATTACTCTATCGACTAATTCCTGTAGTCTTGTGCTTAGGTTATGCAATAGCATTTTGTTCTCATTGAATTGATTTTTCAGTAAATCAGAAATTTGTTTAAATGTTGAATAAACTTGACTTTCTTGGTATATACTAAATAATCACCACTTTGTAAGTCGATTTAAATTTAGAGGAAATATTGTCTTGAGCCAGGTGAGATATGAACCCATACTTCCTGATAACATGTCAGGTGCCCTGGGCCACTGAGCTATCGGCTGCTGATCAAGATCTCCTCTAATTGATGATATGAACATTCTCAACGTCAGTACATATTCCATTATGTCACATATAGGTGCTGTTCGGGCAATCTTAGCCACAATCGGAAGATAAATTGTAGGTTGAGAATGTTCATATGATCAATTAGAGGAGATCTAGATTGGCGGCTGGTAACTCAGTGGTTCAGAGCACCTGACATGTTATCAGGAGGTGTGGGTTCGTATTCCACCCGACTCAAGACAATTTTTCCTCTAAAATTAAATCGACTTACAAAATGGTGATTATTTAACATATACCAAGAAAGTCGAGTTTATTCAATATTTAATCAATTGTATACTTGTAAGATATACTTTCCATCTACAGGGCATTTATCTGCTGATAGTGTCTAAAATTGGCTGAACAGTGCTCATATGTGACATGATGGAATATGTACTGTAGGTTGAGAATGTTCATATAATCAATTAGAGGAGATCTTGATCGGCAGCTGGTTGCTCAGTGGTCCAGAGCACCTGACATGTTATCAGGAGGTCGTGGGTTCGTATCCCACCCGACGCAAGACAATTTTTCCTCTAAAATTAAATCGACTTACAAAGTGGTGATTATTTAGTATACACAGAAATTTTTTGCATTGGTTCCGAGTTAGTTGGCCTGGAATTGTATTCTGGTTCTGCTTCTACAGAGCAAATATTAGCTACTCTATCAGATACCAGTTGTTCATTACTCTCTTCTAATGCCACTGGGTTAACGGATTCTTCAAAACTCCCAGGGTTATGCAAAAGTGCAAATCATTTCAGCCTTGATACCAATCCTGTCACAAATTGTGATAGCCTGAACTGATCTTGGAATGTGGCATAGTTGCCTGCATAATCATTATTACCCATAAGTAATTTGTATGTTAAAGCCCTCACTCTGTCAGAATATTCCTGCATGCCTTCACTCACCTTTTGTCTATAAGCAGCAAATCTCTGGATAATCTTAGGCCTTACAGCCCAAGGATCCTCAGTGTTGAACCTCTCTGTAACTGTCTTCTTCAATTTATCATAATCTGTTTCTAAATTGAACTTGGATGATTCATTCAAAAAGTCCGTAGCTAAACCCTTAAATCTTGATTTCACGATAACCAATATATTCAAATTTCTCCATCTCTCTAATTTACTAATACCTTCTAAATGGGTAAAGAATGATCCTGCTAAAAAAGATTTCTTGCCAGTATAAGAGACCAGCATGACAAACTCAGCTAACATGGGGATATTTTTACTACCATTATCATTTCCACTCGGGTTATCACTTATGATGACTAGTGGGAACTCTACTGATTGAGTTGCCATCTTGGATAATTGAAATCGGACAACACAATAGGTGAATATACTCTTAAATCGTTAATTCTGTTCTCAATAAATATTCAGCGGAAAAAATTTTCGCCGACATACAGGATTTGAACCCGCATCTCTACAGAAACATGCCAGAGTATTCTTCCAGTTGAACTAATGCCAGCTTGACTTTTTTCTGCTAATTTTAAGACTTAACTCTATCACAGAGTTTTTCGGGCCAACCATTGGCTCCACTATGATCTCCGGTGGCAATTATCATCATCTATGTTTAATTCTGTTCTCACTATTCAACAACTTATCATATTCTCATTATTGTTACCTTAATCAGCTTGATTAGCAAACTTAATCTTACAGAAACTCGTGAATTCTTACTTCTAACTGAAACAATTTTTTCATATCTGAAATATTCTTAAGAATTTATAATGACCTAAAAAGAGAACTTTAATAAGTTGGGAGAGTCGATTTGACCCATGTGGGATCAGAGCCCATATCTGCTGACTAAATAACAGCTGCTTTCTCTATTTGAGCTACTAGTAATGCTTCTTATGAAAAAAAATATATATATATTCACCACTAACACTTTAAACACATAATACTGGAATATTTAAATTATTAGAGCATGTTCAAAAAGTGCTTCAATTACTACATTTTCATCTCGAGAATAGACTGAACCTCTATTACTGAACTTCGATTTCTACAATACTCTTAACCTTTCGAGGGTCAAGGACATCTATAGCCTTTTTTTTTTTACAACACATGAAACTTCGATTTAAAAAAAAGTGCTGTTTGAAAAATTTCTTACATACATCTTTTTAACATATGTAATTCAAGCTTGAAAAATAATATTTTCGTTTTTCATGTGAGAAGGTGAGGATTCTGTCATGGCTAGGTGGGCTGAGCATTTCAGTGATGTTCTAAACAATGTGGTTAATTCTACTCCCATTGTTTGCAATGATGACAGATGCATTGTTGGCCCTATAACACAATCTGAAGTTAGTTTGGCTATTTCTAAACTTAAACTCATAAATCCCCAGGGGTGGATGAAATTACTACGGAAATGCTTAGAGCTGGGAATGTTTCAGTTACCACTTGGATGACTGAAATTTTGAATAACTTTTATGATAAAGGCATGGTTCCTAAAGATTTTACCAGAGCTATTATTATCCCTATTTTCAAAAAAGGTGATCGCAGTTCTTGTGATAACTATAGGGGTATCAGCCTACTCTCTGTTCCAGGTAAAGTTCTTTCCATGATTGTGCTTAATAGAATTAAGAATCTGGTTGACATGCAATTGCGTGATGAGCAATGTGGATTCAGAAGTGGTAGGGGATGTGTAGATCAGATATTTTCACTTAGGCAGATTATTGAGAAATGTTTAGAGTTTCAGAAACCTTTAATTGCTAGCTTTGTTGATTTCAAAAAGGCTTTCGACTCTGTTGATCGTCATAATTTGTGGTTGATTGTGATATCATATGGTATACCAGACAAGTTAGTTAACATAATGAAAGCTCTCTATAATAACACTGAGTCATATGTGTGAGGTTGGTAAGTCTTGTAGCAACTGGTTTAGCATTACTTCTGGTGTTCAACAAAGGTGCATTTTGTCTCCTTTTCTCTTTAGTTTGGTTGTTGATTATGTTATGCGAAATTCACTTCAAGGGAAAGCTTTTGGCCTTAAATGGGCTGGAGATACGAAAATTTCTGATGTAGATTATGCTGATGATTTAGCCCTTTTGGCAAATGATGTTGATGAGACGAACTCTTTCATTCGAGCTGTTGATGAGACTGGTAGTAGAGTAGGTTTGGTTATAAACAAAGAGAAAACTAAAGTGATGAAAATTGGTCAGGCAGGTTGTGATTCAATTAATCTGAATGGTTGCAGTCTTGAGCAGATGTCACAGTTTAATTACCTTGGGAGCTTTGTAACAGATACTGGTGATGTGCGGCATGAGATTAACAGACGAATAGGTATTGCTGCCGGGACTTTTAAGAATCTATGGAGATTGTGGAGAAATAGGCGTATACACCTAAAGACTAAAATTAGACTGTATAATAGTTTGGTTCTTTCTAGGGTTAGTTATGGTAGCGAAACTTGGACGCTGTGTAAACAAGATAACAGGAAACTAGATGCTTTTGATTCTAGATGCTTACGCAGTATCTTGGGTATTAGGTGGTTTAACTTTGTAACTAATGATGAGGTTAGGCAAAGGAGTCTGCAACCTCCTTTAAGCAGCATATTGTGCAGAGAGAGATATAGATTAAAGATAGGTTAAAGAAAGTATTTAGTTTGTAGTACTTAGTATATGATATTATATAAGGAAGGTATAGTGACATCTGAGATTTAAGATAATACAGAAAATGTCCGCACTCTGAATTTGGTGAGCGACATATTGTCATGCTCAGAGTTATGTATACAACAAATGTAATACTCAATGTGGTGCACTGGTGCACTGGTGAATCGTAGCAGAATTGGGCATCCAGATTTATTGTACAGTATTTATTTGTGATTTATTAACAGAGTTTGATTCTACTGTGCCTCGTAATATTTAGAAATTAATGTTAGCTAATCTTTTTGCCAGACCAGAATAATAATTTAAAGAATGCATATATAGTTCAGAATATGTGCACCATACAGCAGTAGCATCTCTTAAACTACATGCCACCCATCATGGTCCCAGTACTGCACCAATTTTAATTAATTTTCAAATTAATTTGCTACAGTTTCCAGCTCCACTTAATTTTTATTAGATTGGTGATAAATAGAATAAAAATTTCTAAAAATATTTTTAAATGATTAATATTTTATTTCAGATATTGCATCATCGGGTGATAATTGCAATCATTGATTGAAACAGTGCGAAATGACGATTTTAGGAAAATTTTCTAACAACTGCCAACAAAATGCTATTAAATTCACTGTCAAATATTCATTATTAAAGCCACAATCATTTAAAGTAGATAATAATGTATTAAAAATACACTCTGCTGTAGAAGACACTAATTCTGTTAAAGCAACAAATAATATTACTGATGTGGGAGTGTATTGAATTGCACACTAGAGATAAATCACTAGGATGCTTTTTTTTTTCGAAATTGTAGATACTTCATCAATTATGATACAGATTTGACATATTCTTCTATAATATTCTTAAATATCTTCATTTTAATTTCTTTTGTGATATTTTCTACTATTCATGTTGCACTCTTATTGTGTATGCAAAGTTTATATCTACACCATTTTTTTCTTGTAATTCCAATGCTGCCTAAATATTGGATAAAGGCCTGTTACGTTTCATCAAACTGTAAACACTATTGAAAACTTTTACGGTAGCATCAATATTTTTATTATTTAATTTATGTGCTAAATTTGAAATTGGGTCATTAAACGATTCTGTTAACAAATCTTGAATTTTAATATAGGCTTTAGAAACATAATATTCCCTAATTTTTTTAGAAAAGCTTGCCTAGTAATTTTATTACTGCCATTTGTGGTTACTAAACATACGTATCATTCCTTGGACACATGGACATTTTTTCCTGCTGATACTCCTAAATATTTAACTTTTGAATAATTCTTACATCCTAATTTACCTACTTTTACTTTAAGCCATTTGTACTGTTCTGTAAACACACTTGCTTGTTTTATGTTCCAATAATCCAGGAAGGGTAGATTGTCTATTTTTTTCAATGAGAAACATGATGGTGTTTCTTCACTGATTGGTTGTTCCAGCAGATTCGAAATTTGGTTCTGTTGATTTTGTTGGTACCCAAAGGTTTTCAATACTATCATTATTTTTTGTGTCTGTTTTCACCTTCTTCCCATTTAAAAAAACTTAATAGATCACTCAGTCACTTCGACATTTTTGGCCCCTGTTGGATTTTCCATGTAACCATATAAAAGCTTATCTCCCAAATGCCTCTAGATATTGTGAATTGAAGTGCGTGCCACTCTACAATCTATATCCATTGTCGATTTAACAATTGGCTTGCATAGTTCTGGAAAATTTAACAATTGGCTCGCAAAGTTCTTGGAAATTTAACAATTGGCTCCCTTGAGGTGGCGCGAGCCACCTCACCATTGATTATAGTAAATGTTGTTCCCTTTCCTTCTATAGTGATATTAACCCAGCCGACTAAAATGGTACACATATTGAGAGCATCAACTAAAAACTGCACTTAAAAAATTTAAGTTGCTCTTTTATTTAAAACTGATCAAATTCCTTGCAACAAATTTCTTCTTTGCTCTGAATGCTTTCTCAGTCAGGTAACTGATGTTATATCATTGGGTAATTTAAGATTGATGCCCACTGTCAGTGTTATTGCCAGTTATCTGCTCCTGATGTAATGGAAGGATTCTTGCTAGAGTTAGGAGAGTATTATCTCCTACCTTGCTAGAGGTAGAAGAGTAATAGAAGGATTCTTGCTAGAGGTAGGAGAGTATACAATTTTTGTATATTCTCCTACCTCTAAATTCTAATGTCAGAATTGAACAAACTATGCTAACGATATTAAAATGTTTTCTAAGTGACTTATTGGTAAATAATGGGAGGGGGGCTGCTATAATTTTAGACTTTAATTGAATTATAGGTAAATTATTTTCTGTTATTGTTTGAGTTAAAGCTGTGTTCCCACTCTATTTTTAAAATTAGTTTAATATCAGTACTGATTTTAAAAACAAAGTTGGAAATACAGCTTTGATTCAGATAATAATACAAAATAATTTACCAAATCAGTGCCTCACTGGTAAACACCAAACAGCCATGGAAATTGTCAGTGGACTGGCCTCCAGATACATACCACACATGATTGTCCTTTTTCACTGGGGGTTGGAGACATGTGCTGAGCAAACTATATAGCTTTCTGGCATCTAGGTTGTATGGAATGTCCCACAGGGGTTTTTGCCTCTTGGGAAGAAATACTCCATTTTAATGATATTTTTGTAATTGGACCAGCTTCTCAAAGTGGCTGTGAGAATGTAAGAGAACAAAATTGGTCGTCTGCCCTCCTGCAACCAAAAATTATTGAAATAGTTGAACATTTGCTTTTCAAGTTTTTCAGAGAAATGGCTGGAATTTTACATTGTTTACAGTCTCATATTGTGTTCATTTTGAAACACATTATTTTTAATTCTAAAATTTGGGATTACTAAAAATGCAAACAAAAATATATTTAGGTGTCAGTGCTTCAAAAAAAAAATGTTGGATTCAGATATGATCGTAAGAATGAAAATTTCAAACATAAAATTTATTACATGGATTACATTAAAATAATTTTCTTGGTGACAGTGATTGGTCTCTACAGGGTGATTCAAAACTCTTGGGCCAAACTTTAAGGGGTGATAGAACACACCTAAACAAGCACTTTTCGTCACACAATGCGTGGTTGGAACTCAAGCGGTGAAACGCTAGAGGGCAGTGTCCAGTGAACACTTATAAGTGCTGGTTTTCACACTCGTCTTCATTTCTACCGTGGATTGCAGAACGGATGGATTGTTTCATGAATCAGGAGAAGGCAGACATGCATTTCACGTACGAAGCTGCAGACAGGAATATGAGGGAAGAACAAAGACTGTACAGGGAGCGCTTTCCGACCAGACACATGCTGATCGTAAAACCTTTCAGCGATTGCACCAGTATCTGTGCGAAACAGGCTGCTTTGTCAGCAGCTTGCAGGATACAGGGTGTGCAAGGAGTGTGAGGATGCCACATGTTACAGAGGAAATTCTATGTAGGGTTGGAGATCGTCCCGAATGTAGCACACGAGCAATTTCCCATGCCATAAGTGTGCCCCAGTTGACGGTGTGGCAAGTTCTAAGAGACGAACGATTACACCCCTACCATGCACAAAGGGTGCACACCTTGACACCTGCAGATTATCGGCCTCGTGTGGATTTTGCACAGTGGTTCCTGCAGCAGACTGTAGCACAGCCAGACTTTGATGCACATGTCTTATTCGCTGACAAATGTACCTTTACACATGAGGGCATTTTTAATTCCCACAATTCACATGTGTGGGCCACCAGTAATCCGCACACCATACATCCACATTCGTACCAGTGGCGTTTCTCCATAAATGTTTGGGCTGGAATCCTCCATGACCATTTGATTGGCCCATACCTTCTGCCAGCCTGACCGAAAGGGAGAACGTACCTCATATTTTACAAGAAGTCTTGCCAGAATTACTGAACCCTGTTCCAGCAAACATTCAAACACATATGTGGTTCCAACACAACGGAGCGCCACCCCATTTCAGCATGGATGTGCGGGACGCCTTGGATGCAACATTTCCAGGACGATGGATTGGTCGGGGTGGTCCCATCGCTTGGTTGACATGATCACCCGATCTCTCATGTCTGGACTTTTTCCTATGGGGCCATATGAAAAGCCTCATGTATGATAGCCCCATCGATTCCAATGAGGACCTAGTTGCCAGGATTTCTATCTGCTGCCGCTGTACGAGAAATGCCTGGTGTTTTCGCCTATGTACGCAGATCACTAAGTCGAAGGTGTGAAGCCTGCATTAATATTGGCGGTCGCTCCTTTGAGCAGTTTCTGTAATTTGTTCAATAAAATTCTGTACTTTCTGTTCTGTAATTTCTGCAATTATTTCAAACCTCTTCTGTCATTCTTGTGTTTCTTCATTTCCTGACACAGTAACTGCTAACCCCTAGCGCTTCACCACTTGAGTTCCGACCATGCATTGTATGACGAAAAGTGCTTGTTTATTTGTGTTCTATCATCCCTTAAAGTTTGGCCCAAGAGTTTTGAATCACCCTGTACATGACTAATTTTTCATGAAATGTGGGAGGATGCAAAGAATTTCTTCTTGCTCATTATTTCCAAAACCCAAGGCACCATGTAAAAAAGTAAGGGTGAGTGGTAGGAGGATAGTCTTAAATTACAACTAAAAAATAAATATTTGCTTTTTATAGTGTATGATTTAACAATAAACACCTAGGTAAAAGCATGAGTGTGTACATAACTAGTGTATTATATTGATTGTGAAGTGTATTCTTTTGGTATTTTGAAAATGTCACTTAATTGTGTTCAGTTTGCTGCCCATAATTACATTACAAAACTTCACCTAGAAATGTTCTATAATATTACATAATTCGTGGTCATTAGTTATTTCATCAGCCATTAGTATTCACTTTAAGATTCTCTCTTCGGAAAGATTTTCTTCTACTGCTATTCAGTTTTAATGTCTGAACAGCCTATAAAAACATTAGCACTTTCAACTATTTCCTATATTAAGCAAAGAATTAATAAGTGTATGGAACATTTGTTCAAAATATATTTTATAACAAAAAAAAATCATATCAGGCTAATTGTCAGAGTGTAACCTTTGAAATTTGCAAAACTTTGTTGTTGCTAGGTGATCCCCTAAGAGAAAAATTCTTTGTGTTATTTGTAATTCTTAACTGTTAAAAAGAATGCCTAACCATACATTTCTTTGCTACTAGTACTCTTTAAATATTCAATGTATGTTGCTGAAAATGCAGATCCTCAAAGATTTCATTTATATACTTGTATTCATCTGTTAAAAAGTTTATTTAAGAGGTTACTGAACTTCGATCCTGTCTTGTTTATTGATGTGACAAAGGACTTTAGACATTCTCTGTACAATAACATAAAAGAATTTTTCCCTTAGGAGATCACCTAGGAACAACTAAGTTTTGAAAATTTCAAAGGTTACAATCTGACAATTAGCCTGATATGAAATTTTGCTTGGGGATGAAGTGGAATTTTTAATGTTTTTCACTATATCACCAAAAAATCATTGGAAATTAAGATATTAAAATTAAATGTGAAAAAAAAATAGTGTGTTTAGCCATAAAAACTGCATTTCTCCATACATCAACTTTAGAAGTACGATAAAAAGTTTATACTATTTAAAAATAAACAAAATGTCAGTTTCAGGTACAATGAACAATTGGCTTGAGTATGATATATAATTTTTGTGATTTGTAAAAAGTCTATTTTCCACTTTTGTGCGGATATTTTTCCTTATTTCATCACTGCGAAGTGATGGTCTCTTCTTTTGGGTCTGCCTAATATCTGTGTTTTGCAACTCTGTCCTGAAAAATCTATACCCATTGCTTTGAGATTTCAGTTTCATTCTTTTATATTTTCCACTAACTAATTTACCACATTTGATCATGTCCTCAGTGCATTATTTTTTAATTTAGAATCAACTACTGACCAACTAGCCTGAAGGTAAGATTTCATGACAGACCTACCAGGAAATCTTCTAGTTCCCCAGTGGCCCAGTCTGCCATTGTTATTTATATATAACTTTAATATTTAGCAAACTCTCAGCAATTTATTATAATATAATTTAATAACATGATTATGCTGTAATTAAAAGCACAATAATACTTGAATGCACCATTATGTCTGTAATGAACATACAGAAATCTGCTTACAACATATATATTGCAAATTTATTTTTTATATGATATTGAAGCTCTAATACTATCTAAATAATATGCTCCTTTTGAACTGAGCAACTTAATTCTATAACTTTTACAATCATGAAATCACAAGTCTATTTCACAGTTAAGTTGTAGGGATGTTAATTTCCTGCTGGTACAGTAATTATCATTCTAGCATTTAGTTTTCCAGCAGATACCAGGACAGGTCTGTATCACAGGTCCATACCACTCCAGGTGTCCATCTGATACCAGGATGGGTTGAATACCAGTTTTGGTATCTGTTGCGACAACTAACAGCTATAGCGATGATGAGAGTGCCAGCAGGTAATTAACATCCCTACAACGTAACTGTGAAATAGACTTGTTTACCTTCATGATTGTGAAACATATTAATGGGAAATGAATTAAGTCACCCAGTACGAAAAAGAGCATGTAATTTAGATGGTATCAGAACTTAGAGCACTGAAATATATTGTAAGCAGATTTCTGAATGTCCATTGAAGACATATTGAGCTTAATCATGATATTAAATTATTATACTTATGTAACTCAATTAAAGCATAACATAATTGATAATAACTAATTTTATCAGTAAAAAATATTTTAATTAATCACCATTAGCATAGCTTATGCAATACTGACTTCACCCCCTTATCCCAGCATAGAACCTTTTATTGCATCAGAAGTGGATGACTTGCAACAACACTGACAGATGGCATCACTCTTAAATTACCAACTGTTACCTGAGGATGCTGTCAGAGCACAGGAAAAAAATGCAGGGAACTTTATCAGTTTTAACTATAAGAGCTACTTAATTTTTTAAGTGTAGTTTTTCATTGATGCTCACAATATCTTTTTAGGTACATATTGAGGACATTGATGAACCAACACGGCTGGGTGGGTATCACTTAGAAGGAAAGGTGTTAATGAACAGTAATGATTATAATTCACCTTAACGATGGACTCTAATCAACTATCTTGACAGCTAGTAATATCAAAAGACAAAGTGAATGTGGCCAATTAAAGTGGAGCAAGTACATGTGAAGCAACTGAATGTTCCATAAACAGCTATTAACATCAGCCAGTGATGTTTCTGTTTGCTTCAGAATACAACAACCATCTTGCAATGGTGTGAACCAGCCAATCTACAAGACTTGCTTGAAAAACAATAGTTGATAATGCATAACCTTGAATGCCCATCTTGGATAACCTTTTTACATAGGTTAAAGAGCACTGTAATGTTGATAATGGTTACTGAATGTCAGTTAATGGCAAAATAAGAAATTAGACAAGTAACAATAATGTAAAACCCAATAAGATGTCATATGAGTCTGAGTTGGGTCAGCATTGAGATTTATCTTTGCTAAACTTCTTGCCATAAGCTTCCAAGCCCATCAGTGTTGGAGGGGACACCTTTGGGCTTGGAAAGGTGCCGTCCATCAGATGGGACATGGTCCAATGTACAGGTGAGCCATACCCTGTGCTGTTAAAGAACACACTGGATGGCCTTGATGGAAGGCTACCATCTGTCTCCCAACAGCTGTTCCAGTGGGTTCCTTCCCCCAACCTTCTCTGAGCCTTTAGGATCCTTGTAACTTAGCCAATGGTGTGCAAAAAGTTCAACTCAGAGGTAAAACAACCCAATTTATTACAATGATTTTTGTGCTTATTGAAATATATATATAGATTGCAACTTCTATAACATGCTCAATGTTTAATGTACTTTCTTTTCCAGACTTCGAAGAGATCACCAAATGTCGAATGAGAGAATCTCTAGAAGACTGAATTTGATTAAATACTGAGGATTATGAAAATGATGTGTGGCAGCATTTATTTTTTGTAATATATTGAGATGTGGGAAATTATTTTACTTTCTAAGTACTATATGTTAAATAATACACATCATAGGGTTTATTTTATGAAATTACATGGAAGCTATGTTTCTTTGGTATAAGAGTGTTTCTGAAGCCAAACGTAAATGGTGCCTGAAAAATTAGTCCATAAGTTTTGTAAGGCTATATTGCTGTAACTAAAAGTATCGTACATTTTTAATCATTTAATCTATATTCTATTATATTTGATAAGATTCCATTAGCAGCAATGGTGAATATATTGAGTTGTGGTGAAACACTGATTTGCTAAACAAAATTTTTAGCACCTACATTATGTAAAACACAATGTCACAAATAATGATGTATAATTTTTGTGGATTGATCTAAATATTAATATTAGGATTGAAATCATAGAGACTGACTTAGATATCCTCAATGGTGCTTTTGTTTTGTTAAGAGAATGGATCACATTGATTCGTAGAATATGCAGTTAATCTTTAATTTATATCTGACATTTTTCAATAAAAACATTCTTTTATAAGTTATGGAGCTTCGAATTTAGCATCCTATTGGGTCAGAGCTAACTTTTGTACATCATTAAGAACATTGTTATGTGGTTAAGAACATTGTTATATTGTTATGTGCACAAGAGGACTGAACAGCATTCCTAAATATGTGTCCAGAGTTTAATTTATAAAATAAACCAAATTCTGAATCTTTGGTCTTATGAAGAAATGTAACAGAATAAGATTGAATAATCTAATCTGGCTCTCACACAGGAGACTGAATAACACATATCTTAGATGAAATGTGGAAATTTACACTTTCATTACCTTAATCCCTCAAAAGTTGGGTGACAGCACTCCAGTAAAGACCAACTCTTTAGTAAGACGACACCTCCTCAAGATTCTTTTTCGAACATTTCACTCCTTAATGTCTGAGATTACCCGCTTCTAATCTCTAATGATAATACCTCCAGAAATGGCCCAGTATGTTAGAATTCCTGTCATTTCCATTCCCTTGGGAGGGAAGCTTGAGGATTACTAATTGTTATTGTATCTGTGCTTTTAGTATTTTAATGCACATGCAGTGAAGATGCAAACAGGAGCTGGAATGTCTGTGGCCAAACCGAGTTTTGAAACCTTAACTGTATTCTCCCAATTTGGACCACATCACACACACTCTCTCTCTCTGACTGTTCACTTTGCTCATTGATAATGGTGGCCCTGAAATGATAAAACTCTCTTGTGTTCGATATAATTAAGATATCTGTTGCCTAGCAGCTTTCAGTCATGTTATCAAGCCAAAATTCTTACTAGATTTCAACTGTATTCTTAAATCAGACATACACAGTAAATTGCAAGAAGCACCCCAGAACTTGCAGAGCTGTTAAAAATATCAACTAGTTTTGTTGACATCAACTTACCCTTTCACTACCATACTTGGTCCAAAACAACCAAGATTTTAAATGGACTCGCCCATCCAATGCTATTCCTTTCTCTTCACTATCTCCTACCAACAGCTTGGGTCGTTTTGGGCAGGTATGGTAGTGAAAAGGTTGAAAAATTCCTGAATACAATTTTTTTAATCCAAATATTGTAGCAGTATTATTTAATAATCATAGAATAAACAGTTAAATTAACAAAAACGAAATAATTTGTATGTGTTGGGGGAAGTAATCAAAAATGTTTGGTGCTCTCAAAGTCTGTATTTGAATGCCTTTGTCAGTCTCCTCTTAAATGGTTTGTGGACTCCTTCCTTAAATACTTATTAGGTTTCCAGTTAAGACTAGTTGGATAGTGATTCATTTTAGTCCTGTACTTTTTGCAGAAATAAACTGCATTCTTATCACTGAAATATTTGCACTTCTTTTAACCAGAACAGCACTCTGATTTCTCCAGTTTAAAATGGCCCCCTTGTTCCCCAGCTTCAGTAGTAACAAACTATATTCATCATAGTGACCAAGTAATTTGTAACAGCAGGTTTTGGCTATTTCTGTTCTTTCAGAACTTCATATCGAAGGGTAATATTTTTAAACCTTTACAATATTTCTTAAATTTAAGCTTAACTAATCGGATCTATTCTTGTCTCCCATTGAGACCTGATGTTCTTAGCAGAATGAACTAACTTATTTAATATACAATAACCATGTTCCTATGCATTCCATCAGGGGAAATCCATGTGTATTTATAAAAGTCTTTATTCCTAAAGTAAGTGTTAGCTAGTCTCAAACACTGATCTGTATGAGACGTTCTCTGTTATTTTCCATATAACATGTCAAAAAGTTACAATATTGCAGCCCAAAGTTCAGAATCAGTACCACTGCTGGATATCTAAAATTTGGCAGAGGAGATGGATATGAGAGAAATAGTAAACACATATATTTCAAGAGCGTTTTTTGAAAGCGCCAAAATTGAGGAGCAAGTTATGTAGTGACATAATATTCTGGCCTCAGCCAGTCTAGGCACTTTCACCCCACTCTAAATTTTTTTCTAGATCCTTTAATGATCAGAACCAACTTTATCCATTACCTATCAGTCACCTAGTATGGGAGCAAAGTTTTGTCAGGAAGAATTAAAAAAACTATCTCCACCGTCATTATGTTTTGTAGCATAGCAACAGGTGACACTCAATACTTGAATGCTTATTTTAAATTTAGCTATAAAAACTACTTTTGTTAATGCAAGCATAATCTGAAAGAGCATTGCTGGCATTCCTCAACAACAGTTGTACATTTTGTCTAGACTTGTCATCACCTCTAGCTGCAAAGATAAATTTCTGATTATTTTTTTTGTTTGAGTAACCTGTCATCTGATTTTTTCTGTACCTGATGTCTTGACTATTTGTGTGAGCCCATCAAAAGAAAAATCATTGTTTAAAGTCGTTAGATTCCAGATAGCTGTGGAAAGAATAATTTAAGGGAAGTTTTTAGTATACGAGTCAGGGCAGTGTTTATCACAATATTAAAAAGTCTGTGGAACACCTAAAGTTATTGCTTATCATATGCAGAACATCTAATGGAAATTTTCTTTCAAAAATTTGAATATACAGCTGTAATGTTCAAAATATCTGCATATTGTGCAATCCTGTGGAAAGTATTCAGTAAACAGAATTCAATTAGATTTACTCCAATATACGAAACATTTTTTTCTGAAAAATAGTAAAAATCGTTGTGTTCTTTTTATAACATCATTTTTAACTGGCATAGTGGCTAGTGATATGCTATTTTTCCAGAAGGCAAACTTTGTTGTGTTAATTCTAACTGAGGCAGTGGTCAATATTGACGTCTGTTTAGTAGGGCATGTCTTTGTATGAGAAAATAGTATATCCTGTATTTGAAAATGATGTAAAACACCATATATTTCCTAAATAAGTATCAGCTTGACCAGGGGCGTAGCAGAGGACTATGGTTGGGGGAGGGGGCTAAATTTGCCAAGTCACTTCAAATTTTTCAAACTCCCCAAGATTTTGCCAAGTTTTTTCGATTTTGGCAACTCTCCTTAATTTCACAAACCCAATCCCAATTATCAGAACTCGCCCATATTTTCCAAGTGGATTTGAATTTTGCCAACAATTTTGTGAACTCCCCGTAATTTTACAGAAAAATTCACAAATTTTACATCTTCCCTGAATTTGCCAAGACACGTCAAATTTTTTCAACTCTCCTTAATTGTACAAGAAAGGCACAATTTTCAAAACTAGCCTATATTTTACCAGGTGGCTTCGAATTTTGCCAAGAGTTCTTGTTTTTTTCCAACTCTCCTTAATTTCACAAAACCAATCCCAATTTTTACAACTCGCCTGTACTTTACCAAGTAGTTTCCAGTTTTGCCAAGTTGCCTCGATTTTACCACCTCTCCTTAATTTTGCAAAGCAATCCAAATTTTTACATCTCTCCTGAATTTGCCAAGTCACTTCAAATTTTTCAAACTCCCCAAATTTTTGCCAAGTTTTCTTCATTTTGTCAATTCTCCTTAATTTCACAAAAGCAATCCCAATTTTCACAACTCGCCCTATTTTACCAAGTGGATTCGAATTTTGCCAAGTTTCCTCGATTTTACCAACTCGCCACAATTTTACAGAAAAAAAATCCAATTTTTACATCACATCTGATTTTTGCACTCTGAATTTTTCCAATTTTCCCAAGATTTGCCAACTTTCCTAGATATTGCAAAGCTGCTTCGATTTTGCCAATCCACCATAATTTTACAGAAAAAAGATTGTAATTTTTACATCTCACCTGAATTTTGCCAACTCTCCATAATTTTACAGAAACAATCCCAATTTTTACAACTAACCTGAATTTTGCCGAGTCGCTCCGAATTTTGCAACTGCCCCTAGATTTTGCCAACTCCCTAAGTTTGCCAAATCTCCTATATTTTACCAACTCGCCATAATTTTACAGAAAAAAATTCCAATTTTTACATCTCACCTAATTTTTGCTAACTCCCCAAGTTCTACCAACTCGCCATAATTTTACAGAAAAATATCTCAATTATTACATCTCACCTGAATTTTGTCAATTCCCCAAGATTTTGCTGTCACTCCAAATTTTGCCAACTCCCTCCTAAGTTTTGCTAACTCTTCTAGATTTTGCCAACTTGCCATAATTTTACAAAAAAAAAAATTTCAATATTTACATCTCACCAGAATTTTGCAAACTCTCCACGATTTTGCCAAGTCACTTCGAATTTTGCAAACTCCCTAAGATTTTACCAAGTCACTCCGAATTTTGCCAACTTGCCATAATTTTACAAAAAAAAAAATTTCAATATTTACATCTCACCAGAATTTTGCAAACTCTCCACGATTTTGCCAAGTCACTTCGAATTTTGCAAACTCCCCAAGATTTTACCAAGTTCTGATTTTGACAACTCCCCTTGTATTTTACTAAGTGGCTTCGAATTTTGCCAACTGCTCTATATTTTGCTGTCTCTCCATTTTCAAACTGCCCTAGATTTGTGAAGTTGCCTCTATTTTGACAACTCCCTTTAATTTTACCAAAAAAAGAATTACAAATTTTCACAACTCTCCTAAATTTTACGAAGTCACTTCGAATTTTACCAACTCCGAGTTACTTTGTGGGAGGGAGCCTCCCCCAATCCACCCCATAGCAATGCCCCTGAAGTTGACTTCAAGCACTAATGTTATTCAATGAGAAAATTTTCATGAGAATCCTCATGGAATAACTGAAACATTAAATATCAGATTATCATAAATTTTTCAATAATTGGTGGTGTATTGATCCATGATATTTCAAAATGGTGGATTGATAAATTGTTAAATTTGATACTAAAGATTAAACATATGCCTACCTAATACATTACATGAGATGCCAATTTATTAGGTACACCTACCTAGTAGCATGTTGCGTCTGCTGTGGCCTTCAAGACAGCCCGAATTCATTGGAGCATGGAACTTATATAAGATGCTGGATGTGTTATACAGGAACACCATGCAGAAATGTTTATGTCACACAGTTGCTGCAAATTGGATGGTGGCACAGTCATACTGTGGACAGCCCTTATTACCTCATTCCAAAGCTGCTCGTTAGTATTTAGTTCTGAGGATGTGCAGGCCAATGGAGCAAGGAAAGCTCATCGGCATATTCCTGGAACCATTCAGTGATGATATGTGCCTTGTGAATAAGTGCATTATCATGCTGAGTGTGTCCATCCGAGTAAGGATAAACTGTAGCCACGAAGGTATGAATTTGGTCAGCAACGATGTTCAAATACACCTCATATTCAGATGTCCTCTGATGCGTATCAGGGGGCTTAATTTGTGCCAAGAGAACATTTCCCACACCATCACACTACCACCACTAGTCTGTACTGTTGACACCAGACAAGATGGCTCCATGGCCTCATGTTTCTTGCAGTAAAATTATGATCCATCAGCATAATGCAAAAAGGAATCTTGATTTTTCCGACCAGGCAACCTTTTTCCAGTCCTCAACAGTCCATTGTCAATCCTGCTGCATCCACTGGAGACGTATTTTTGTGTTCTTCGCTGATAGCATTGACACTCGACATGGTTGGCGGCTGTTATGGCCAATTCATGATATAGTGCAATATATTGGTGTTCGGAGATTGCTTTCTGCACATCAATGTTTAATTCTGCTGCTATTTTCCTGGTTGTGGCACGTCTGTTTGCACGATTTTCGCTAGTCTCCTTTGACAGCTGATCAGTGGTAATTTTTTGCTTTTCGTTAAGTACTAGAAATTAACCCAATGTTGCAAACACAGCGACAGTATATTCAAGTAATAACATATGAATGTTAATTATCAACTATCTGCACTGTTGTTACTGTCTCCTGGAATCTATTTATCCATACTACCTGTAGGTATATTTCCTTAAGATATCTATTTAATAATATCCAATTGTTGGCACACATTAAGAAAAAAATACTCCAAGCAGTCAATTTTCAACATTTACCACTACACACATACCATGTACCTTAAGAGTTTAATCTCAAAAAACATTTTTACTACCAAAATTACAATACTTGCAAATAAATCTTCACAATAATTCGTCACACTTAACATATACTTGGTTTGCGCACATACTGAAGGAAAAAATCTACAACTGCCAATGCACGTTACATTATTCGCGAATGCCCAACGCTTCTTAGAATGTCATGCCAAAATAGTGTGTTTTACAGGTTATTTTATACTTGTGCTGGTTACACATTCTACCAACCCATGTTGAACCAATAATCTTACTACCAACCAAATAATTTTAATACATGGTTGCGCAGCAGTGGTATATTTCCGCTGCATCTACTGTAATGTATTATGAATGAACAAACAATTACGTAAAAAACATAATTATAGAAATTTACTTTAAAAATTTCACGGAAATCATACATTTTAATTCTCATTGCTTCAGCTTGGAAGTCATCTCTGCCTTCTGTTTCCCTTCTAAAGTGAGCAAAGTTAACAAGTGTAATATTTCAGGCCACTTTGTTTCCAGTTTCTCAACTTTTTTTGTGGCGGTTTCTCAACAAGGAAAACACAGGATGCGAAGTAGAGGTATCTAGAGTATTTCCATGTGTTGAATTCGGAAAAACGTTTCTGGTCCTTGTTTCTTGCATCATAACTTCCTTGGAGAGTTTCCCACTTTGCAAACAGCACTTCCTTTACCACTGCGGAACCGTGCATTAAAATTATTTGGTTGATAGTAAGATTATTGGTTTAACTTGGATTGGCAGAATGTGTAACCAGCATAAGTGTAAAATATTGGGAAAACCATTGTTTAATTTATACATATTTGGCATTATTTTAGACTCATTTTTACCTTACTGTCGAATATGTTCAAACAAATGAAGCAATATCATCAAAATCTGTGCCTTAGCAAAAAACGCCAGGTATGGATAGCTAATTTTTTGTAAACGATACCAGAAATGTCTAAAAATATTAGGTTTTGTTGGTAGTTCTAATAATATTTTCTGTTTCTCACAACACAGATTACTTTATAGTATCAAAATGATACGTTAGCTAGTCTAATAATTTGAATATAAAAAAAATTGTACGAAGCGAAGCGTCTATTACGAGGGGAGTTCAAAATGTTCATGATATTCATCTGCAGAACAAAAACCATTGCACTACTTCAACAAAAGAAGCTTTGAAGGACAGCAGACCGTGCTGTCCTTCAAAGTACTTCCCTTCACCATATATGCAAAGTTGCAGACGTTTTTGCCACTTCTTGAATGCTTGGTGGTACTGCTGTTGGGGGAATACTCCGCAACTCTGAATAAATGCATTTTGCAAGGTCTAGCAGCCTTGAAAAAAGTATTCCCAGAAAGTTCCATTTTAATTTTTGGAAACAATCAGAAATCGCAAGGTGCAAGATCGGGTGAATATGCAGAATGGGGTAGCTGTTTGATTTTTTCCTTCTCCAGATAGGCTGTAACTTGCCTGGTTTTGTGAGCATTGGTATTGTCATGAAGGAGCACCCTTGACACGCCTATTGTTCGATGCTGCTACTTCATCTCCTTAACCATTTTGGGCAAAACGATGTTGGTGTAGTATTGACCATTTATAGTCAGTTTTTCACGTCAGTTGGCTACGGATACCACTCCTTGGAAATTAAAAAAAAAATTATTAAAACAAATTTGAATACCCTCTCTTCCTTGAGCGAAAGTCTTATCGGAGGATTTGGGAATGCGGGTCATCTTCTGCAACCCAAACACATTTGTCAATCTTTCTGGGAGTTGTCGACGTCTCGTCACCTGTGGCAATGTCTGTTAACAGTTTGCATCTCCTTGCACGAGTCGACTCTAGGCTTTTTTTTTTGCTCTGATCAGTTTGTGGGGGTACCCATTTGGCCAGATCATTCGGAACTCTAAATGTTGATGGATAATTGTTTCCACACTGCCAATCGATAAACTGATATCTAAAGTTATTACACGAACGGTGTTGTGTGGGTTTTCCTAACAAGTTCACGGCCTTTATCTTCCTGCATTAGGGAGGTCTTTGAAGCTCTGAAGTCTTCTGAATGTGTGCATCCATCCCGTAACAGTGCCATATGAACAGGCGTGAACCCCAAATACTTATGATAAATCGGCATCAATGTTTTTCCATTGTCCCCAAGCTGCATCTTTGTGAAAATGTAGAATTTTCCCAGTTTTTAGTAGACTCCATAGTAACAACGCAGCACAGCTTTCGCAGACCGTGCTGGCAGTGAAGAGAGAAATGATGATACAGCCTTTCTTTTCAAACAAGTGGTAGCTCGTTAACTTACGAAGAACGAGTGCAAACTACAGACAGTGTGAAGAACTTTTTGAATCCCTCCCTAATAGCTTATAATACCTCCTGATGAATTCCGACCGTAATGTGTAATTTAAAAACAATGCGAAACAGTTTTTTTTCGTGTTCTACATATCAGAAAAAAGGTTAAAAAAATTTTAATTTTGCTTCGCACCGTTCTAGCAAGTACAAGAAAAAAAGTTGAGGCTTGAAATATGTTTCCTAAAGTAGCCCACTTATGTGCCTTTGCATCTAAGGAGACTAAATTATCCCAATATATAAGATGGAAATTGAATTTTAAAATATAAATAGCTTTTATGCATTTTGAATCATTGTGGGCCTGAGAGAAAATGAAAAAGGCCAAATACCAGATCGTCTCTTTCATTCTACTCCACACCAGAGGAGAGAATATCTCATTTGAAAAATACTAATTGCACAGTCAGAAGAGGGAAGGTCGGATATTAGGTGCTATGTTTGCCCATTTTTTTTTTCGTCACAAGGGGATAGTGCGCAGCTTTCATTTCACTGTGTTTACTTACAATCAGCAAAAAATAATATATTTGGAATAAATTAATATATTTTTTCCCTGAAAACGGTCAAGGTCGATATTGACCAACGTCTACTGTCTAATCTAAAAAATTATAAAAGTTGGCATTGACTGGATATCCCTCATCAGTAGCATATAACAAATAAAAAATGTAATAAATATTAAAAAGATATAGATATATAATTAATGTTAAGCGTAGAGGCAAAAATTGTCTTGGGTCGAATGGAATGTGAACCCCTCGACTTCCAGATATCGCGTAAAATGCTATTATGAGATGATCATGCATTAATGTTCCATTTGATTGAAAATAATTTTCATCTACGCTTAAGATTGAAATCAGTAGCAAAGTTTTGTAAAATTATATTTCGTTTTGTATCCTCGCAGATCTTCTACTGTGACATATAAACTGACACGCTCCTGTCAGACCTCTGTGGCAAGCAGCTGCTTGAGGGGGTATTTTTTTTATTTAATACGAATGATCTCTGTTATATATATATCCATAGAAAAAAATAAATACAAATTTTCCACAATACAGTTTTCTGTGAATTGTAATGAGTCTTTTGTATTTCTCCCTTTCATCTTTATTAACTGGTTGGGAAAGTAAGCTATAGGAGCGTGAAACTAACGTTATAAATTTAACGGAGATGAAAATTGAACGCGAATTCAAAAAGAATATTTAGCAACAACGATAATTCTAGAATAATGTAATTTATTACAAAAGTATGGATGAACCAGAAGAATATAAGCTCACCGGACAAAAAATTAGTCGCCTCTGTCTGAATGTCACCTAATAGCACGTAACGCCTCCGTAGATCGATAAAGGATTTTCGATGTTCCGGGCATTACAGTGCCCTTAACCATCTCCAACTGAAGTTGTGCCTGATTGGCATGATTTTAAAACATAAGTAAACCGCCCTTGGGTGGGCCCCGAAAGGCTAATAACTAAAAGAGCAAAAAGCAAAATAGAATCGTACAAGAGACCTAAAATGGGAAGCTCTCCTCAGAGAAGGCCATCATTTTAGGCCTCTTGTACTTTTTCAAAACAGTATGGTCATAATATAAAAGACAAGAAATAATCTCGTTAGGATTATTATTCACACCCTCGAAAAACTTGCTTGATATAGTGTAAATGTGGTCGATGCCCAAGTCAGAATGAAGTCTGTTAGTAACAAACCAAGGGGCGTCGACCTCTGCTCTCAAGATTTTGTTCTGTAAGACCTGAATCTTAGGAATATTGATGGCGGTGGTGTTCGCCCATACAGTGAAGCATATAAGATCATCGGTTTGATGATGGCATCATGTTATGATCCAAATGGAGGATGGAGTTTCTGCTAAGGAGAGGACCTAACTGGCCTCTAAGCATATTTACTTGGAGATGATGTGATTTACATTATTGTCCTATTTTAACCTACTGTGTAAATGCACACCGAGGTATTTGACTGAGTCTTCCCAGTCTATGGGTATATCGTGAACTGAGGCAAGATACGAAGGCAAGTAGGATTTGCAAGGAGCTTGCCAATAAAGAGGATGGCAGAACTCTTGTCCGAGTTTATCTTAACATTCCACTTGTCATACCAATCACCCATCTGGGTCAAGCAGCGTTGCAATCTTTTAACAGCAATGGCTGGACCCAGGGACGGAGATAAGATCGCAAGATCATCTGCGTATAGAGCCAGATGTATGCATTCAAAAGAAGGTAGATCATGTAAATAGTGAGAGGAGAGTGTCGGACCCAAAAGGGGATCCCTGAGGCACACCAGCAGAGACAACTCTTCTAGTAGAAATAACAGACTTAATCTGGACTCGAAAAGTCCTAGTCCTATTAGAAAGATAAGATTGAATGAGGCTAATCAGTCCCGATGGAACAGCTGCATGAATGAGCTTTTAAATCAGGCTGTCCAACCAGACGCGGTCAAAGGCTTTGGCCAGGTCCAGAAAGACGGCTGCAACGCATTCCTTCTTGACAGATTCTGCGACTTTCTCCACCACCTTGAGGATCTGGTGTTCTGTAGATCTTTCGCCTGAAGCCAAACTGGGCCTCAGGCAAAACAGGGTAGTGGACGAGAAAGTCATCAAGACGGATGATAGTTATCCTCTCGAAGAGCTTGCTCAAAGATGACGGGAGCCTTATTAGGTTTAAGGCGTTTGATGGCCAGTTGGATTTCCAGAGGTGTGGTAAAATCCACCCTGGATCGGTCAGCTTGATCGAAATGGTGGAAGAGACTGCTCCACCATTTCACAGGTGGAGAGATCAGAGAGATCGTGATTTTCTGTAAATTGTAGCTCTAAGGCATCCGCAAAAGCCTCAAGTTTTATCATCACTACAATTGAGACCAGTTTCACCGTGTATAGGTAGGAAACTGGTCATCGGATTTTTCAGAGCCTTCGTCATTTTCCATATGGAAATGTCAGTGGTTGAAAGTGACTGCACCTTTTTATTCCATTGGTCATTTCGGAAGTCCTTGAGCTGAGATCTCGCCTCGAGTCTCAGGTGATTGTAAATCTTATCAGCATAATCTAAGTCTCTGCCACACGTGATTCGCCCTATTCTTCTCTTTGATAAGGCGAGTGAGGTATGGTGGCAGGACGCAGTAATCAGGCTTAGGTGTAAATTCCTCACTGGCCTCACACTTGGAGGTCAGTAACAGGTTAGTAAAATCTTCAATAACATCATTTATGGTCCTGTCATTTAATGGCTGACACGTACCAAGAATCTTGTCATTGACAAGAATTTTGTAAAGTTGCCGTAACGCCTCGTGCAACCTAGAGCTTGGCCAACAATGATAGATCATTGTTAATTAAATTAAAAAAATTGTTAATTAAACGAAAAAAAAAAAAGTGGGTTGAAAGAATTCGACCGAGAAAGTGCATTAGGCTTACATCATCATCATCATCATCCTCAAGCAGCCATGGGCTACGGAGGTCCAACCAGACCGTGCAATTTAGTTCTCCAAGCAAGTCTATCCTGAGCTACATCTACTGCATCTGGCCACTGCACACCAATTCTAACAAGGTCTTGTTTGACATTGTCTGCCCACCGCATCCTAGGTCTCCCCTTCTTTCTGAGGCCTTTAGGCACACTGTTCATAACCCTATTCGCCAATCTATAATTATTCATACGGGCAACATGGCCAAACCAACGGAGTCTCTCTCTGCACAATATGCTGCTTAAAGGAGGTTGCAAACTCCTTTGCCTAATCTCATCATTAGTTACAAAGTTGAACCACCTAATGCCCAAGATACTGCATAAGCATCTGGAATCAAAAGCATCTAGTTTCCTGTTATCTTGTTACAAAGTGTCCAAGTTTTACTACCATAACTAACCCTAGAAAGAACCAAACTATTATACAGTCTAATTTTAGTCTTTAGGTATATACGCCTATTTCTCCACACTCTCCATAGGTTCTTAAAAGTCCCGGCAGCAATCCCTATTCGTCTGTTAATCTCATGCCACACATCACCATTATCTGTTACATAGCTCCCAAGATAATTAAACTGTGACACCTGCTCAAGACTGCAGCCATTCAGATTAACTGAATCACAGCCTGCCTGACCAATTTTCATCACTTTAGTTTTCTCTCTGTTTATAACCAAACCTACTCTACTACCAGTCTCATCAACAGCTCGAATGAAAGAGTTCATCTCATCAACATCATTTGCCAAAAGGCCTAAATCATCAGCATAATCTAAATCAGAAATTTTCGTATCTCCAGCCCATTTAAGGCCAAAATCTTTCCCTTGAAGTGAATTTCGCATAACATAATCAATAACCAAGCTAAAGAGAAAAGGAGACAAAATGCACCCTTGTCGAACACCAGAAGTAATGCTAAACCAATTGCTACAAGCCTTACCAACTCTCACACACCACTCAGTGTTATTATAGAGAGCTTTCATTATGTTAACTAACTTGTCTGGTATACCATATGATTTCACAATCAACCACAAATTATGACGATCAACAGAGTCGAAAGCCTTTTTGAAATCAACAAAGCTAGCAACCAAAGGTTTCTGAAATTCTAAACATTTCTCAAGAATCTGCCTAAGTGAAAATATCTGATCCACACATCCCCTACCACTTCTGAATCCACATTGCTCATCACGCAATTGATTGTCAACCAGATTCTTAATTCTATTAAGCACAATCATGGAAAGAACTTTACCTGGAACAGAGAGTAGGCTGATACCCCTATAGTTATCACAAGTACTGCGATCACCTTTTTTGAAAATAGGGATAAAAATAGCTCTGGTAAAATCCTTAAGAACCATTGCCTTTATCATAAAAGATATTCAGAATTTCAGTCATCCAAGTGGTAACCGAAACATTCCCAGCTCTAAGCATTTCCGTAGTAATTTCATCTACCCCTGGGGATTTATGAAGTTTAAGTTTAGAAACAGCCAAAATAACTTCAGATTGTGTTATAGGGCCAACATTAAAGCCACCAATGCATCTATCATCATTGCAAACAATGGGAGTAGAACTAACTACATTGTTTAGAACATCACTGAAATGCTCAACCCACCTAGCCATGACAGAATCCTCCCCATCTATAACCTTACCTTGTTTATCCTTTTATCCCTGTATGCCTGTCCGTTTTCTACCACACAAAACATTAACTATCTGGTACAGCTCTCTGCTGTTGTGCTGTCTAACTGCTTCCTCGGCTTTGTCAGCCAAACCATCAAGCCAAAGATTCTTATCAGCAGCTAACTGATCCTTTACAAGTTTATTAAGGTCTCTGTAATGCTTTCTATTAGGACTAGTAGGGTATTGATTAAGGGCATTCCTGCAGTTCTTTCTTTCCGAAATAAGCTCAAGTGGGCAAAATTATCTGAGTGATAACTCAGATAATTTTGCCTCTTCTGCTCCTTTTTTCCTAAAAGAGTACTGTTATTGTCCAAAAAAGGCTGTTTAAAATGATCCCATTCTTCCTCAACTTCAGTAGTAAGTAAACCATGACTGTCATAATGACTAAGTAACCTGTCATGGTAAGCTTTGGCTATAACTGGATCTTTCAGAGCTTCAGTATTAAAAGTAAATTTTTTAACCCTAGCACAACACTTTTTAAGTTTAAGTTGCAACACACTTTTAACAAGGTAATGGTCAGATCCAATTTCAGCTCCCCTATATGCCCTGGTATTCCTAACAGAACTAGCCCATTTGCTGTTAATTAATATGTAATCAATCATATTCTTATGCAGTCCATCAGGTGAAACCCATGTGTACTTATGTATGTTGCAGTGTTTGTAACAAGTGTTAGTTATTCTGAATCCATTGAGTTTACTTACCTGTAGGAGACGTTGCCCATTGCCATTGCAGCTACCAATACCAAAAGGGCCTATTACTCCTCCCCAAAAGGCAGAGTCAGTACCAACTTTGACATTGAAGTCACCAAGAACAAGGGTAATATCTCCTTTCTTGACAGAATTCAAAATATCCTGAAGTTGTTCATAAAACCTATCCTTCTGATCCTCATCGGCATCCTCAGTGGGGGCATAACAGCAGATAACATTCAAGTCTTTAACGCTTGTCTGAAATTTTGCTGTAAGAAACCTTTCATTAATGCACTCATATCCTAGAAGAGCATCGCTAGCGTGTCTGCTGAGAAGCAGACCCACGCCTTGGTGATGCTTATTGTCGTCCCTCCCTGAAAAGAGAAATTTAAGATTATTTTTAAGAATCTGACCTTTATCTGTCCATCTGGTCTCTTGCAAGCCGAGAATATCTAAATTATAACGGTGGAATTCTTGTGTGAGGACATCAAGAGAAAAAGCTCTGTGCCGAGTCCTCACATTCCAAATACCTATGGAGAGAAAATGGTTAGTGGGATGTTTAAAGAAACTATGTTTATTGAGAGAGGGAATGCCGACAATATCAAACAGCCCCCTAATCGCAGACATGGGGCAAAGACCCGTTACCCCACTACTAAAGGCTGAAGCCATCTACACTGGAAGACTTCCTCCAATGTAGAATTTGACGATGCCAATAGAAGCAAAGAAGGCCTGCGATGACTTCTTCTCAGGATTATCCACCTGCTGATAAACATATCCTGTGAATCTATTCACTTGGGGCTGTCAACCCACAAACAAGCAGAAAACACAGCGGAAGATTTTCCCTCCACAGAAGCCCACCAGTGCAGCAAAATCAGGATCCATAATCAAGCTCAGAGCCATATATCTGTCCAGTCCAGTAGGTTTATATGGTCAGCACCAGGACCCTGTGTGGTTGACCACTCCTCAGCAAGGTAGAAAAAAAGAAAAGTAGCCATAGTTGTCCAGATCAGTAGGCCACACTAATCTGGCCGCCCTCCTCTTCCGTTCACTTCCACAAGAGAGTATCTCTTTTGAAAGTTACTAACGGTCCGCACCACGAGAAGGCGGGGTCGGACATTAGGTGCTAGGCCTGGCCGGTTCTATGCATCATCACAGGGGATTGGTGCATAGCTCTTCTTCCAGTGACTACCTAGCTACCATTTACAGACCAGGCTTACAGCGTTCTATAATATATATTTCTGATTATTGCTTCGGTATTTTAATGTTAATATATGTAATATATCGATTAGTAATATGTACATGGATGATGGCTACATTTCAGTTAGTAGTCATTCATCGTTTACGATTAAGTTTAGTTTTGTTAATATCATAAAATATGCATTCGGCAAACTTCGATCGTGACGGCCGTAACCCTCCGTTTCCCGTGCTGGCATACCGAGATCAGCGACTACCGTAGTCACTAAACGCCGATCGTTCGCTGAGAATGGAGAGGCCCAGTTTTGGATTCGCTCGCAAGGCGGCATGTGGCTAAGGTAAAAAAAAAATAGTTTATAATTATCTAATATTGAAATAATCATTCATCAAATTTTTGAGCTAAAATGATTTTTATTTCTGAGCCTTAAGGAATGGTGCGGTGAATAGTTATTACTTATTAGCGATCCTCATGCCGAGTGGTAGCCGTCCCGTGGCCGAGTGGTTAGCGCGCTTGGCTACTGATCTAAGGGACCTGGGTTCGAGCCCCGGGTAAGGCATGGATGTGTGTGTTGTTTTTCTGCTGAGGTCATGCCATCCTCTCAGATCTACTGTGGCACATAAACTGACAGACTCCTGTCAGACCTCTGTGGCAAGCAACCGAAATAGTAGATTCTTATTCAGATAACATAAAAATTATCTTAACTTAAAAAAAAAGATACTTCAAAACTGTGTTACTTCTAAAATATGCATTTAATGTGGAAATGCAACTGATAATAGATTTCACCAAATCAGTTTCAATCTCGATTTTTAAAAATATTCTTTCAGTATTTTAAGGAGTTATAGTGGTTCAAATATTTCACATGAGAAATGCATCACAAAAATTTTCTCAGAAATAAAAATAATTTCAAACCATTAAATAAAATAGCTCAAAAATTTGATGAATGACCATTTCAATATTAGGTAATTATAAACTATTTTTTACCTTAGCCACTTGCCGCCTTGCGAGCTAATACAAAATTGGCTTCCGCATTCCCAGCGAACAATCTGCGTTTAGTAACTACGGTAGTCACCGATCTCGGTATGCCCGCACGGGAAACAGAGGGTTACGGCCGTCACGAAGTTTGTCGGGTTGGTTGTTTTACCTCTGAGCGGCACTTTTTTGCACACCATGGGCTAAATGGCCAGGTCATATGGACCCCGAAGGCTCAGAGAAGGTTGGGGGAGGGGACCCACTGGAACAGCTGTTGGGAGACAGATGGTAGTCTCCCGTCAAGGCCATTCAGCGTGTTCTTTAATGTGCACAGGGTATGGCTCTCCCGCACACCGGGCCACGGCTTAACGTCCCCTCCGACGGACGGCGGCCTTTCCAAGCCCATCGGTGTCCCCTACTGACCGTGGACAAGGCGGGTAATTTTGCGGAGATTAATCTCAACGCTGACCCAGCTGGGACTCGAACCTGGGAACTACAGATTACGAGCCTGGCGCGCTACCGACTGAGCCACCCCCGCCCCACCGAAGTTTGTCGAATGCATATTTTATGATATTAGCAAAACTAAATCATAAACGTTGAATGACTACTAACTGAAATGTAGCCATCATCCATGTACATATTATTAATCGATATATTATATATATTAACATTAAAATACCGAAGCAATAATCAGAAATATATATTATAGAACGCTGTAAGCCTAATGCACGTTCTCGGTCGAATCCTTTCAACCCACTTTTTTTTCATTTAATTGGATCAGCCTGGAATTTAAACACTGTGCATTTGTTTCTATAGCTGTTTAGACAATTCGCAGCTGAATAGCTTCCGATAATAATTGTTTTTTATATACTAAGGATTCGAAAAACTGCGGCGCACACGACGGCTGCATTGACTATAACATTGTCACGTGAACAGAAGGTACAAAAATGGCGGATAGATCAGCTCTCCTTTTTAGGAGCCTTAGCCTTCATCTGGTTCAAGTGTGACGTCACCTCACCCAAAGGACCCATTTCCTTGTACGTGAAACACCCCCAGAGCGTCACAGAGCCTCTTCCAGCTTGAACAGAAGCTTGCACACATTCCGAATTGCACACATTCGAAGTGTTAATGACGTAATTCTCACGCTGAAGTAAACGCAAGTCTTCATGTGGTTTACGATGTACCCGTCGCCTCGCATCATTGAGTACAAGCAAAAACGTGGCTCATCCGACCAGATCACATGCTTTGAAGAGTCACCAGTCCAGTCTTTGGGGCACCGCACCCACTGCTGCCATGCAGCCTTGTGCACGGGTCTCTTCCGTGGTACTCTGTTGTTTCTAACAATATCTGCTTAAAGCATAAAATGGGGCTTTTTAATACTCAATAAGTGGCATAATCATACTTGCGAATAAATCGGAAATCTATCAAGAATAACGTTACCAATACCTAAATAACTATGCACCAAATGACTTCCTTCTAGGATTCCAGTCATCAAATACTCCAAAACTGTGGCTAAATATGCCGGTTTCTTGGAACCAATTCTTTTACCTTACTGGTTTACTAACACGATCCACACTAATAAACTTATTTATCCTACAGCGCACACACCACCTAAAACATTTCTCCTTTAGACTATCCTTCACAGTAATTCTTCCTAATTACAATTATTTTTTTCTTTATTTTTTTAAGTTCTTTGGAAGTGTTAATGAAAGTGTTAATGACGTAATTCTCATGCTGAAGTAAACGCGAGCATAAAACGATACAAGTTCATTGTAGCACGTTCATCTTGTAACACTATTAATGCAAATTTTTTTAGGTAGATAAGTGCAATTGTTTAAAAGTAACGAGACTTTAAGAGTAACAGGACTGTGTTACAAAAGTATTGCCAGATTGGTTATTTTTAGATCTAAAACATTTTTTTCTTTCTTGTCCCTGGAGGAATCTAAAGGACATTTTGTTTTAGTGTTTTGGGCATTTCTTACAATAAAATTAAATAAAATATTTTGGTTAAAAACTGGACCAATTGTGATTCTAAAACAGTATCGAGTTGCAACATGCCTTTCAATTCGATTAGATCAAAACAAATAAAATCAAATAATACACTCTGTGACCAAAATTCGAAGCACCTTGAAGCAAGTGCCCAACTGTGCTGAAACTTTGCACGTGCAATGAGGGTGTAAAGTGATTAAAATTTTATAGCAGCAGGACTTTGTATTGCAGAACAATAGCTCCATGAGCGTAACAAATTAATACGTAGTACAGCGACCTCTGGGGGCGATGCATGCTGATATCCGAAGTGGAATTGAGTTAAACAAGGCTGATGTCCTGTGACAGATTCTGCCATGCATGCTCTAATTGATGGGAAAGTCGTCGACATTCTGGGATGGCTGCAATGCTCTTCACAGAATGTTGAGCAGCATGTCACATATGTACTCGATTGGCGAGGGGTCATGAGACCTGGCTGGCCATGGGATGGTTTCAAAACTACAGAGATATTCCCAGGAGAGGTAAGCCATGTGCAGCCAGGCATCGTGCTGACAAACAGCCCCCCAGTGAATGACAAACCCTCTGTTGTGTGTGCATGTGGAGGGAATTCTCATGCTCCGTTTTGAGAAGTCCGAGTCAAGACCTCTCAGAGGAGACCAATAAGGATTGGTGTATGGGGTGGCATTAAACGGGGGTGCGGTGACCAGCCTGGCTAGAAAAACGTGGAAGATAAGTAGAAGTGCAAAAGTAGCTTTGGTCTCAAAGTAAGAAGTCCTGGAGTTGGCTGATGAGCCAGGCGAAATCCCTCGGGTTTGCCCTGATTTGGGCATATGCAATGGATACTGTGGTTGGCCCACCTGCTACATCTCTGATTGCCTGGGCTTCTGTGTTCATTACCGAACCCTTCTGTTATCAGACACTGGAGGATATAGTGCCTGTCATCTGTGTCTGGAGCCCCATAGCCACAATAACTGGGCAGTGATCTTAAAATGTTCCAGATATGCTGGAAAGTTCCACTGTCAGTTGTTTCTATGAATGTCTTCGTTGAAGTTTGCATTCCTGAAGTGCTTGCAGAGCTGCTCGGCTATCAGAGTCAGTTTGCCCTGACTTGGGCATATGCAATGGATACTGTGGCCCACCTGCTACATCTCTGATTGTCTGGGCTTCTGTGTTCATTAGCGAACCCTTCTGTTATCAGACACTGGAGGATATAGTGCCTGTCATCTGCGTCTGGAGCCCCATAGCCGCAATAACTGGGCAGAGATCTTAAAATGCTCCAGATATGCTGGGAAGTTCCCCTATCAGTTGTTCCTATGAATGTCTTCGTTTGAAGGCCATTCTCAGTCGTGTCACAGAGCCTCTGTCACTCTAGTCACCTGCTTGTCTAATATAAGTTTCAAAGTATTTCTAGAAGTCTTAACCGCAATTTCAGGCAGGGTGCCAATACCTGCTGAGCGGGCCAGTTGGTCTGCCTGCTCATTTCTTTCGTGACTTATGTGCATCTTGATCCAGGAGAGAGAAATACTGGATCTGTTATTGTTACCCAAGAGCTGTTTCATCTCGTTTACCGTTTGATGTCTGTTTGCATTCTTGAAGTGCTTGCAGAGCTGCTTGGCTGTCAGTAATACAGTCATGTCATTATATTGACCGCTGTCATTGAGGGCCCAGCAAGGGCCACCTTGATGGCAAGCAGCTGTGATTGGAAGGCCGAGTCATTTTTTGATACCTTCCTCTTGAAGTCAATACTTTGGCTCCTTGATTTTAGACAGTGTAGGCCAAGCCCACACCTTCATCACTGTTGGAACCATCTGTGTATACTTCATTCCTCTACCTGATGGTAGCTCCATAGACCATTGCACACGCAGTCTCTTAGTGGGTTGTGTATCTCACTTTGCGGTCTCAGTTTCATAGTCCTTGGGTGTTATACTGGACTCCGAGAAATGTTGCCTACTCCCATGCCTGCAGGACCATAAAAATGGTCGCTTCTTTACCTACTGTCAAATACATTTGGAATCATCAAGAGTGCATCCGTAGATGTAGTTCTATAAGCTCTGGTGATAAGCAATAAAGCTGGTTTCTTGGCTGCAACAGCTTTATGCACATCATGGAGTGTTTCATTGGGTGCCATCAGGTGCCTGCTATGTATGTTAGGATCCTCTGTTCCCCTCAAATTAATATATTTTAGGATCTCTCCTTGGAGGCTCCATGAGATGCAAGCCATTCGTCCCAGTTTTCACATTACCTTCATGCCTTTAATCTTCAAGTCCTGCAAATGGGATCCAGCGTGAACCCCCCAAATATTTTAAGGTCGTCTTATGGCTGATGTTATTGCCATTCATTTTAAATATAGGGTGCCTTTTGTTAAGGACTCCCTCCTTACCAAGTGTCATTGACATTATCTTCATATAGCTGAACCCTCGCTTGTACTGAAAACTCCATCCTTCGAGAACCAACAATTCTGCATTGCTGGCAATCTCTAGTCCTTCTTTGCAGGAGGCTGATATAAGCAGAATGTTGTCTGCAAAAGCCTGTAGCCAGACACCCTCGGGCAGGGTCAATTCCAAACCCATGTCTGCAACTAAATTCCAGAGAAAGCAGCCACTGCACAAACCCTGTGGTCAATCTCTATCCAGCTTTCTTGAAGCTACCACACTGACATGGGAATACATGACCTTGCTATCACTTGAGTACAACAATAAATAAAGGCAAGTCCCAGATGTACCACAGCATATCGCTGCACACCATCTGTGGGGAGAATGCCATGATCACCACTACCTATGCAAGGGCAAGACAGTGCCACGAGGACACAGCACATCCACAACTACCTATGGCGAACAATTCTATAGAAGGAAGGTTCATCCATCAGTCAAAACCTAAATTTAATATGTTCCACGGTTAGCCACAGAAATGGTATATAGAACCAAGTTGATTCGGCTCCCAGGGTGGAGACTCTTGATTTGCTTCTCCATCAATAAGCCCATCGACCGGGGATCCCACTCCCAGTCGCAAGCCTTCAACTTCTACCTCTCCATAAAGCTGACCCGCAGCCCTCCCGGCGCACAGGGTGCACCCATACTGGGATTGCAGTGAACCTTCTCAGGTGCCAGGATGAGTCTACCTAATCGGGCCCACCCAAAAACCCTTTCAACAGACCCTCCACTTCACAGCACCTCCACCAAGCCATGCACACGCCAGTATGCCCAAAAGTAAGCCAGCACCCCTACTTCACAGAGGTACTGTAAGCCCCACTACCACGTCAAGGTGGTCCCCTATTGGCGGGGGGGGGGAATCACTTGGGCAATTTGACAATAAGCTGTATATTCTAGGCATGTTAAAGGAATGTTCTTGGGACAAGAACATTCCTTTAGCTTGCCTTGAATAACGCCACCAGATATTGTCGAAAGCCCCCATCACATCCTGGATAATCAGAGAGAGTGTGTAATTTTGCCTTGCAGTTGACCTAAACGATGTCCACCACTTGTGTGATGGCAGCTGTGGTGGACTGGTCTGTTCTGAACTGAAATTGCCTCTGTTCAGAAAGCCCATCTGAGTGCAATGGCAGTACATCATGTTTGTGACCAGTTTATCCAAAATCTTTCTCATGGCTTGCAGTGGACATATTGGTCTATAGGATCTTACATCTGCCAGATCTCTACCTGCCTTGTTAAAAAGGACTTGGTCAGTCTCTTTCCAGGCCTTTGGGAAGCATCCCAGTCTCAGACAGCTTGTTATAGAGCTGGGTGAACATATTTCCTTGTTCATTAAATAACTGTGTCAAAACCTCTGGTGTGATACCATCTGTGCCAGGGTGCTTACACCTGGGCATTGCACTTATCACCTCTCTGATTTCCTCTGACGTAAACAGAATGTGATTCTCCCTGTCTGATGGATCGTAGCTATCTTCTTAGTCATTATGACAGTCATGGTTTGCTTACTACTGAAGTTGAGGAAGAATGGGATCATTTTAAACAGGCTTTTTTGGACACTAACAGTACTCTTTTAGGAAAAAAGGAGCAGAAGAGGCAAAATTATCTGAGTGACAAGACACTTGAGCTTATTTCAGAAAGAAAGAACTGCAGGAATGCCCTTAATCAATACCCTACTAGTCCTAATAGAAAGCATTACAGAGGCCTTAATAAACTTGTAAAGGATCAGTTAGCTGCTGATAAGAATCTTTGGCTTGATGGTTTGGCTGACAAAGCCGAGGAAGCAGTTAGACAGCACAACAGCAGAGAGCTGTACCAGATAGTTAATGTTATGTGTGGTAGAAAACAGACAGGCATACAAGGATTGCAGGATAAACACGGTAAGGTTATAGAAGGGGAGGATTCTGTCATGCCTAGGTGGGCTGAGCATTTCAGTGATGTTCTAAACAATGTAGTTAGTTCTACTCCCATTGTTTGCAATGATGATAGATGCATTGGTGGCTTTAATGTTGGCCCTATAACACAATCTGAAGTTATTTTGGCTGTTTCTAAACTTAAACTTCATAAATCCCCAGGGGTAGATGAAATTACTACGGAAATGCTTAGAGCTGGGAATGTTTCGGTTACTACTTGGATAACTGAAATTCTGAATATCTTTTATGATAAAGGCAATGGTTCCTAAGGATTTTACCAGAGCTATTGTTATCCCTATTTTCAAAAAAGGTGACCGCAGTTCTTGTGATAACTATAAGGGTATCAGCCTACTCTCTGTTCCAGGTAAAGTTCTTTCCATGATTGTGCTTAATAGAATTAAGAATCTGGTTGACAGTCAATTGCGTGATGAGCAATGTGGATTCAGAAGTGGTAGGGATGTGTGGATCAGATATTTTCACTTAGGCAGATTCTTGAGAAATGTTTAGAGTTTCAGAAACCTTTGGTTGCTAGCTTTGTTGATTTCAAAAAGGCTTTCGACTCTGTTGATCGTCATAATTTGTGGTTGATTGTGAGATCATATGACACTTTAGTTAACATTATGAAAGCTCTCTATAATAACACTGAGTCGTGTGTGAGAGTTGGTAAGGCTTGTAGCAATTGGTTTAGCATTACTTCTGGTGTTCGACAAGGGTGCATTTTGTCTCCTTTTCTCTTTAATTGGTTATTAATTATGTTATGTGAAATTCACTGCAAGGGAAAAATTTTGGTCTTAAATGGGCTGGAGATACGAAAATTTCTGATTTAGATTATGCTGATGATTTAGTCCTTTTGGAAAATGATGTTGATGAGATGAACTCTTTCATTCGAGCTGTTGATGAGACTGGTAGTAGAGTAGGTTTGGTTATAAACAGAGAGAAAATTGGTCAGGCAGGCTGTGATTCAGTTATTGTGAATGGTTGCAGTCTTGAGCAGGTGTCACGGTTTAATTATCTTAGGAGCTATGTAACAGATAATGGTGATGTGCGGCATGAGATTAACAGACGAATAAGGATTGCTGCCGGGACTTTTAAGAATCTATGGAGAGTGTGGAGAAATAGGCGTATACACCTAAAGACTAAAATTAGACTGTATAATAGTTTGGTTCTTTCTAGGGTTAGTTATGGTAGTGAAACTTGGACGCTTTGTAAACAAGATAACAGGAAACTATATGCTTTTGATTCCAGATGCTTGCGCAGTATCTGGGCATTAGGTGGTTCAACTTTGTAACTAATGATGAGATTAGGCAAAGGAGTTTGCAACCTCCTTTAAGCAGCATATTGTGCAGAGAGAGACTCCGTTGGTTTGGCCATGTTGCCCGTATGAATAATTATAGATTGGCGAATAGGGTTATGAACAGTGTGCCTAAAGGCCTCAGAAAGAAGGGAAGACCTAGGATGCGGTGGGCAGACAATGTCAAACAGGACCTTGTTAGAATTGGTGTGCAGTGGCCAGATGCAGTAGATGTAGCTCAGGATAGACTTGCTTGGAGAACTAAGTTGCACTGTCTGGTTGGACCTCCATAGCCCATGGCTGCTTGAGGATGATGAGGATGATGAATCTTAGAAGTGCTTTTATTAATAGAATTCTCTCCGAGCAAGGCCTCCTACTGAACTGGTTCCCTAAACGAGTTGCCACTTGTGGTATGACATGCCCCCCCAGGGGACGTCACAGAGGAGGAATCACGATAGCATATACGTTTTGTACCTCCCTACTTGTTAAGATAAAAGACTCCATTCAAAAATTTAGACTGTGTTTTCATCTACTAATGCAGCTCCTCCTACTATAATCAAACTGAACAAAATATTTTCTACACCACCCAGGAACGTGAAGAATATTTTGGAAAGCTATACTCCAGTCGCCAAGCTCTTCCAATCATGAGATCCCCTCTTAAAGATATACATGATTTTTCTGAATTCTTAGATCCGACTTTCGCGATTCAGGCTAAAACAGAACAGATCAAATATTTTTGGTCAGAATTACATACATTAAAAATAGCCTGTTTTAATAGTAATTCTCTTGGAGTAGGGACATAACTAGACCCTTCAAGATGGATACAGTTTCCAATGTTCATTTCACCGTGGAGTACAACATACAGTATCCAGCCACTATGTGCTCCTTTAAATTCATCAAGTCTTGACCTTCTTGCAAGCTGATGTTTAGGAATGATGCAGGAAGACTTGTGATATTAGTTACTTCGGAAAATCGGGGTACAGTATTCGAAGGTAGAAGTAGAGACTTTTCGCCTGAAGCGCACTTGCACGGCAAGGTAGCATTTAATGCTACCTTTCGAGGCCAATTCTTCTTTCAGATGAGTTAGGAGTGATCCCTGCGAGGACTCGAGGAAAAAGGTGAGCTCAACAGATGTTTCTTCAGTCGCCATCAGCTTATGTGTTGATAGGGTCCTTTTCATTTCTTCTGTAAACTGACAGGGGTCTTCAGAGTCCGGTTTTTGCTTCTTCTGGGGAATCTTTTCATATTCAGAACGTTTTCGTTTATTATTGAGTGGAATAGTTTGATGTCGCAAGAGACTGTCTTTTCTTCGAAACTCCATTGCGCATTCGTCACATTTGTATGTTTTCCTGGAGGTGTGGGATAACTCATGGCGTTGTTTATCATCCCTTCTTGAGAATGTAGATTCACATTGAAAGCACTTGAAGAGGCTCTTCACATCGTGATATCTCTTACGACGAATGAGATTCGTCTGGAGCGTGAAAGTCTTCTGACATATATATGATCGATACATTACAAAACAGTGACTTGCAAAATAGCTGATTTATACTGCACGAAGACGTCGATAACTATCACTATTGTCTTCTAGCAGTTGAAAAAACACAGATGCAGCAGCAGAGCCACTGTCAACGTCTGACAGCAGAATGAGGATTCTGACTCACGGATGTCGTATTTATGTTAGAAGAAGGACTATCTGCAGAAACTGAAATAAAAAATAAAATGGGTGTGCTGCAGAAAATGAAAAGGAAAAACGCTATTGGGTAAAAAATAATTTAAAAGGTAAAACTTCTAATAGTTGACGTCATCCGATGTCTCGGGATTAGAATTATTTCGAGCTTTCGGAGGAGTTACGACGTCGGAAACCAACATGGCGGACAAGGGACTTAGAATATTTCGGAACTTTGTGGCGAGTCTGATGACGTCGGAAATCAAGATGGCTGACAAAGAGTTATTTCGGAGTTTTACTTCACGAGGGTCAACTTGGGGGTCTTTCAAGGGGAAGACACAACCATGGGGTCAAAATTCGAGGAGATTCAATATAGAGGGGGAGTCAAAATTCAAAATTGTGGACTCGGGATTTTGTGACGAGTGTGATGATGTTAGAAACCAAGATGACCGTCTCTGGAAATTATGAGTGGGTTGTGTACTTCATCCAATACCATCTGTTATATATCAATTATCACCTGCAATTTAACTGAATAATATAATTTCAGATTAATATATCACTGGAGGGAGGTATTCTTTTCGTCATTGGCCGACTTCAATCTTAAAACAGTGAGAGTTCTCACTAATGAGGTTGATAATGATCCACCACCGCTCTA